>CM054150.1:57609157-57652596 GCA_028751875.1 Rapana venosa | reverse complement strand
CAGGGAATTGTTCACAAGCAGTAAATTCTGGCGTTTTTCGGCTGCATGCCCAGGACAGCAAACTGATTTGCCTGTAACAGCACCAGTCAGATTAGTTGTAAAATAGTAGGGAAGATCAGCTGATGAAGACCAAACAGAAGCCTTCTTGAAGGTAGTGCAGTTTTTAGAAGAAAACGATAATGAACAAATCACTCTTTCAGATCTCAGGCAGAAAATGCAAGACATTCTTCAAGAAGCTGGAATTGAAAAAAAAATCTTAAACTGAAAAACATCTATGGCAAAAGTTAGAAAAACAGTTTGGAGAATCAATACTTGTCACATGCATTACAGGGAAAGCAAATAAAATAACTTTTAGGTCAACTGCAGAGAAAATCCTTCAGGAGTTTTCCAGAGAAGAAGAGAAAGACAAAAACAACAACAAAACTTCTCATCATCAGAACAGCTGCCCTTCTCCTCTTGTCAGACATGAAGACCATGGATATGACAAAAGAGGATTACCCATCAAGTTCTGACATGGCTAGCCTGTACAGCAATGTCGATTTTCTCCATCATCTGTGACACTGTTCCTCAGCGCACTTCTTTCTCGTAACATATATCACAAACTGAAGATTGCCTCCATTGGCCAGTCTTGCCCAAGCAGCAAGACCAAAAGTTGATATCACAATTGCAGTTGGAAGTCGGGTGGAAATTCACCACATTATTGGCTCCAGATATCTTGTTGACCATTTGAACAAACTGGAGTTCTCTTCATCCTATGCTGAGGTGAAGAGATATGAACAGTCTGCAGCACTGATGCAAGACATGAGGCTTGACTTCAACCAGCTGTGATCTGTTTGTTGCACAGCGTCTAACAATAGAGGGCGCTGGTACATTTCATGGTATGGAATGATTGCTGCTGTCGCTCTTGCCATTAGAACTAGCAGGTCCACCAAATATGATATTGCAGGAACTGCTGAGTAGGTGAAAGTCATTGAGAGGATTCCAATAAAAATATTCAGTTCGTCCGCCTCTCAGCTAAAATGAGACTTCAGTCTTCTTTAAACAAGCCACAGTGCTGTCAACACCATTCTGGACCTTCTGTAGAAAGTATTGTGGCCACTGCGCTGCCCACGACCAGGCTGGTCAGACCTCTGAAGGCAGTGTGTGATAGCTACTATCCAGGACATGCAGAGCTGCTTCACCTTCTTACCCATGATGGACATGGACCCCACTGTGGGACAGGAGCTGTGTGTTCACACCTCTGCACTTCTTGTCAGCATTGGCAAGCCTGAACATTGTAACACTAAGTGTTACTTTGGATCAACCTCCGTGGTGAAAAGCCAGGATCATTGTTGCAAGTAAACCAGATGACAGCCCTCTCTGCTCCAGTGTCCAACTACTAGGTGGCTTAGATACTGAGATGAGACTACAGGGTTCCATAGGACGACTAATGGCAGGAACTGGTCTTCAGCAGTGGCTGGAAGTGACATTTTCACCTAATGCCATTGAGCACTTACAGTTGACAGGCAAGTGGAGGGCCAGAGCTGTTCAGGGACATTTCACAGGTGATGCTGTTTTGAATGTAGTCATTGCAACCAAGGCTTTCAACAATTCTCTTGACAACATCATGGAAGAAGTGGACAAGGAACCAGCAGTAGCTGATGTTGGAGACAATGAAGATCTCAAGACATGCATTAGCATGCAAGACCCTAAGAAATGAACATGTCACTTATTGTGGGTGAGTGCATGCAGAGGAAAACAAAACAACCACTGAATTTGTCTTGCATTTAGAGCTAAAAATATAGTTATTTTGATAATATGATATATTTAATTTGTATTGTGCTGAGTCTTGTAAGGCAAAGAAATAATAGCACTTGCATTAGAATCATTGGTACACATATGACTGTTCAATCCCTCCTTCCCCTTAAACTACAGAGTTTAAATTTAGAACTCTCTCTCTCTCTCTCTCTCTCTCTCTCTCTCTCTCTCTCTCTCTCTCTCTCTCTCTCTCTCTCTCTCTCTCCACACACACCACAAAAAACAAACCCCAAAACAAATTGGGCGGGGTAGGATGTTTTGAAAGTAGGAATAAAAAGGGGTTTAAAATAAGGGAAGTTTAAGTAATAAAAATAATAATAATAAAATAAAAATAATAAAAATAAAAAATAAATTAAAAACCCCTATATCTTGCAAAGAAAAATAAAAGGGCCTGCATTCACAAATGAAACCAGAACCAATGACAAAAACAAGTTTAATAAAATTTAAAACTGGAGTGCAGACCAAAATTATAAAAAAGACAAAGTTTTAAAAAAACCACATACCACAGGCCCATAATTTGATGGTGAAGGAAGGTTAGGAAGGTGGGATGGTTTAAATTTTAAAAGGAGGGGGGAAATATTAGGTTGAAATAAATATTCTTGAGGCTGGTTTTAAAATGTCACAAAAAGGGCCTTGGGGGAAAAAATAGGGGGCCTTTCCCGATTGGGGAAAACATGACGAAGGACAATGGTGGTAAATCGGGTATTGTAAGCCCAAAGGTAGCAGCAGAGCGAGGGAAGTAAAGGAGTGTACGGTAAGACTTTAAAAGGGGAAGGGTAAGTTTTGTGGAATTTGTAAAGGGGTACGATTTAAATTTACTTCTGTGAACGGTGAAGGGGAGAGAAAGAGAGGGTTTTTGTCAGATTTTTTTCTTTTGAGGGGCGCGGGTTTTGTTATTAAAGGGGAGGGATGATGATGGGAAGCCCAGCAAAAGAAATTAAATGAAAAGGGAAAAGAATGAGAAAATGAAATTTTGGAGGGGCATCAGGGAAAGTAATTTCGAAGGGCACCAATACCCCTATTGTTTGTAATGACGGGAATTTGGGGAGGTTTTTGATAGGTGTGTGGGGTTAAAAAAAAACCCCAAATTACTCAAAATTGATGAGGAGTGTTTTTTCCCGGTTATTGAAGTGTGTAAGGGAAGAAGTTTGTTTTGGGGCCCACGACAGGTTTCGTTTTTCGATTTAGGTAATTTGTTTGGGGCATACATTTTGAATATTTCAAACTGGGCAATTTGTCGGAAGAAGGATATTTAGGAAACCCTGTTTGAAAAAAGTCATCTGCGTAAAAAGAGGTTTGATTTGTGGGTTTATTTTAGGGACGTGGGTTTGGGGAAGAGTAAAAGAAAGGGCCCCAAAAATTATCCCAGGCGGTAAAATTTTCTTGAGGGGATTTAAAAAATAAATTAGGATTTGCGAAGTGACAGAGAAAAATCCTAAAAAAAGGGCAAAATTTTTTTTAAAAAAGAAAACGGCCAAAGGTAAAGTTTGAAATGGTGTTTAAAAGTTTGGAAGGATAATTGCATTTTTTTAAAATTTACATTTTTGGTTATGGGGTTTTTTAAATTACAAGCAAAGTAAATGCTTTTTTAAAGAACCCAAGAAAATTCAAAAATGGTAAGGGGCTATATCGGGGGTACAAGGGTGGAGTTTAAAAAATAAAAAGTAAATTATTTGTTTAAACTTAAAACAAAGATTGTATCTTCAATTTTTTAGTAAGTTTATTATTTAAACAAACCTCCCCCCCCAAAATTGTAATTATTTTTAATTAATTTTTAGTGAAATTAGGGACACTACTTTTAGGCTATAATTTTTTAGTTTTGCTGTGTTTGTTTTACCAAAAATGGGGGGTTTAATATGTTGACCGAAAGTGGGAAAAGCTTGAAAGAAAAAAAAAGGGGTTTGGGAAAAAAGGGGATAAAACAGTCTTAAAATGTAAGGGGGTGGTTTGGGTTTTATGTATTATTAGTACTTTTTAAATACTTTTTAAAATTTTATTATTTTTTCTATTTATTCCTTTTTTTCGGGGATAAGAATAATCCCAGTGCTTTTTTTTACACCCGCCCTTGGTAGGGTTTTTTATTAAATTCATTTGGTAGGGGGACTTCCTTTCCCCTTGAATATTTTATATCTCAATAAACAAAAAAAATTTGATGGGGGGTTTCATATTATCTTCTATCATTTTTATCTTTATCCCCCCTCTCTCTCCCCTTCTTTTTCTTATTATTAAAAAATTTATTATATAAATAACATATAATATGGAGATTAAAAATGGCAAAAAAAAAACGTGTCGCTTCATTTTCCCTTTTTTTTGCCTTTCAAATTTTGCTTCTTCTGAAGTTCCCCTCAGGGAATTTTTATTTTTTATTTGAGATAAGGGAAAATCAAAAAGTCCCCCATCGAAAATACAAAAATAAAATAAAATAAATAAATAAAAAAACAAAAAATAATCCCTAAAAAACCCCTGCATTAGAGCTTTTAGAATCTTGCACGGGGTTTTTTTAAATTAAAAAATAACCAGGCAAATTAGGAATGACAAGAGCAAGAAAAGATTGTAGAACCCATAAGCTCCGTTACAACAGCGCCAGATATCCCAAATTAAGTAACGTTCTATTTAGTTAGAGATTTTAAATCTTGAAGAAAAAAAAAAATTTTTAGATATTTGGAAAAAAGACCCCACCTAAAAAGAAAAAAAGCCTGGACAAAAAGGGTTAGCAAAGGGGATCAATGAAGGATAGAAACCTAGACAGTTTTTAAAGAAAAAGGCCCAGGAAAATAAAAACTCCAGACAAAAACCCCAAAGGGAACCAAACCTACCCGACCCTACTAACAGTTGTAAAACCCCCCAAAAAATGTATCCAAGTTTGGCATGTCCCCTAAGTCCCCTCGGGGAGAAATTATAAAAGGTTCTGGACCCGGGGTTTTATCTAAATTTTAAGTTTAAATGAAAAATGGCTCCTTTCCCAAGATGCGTTAGCTGTAGTGTTTATCCCCTTTTCCCCCAATGTAGATAATATTGGGTTTTCCCTGAGGAAGAAGTCTTGAAAAATATCCCCCTTTTATTTCAAAGACTGTTACTGATGCTTTAAAAATTGTTTTTAAAAAAGGAATGTCGTCAATTTTAAAGAACAAATAGTACAGCACATGCCCCCCTAATGGACGTATGGCCCTCCCCAAAAGGGGATTATGGGGGATTTTTTTATGGGGGAAATTTTGGATGCAAAGTATTTAAATCCCCCAATCCCTTTAAAATCCCCAGCTTAGCAAAAAAGAAGAAGAAAATGTTTAAAGGGAGTAAAATTCCAAGAAAATTATTATTTGCCACCAAATCTCCCCCTTCTTTTAAAAGTAATTTTAATGGGTGTAGATTCGCTGTCTGTAGGGAAAAAAGGGGGAAGAGGATCGAGGAATATCCCCTTTTTTGGGAAATTTAGGTTGGGATTCGCCCCGGAAAAAGAGAACAGAAGGAGAGCAAGATAGAAAATTTTAAAAAAAACCTTAACTAAAACCCAAAAAAAAAATAGGGGGGAAACTAAGATCCCCCTTCCCCTCCAAACTCATAAATCAAAAAAAAAAAAAAAATCTTAAATTTATTATTCCAACCCTAAAACAAACCTTTCCCCCAAAGAAGCAAAATGAGAAAAGACAAAGGAAAATTTTAGGGAAATATAACAAAAAATTTACATTTATTCCAAAACCCCCAAACCCCACCCTCGCGCCCGAAGGGGAAAATGGGGCAACAGGGGGGTGAAACAGACGGCCTATACCCCCTAGTGGAAAAAAATTGTCAAGAGAAAAAAAGGGAAAATATGAAGGACTGATAAAAACGGAAAAGGGAGGCTAGGAAAAGGACAACAACATTCAAATTGCAAAAGGGTTTGGACTGGGGGATCTGGGGCATATGTGAAAAAGAACCAAATAGGGGAAATTTTTATGACCCAACCCAAAATCTTGATCAGGTTTAGCAACCCAGAAGGAAAGGTACAGGCAAAAAATTTTTGACTCGACTTTTTTTTTTAGAGCAAGTGAGCAAAGCAGAGAGCGGGACACGTGGGGGGATTTATTCGCTCAAATAAAGCAAAAAAATTTTTTTGACACCAGTACATCTCGGAGAGACTCAAAAAGATCAAGTGAACAAGGAAAAAAAGATCAAAACTAATACAGATAAGCCTTTTAATGACCACACCCGGCAAGAAAAGGAGATTCTTTGGAAAATCTCCCCTTATAAAAGGGTGTGACTGAAGATTTTGGGTCTGGGAGATTAACGAGGGGGTGAGGGGAGAACGCCAGGACCCCCTTTCGGGGGAATTGGAAAAAACCCCCAAAATAAAAAAAAAAAAAACCTGTCTAAGTGCGCAGAACAAAACTACTGTAACCAACCCTTTCTTCCAACTCACCCGCCAAATTTAACGTACAATGGAAAACCAAAAAAACACAGTTGATTTCATTCAACTAAAGGGGTAAGAAAAAAATTCCCGATGAAGGCTTTTCCCAAAGGGGGGTTAATACCCCAGAAAGTTTTGAAACAAAAAAGGGAAAAGGACAGGAAAAAAGGGAAAAGGCAAAGGATAAATATAAAAGCTAAAAAAGCAAATTGGGACCACAAAAACATGTAGCTAAAAAGGGAAAAAGGGGGGCCCCACAGAATGAAATTTTGAGGAGTGGATATTTTTAAAACGTACCGGAAACCCCTTGAAGAGGCATGCGAAAACGGTGGGGAAAAATGGAACCAAAAGGAAAATGGGGGAATGAAAAAATAAGGGGGACAAAGAAAAAAAGGGGTTTAAGTTGGGAATAATCAAAAAGATGATACTTTAAAACGACCCCCAAGAAGAAAACGGGGGGAGAGCACAAAGGGGCCAATGAAAAAATATGGGAAAAACTTAGTAAAATTTTTAAAAACCCCAAGGAGTTTATTTTTTTTCATGTCCATTTTGGCAGAATCGCGTTCAGGGCCCTTCCTTCCTTCTTTTTGTCATTTTGAGGTTCATTGTGGGGGGTTCTTTCCCTCGTTGTTTAGTATTCTAGGTTTGTATTTTGTATTGTCTTCCCTTTTTTGGTAAAAATTTTCCCACCAAATTTGCTTTTCTAATCGCTTGTTACCCCCAAAATTGTATTTCTTTTTCTGAGGTTTTGGTAGGTCTTTTGTCCCGGCCTTTTTCCATTTTCTTCGTTTGATTCTTTTGCCCATGATTTTTCCTTTTGGTGAGGATTTGGTGAAATTGATAAAAAGGGAAACAAGATTGGGTACAGGGGCCCAAGAGAAAATCCCCCAACAGGGGGTTTATTGTAAAAAGGAATAGTGGGGTGCATTTCACTTGTAACATTAAAAAGGATTATAGGGGTATGGGCCACCCCCAAAGAACATCCCTAACAAATCTTTGCCCACATTACAGCAATGAAGAAGTAAAGAATTTTACGAAGATTTTAAAAACCATTATAAAAACCCAAATGGACATCAATCATCCAAAGGGTTTTTTAACCCAAAGTAGTTGATTTTTACCCCCCAAGGGCCGGAACTTTTGTAGTTTGGAATGGAAGAAATACAGGGGATTGTCTGGGGATTTTTCCTCCCCCACAGACAAACCATTGCCAAACCCCACCCCACAAGCATCAAGGGGGAAAAACCGGGCACCCCAAAAGGGAAAAATCCAAAACCAATAGATTTTATTTAAACAACGGCGCTTCAAATACAAAAAGACCCCAACAAGAACCATTGGAGTGCTTGGCATGCCACGCCCTTGTGTCGGGTATTAAAAATGAATGAAAAAAAAAAGTGAAAACGTATAAAATTTGAGGGAAAAACTGAAAGACCCAGATGTCGAGAGTTTTTAATAAGTTGGGGGGAGTTTTGGATTAATCCGGAAATGAATCAATGACCTCCCCAAAAATTTTTGGGCATCCCGAAAAAAGCAGAGGGGGAAAGGTTGGGGAATAAACAAATGGAGTCCCAATAATCTTGGACCTTGGTACGGCATTGAAACCCAAAGGTTTTCCAACCTAAAGTACGGGGGAACAATCTTGTGAAATAATGAAAAGGCCAGAAGAATTTCATGTCAATGTATGAATAAATAGAAAAGGGGAAAAGTAAAAAGGCATACAAAAACCTGAAGAAATAAAAAACCCATTAAAAAATATCGTTTGAAAGTCAAATCCTAAAAAGTTGGGATTGAAAGGTGGGTTAATTGAAAAACTGGAATCCCCAATAAATGAAAAAGGCAAAATAAAGAGAAAGAAAAGATACCCCCCTTACCTTAGGGGGAAAAGTAAGAAGCCCCCCGATTTTTAAAGTAAAAACCCCCCCAGGAGAAAAACCCAGAGACCCCCAAGTGGGGCGAAACAGTCATCCCCAATGTAAACTATCTGTAAAGGGTTTGGGGAAAAAAACATGGAACAAAGGGACACAATCACCATCATCCCCCTCCCCAAAAAGGGAATTTCCCCAACCCAAAAAAATATAGAAAAAAGCCCACACCCCACCCAACAAATCTAAAATTTTTTTGAACACAAAAGGGGGAAACATTGCGGGGAAAAGGGGGGTTTGGGCGGGGAGAAATAAAAAAATTTTTTAACTCCCAAAATCAAAAGGGAAAAGACCCAACTCGGGGAAACCTGTCCCAAATTTGATTAAAAAATTTCAAAGATAGGACGAAGGGGGGGAGGTTCAGAATGGGGGTTTGAAAAAAAGTGAAACCTTAAGCAATAAAAAGAGCGGGATCTTTTGAAAATCAGTGGGAGACTATTAATAAAGTTGGGTGAAAGGAGTTATTCCGTTGTTTTTTTAATTTTTTTTGGAAAATAAAATAGGAGATATGATTTTACCATTTTTGGGGGCAGATCAAATGGGGTTTTGCGTGCATTGAATGGGGAGAAACGCGATGAAAGCTTCACCAATTTGAGAAAAAAGGTGGAGATGGGGGATGGGGGTGAGTTTTTGAGAAAGTAAAGTTGGGAACCAGGAAACCCCACTGCAAAAATTTTTTAATGAAGGCCCAAAAAATTAGACGTTTTAAAACTTGGGAACCAAAAAGGAGGGCGTCGATGCCCCAAAAAAAAAAAAAAAGTCAGCTACCAGGGCAACTTCTTCCAAAAAAAATACCACCAATGGAAAAAAAAGAGTCTTTTCCCATCAAAGAAAAAGGTAAAAACCCCTAATTCAGATGTTGTTTAGGGAAGTGAACGGGGAAATTGAGGGGAAAAAAAAGGATGATTTAAACAAAAGCCCTAAAAAAAAGTTTTGGGGTATTGGAGAGACGAAAGCCAATGAATTTGTAAAGGAAAAAAACGGCGGGAGGGCCAAGGAACCCCTTCCCATCGTCAAGAAGAAAAAGGGCGGTTCGGCCAGTCACCCCCCACAAACTTGCCAAAAAAAATATGCAGGGGAAAACCCAAGGTGGCAGAAAGGGGGAAAACAGAAAAAAGTCTGGATGGGCAAATCAAGAAAGGAAAGGGGAAAGATGGTCTGCCAGAGCGAGGCCCAGATGATGGGGGGTTTTCCAGGATGTTTTTCAGGGCCCCCCGACCCCCAAGGGCCGGTCGATGTGATGTATTTTAATTTTTTGATATACACATTTCTGCTGTTCAAGTTTTTTCTTTGGGGGTTTTTGAGGGGCCGATCAATTAAAAGGATGGGAAATGTAGGTTAGGTGTTGTTTTGATGTGACTTTTAAATTTTTTGGTAAAGTGGGTTATTTGGTGAAAGGTCTTTAAACCAAAAGGGTTTTTCCCTTTTTTTCGGGTTTATCGGGTTTGGGGTTATGGGCCCAAGTTTTAAAGGTGGAATTGTTTTTTTCTTTTTTGATAAAAGTTCATACAGGCATGTGATTTTTTTTGAGATTACCCCTGATCGTTTCTTTTCATTAGTGGAGTCCTTTGTTTTTCCCCTTTGATTGTGGTTTAAGGAAAATTAAATTTGTTGTTTTTTGATGCAAACAAAGTTCTCCCCTATTTAATTGTTTTATTTGTGACCCCCCTTTGAACCTTTATTTTCCTTTTGTTCCCAAGATATTCGCGGGAAAATTGATAGGTTGGAAAAAAAGCCCCGCCTACTCCCCCCAGATCGGGCGTAACCCGCAGTCTTTTCAAAACTTTTTGCACTTCTTGTTCCCCGACTTTTTTGATCCTTAAGATTTTTCCCTACGTATGTCTTAGTAAAAAGTCGAACAGACGGGAAATTCTTCCTTGCAAAAGCCCTTTAAAAAAATCAAGAAAAAGGGAAAGTTTTTTTACCCCTCGTTTCCTAGGGTTCAGGGGAAAAAGGCATTTTTGGGCCTTTATTATAAACCAAATTGGGTTCAGATTCCCAGTAGGGTTTTATTTTTTTTGTTTATCCCCCTAAAATGATTTGTGAGTTGGGTTGATGCATTCAAGTGCCCCGGTTTTTGGGTATGCAAGGCACCCACTTTTTTAGGGGCGTTGGAAATTTTACCCGTAGCATGGATAGTGTTTAGAGTTTTTTGGTTTTTCTTTATTTAAAAATTTGAGCTGTTAGATTTTGGATGGGAAATTCATCGGGGCCGCGGCCCCTTTCCCCTTTTTATTTTTTTTAGGGGCCTTTGAATTCTCCCCCCAAGAATATGGGGGGGTTATTTTTTTTGAGATAGTGGTGGGTCTGCAGTGAACAACCCTTTATGTTTTCTAACCCGTTAGGATGCCCCCTTTTTATAGAAGTTCCCTTTGATCGGGAGGATATTGCTGAATTTTTTCCCCTACCCCCTTTTTTTCTTTTGGAGTTCCCCTTTTTCTTTGGGGAGTTCACAAAAGTGTAAAACCCGCAAATACGGGGGGCTTGAAAAGGACAAAGAAAGGAAGAGGAAGGTGAGAAAACAGAGAGGAAGAAAGAAATTAAAAAGGGGGAGAAAAAATAAATTAAAAAAGGGAAATCGGAGGTAAGTAGAAAAGGGGACAAGATAGAAAAGGGAAGGAAGGTAGAGGAAAAACAGAAAAGGGAGAGAGAAAGGGGGGAAAATACAAATTTTCAAAAGGCATGGGAGGGAAAAAAAAGAAAGAGGCAAAAAAAAAAGAGAGGGGAAATGGGGAAAAAAGAAAGGCAAAAAAGGAGTTTGTAAAAGGGGCAAAATTTATTAGCCTTAGAAAATGCGCAAAAATCAAAACGCTCCGAGAAAAAAATAAGGAAATTTGGCTTCAAAAGGGGACTGACAATCTTTCACTGAAAAAACTGAGGGGAAAAAGGGCCTTGAGACCAAAAACAACCCAGTTTTTTTCCCCCAAAAAAAACTTTGGGAAAATTCCCAAAAATTGGATTTCCTTTCAAAAATAAAAGGATTTTGAAAAAAAATTGTAAACAAAAAAAAAGGATAAAAAGGGATTTTAAATGGGGGTTTCCCTTTAGTGGGGGGAAAAAGGGGGGGGTCCTTTTCCCCGGTCCATTCCCAAAAATGGACCGATCATGAAGAACAATGACCTGGGAAAACCCCACTTTTTTCACGATCAAGTCATGATAATGAAAAAAGACAAGTGAAGAGCAACAAAGCCCAAAACATCCCCGTGAAACCTATGGGGTGAAAATTTCTTTTTTAAAAAAAAAATGGGCATCGGGGCCAAGAAAACCCAAAACAAATAAAGAGAACTAAATGGGAAAAAAAAATAAGAGAGGCAGTTTTCCAAAAGTGGAAATGGCAGAGAAATAAAAACCCGGTCAAAAACAAACCATTAGCATAATGCGATTCTGGAAATTTAACTTGGAAAAAGGAAAGTAAAACGCCTTTCCTGCAACTTCATTTTAATCCCAAATCCCCTGACAAAAGTTTGGCAGCAAAAATTTAATAAGTGCTTTAAAAGCCTCAAAAAAAAGGAGAGTAGAATGAAAACGGGGAAAAAGAAACAGGACAAAATGGTGGACCACACCCGAAAACATATTTTCCCCCAAAAACAAACAAAGGTTCAGGGACCTCCAGGACCGCCAAACCAGCCCCGCTTGCGTGCTTCAATTTTGGGGTTTGGACGGGGGAAGGGAAGTGGGGATTCGGGAGAAAATAAAGTCCCGGGGGTTCCCCCAAGCTAGATTGAAGGGGAAAGAATTATATCTCCCGCAACGCAAGGTAAAGTGGAAGGAAAAAAATAAAAAAATAAGAAATACAAGCCCCGTCCCAAAATTTTAAAAGGCCCTTGAACCCCCCCGGGTTAAAAAAAGTAATGCAAAAAAATGTGACACCCGCAAAAGCCAAATACCCCAATTTTGATTTCCCCCTGGGTAAAAATGGATAGAAAACAAAACATTGCGAAGCGATAAGTTAAAAACACCAAAAATGTAAAAAAATTTATTGTTGTAGGATCCTAAATTAAATAAAAATGGGTGGGACCCCAAGTCAGATGTCAAAAATACATAAAAAAAAATGAAGTTGAAAAATTGCCCCCCTCACCCCATTTTTGGGGGGTGGATTTCCTGAAAAATGAGAGGTTAGGGGTGGGAAAAAATGTTAGAAAAGAGTTACGGGGTCCTGCCTTTTCAAGGTTTAAATAAAGGAGGGGTTTTTGTTTTAAAAAAAAAATAAAGCAAATTGGGGGTTTATGAGATTTTTAGTAATACCCCCCACCCCCGAATTTTTTTGATTTGGTTTTTTATTAACCAGCAAGCTTGTGATATAATAACTAGAAAGATTTATCAATGGGAAAAATGGAAAAAGAGTATTTCAAGTAGTTTTAAACCCCTGTGTGTGGGTGTGTGGGGTGGGGTGTTTAAAAGTCAAGTAAATGTTTATTTCCCAAAGGTGTTGTTTGTGTGCATTTGTGAAAAAAGGGGGGTTGGGTTGTGGGGGGGTGGTGTGGGATCAACATTTTTAGTAGATTTTTGGGGATTTTGGGGATTTTTAGAAGAAAATAAGTAGTATGAAAATTTTTTTTCCAATTAAAGGGAAAATTGTTTGGGATTGTATTAATTTTTTTTAAATTTTATATAAAATGTTTTTTCCTAAACAACTAGAAAAATTTTTTTTAAATAAGTTACCGAGGAAATTAATAAAAAAATTTGGTGATGAAAAAAAAAGAAGAAATGAAGCTGAGCCAGTTGTGTTTTATTGCCATTTTATTTTCCAAACTGGTTTTTGGAGGGTTTTGCCCCCAAATTTAGGGTTTTTATTAAGAAAGTTATATTAATTAAATTCATACAACAAATACAACATATATTAATATATTATTTATAATAGATATATATATAATTTAATAATTATATAAAAATATATAAATTTTTTTTTTGTGTTTTGGTTTTGGGGTTTTGTGTGTGTGTTATATGGCACTTTTCCCCCTAAACCAAAACATTTCCTTTCCCCGTCCCCCCCCCCCCCTTTTAAAAGAATTGTTAATGGTAGACTTGATTTGAGTTAATTTAAAAAGTGGGGGCTTTCAATTTTGTTTCAGTGTGGTTTGGAAAAATTTTGTCTGTTTGTACCCCTTTGAAAATTCTTTTAATATTGAGATTTTTTAAAAAATTGAGGTTGTAGGTAACCCCCCTTTTATTTTTTATAAATGTCCCTTTTGAATTAAAATTGGAAAATAGTGGGAAATTTTACGCTTAGGGTTAAATGTATTTTGGGGCGGGGATACAATTCATTGGGCCCGGGATTGTTACATTTCCCCCTTAAAGCCAAAGCTCGTGAGCAGAAGATTTTTGGAACCCCTACCCTGGTTGTAGTAAATGTTCTATTTAAAATATACCTAGGGTGGGGGCCAGCTTTTTTTTAAAAGTCCTTGAGTTTAAGGGGGGGTTTCTTTATTTAGGTTAGGCATTGTTTAAATGTCCATGGAAAGTCAGGATAAAAACCCTTAGAGTTGCTACAGTGGTTTTATTAAGGGTTGTGGGGCCTTTCTGAGAAAAAAATACCCCCCACCCCTCTTTCCCCCCCCTTTTTTGAAAACAGCAGATTTTTTATGCACAGACCATGGTTGATTTTTTTGCGCATTTTTAAATTTTTAAAACAAAAACAAAAAAAGAAACCCCCCCCAAAAAACAAAAAAAACACAACAAAAACACCGGTTTTTGAGAATAATTAACATGTGTTTGTCAAAATGGGAAAAAAAAATTTTTTGCCCCTTTTCAATTCTTATTATGCCTTGATCCCTTTACCCGAGAAAGACAATGGCATGTCATGTAATATTTTCTGATTTTTTTGTGAAAAAATTTGTTTGAGCTGATTTTAATGGTGGTGAAATTTTAGTTGTTTTCCAAATGATTCATTGGGCAGTTGGAAATTTGTGCCGCAAGAAAAATATAAAAGGGTGTGCAAGGCTTTTAGTCATTCCCTTGCTTTCTGTTTGGGCACTTTTTCTTGAAATTTTACGGTGGTGTGGGAGACTTGAAGAAAGTAAAAAAAAAGGGTTTTTTCTTTAGACTGTGTGGTTGTTGGGGAGTAAAAAAAGTGTTACCCTAACCCCCGCGTGGCCTCACATCTTCCTTGATTGGGGGCCAGAGTACAAATCCCTTTTTTTTCCCAAATTCCTTTCCAAAATTTTTGTCCTCGACAGGATAGGGTTTTTTTTTATATAACACACACCGCCGAATCCCCTGGCAAAGGGCGATGAGATAGGGTTCCCCCCTAACTGAGCACTTTTTTTGGGCACTGACAACCGTAGGGAAGACTTTTTTGAATGGGGTGAGTCTGGTGGCCCACCCTATGGAAGTTTTAGAGGTGGATAATTTAGCCATCCCGAAAGGGGGGGTCAAAAAGAGGGAATGGTACAATTGAAAAACCAAACCCCCGAGAAACATCAAAATCTCAGGGGCCCTGTTTGATTAAGGGGGGGACCCCCTTCCTGTCTGCCTTAACGTTTTGGGCAAGAGGGGGGCAATTTGGGTATTTGTTTGAGGATGGAAGGGCCAAATGAGGAAGGCGGATCCCTTTTGGGGCCGTTTTAGGGGCGTTCATCAAGGAAATTTTTAGCCCGTTGGAAAAAAGCCCCCTTTTTTTAGGAGGAAAACCCCCTACCCCCTTTTTTAGGCCAAGGGGGCATTAGGGGGTTGGGTAGGAAAAAAGAACAAAAGGGGAAAAAGAAATGGACTGGGCAAAGTAAACGCACGGAAACCTTGAGACAGCAAGTTCGTGTTAGAAAATAAAATAGTCAGAAAGATTTGTCATCATTTAGCGTTGTTGGAACAAGTTCCCAAATAGGAAAGAAAATAGAAAGAGAAGAAAGGTAACAAAAACAAAACCCCCTGTAAAACATCCCCTCTGAGAGATTAAAACCCCCCGAAGGGTTTTTAAGGGTTTCAAACGGCAATGAGTGTTTTGGGAAAAAAAAAGTGATCCCCTGCAGCTTCACTAATGGGGGAGGTTCAGGGGGGTGAAAGGGGGCGCTGTTTTTACCCAAAAGGGATTTTGGTTCTTTCCCCCAAAAGGGAAAAGGGGTGGCCCCAAGTGAAAAGATGTCACAGCTGTGCGAAAAACTTTGAATCTTTTGGGGGTTTGGGTGCCTTTTACACAAGGCACTATTAGAAAGACAAGAAGGCTTTAGGGCCTGAGTGGGTTTTTTTTCCCTAAATTTCCCGCAGAGGAAAGTGTTTTTGGGAAAGACCCATTCCCCGAAGACAGGTTATAACAAAAAGGAATTATAAATTCCCAAAGGTTTCAGTTTGTGCTTAACGTATGGTGGCGGGGGATTTTAATTTAGGATTTTTGTAGTTTTGAAAGTTTTTTTCTTTTCTTTTCAGGTTGGGGGTAAAAAAATGTTTTACATTTTTTTTATTTTGGTTGCAAAGGGTTTAATTTGCAGGGAAGTTTTCATTGTAGCTAGGGTTTTTGTTATAGTTTGGTAATGTTTTCCTTTTTGTTTGCTTTGGTAAATTAACCAAAGGGATGGAAAAATGGGGGAAGATAAATTGGGATGGGTTTTTTTGGTAAAAAGGGTTTTTATTGGGAAGCTTTTTGTTTTAAGGTTGGGTTTTAAAATCCCCAAACGGAAGCCTGGGTTTGGCAAATTGGGTTTTTAAAGCTTTTTTTAGGGTTTCTTTGTTGGGGTTGTTTCTGACAGGGTTTTGGGTTTTTTGTGTAAAAACAAAAAAAATGTTTAGCATTTATTTTTGGGGGTTTTTGCTTTTTTTTTGTAGCATCAATGAAGAATTGTTTAAAGCTTGGGGATTGTTAAGGCACTTTTTTGCACTATAATTTTTAATACAACCCCCCTTTTTTCCCCCTTTTCCCCCCCTTTATAAAGAATTGCTGCCTGGAGTTTTTTGTTTTGTGGGGTACAGTTCTGGAAAAAAGTTAGGTTTTCTCCAATTTTTTACAGTGTGTGTTTGGGGTAAAATTTTAGGTGTCCGGTTGGTTTGGAAATCTTTTAACCATTGAGACTTTTCCCAAAGAAAAAGTTGAGGTCGGGGGTGGCAACCCACTCTTCGTTTAGTACCCAATGTCCCCTTTTGGGAAATTAGACTTTGGAACCAATCCCTGTGGGGTTGCCCCGCTTAGTGCAAAATGGACTGGGACTGGGGGAATAGCAATTCATTGGGCCCCTGTATTTTCCGCCCTTCCCCCCTTACATGCCAAGTCTCTGTGGTAGAAAACTTGGGATTCGTGTGGTTTTATAAGGGTTTTTCCCTTGTAACCTATAGTCCAGGGTGGGGCTCCCCCTTTTTCTAAAAATCCTTTGCAGACAGTGGGTTGTTTTTTCATGGTTTAGGATTGTTAAGTTCCATTGAACATCAGGGGGTAAAAAAACCCTTTGAGTTTCTACAGCTGGTTTTTTTAACAGGCTTGTGGGGCCTCTTTTGATGAATGACCCCTTTTCCCCTTCCCCCCCTTCCTCTAGGAATCCCGTTTTTTTCATGCGTCAACATTGGTTTTTTTGCGGGGTAAAAATTTTCGTGATTTTGGGGGGCAAATTTGAGTCCTTTTAAATGCATTCTTGGGGCAGTGGAAATTAGTATCCGAGAAACCAATTAAAAGGGTGCAAGCTTTTTAAACATCCTTGCTTGCTGTTTTGGGGCACATTTTTTGGTTGACAGGTGGGGGGTGGGAAAACCCGAAAAATGATTAGAAGAAAACAGCAATTTGTTTCCCCGCTTGGTGTAAAATGAAATTTTCTTTTGAAAGTTTTGGGTTAAAAAGATTTATTAATGAAAGGATTTAATAAGTGAATTTCATTTGTATCACGAATTTAGCAAGATTGAAAATGACAGGAAATTTTATAAATATATATTTTTTATATGGGTAATATAATTGGATGTGTAATTAATTTAATATATATTTTGGGGGTGTGTGGTGGTGTGTTTGTTGTGGTTTTGTGTGGTTTTTTATAACAAAACAAAAACACCCCAAAATTATAAGAAAGTTAAATTAAACTTTTAAAATTCCTGAAGCAACACAACCACCCCAAATCCTTCAAAACCCCAAAAAACCTGGTGTACTTTGGTAAGATCCCCTGTTAACTTTTTTTTTTTTTCGTTTCCCCGGGTCGCTCTGCTGCGTTTGTCGTCCTTCTCTCTTTTTGTGGTGTTAAATTTTTTTGTTTTTTTTTTTTTTGTTGTGGGTGGAGAAAAAGTCTTTGTTTAAAAATTTTTCCCCCCTTTTTTTGTTTTTTTCTTTTTTTTTCCCCTTTTATAAAAAAGGGGGGTTTTTTTTTTTTTTAAATTTATTTTATGTTTTTGTTTGGGGGGGGGGGTGTGTGTGGTTTTGTGGGTTTGTGGGTTTTTTTCCTCCTTTTTTTTTTTTTTTTCTTTTTTTTCTTTTCTTTCTCTCTTCTTTTCTTTCGTCCTTTGGGGGATGTATCAACATTTTCAGGGGCCCCCTTTTGCCTTAGTTTATCTTGTTTTGTTTCTTTTTTTTGTTCTTTTTTTGGTTTTCGTTTTTTCCCCTCTTTTGTGTTGATTTGTATTTTCTTTTTGTTTTTTTCTTCTTCCTTTTTTAAATTTTTTAAGAAATGGGGTGTTACGTTTCTTTTATTTTCTTTTTTTTTGGTGGATTAAAAAGTTAATTTAAATTTACTCTCCAAAAATGAAATTTCTTTGTTTTTCTTTTTTTTATGATTAATTGTTCATATCCCAACAGTTTTACCCATTTCCCCTTATGTTGCGTTTTTGTTTTTTTGGTTGTTGTTTGTTTGTGTTGGGTTTGTTGGGGTTTTTTTTGTTTTAATGTTTGTGGGGGTTTTTATTTTGTGTTGGGTTTGGTTTTTTGGGGCAACCGCGGGTTTTTTGGGGTTAAAAAAAAAGGTTTTGGGGGTTTTTTTATAAAGGTGATTGTTTTTTCGGCTTGCCTTTTTATTTGTGTTGTGTGTTTCCTTTTGTGTTGTGTGTGTTGTGTGTGTGGTGTGGGTTTGTGTGTGTGTGTTTTTAAAAAAGGGGAAAAAGAAATTTTTTTTAAATTGCTCTTTGAAGAAAGGTGTGGTGGCTGGTGGGGGGCCCCGGGTTTTTTAGTGTAAAGTTGTATTTTGCTGGGAAAATTTAAAGCACACGTTTTTGGGTTTTTCATTGGTGATAAATACCCCCTCCCCCAAAAAATTTAAAAAAAAAAGGAAAAAAAGAAATGAATTTTGTGTGTGTGGTGTTGTTTTATGCGGCTTGCGGGATTTGTGTGTGGGGTGTGGTGGTATTTGTTTTTTCGCGGGGTGCATGCGGGGGGGTTCTTTTGGTTTTTCATAGGGGAGGAGGGGAATTTTTATTGGGGCGGGGCGGGGGGAAAAAAATTAAAAAAGGGAAGGGTTTCTCTCAAGGGAATGACCCCCAAAAGGGAAAACCAAAATGTAAGTTTAAAAAAAAAATTTTTTGTAAGAAAAAAAAAGTCGGGGTTTTTCTGGGGGGGGGGGTTGTTTTTGTCTTGTTTTTTTGGTTCAAAAAACCCAATCCCTTTCAACCCGAAAAAATAGAATCTGTATGGGCCAAAAAAAACCCACCCCCCCCCACCCCAAACCCAAAAACAAAAGCTCCCTCCCTCCCCCGCTTTACTTTTGTGCAAAGGCACCTTTTTTTTTGAGCACATTACTCCTCTCTTGCGGTCTCTCCACTGGCTGCCTGTGTCACAGAGAGTAAAATATAAGATCAGTACCCTCTGTTACAAATGTCTCCATAAAGCAGCACCTACCTACCTCTGTGAATATTTCACCTGTACACTCCTCGTTCCCTCGGCTCTGCTGCAGATACCTTCTGCTTAAGAATACCTAAATTCAACCATTCCACCGTTGGCCGTCGCTCTTTCTCTGTTTCTGGTCCATCGATCTGGAATGACCTTCCTCTCTCTCTTTGCCAAAAGCCCATTTATGATGCTTTTAAATCCAGCTTCAAGACACGTTTATTTCAAACCTGATATTCTCTCCTCTTGCTTCATCTCATTTCTGTCCCTGCCCTCAACAGCCCCAACCCCCATCACCCTGTCGGAGTGTACAACCTTTATGTGTGTGTGTGTGTGTGTGTGTGTGTGTGTGTCGTGCTTGTGTGTGTGTGTGTGTGTGTGTGTGCGCGCGCGCGTGTGTGTGTATACATTTCAATTTGCAAAAACTATTAATTTTAACTGGCTGCATGTGAATGACTAAGAGAATGAAACCGCTTTGATTTGTTTGTTGCAAGATATAGCGCTGTATAAATTTCATGTATTATTATTACTATCATTATTATTATGATGCTGCTGCTGCTGTTGCTGATGATGATGATGATTATTATTGTGAGGTACTGTGCTCATGACAGGCTGGAACCAGAAAAGGCCGCGGGAATGAGATAACTACTACACACCAGTCATGTAGTACAGTTATATGATGGGAAAAGTCACTAACACAAACCGTCGATGGTTGAACTCCAGTCCAGTTCAACCCTATCCAATCCTGCTGCTGTGACCCAGCTGCCCAAAATGAAGGCTGTCACCTCGTCAGCAGTTCGAGCTCACATGAAAACTGTGCAACCCTACCCATAGACCACACCAAGATTAATACAAACTCTTCCGCCTAAGCGCCTCGATCTGTTTGTTTTACAATATTCAGCGCTATATAAATTCCATATATCATCATCATCATCACCATCATCATCATCGTCGTCGTCGTCGTCATCATCATCATCATCATCATCATCATCATCAATCATCCATCATCATCATCAACGATCTTGTCTAGCCAACCACCAACGTTGACCTAGAACTGTCGTCAGCACGTAGAGGGAGAACACCACAACACAGACTTCACACGAGACAAACACAACCCAACGGCAGATGTTTGATGGCTATTTTGCACACGCCACACACCAAGGGCTTCTCCTGGCTTGGAGGTAGTGAAGGGGGCTGATGTAAGAAAGGCCTAGGTGCGGTCTGCCAGCACAGTGTCTCCCCCTCTGTTGTATGCACTAAGTTTAAACACAGTCAATGCAAGTCAATCGAAGAATCTAACACTGATACTGGTACAGTGCGCGCCTTGGCTTCAGTACAGTCCCCCAGTTCGCCCAGCTGTAAATGGGTACCTGCCTCTTTAGGGTCAGGGGAGGTAAAGCAGCGAGGGAGAGGAGATGGGCGTCGCCCTCAATATAGGTAAAGGTAAAGGAGTCCCATAACCTATAAGGTCGTAGGGGAGCGAGGCGTCAGAGACCTCACTTCTCTAGGGCCAGCATATTGAGGGCGGCGCCCATCTCCTCTCCCTCGCTGCTTTACCTTCCCTGACCCTAAAGAGGGCAGGTACCCATTTACAGCTGGGTGAACTGGGGGAACTGTACTGAAGCCAAGGCGCGCAATAGGTGACCCATCCAACTGGTAACCACGCTCGACGCTGCTTAACTTGGCTGGGGGAAAGCGAGTGCTCCGACCACTGAGCTATCCCGTCGCCCTCAATATGCTGGCCCCTAAAGAAGTGAGGTCTCTGACGCCTCGCTCCCCTACGACCTTATAGGTTATGGGACACCTTTACCTTTTCGATTGGTACAGTCTGGCAAAGACTTTGGACTAGGGCACTTATGGAGTACCAACTGATTGATGCAACAAGTCAGCGCTGAACTCAAACCTCCGAATTAACACAAATAATCTAGTCTGCACCCACTCACATAAGTTCACACGCGCGTACACACACACACACACACACACACACACACACACACACACACGTGGCACTCACTTATGCTGGTGCCTCACTTCCTCCTGATTGGGTCTGCAGCATTGTTTCGCCTGCCCACATCAAGCCAGTGCACTAAGTCATACTATATGTTGTCGTCAACATAATTATCATCACATCATTACAAACTTTATCAATCAGCTCAACAAAATTGTTTCCCTCCTCCTCCTAACGCCCTTCCTTAATTCCGTAGGGCTTCAAAGAGCAACATATCGCAGAACACTTCCCATATCACTCTTTTTGTGTCGGCTGTGTACCAGTGCCTTGATCTCTGCATATGAGCTGCTCTGCTGTTAACTGAGTGTGGCCGCAACACCATGACAATACAGATGTGGTATTACTGTGGTCACAACACCATGTCTTCGTCGTCTTCTTCGACGAACGCTCAGACAGCAACTATCGTGGTCTATCATATGAGCGAAAACGTGTTGCACTGCCGTTAAGTGCTTGACAAGTCAGGCCCAGCACATCTGACTTCAGCATGGGAGAGCATTGTTGTCTTTTAAGTCTTTCTGGAAAAAAAGGCAGGAGAATTGACCCAAAAGACGGAAAATAGACGAGGATGAGGTGATATGAAGAAAGGAACAAGGCAGAAACAAAGAGAGGGATAGAAATGAGGAAACTCCTAGCACAGAATGTCCAGATTTATATGACAGGCCATGGCATCACTACGGGGAAAACACCATGACACAACAGACGTTGTATTACTGTGGTGAAAACACCATGACACAACAGACGTTGTATTACTGTGGTGAAAACACCATGACACAACAGACGTGGTATTACTGTGGTGAAAACACCATGACACAACAGATGTGGTATTACTGTGGTGAAAACACCATGACACAACAGACGTGTTATTACTGTGGTGAAAACACCATGACACAACAGACGTGTTATTACTGTGGTGAAAACACAATCACAGAACAGATGTGATATTACTGTGGTGAAAACACCATGACACAACAGATGTGGTATTACTGTGGTGAAAACACCATGACACAACAGACGTGGTATTACTGTGGTGAAAACACCATGACACAACAGACGTGTTATTACTGTGGTGAAAACACAATCACAGAACAGATGTGATATTACTGTGGTGAAAACACCATGACACAACAGACGTGGTATTACTGTGGTGAAAACACCATGACACAACAGATGTGGTATTACTGTAGTGAAAACACCCTGGCAGAACAGACGTGATATTACTGTGGTGAAAACACCATGACACAACAGACGTGGTATTACTGTGGTGAAAACACCATGACACAACAGATGTGGTATTACTGTGGTGAAAACACCATGACACAACAGACGTGGTATTACTGTGGTGAAAACACCATGACACAACAGACGTGGTATTACTGTGGTGAAAACACCATGACACAACAGACGTGGTATTACTGTGGTGAAAACACCATAACACAACAGACGTGGTATTACTGTGGTGAAAACACCATGACAGAACAGATGTGGTATTACTGTGGTGAAAACACCATGACACAACAGACGTGGTATTACTGTGGTGAAAACACCATGACAGAACACATGTATTACTGTGGTGAAAACACGACAAAACAGATGTGGTATTACTGTGGTGAAAACACCATGACAGAACAGATGTGGTATTACTGTGGTGAAAACACCATGACAGAACAGATGTGGTATCACTGTGGTGAAAACACCAATGCAGAACACATGTATTACTGTGGTGAAAACACCACGACAAAACAGATGTGGTATCACTGTGGTGAAAACACCATGACAGAACAGATGTGGTGTTATTGTGGTGAAAACACCATGACAAAACAGATGTGGTATTACTGTGACGAAAACTCCATGTCTTCCTCTCCTGTTTTCATCTCATAGCTATCCCTGTCTTCAGCAGCCGAAATCTCTTCACCCTCATAAAGTGTGTGTGTGTGTGTGTGTGTGTGTGTGTGTGTGTGTGTGTGTGTGTGTGTGTGTGTGTGTACATTTGGACTTGGTAAAACTAGCAATTGTTTTTGGTTGCATGACTGTGTAAGAATGAGTAAAGTGCAAGCGTTTTGATTTGTCAGTGCAAGATATAGAGCTATATGAATTCCTTTTATTATTATTATTATTATTATTATTATTATTATTATTATTATTATTATTATTATAAAACATATGTGGTATTACTGAGGTCACTACACCAGGTCATGATTTCTTCTTCTTCTTGTTGTTGACCTATCCCGTAATCTGGTCGACCGCTGGTGCACCACTGAAGACTTCACAACCATCTTTCTCCTCCCCCGCAGTTGTCAGTTTTCCGTCGTGTGTTATTCCACTCACGGCCAGTCCACTCTCTGATGATGTCTTCCCATCGTGTTCTCTGTCTGCTTCTTTGTCTTCCTCCTTGTACTGTTCCTTTTCTGGGACAGTCCATATGTTTGTGTGACGTGCCTGTACCATTTGAGTTTGTGTCTTTTCGCTGAAGTCAGGTCTTCATAGAGCCCAATGGCATTTCTGGTTTTTCACATCTCCTGGCAGGACCACAGAACCAAGGAGGCAGTGTGGCAAGAGGTGATGGAGGATCATGAAAGCTGGGCCACAGGAACAACAACCCCCTTCTGGCTGTTGTTGTAAAGAGGAGGAAGCTGGCGTGGTTTGGTCACGTTACGCGTCATAACTCTCTTGCCAAGACTGTCCTGCATGCAGGGGACACTTGAGGGAGGGAGGAAGACGCAGAAGGGGCAGACAGACGAAGAACTGGATGAAAAACAGAGACAAATGGACTGGCCTTGACATGACTGTCTTGCTACGAAGGGCTGAAGGCTATCCGGAAGACAACGGTCATCCAACGTGTCAATCGTATCCCCGACCACCGAGGGCCAAGGGACTGATTGATTGATAAGAGATACGTTTCTTGACTGTAATGACCAAGACTATAGACAGGTAGACATGGTCAGCATAATGTCACGGCATATGGTCTGCCCTCTGTCAGTACTGACAATGTCAGTAACCACTGATTACTTAGATATGCCTCCATATGCCCCCTTTTCCTTTGAATCATATTTTCCCTTTTTTTAAACAAAAAGCCTTTTTCTAATTTTGTTGTTGTTATTGTTGTTCCTGATGATGATGCTTATGATGCTGCTGCTTATGATGATGGTGAGGAGGAGGATTTCAGACGGCCTGGTAAAAAAAAGAAGTAAACCTATGCTTTTCCATTGTACTGTCTTGAAATTAAAAATTGACTTGAAAACACACACACACACACACACACACACACACACACACACACACACACACACACACACACACACACACCACACACACACACAGTACCTTATGTGTATCACAGCAAAGAAAATCGGTAAAAACGGCTCCGTCCAAAGTCTCGTTGCTGCTGTCAGGTCTGCCCAAACACCCGCCACAACAACGGCAACACCGTAAGTAGGCTACTCGCAGACCTAAGCTGACGAAGACAGCCACCTGCAGAACAGTGGCACTCCTTTAGATCAACACAGGACAACCGCCCTGTCTCCTGACAGGGATCTTAAGACACAGTCATCTAGCCTACACCTTTCCACACACTTCTGCTGGACCTAGAACATGATACGACCAGACTCTAGGCCTACATTTGGAAAAAGCAATGGACAGACTGTCAAAGTTGAGTTAGATGTACACTTGAACAAAACCGGATAGACTGTCTCATCTCACAACCTACATTTGCAGGAACAAGCAGTATTGCATCTACTGGGTTGGAGTTAGAGAACCAGAACATTTCTCTGTCCTAGATTGTGCACTGTGGCAGCCATGTTTTATTGACTGATGGGACTGTTTTCTTCAAATGTCGTCTGTGGTTACCAGCGACAGGACTTAATCTGCAGGACTGGTGGAGATTCTTCCAGTTCCTGTTAAACTGGCTCCAGAAGTGGGTGAAAATGCATACGTTTTGCCCCTCCCCCCTCGCTCGCTCTCTCTCTCTCTCTCTCTCTCTCTCTCTCTCTCTCTCTCTTGAGAGGGGGTAGGAAGTATGTAATGCATTAGCTGATGACCAGACATTAGGCACTGTTGTCTTGTTTATAGCAATTCGATTCTTGACTTAAGACTGCAGCAATTTAGCTTTTAAGTACTGTGCTGATTATAATTCAATTGTTTGTCGTTTACCGAAACTACGTCATCGGCGAGGTGCGCCTGTGTCGTATAATTATATTTATCATGACATTGATATAGCGCGACTGTGTGAAAACAAATCCAATCGAAGCGCTTGTCGTGATAGACTTAGTGGTTAGCTGCATCTCAGCTTAGGCAGTGGCGCAGGACTGTTGCCTGAAAAACTAAGTTCCTCCAGTTTGCCGCCACCCAGAACCACTAGCGTAAGCTAGCTGTAAGCTAGCTAAAAACTAAGCTTGCGCATGTCCTTTGACTTGTGTGACATAGAGTATGGACACTCTCTTCTCTTCCTTCTTTCTCTCGTCTTTTCTCTCTCTTACTTCTTCTTCTTTTGTCTTTTCAGTTTGCGAAAATACTTTTGATGCATCCTTTCTGGCACAATTAACATCTTTTCATGATCCTTCATTTCTGTCGTTTTGTCCTGCTTGATTAAAAAACATTTTTTCTTTTGTACCTTTCTATTTTTAGGGGAGGGATAGCTCAGTGGTCGGAGCACTCGCCTTTCCTCAAGCCCAAGTTTAAGCATGCGTCTCTGAGCGTGGTTACCGTTGGATGGGTGACCGTTTGCGCGCCTTGGCTTCAGTACAGTTCCCCCAGTTCACCCAGCTGTAAATGGGTACCTGTCCTCTTTAGGGTCAGGGAAGGTAAAGCAGCGAGGGAGAGGAGATGGGCGCCGCCCTCAATATGCTAGCCTTTAAAGAAGTGAGGTCTCTGACGCCTCGCTCCCCTACGACCTTATAGGTTATGGGACATCTTTACCTTTACCTTTTTACCTTTCTATTCAGGGAGTGGGGACTGGATAGCTTAGTGGTCGGAGCACTGGCTTTACCCCGGAAACTGTGTCAGAAGAAAGGGGGAAAACCCACAACAAGACTTCCACGAACAAACAAAACCCCAAGGGCAAATTTTTTTGTGGATTTTGCACCCCCACCCCAAGGGGCTTCTCCTGGCGGAGTATAAAGGGGGGCGATTTTAAAAAAGGCCCTGGGTGGGGTCTGCCAGCACAGTGTCTCCCCCTGTTGTAGCACAAAGTTTAAACACAGTCAAGCAAGTCAACAAAAGAACTAACACGATCTGGACAGTGCGCGCCTTGCTTCAGTACAGTCCCCCATTTCCCCCAGCTGAAATGGGTCCCTGCCTCTTTAGGGTCAGGGGGGGTAAAGCAGCGAGGGGAGAGAGGGGCGCGCCCCAAAAAGGAAAAGGGAAAAGGGAGTCCCATAACCAAAAGGTCGTAGGGACGGGGCGTCAGAGACCTAAATTTCTCTAGGGCCAGCAATTGAGGGGGGGCCCCCATCCCTCTCCCTCGCTGCTTTACCTCCCTACCCTAAAGGGGGCGGTCCCCCATTTACGCTGGGTGAACGGGGGAACTGTATGAAGCCAAGGCGGCAATGGGTGCCCCACCCAACTGGTACCCACGCTCGACCGCTTAACTTGGGGGGGGGAAAAGCGAGTGCTCCGACCCGAGCTACCCCGTCCCCTCAATAGCTGGCCCCTAAAAAGTGGGTCTCGACCCCTCGCTCCCCCCTACGCCATAGGTTAGGGGACAACCTTTACCTTTCGTTTGGGTACAGTCGGGCAAAGACTTTGGACGGGGTTTTTTGGGAGTACCAACTGATTGATGAAACAAGTCAGCGCTAAAAACCCAAACCTCCAAATTTAAAACACAAATAATCTAGTCTGCACCCCTCACAAAGTTCACACCGCGACCCACACACCACACACACAACACCACACACACACCGGGCACTCACTTATGCGGGTGCCCATTCCCCTCCGATTGGGCGCAGATTGTTTCCCCTGCCCACATCAACCCCAGTGCCTAAGTCATACTATATGTTGTCGTCAAAAAATTTATCACACACTTACAAACTTTATCATCAGCTCAACAAAATTTTTTCCCCCCTCCTCCTAACGCCTCCTTAATTCGTAGGGCTTCAAAGAGCAACATACCAGAAAAATTCCCCATATCACCTTTTTGTGTCGGTGTGTACCAGGCCTTGATCTTGCATATACCCTTCTTGTTAACTGAGTGGGCCCGAACACCATGAAAATACAGATTGGTATTACTGGGGCAAACCCCATGTCTCGTCGTTTTCTTCGACAAAAAGCTCGAACAACTATCTGTCTATCAATGACAAAAGGTTGCCTCCTTTTTAAGTGCTTGACAAGTGGGCCCCAACCTCTGACTCAGAGGGGAGAGCATTTTTGTTTTTTAAATTTTTTGGAAAAAAAGGGGGGAAATTGCCCCAAAAGAGGGAAAAATAGACAGGAGGGGTGAATAAAAAAGGAAACAAGGCAAAAACAAAAAGGGAAGAAATGGGAAACTCCAGCCAGAATGTCCAGATTTATAGACGGGCCATGGCATCACTAGGGGGAAAAACCATGACACAACAACGTTGTATTCTGTGGTAAAACACATAAACCAACAGACTTGTTTATTGGTGAAAAAACCATGACACAACAGACGTGGTATACGGGGTGAAAACCCATACACAACAGATGGGATTACTGGGGTGAAAACCCAGACACAACAAGTGTTTATTCGTGGTAAAAAAACACCATGACACAACAAAGTTTATTACTGTGTTGAAAACACAATCACAGAACAATGTGATATTACTTGGTGAAAACACCATGACACAAAAAGGGGGAAACTGGGGTAAAAACACCATGACACAACAGAGGAATTATGGGTGAAAACCATACCCCAAAGACGTGTTTTACGTGGTAAAACACAATCACAAACAATGTATTTTACTGTGGGAAAACCCTGACAAAACAGACGGGGTATTACTGGGGTAAAACACCAGACACAACAGATTGGTATTACGTAGGAAAACACCCGGCAGAACAGACGTAAATTTTTTACTGTGTAAAACCCCATAACACAACAACGTGGTATTACGGGGAAAACACCAGACACAACAGATGTGGATTACTGGGTGAAAACACCATGACACAACAGCGGGTATTATGGGGGTGAAAACCCCATACACACAGACGTGGATTACGTGGAAAAAACCCATACAAAACAGACGGGGGTTTTTACTGTGGTGAAAACCCAAAACACAACAGACGTGGTATTACGTGGTGAAAACACCATGCAAAACTTTGGGGTTTTACGTGGAAAAAACCCCAAAGACACAACAGACGTGGTATTACTGTGGTAAAACACCTACAGAACACATGTTTTAAAGTGGTGAAAACACGAAAAAAGATGGGGTTTTATGTGGTGAAAACACCATGACAGAACAGAGTGTATTACGGGTGAAAAACCATGACAAAACAATTGGATACGTGGTGAAAACACCAATCAGAACCATGTATTATGTGGTGAAAACCCCAGGGACAAAACAATTGGTTCACTTGGTGAAAACACCTTTACAGAACAATTGGTGTTTTTGTGGTGAAAACACCATGACAAAACGTTTTGGGTATTTCGGACAAAAACCCCATTTTTCCCCTCTCCTGTTTTCCTCATAGCTATCCCTGTCTTCAGCACCCAAAAATCTCTTCACCCTCAAAAATGGTGGTGTGTTGTGTGTGGTGTGTGTGGGTGTGTGTTGTGTGGTGTGTGTGTTGTACATTTGGACTTGGTAAAACTAGCAATTTTTTTTTGGTTCATGACGTTAAGAATGAGTAAGTGCAACGTTTTGATTTGTCATGAAAATATAGATTATGAATTCCTTTTATTTTTATTATTATTTTATTATTATTATTTTTTAAATTATTTTTTTTAAAAACATATGGGGAATTACTGAGGTCACTACACCAGTATGATTTCTTCTTCTTTTGTTGTTGACCTACCCCGTTCTAGGTCGACCGCGGTGCACCACTGAAGACTTCAAAACCATTTTTCTCCTCCCCGCATTTGTCAGTTTTCCGCTGTTTTTATTCCACCACGGCCAGTCCACCCTGATGATGTTTTCCCCATCGTTTCTTGTCGTTCTTTGTCTTCCCCCTTTGTACTGTTCCTTTTCGGGACACCCAAATTTGTTTGGTGACGTGCCTGTCCCTTTTTGATTTTGTGTTTTTTTTCGCTGAAGTCGGGTCTTCATAACCCAAGGGCTTTTTGGGTTTTTTTCACACCCCGGGAGGACCACAGACCAAAGGAGGCAGTGTGGCAAGGGGGATGGGGATCATGAAAGTGGGCCCAGGAACAAAAAACCCCCTTTTCGGGCTGTTGTTGAAAAGGGGAGGAAGCTGGCGGGGTTTTGGTCACTTTACCGTCATAACTCTCTTGCCAAATGTCCTGCATGCGGGGGACACTTGAGGGGGGGGGAGACGCGAGGGCAGACAGACAAAGACGGAAATGAAAAACGAGAAAAATGGACTGGCCTTTGACAAAAACGTCTTGCTACAAAGGGCTGAAGGCAAATGGGGGAAGCACGGTCATCCAAGTTAAATCGATCCCCGACCCCCCGGGGCCAAGGGGACTGATTGATTGATAAAATACGTTTCTTGCTGAAATGACCAAGACTATAGACGGGTAACAGGTAAACCCAAATGTCACGGCATATGGTTGCCTCTGCAGTATGACAAGCGTAACCACTGATTACTTAGATATCCCTCCATATCCCCCCTTTTTTCCTTTGAATCATATTTTCCCTTTTTTTTAAAACAAAAAGCCTTTTTTCTAATTTTTTTGTTGTTATTGTTGTTCCTGATGAGATGCTTATATGGGCTTATGATGATGGTGGGGAGGAGGTTTCAGAGGGCCGGGAAAAAAAAAAAGAAGTAAACCTATGCTTTCATTGTACTGTCTAAAATTAAAAATTGACTTGAAAACCACAAAAACAACACAAAACCACACACACACAACCCACACACACACCACAAACACACAACAAACCCCACACACACACACATACCTTATGTGTATCACACCCAAAAAAATCGTAAAAAGGGCTCCGCCCAAAAGTCCGTTGCTGCTGTAGTTGCCCAAACACCCCCACAAAAACGCAAAACCGGGAGTAGGCTACTCGAAACCCTAAGTGACAGACACCCACCTCAGAACAGGGGCACTCCTTTAGATCAACACAGGACAACGCCCTGTCCCTGACAGGATCTTAAGACACAGTCTTACCTACCCCTTTCCAAAACCTTCTGCTGGACCAAGAACATGATACACCAGACTTAGGCCTACTTTGGAAAAAGAAAAGGACAGACTTCAAAGTTGATTTTAGATGTACATTTGAAAAAAACCCCGGATAGACTGTCCATTCACAACCTAAATTTGCAGGAAAAAAGCGTATTGATTACGGGGTTGGATTTAAGAACCAAACATTTCTCTTCCAATTTGTCACTGTGGCACCCATTTTTTATTACTGAGGGGAGTTTTTCTTAAAATGTCGTTTTGGGGTTACCAGCGACAGACTTAATCTGCAGGACGGGGGAATTCTTCCAGTTCCTTTTAAAAACGGGCTCCAAAAGTGGGTAAAAATGCATACGTTTTGCCCCCCCCCCCTCGCTCTCCCTCTCCTTTTCCCCTCCCCCTTTCCCTCCTCTCTCTCTTGGAAGGGGTGGGAAATGTAACATTACTAAAGCCCAAACATTAGCACTTTTGTCTTGTTTATAGAATTCGTTTCTTGACTTAAGACTCAGAAATTTAGCTTTTAAGTACTGTGCTGTTTAAAATTCAATTGTTTTTCGTTTACCGAAACACGCATCGGCGGGGTGCGCCTGTGTCGTGATAGATTTTAAAAAGTGTTAGCGTGGGCTCTCAGTTTGGCAGTGGCGAGACTGTGCTCTGAAAAAAAAAGTCCTATTGCCGCCACCCAAACCCACTAGCGAAAAAGCTAGGCTGGATAAGCTAAGCTAAACTAAGCTAGCGCATGCCTTTGGACTTGTGTGACCTATAGAGTAGGGAAAACACTCTCTCCTCTCTTCTCTCCCCTCTTCTCTTCTCCTCTCTCTCTCTCTCTCTTCAGCTTTTTTTCAGTTCCCGAAAAAATCTTTTGTGCATCCTTTGTGGCATCAATAAACATCTTTTCAGACCCTTTCATTTTCTCATCTTTTTTGTCTGCTTGATTAAAAAAACATTTTTTTTTTTTTTGTCCTTTCTTTTTTTGGGGGAGGGGATAGCCAGGGGTCGAGCATCGTTTTCCCCACCCAAATTTAAAGCACGTCGACGGGGTTACCAGTTGGATGGGGGACCGTTTGCGCCCCTTGGCTTCAGTAATTTCCCCCATTCACCCACTTAAAGGGTACCTGCCCTTTTTTGGGTCAGGAAGGTAAAGCACGGGGGAGGGGAGAGGGGCGCCGCCCTAAATTGCTAGCCTTAAAGAAGTGGGGCCTGACCCCGCTCCCTACGATTTTAAAGGTTATGGAAATCTTTACCTTTACCTTTTACCTTTCTATTCGGGGAGGGGGGGACTGGATAGCTTAGTGGTCGGAGAAAGGGCTTTACCCCGCCAAGTGAAGCGGGCGTCTAGCATGGTTCCCTTTGGGGATGGGACCGTTTGCACGCCTTGGCTTCAGTTAGGCCCCAGCTCACCCAGCTGTAAAGGGGGTTTCCCGCCTTTTTGTTCCGGGGAAGGCAAAGCAGCGGGAGAGGAGATGGGCGCCGCCCCCTCAATATGCGGCCCAGAGACGTGAGGTTTCTGACGCCTCGCTCCCTACGCCCCTTAAGGGTTATGGTCCCTTTAACCTTTTATCAGGGAGTTTTCTCACCTCCCAGTTCTAGTCTAGCCCGTTTCATGTAAAAAAGGGGCCTTCGGGCTCATCTCGTCCGTGTCAGATCACCTTTCTTTCATCTACTTCTTCGGGAAACGTGGCATGGGGTTGACCCCTGCTTTTGCCTCATCCCCCTTGTTTTGGATGCCCTCCACAGCGGGGGTTTTCCATTTCCCGTGTTTGTGACCCTCACACTGTCATCCTGTGGGCCACCGCCCCCAGGGGAACTACAATATGGCCGTGCTTTTTTCCACTAAGTGTTACTTTTTTCAGCAGGACTCCATTGCATTACTTACTTTGTTCACCTGGACTCCATTTTACTATTTTATTCAACTGGACTCCTTTGCATTATTTATTTTTTCGCACTGGCTCCATTCATATTATTTTATTCGCACGGGACTCCATTGCATTACTTCTTTTTTCAGCACGGGACTCCATTGCATTTTTTTCTTTGTTCACACGGGACTCCATTGTTTTTACTTACTTTGTTCAGCATGGACCCATTGCTTTACTTACTTTTTTCACACTGACCTCCATTGCATTACTTACTTTACAGCACGGGATCCATTGCATTACTTACTTTATCAGCACGGGGATCCATTGCATTACTTATTTTTTCCACTGGACTCCATTGCATTATTTTAATTTTTTCCATGTACCCTTGCTTTACTTCTTTTTTTCAGCACTGGATCCATTGCATTACTTACTTTTTCAGCCTGTACCCTTTGCATTACTTTTTTTTTGTTCAGCACGACTGTTTACTACCATGGGAAATTTCCCCAAATCGCAGGAAGTACTTCAAAGGGCATTCCCCTTAAAAAGGGTGGTTAAAGCTTGTTGATTTTTGACTTGATTTGACTTTCCCTTCGGGTGATGACAGAAATTTTCGTCCATTCATTAGATCGTTTTTTTTTGGAGTAGGCTTTTTTAAGGGAATTCGATCCTCAAGCAATTTAAAAAAAAAAGCAAATCCCGGGCATGAACAACTCCCAAGTGAGCTTTTGAGGGTTCACGGGAAAAAATTTTTTACACTGGGGAAAACCTTTGGTTTTATTCATGGGTTTTATTATGTTTACGGGTGTCTGTTTTTTTTGGCCCCCGAAACATCAAAAAAAGGGAGGTAGACAATTTCAAGATGATGGGCCGGCCCCCCTCTATGGTTGAAGAAAAAGATGTCTTTTTAACCAAACCCATACCTTTTCCCTTTATCTCTAAATAGTCAAAATTTTATTGGCTTTTTTTTTCTGTCAGGGAGTCTTAAATAGGAAAGCTTCTTTCTGATTTCTCTCACTCCCAGGAGAAATCTTCTCTAAAAAAAAATCTTCTTTCTCAGTGTTTGCTTTGCTTGAAAAATCCTCTTTTCTTTTGGAAAAATGCACAGAAACCCAAGTAGGGGTGAGTCTGGCTCAGGTGAAGCCTTTTGTACCCGAATCAAACTGTACATCACAAAAACTGCGTTGATCACGAACAATCTAGAGTGAGTTTTTTAAAATTTTTCCGATTTTTCCTTTATTTTACAAAAAAGGGGCCATGTATTTTAAGGTTTAACCCATTTGGAATGACCTTTATTACCTGCTTACTTTTCCAGGGGAACTTTCAGGGGCATTTAATTAACTTAACTAACTAAAATAATAACAAAACTAACTAACTAACAAACTAAAACTAACAAAAAACAAAACAAAAAACCCAAACAAAACTAGTTTAAACTATCAACAAACAAAAAAAACAAACAAACAAAAAAACCTAATTTTAACAACTAACTAACAACTAACTAACTACAACTCAACAACTAAAACCTAACGCTCGATTTGTTTACTTGACAAATTCGCGCTATATAAATACCAACCTTATTATTCCAAATTCTTCTTCTTCTTCTTCTTTTCTTAACTAAAAAATTCCAAATCCACTAAATTTAAATCAGTCATACTTACCCCAAAAAGATAGTTAACCCCTGCCTAAAGTAATGAACAATTTCGCCCCTAAAACTGCCTGCTTGTCCGTAAAACCGTCACATACACTATCCCCGTAACTCTGACAGAGTTCTCGCATCCCCCGTCAGTCCCTTTGGTAATCTCAGCGACCTAGTCTCACACACAACACCACACACACAAAACCAACACACCTTTTTCATCGAAGGGTTAATATATTTTTTTTTTAAAAAAAAAAAAACCCAACAAAAACCCTTAACTAGTTTTAAAGGGGAAAGGGTGGGAATGGAACCTGGAGAGGCAGGGTTCAAACCCTCAGCCCCCTACATAGACCCTGCTACTTGCTTTTTTTTTGTTTTTGCTTTGCTGACTATCTATGGGGGTTTCCCCTGTTGGGGAAACAGAAATATTAAAGTGGGGCGTTTTTACCTGGGACGGGATAGCTCAGTGGTCAGAGCACTCCTTTCCCCTCATAAATTTAAGCAAAAACCCAAACGGGTTTTACATTGGATTTCTGCCGTTTCCCACTTTGGGCTTCGTACAGTCCCCTTCCCGACTGTCAATGATACCTCCTCTTTGGGGTCAGGAAGGTAAACAGCGAGGAGGGGAGGGCGCCGCCCCCCAGTACTGGCCCCTAAGAAGTGGGTCTTGACGCCCGCTTTCCCCCGCGACTTATAATTATGTATGGGGGACCCTTTCCTTTTTGTTTTATGCTATTCTTTTAGAGTCCAATGTGAGACTGCCTTTTTAGACCTTGATTTTAAGTTTCTTTTTTGAGTTGCTTGTTCTAGGTCTTTTAAGGAAAAAGTTGGAAAACGTGAACGGTTCTGTCTCAAAAGTAAAGCCTGTTCCAGTGTCAGGGTGGTTTTTGGCAGTTCCGATGGCAGGGAGTACTGGTAGTGGCGGTCAGCCACAGGTCCGCCTGAAAGCAACAGTCCGGGCCCGGGAAATGTGCGATCCTGGGTTTGAGCCAAAAACCTTTTTCCCCTATACATTAAAATAGAGAGTGGTCTGGGGGCGTTTTTTGGATGAACGATAAACCGAGGGCCCATGTGTTAACAAATTTTTAAACGGAATAAAAGAACCCAGGTCAGGTCAGTCAGAAAAGTTTTTTTGTTACAGCTACTGGTATCCATGAACCCGTACAAAACCCGTCGCATGCGGGGGAAGGGAAACCCCAAAAGAAAAAAAACCCCCACCAAATGGGGGAAATTGGAGAGGGGTTTGGCGACACCCAAGGGGGAATATCCAAGCCCACAAAAAGACTGAGGAAAAATACAAACCAATAGATACCGGATCGGTCGAGGCCCGGGGTTTCCAACGGCCGCCTTTCCATTGATCAACACCCCGGGGGGAAGGACAAGTCAGCTCTGGAGTTGAATATTGCTTAAGCCCCCAGAGAAAGATCCCATTGGTACAAGGGATTTTAACGCCAAATAGGTTTCCCGACTCTTACAACCAAAGGGCCGGGAAAAGTTTTGGGCATTTGGAACTGGAAACCAATGACAGGGGACTAGTTGTGGGTTTGCCTGCACCCACAGACTTACCAGCCAATAACCCCCTACCCCACAAGCATCAAGGAGACAATGGCATGCGCCAAACGGAAGACCCAACCAAAAAGATTTCACCTTAACACCCGGGGGTTAAAACCAATAACAAGCCGACAAGAACCTACCCATTTTTTTTTTTCCCCACCACTTTAAGTCACGGGAGTTTGTCTGTGGGATATGTGTTTTTGGGAGGTCAGTAGAGAAGTTTCCGGTTTCTGCTATGGTATCCATGTAACCCAGTTCAACCTCGCATTGGGGGGGGAAACCCAATAGAAAAAAAACCCCAAAAAATATGAGACTTTGGAGAGGAGATGGCGCCCCCAAGGGAAAATCCCAACCCACAGAAAAGACATAGAGACAAATGCAAAGCAATAGAAAGGGTCGGGCGAGGCCCCCGGGTTCCAAAAGACCGCGCTTTTCCCTTGATCAAAACCAGGGGAAGGACAACACTACTGGGTTAAAAAATTACTTAAGCTCCCTAGAGAACGATTTCCATTGGTACATGAAATCCCAACTCTACCGTGCAGAAAAATCAAAGAACAGATATGAGCTTAGCCCTAAAAAAGGGACATTATTGGGCAGGGAAGTGGATGGGCAGGTTTGGTGAGACATTACTGAAAAAGGCCACAGGGGCTGGGGGCAGTGGCCAAAAAAACATCACCAAAAGGAGTGGCATTTTTTGTCAGAAAGGAAGTATGGGGGGCATTACAGTGTACACCGCTTCCCCCAGATTTCAGCACCGGGTGTTGGGGAAGCCCCAAAAACATCACCATCATACAAAAACACACCCTCATCTGACCCCTGCAGATGAAGAAGTGAAAATTTTTACGAAGATCTTGAAAGACCATTTAAAATCCCAAAAGGGCATCATCTCATCCAAGGGGAATTTTAAGCCCAAGAGGGCCTGACCTTTTAAACCCAAGGGCGGAACAGTTGGGCAGGGGGAATGGAGAGACCAAAGCAGGGGCTATTCTCTGGAGTTTGCCTGCACCCCGACTTCCATTGCCAATACCCCTATCCCCCCAAACATCAAGGGGGACAACCTGGCATGCGCCAAACGGGAAGATCCAAAACAAGAATTTATTAACACCACGGCCTTCAAAACCAGCATCAAAAGAGCCGAACAAAAACCTACCCTGCGTGATAGGCAGCGACCACGACCTTGTGCGCTGGTATTCAAAAAGAGTGAAGAAAAACAAACAGCCCCAAACCCCGTTAAATTTGACGTGGGCAAACGAAAATCCAAGTCGAGGAATCTTCCAAGCAAGCTTGCGGACGTTTTGCGGCATTAACCCTCCTGGCAAAGAATCAAAAACCTCCCAACAACTTTAAAAGGAGTCCCCCAAAAAAGCAAGGAGGGATCGGGGCTCAGAGGGAAAAAACACCAGCCATGGACTACCCAAACATCTTGAACCCCTGCGAACAAGAGAGCACTGAAACCAAACCCGGTCTTCCAACCCAAAGAATACGGGGGGCCAAAAATCTCGTGAAAAGTCATGTTTAAAAGGGCCCAAAAAAGGATCAGTGACAAAGTACAAGATCAAAAAACTGAAAATGGGCAAAAAGTAAAAAGGATACGAACCCCCAAGAAATCACAAAACCCCCTTCAAACCAAATAATCAGTCATTGAAACAGCTCCGGGGAAAACCCCCTCACAGAAAGAGTTCTTTTGAGCCCAAAACCCATAGAGCCGAGCTTATCCCCCTTTTTTGTAGCGTTAAACGAACTGATGGTTTTTTTACCACCCCTGTGAAGGACGCTGTCTGTCGCCAAAACTTCCCCGCAGAGCTGGTACCCACTTGTACACCTGGGGGAGTGAGGAAAAAGGAGTAAGTGTCTTTCCCCAAGGACACAACACCGAGCCGAGCGGGGTCGAACCCGCACCTCCTCACAGAAAGCTCAGCGCTTGAACATGGTGAGTATTGCAAGAACTGTCAACTACCCAAAACAACCTGCAAGGCATAAAGAAAGGAAGCCAACATCAAGTACTCCCTCGCATTACCTATACTGAGGAAGAAATGGAAGAAGCCACCCCGGCCCTTTCCAGTAGGAAAGTCACCCGGAGCGGACAACTACCCGCAGAGCGCTCAAACAGGGGCGAAACATCATCACTGTTCAGCTATTGCAGAAGATTTGGGGGAAAAAAACAGGGCCAACAAATGGACACAATCATATCATACCCTGCCCGGGGGGGTTTTTCGCCAATGCCCCAAAAATATAGATTTAAACAGCCTCATCACCCCCAGCAAGAATGCTCAAATTTTTGAATCGACCCAAGGGGGAGGGGAGAAAACACCTTTCAGAGGAACAAAACGGGGGTTTAGGGGGGCAGGACAAACGAACCCCATTTTAAATTCCCCACCCGAGGAAAAACATCTTCAACACAGGAAAACCTTTCCACAACTTTTTCCCACTTCAAGAAGGCTTTCGACAAGTAGGCAGAAGGCCTGTGGCAGTCCTCGAATGTTTGGCATTGAAAAAGGACTAGTGCAAAACCCTTTAAGCACTATGCAACACCCAAGCAGTGCATCCTTCGAACAATAGGCGGAGAAACTTTAAACCACAGTTGGGATCCGACAAGGATGCCTGTTTCTCCCTCCGTTTTTAAATTTTTCTTGGGAAAAAAAATTTTGAAAGACCCTCCATGACTTCCGCCTACATCCCATTGGCGAGACCCCTGAAAAAAACTTTCGGTTTGCCATGACTTGACCTCATGGGGGGAAGTAACACAGAGCGCAAACTCTTACGACCAACTTGAGAACAGAGGGGCAAGGATGGGGGTGACCGGGGGAAAATTTAAAATATTGAACAGCACGAGCAAAGCCCCTGCAAAAAAATTACATCAACGCCAAAAAACTGGGGGAGGTAGCGCTTTTAAAAACCTTGGCGCAAAAACCCCAAAGGACGGGCGATCGACGACAGAAACAAAAATCAAATGCCATGGGAACCTTTTTTTGACAAAAATCACCACCCTATGAAAAGTAAAGAGTGTTTCCCCAAAAAAACAAAGCTCACAAAGCCCTAATTCAAATATCCTGCTGTACGGAAGTGAAACCTGGGAATTTACTGCTGAAACAGCAAAAACGAAACCAGTCCATTTGAAACAAAATGCCCTAGAAAACTGCTGGGCATAACCCGGAGAGAAAAAAAAGACCAATGAATTTTTCAAGAGTCAAAAAACACGGGTGCAGGTCACAGGAACCCCTTTCCCATGTCAAAAGAAAAAGCTGACTGGTTTGGGCCCCTCACCCGCCCAAAAAACTCTGCCAAAAACAGACTCAGGGGAAAACTCGAAAAGGGGCCGAAAGAGGGGGGACAGAACAAGTCATGGGTGGGCCCAAATCAAAAAATGGACCAGATGAAGACTCCCGGGATACTGAGCAGAGCCCAGGGCCGAGATGGATGGAGGGGCTTACCACGCATGTCTTTTTGTGTCTCCCCCCCAGCCCCAAAGGGCACGGGGCTGATGAGATGATGAAAGAATTTGGGCTGCTCTCCCGGAGAGAGCCGTCGCCACAAGAGCAGCGCCACCTTTATTAGTTTTTTTCCCCCTGCCACAACTGTATTTTTTTCCCCCTTTGAGTCTTTTTTACAAAATTTTTCGGGAAACATCTTTTTTCCGGGGTCTTTACGTGTGAAAAAATCACGGGGCGGGTAGCTCAGTGGTCGGGGGACTTGCTTTTTCCCCCGCCAAACCGGCGTGGTTTCCCTGGAAGGGTGACCATTTGCGCGCCTTGGCTTCATACAGTTCCCCCCCCCCACCGTAAATGGGACCTCCCCCTTTTGGGGCAGGGAAAGGGAAAACAGCGAGGGAAGGGGGATGGGCGCCGCCCAATATGCTGGCCCTAAGAATGAGGTCTCTGAACCCCCGCTCCCCTAAAACCTTATAGGGGTTTTGGGACTCCTTTTCCTTCCCCCTTTTAATAATTATGTGTAATACGCATGAAACGGTTTATCGTCCATCCGAAAAAACTAGCACCCGCCACCCCCCCCATTTTAAAGAGGGGGAAAAGGGCCCCAAAAGGGGGCAAACCCACACCTCCCGGGCCGCAAAAAAACCGAAACCCAAAAATTACCAAAAAATTTTTTTTTTGAAAAAGAAAAAAAAGAAAAAAAAAAGAAAAAAAAAAAAAAAAGAAAAAAAAAAAAAAAAAAAAGAAAAAAAAAAAAGGAAAAAAAACCTTAAATAAAACCCCGGGGGATCCCCATCCCAAAAATAAACACCGGACACCCCTGTTCAAACCCCACCAAAGGACCCCAAACACTAACCCCCCTAAAACACCCCAAAAACAAGCCCAAAACCCCAACAACAAAACAAATCCCAACCAAGCCCACACCCAAACCCAAAAACAACCAACAAACACACACCCCCCACACCGGGGCCCCCCCCCCAAAAAAATGGAAAAAAACAAATTCAAAAAACCCCAAATTCAAACCCCCCCCCTGGACAAAAATTTTTTACTTAACAACAAATTTCCAATTTTTCCCCCAAGTAAGGGGAAAAGGGGTTTTTTTTTTTTATTACAACCCCATTGGAAACCACGAAATTTTGAACCCAAATTTTTCCTTACGTGGTTCTCAGATTCCGATTACCCTTAAAAAAGTTTTGAGTGTTTTATGGGGGGAAGGGGGAGGAGGAAAGTTTTGGGAGAGATTTTTTTTGGGTGGAAAAAATTTTGGTTTTTTTTTTAAGGAAGGAAAGGGCCCAATGGAGAGTTTTGGTTCCTGCTTTTTTCATCAAACCTCTGTTTGAGATTTTCCAATGTTTCAAAGCCTCTTATCTTTTAATTAACCTCCCTCACGCAGCAGACACGTTTTAAAAGAGCAAAAAAAACAGACCCAAGGAAACACCCCCTTAAAAAACATGGGCTTGTGGAACCTCAAAAATTTTTTTCAACATTGGGCGACAAACTGGGAAAAATTAGGTTTATTTTCTGAACTTAAAACCAGTATTTAAACTAGTAACAAATTTTTTTCTTCAATAAATTCGTGTTAGAGAAAACCGTTTTGTTTCACTGGGGTTTTTCTCACTGATCTCCAACCATAAAAGCTTTTAAGAGATTCATCATGTTGATTTCCAAGTTTCCGTCTTTATTTTCCCCCTTGGCAAAAACAGTTTGCAATTTTTTGCCTCCCGGGGCGGCTTTTTTCCTATGGGTTTTCCCAAATGCTTTTCCATTTATGCTTCTGGATGTTAAAGAAGGGATCAACTCTGGAAAGTCCAAAAAAGTTTTGAACCATTCCTCCCCTTTTTTCTATACTGTTCGTTCCTTGTTATAGAAGGATTGTTGGTTCTGATGGTTGGTCTGGTTCCCCCAAGGGTTTTTAATTTGTAAAGCCCCTTGTCCTAAAAATTGGGAAAATTGTTTTTTTCCAAAGTATTTTCTCCGTTTTTTTAAGGTTTAAAAATTTTGCTCTATTGTGATCCTGCCCGTTTTTTTTTTTTGATAAATTTCCTCAGCTAGGCTTCAGTATTTTTCCCAAAAACAGCTGATTTTTTAGCTTTATCAAGTGATGGAGGGTGTTTTCTACTTTGGTCGGGTTAGATAAAAGGCCCTTTTAGAATGAAAAGGGGGGGGGTGGGGACCCTTTGGGCCCAAAAATTTTAAAACCCTTCCCATGATGGGTTTTGGCGGTTTTCCTGGGTGAGGGTAAACCCCATGGGGGTGGGCCCCCGGGTGGGGGGTTTGTTAAAATTTTAAAATTTTTGCAATAAAACCACGGGAAAAAGGGAAAAATTTTTAAAAGGGATAAAGGGGGGTTTTTTTTTGCCCCTTTGGGGCCCGGAACAAAGGAAAAAAAGAAAAAAAAGAAAAAAAAGGGGGTTGTTTTCTTTGGAAGTTAAAAAGCGCCCGAATGCGAAAACTTCCCTTTAGTTGGGAAAAAAAAAAAAAAGTTGCCTTTCTTTGGGAGAGTGATAATCAGAGACTGTGTCCGAGGCGTTGGCCACTCGACTGTCTGCCAGGTCTTATTACAAATGGTGAGGGATACATCTGTCATGGTCTCCCCTCCTGCATGGACCAGATGTCATGGAATGGTCTCCCCTCCTGCATGGACCAGATGTCATGGAATGGTCTCCCCTCCTGCATGGACCAGATGTCATGGAATGGTCTCCCCTCCTGCATGGACCAGATGTCATGGAATGGTCTCCCCTCCTGCATGGACCAGATGTCATGGAATGGTCTCCCCTCCTGCATGGACCAGATGTCATGGAATGGTCTCCCCTCCTGCATGGACCAGATGTCATGGAATGGTCTCCCCTCCTGCTGATTTCCCGTTCTTCAGTGATGTTGCTGCAGCTTCCACTTTTTCCCGCAGGATGGGGTAGTTGTCATTGTTGGTTGGTGGATGGACATTTAACACCTTGGGGTATTCTGTTGCTCTGTGTGTGTGTTGGGGTGTGTGGTGTGTGTGTGGTGTGTGTGTGTGTGTGTGTGTGTGTGGTGTGTGTGTGCAATTCAGAGCAGTGCACAGTCCACAACTTTACATATATTCTGCTTCTTCTTCTGTGAGACATGTCCCTGCTCTGTCTTGGAAGGTAGTGCTCTCCCTTGTTTCCAGCTTGTCAGGTCTTTCACAAATTTCAAGGCTTTCGTGCTGTTAATGTTTTTCTGCAGTTTTTCTTCAATACTTTTGCATTTTTTTTCAATCTAAGTCTCCTTTGCTTCCCTTATGTCTTTTTCTTAACTTGCTGATTGGATTCTCTGTCTAGTTTTGCTCCTTCAGCCTGATGCTCTTTGGCTTCATTTTTGTGTCTGTCGCACAGCTTTGATCTCTCTTCTGTGATTCAGGGCTTCTTTGTTGGTTGGTGTTTGCCATTGGCTGTTTCAGTCACATCAGCGTTGAAGCTGTTAATCAGGCTGTCTACTTTACTGACCTGGTTGCCGTGAACGAGGAGTGGGGCTAATTTTCCTCCTGTCATCGCTTGACAGTTTTCTGCTATGTTTGGAACCTTGAGTTTTTCCATACTGACCTTGACCCTTACGTTACCTTGCTTAATTCTCTTGAGGCTGAGTCTAAGAGTCATCATTATAAGCTCATGGTCGCTTTCGATGTCAGCTCCTGGGAAAATCCTGGCCTTCACAATGTTGACACTTGATTGGAAGCGACGTTTGACCAAGATGTAATCAATAATTTGATTATGGTAATCTCCTCTTGGGCAGTGCCGTGTCCAGGGTCTAGATGGTTTGTGCAAACCGACTGTGGTTCGCTATCTTCAGGTTGTTGAAACTGGCAAATTCGAGGAACTTCAAGCCTCTTTCGTTGGTCTCAGGGTTGCAGTATTTGTCACATGACCCCTTCCAGTTCTTGCTCACTTCTGCTTTTATCTGTGCATTTCCGTCGCCCTGTACTACAACGATGTCTTTACTTGGCATCTGGTCTATGACTTCTTGCAGTTGATCGAAGAAGTCTTCAAAGTCATCGTCATCATAGTCAGTTGCTAGGGCATACGCTTGGATAATAATAATAATAATAATAATAATAATAATAATAATGTATGGAATTTATATAGCGCTGGATAGGCCTAATGGGGATGGCAATGAGTCGGCTAGAGGTTGGCTGACATCCCATGATGATGTTCACAATGTCTTTGTGGACGAGGCATTCAACTCCATATTCGTGTTTGTCTTCACTGCCCCTGAGGTAGAGTTTGTTCTCTTCTGGGGTAGGGAGTTTCTCGTTTTTCAAGCGTATCTCACATAGGCCAAGGATGTTCGATCGGTATCTGTTCCTTTTATGTTTCAGATGCTCCTCTTCTCCTGGTGCTCACAGCGATCTCTTATTCCAAGTGCCAGTAGTGACATTGGTTCTGGTCCATAGTGATTTTAGTCCATCTGGTGCATACTCTTCACCTACATCCTGGAGGTCAGCGCGGTCCTTGCTCCAAGTGCCACACCCCGGCACCTCGCCTCAGCAGGCGTGCTAAAACATGAGGGGTGACTTGAGGTTGCAAGCGCTTTGATTTGTTGCTTTACAAGATTCAGCGCTATATAGATTCCGTACATCATCATCATCATCATCATCATCATCATCATCATCATCATCATTATCATTATCATCATCATTATAATTAGTATTATTATTATGTTAAAGCAGCATCACTTAGCGAATGACCTCCATGCAGGCTAAGGTAGATGAAGTTCCCCAAGGAACTCAACGGATACGTGATCGAGACCAAGGCCAGCCACCTCCATAGAGGACATGGGCTGAGGTCTGGCACAGAGAGGGGTGGGCCCCGCCATGCGACAGCCCTTACCCATGATTCGAGGGGTTAAAAAAAAAGGGGGAAAAAAGATGGAAATTTGGGTTTT
>CM054150.1:57592827-57608657 GCA_028751875.1 Rapana venosa | reverse complement strand
TTTTGGGTTTTTTTTAACCCCCAAAAATTTTAAAGTAAAAAACCCCCCCCCCCCCAAAAAAATTCAAGGATTTCCCCCAAATCGTTAAAACCCCCCAACAATCAGCGCGATAATATTGAATAGACTAAAAGCCACAAGAGAACCATTATTGCTGAGGAACAAGCAGGTTTCAGAGCAGGCGCAGCACAACAAACAGATATTCAACCTCAGAATACTATGTGAGCGTACCTTCAACATCAACAAGACCTTTACACCGTATTTATCGATTTTTAAGAAGGCATTTGACAGGGTGTGGCATGCAGCTTTGTGGGCAACCATGAATATGTACAGCATCAATGCAAACCTGATCAGAGTCATCAAACAGCTGTACAGCGAGGCCACCAGTGCAGTGTACTACAACAACAACAATAATAATAATAGTAATAATAATAATAATAATAACAATAATAATAATAATATATGGAATTTATATAGCGCTGAATCTTGTAAAAAACAAACAAATCGAAGCGCTTGCACTCAATCATTTACAGGCATGCAACTCTCCTTAAACTAATGAGCAACAGATTCAAATCATGCGCGCGCACTACGCACGCACACGCACGCACGCACACACACACACACACACACAACAACACACACACACACACACACACACACACACACATCACAAACGGAACAACACTTGAGAGGTGAAGATTGCTGTTGAAATTAGGGACCGATACGTGGGGGGAAAGTCTCAGGTAGGAAATAAGTGTGTTTTGAGGCTGGATTTAAGGAATCAAGTGAGAGCTTTTGACGAAGTGAAAGAGGGAGGTCATTCCAGTGTGGATGACCAGAAACAGAGAAGGAGCGACGGCCAACATGGTTTGTTTGAATCTGGGTGTTCGAAAGCACAAAGTATCTGCTGGCTGAACGAAGGAAAAGGGATGGAGTGTACAGGTGAAGACAGTTACAGAGATAAGAGGGTGCAGATTTGTGGAGACATTTGAAACAGAGGGTATTGATTTTTTACTCCAGTCTTTGTGGACAGGCAACCAGTGAAGAGATCGCAGAAGAGTATGATGTGTTCAGATTTTTTCTTTCTTAGGACCAGTCGAGCTGCAGTGTTTTGTATGCTTGAAGAGAGTGGATAGATGATGCTGGTAGGCCAGCCAAAGGATTACAGTAGTCTAAACGTGAAAGAATGAGAGATGTGACAAGCTTGAAGTTGCATCAGTGGAAGATACTTGCGAATCGCGCTTATGCGCGTAGTTGATAGTAGCAAGACTGGCAGGTCTGGGTGATGCATTTTTTCATAGAGAGTGTGTTGTCAAGAACTACTCCTAAATACTTCACAGAGTTGGACAAAGGAACTGACGTATTGCCGATTTCTATTGAAGTTTTTGTGATAGAGGAAAGTTTATGTTGGGTCCCTATGAGCATGGCTTCGGTTTTATCAGCATTAAGTTGTAACTTGTTTTGAGTCATCCAGTTTTGAATGTTTTGAAGGCAGTAGGACATATTTGTGAGGAGGGAAGGCAAGTTTTCAACAGTATGGCTGCACTGAAGTTGAGTATCATCGGCATAGAAATGATGATCAATAGGGTGGTTGTTTATTATATGTGAGAGTGGAGCAGTGTAGAGAGTAAAGAGAACAGGGCCCAGGACTGATCCCTGCGGGACTCCACATTCCATTTTGACAGGTTTTGATTGAAATTTTGTTTACAATAACTTTCTGGAACTGGTCTGTGAGGTATGAAGTAAACCAGGTGAGGGCTGTGCCATTAATACCAAACGTATTTTGGAGGCGAGAAAGAAGAATTGAGTAATCTATGGTATCAAAGGCTGCAGATAAGTCAAGAAGAGTGAGGAGGGAGATTTTTCCTGCATCAGAAGCAAGTAGAAGTGTATCTAAAGTATGAACTAGGGTGGTTTCGGTGCTGTGGTTGGGGCGATAGGCAGACTGAAAAGTGGGAAGAAGATCATTGGAATGAAGGTGACTGTTGAGCTGTTTGAGAACAACTTTTTCTAGTACTTTAGAGACAAAGGGTAAGTTTGAGACAGGCCTATAATTCTTCAGAATGTTGGGATCGAGGTCGTGCTTTTTCAGTAGAGGTGTGACTATTGCTGTTTTAAGAGCTGATGGAAAATTTCCTGACTGAAGAGATGAGTTTACTATTTTAGTGATAATAGGCACAAGTTGTGGAAGGCATTGTGAGAAAACAGGAGCAGGTATGGGATCATGGTCGCATGATTTTATAGTCATTTCCTTCAGAATTGTCATGATTTCTTTTTCACTTGTGGGATGGAAGGAAAAGAGAGGAGTGCCAGTGAACTGGGGGTCAGGAGGCGCAGGCTGGAATTGAGTTTGATCAAGTCTGGAGCGTATGTTTCGAACTTTGTCTGAAAAGAAGGCAGAAAATATGGATGAAAGTTCAGACAGGCTGTGGGTGTTAGGCAGAGGAGTTGTTTTTGCAGATCCAAGGAGATTTGAGGTGAGGGAAAAAAGAGATTTTATGGATGTAGCACAGAGAATTTGGGAAGAGTAGTAGTCTGTCTTTGCTGAATGGATTAAGAGTTTGACTTTGTTTATTTGTTTTCGGAAAAGCTGTTTGTTGATTTCGGTTTTTGACTTCCGCCACTGCCGTTCTAGTTGCCGGCGTTTGCACTTCGCTATCAAGATGTCTTGGGTATACCATGGCGCACAGGGTCTGTCAGGGAGGAGATGATCAGTAGGAGGTGCATGCTCATCAAGCAGTTGGCGGAGAATAGTGTTATAGTGATTCAGAGAGGTCAGTGTGGTCAGAGGTTTGTGAAAAACGTTCGGAAGCTTGGGAAGAGAAGGTATGAATGTCTAAGGCCTTAGATTGCGACGAGTAACATATTTTCTTCTTTCTGACAGGTTTGTGATGTTGAGATGGAAAAGAATGGCGGAATGATCAGAATGCAGTTCGTCGGTGACAGAAACAGATGTGACAAGATTGAATGAAGCATTAGTAATCAGCCAGTCTAAAATATGACCAGATCTGTGCGTTGCTTCGTTTACCAGTTGAGAGAGAGAATGGTTGGACAGAGAAAGAGAAAGACGTTTGACATCTGGAGAAGACTGGTTGTCGAAATGGAAGTTGAAGTCACCAAGAATTATAAGTTTAGTGGGAGAGAGGCTGTAGTGGTCGAGGAGTGACTGGAATTCTTGGTGAAAAAGAGAAGATGTTAGGTTGTTTTTACGCTGGGAGGTGGACGGTAAAGGCAGCAGATAGTAATAGAGTGGCCAGGTAGGTTGAGATTGATTTCGCAAACTTCAAAAGATTCATGTGAGAATTGAAGGTTGTGACTGAAAGAAAGAGATGGTTCCAATATGTCTTTGAGAATGATGGCAATCCCACCTCCTCGAGAGAGTCGGGGGAAAGAAATGGTTTTATATCCAGGAGGAGTCAGCTGTTTTATTTTTGGCTCATGGCCATGTGGTTTAAGCCAAGTTTCGTGAGGAAGGTTAAGTCAATGTTTTTTTCAGAGATGAAATCAGATATGTAGTCGGCTTTTCCATTTGGACAGACAGACTGCACATTGAACAAAGAAACTTGAAGGAGATCTGAAGGAGGTGGAGAGGTTGAAGATGAAAGTGGTGAGTTTGGACAAGCATCAGAGGAAGAGGAGGTCGAAGGCGATGGTGGAGATGCGGCTAGGGGAAGAACAGACAAGAGTTTGGATGGTGAATCAGGAGTAGAAGATGGTGAAAGAACTGTGCTAATCAGGGGATTCGGTTTTTGAAACACATCATGATATACATCATAATCATCAGAACAAAAAACATTATCAGAGTTACAAACAACAGAACAATCAAAAGCTGAAGGGGCGGGTGGACGGCAGCATGGGGAAGAAGCGTTGTCAGGGGTGACAGAAGTGACGTCAGAGGTGAGGGGGGAGGCACGGGAGAGGGAAGCCCACCACTGGCGATGACGTCGGCCTGCCCGTGTTCCCGTCTGGTTTTGCGGCGATGAATGCCTAAGTGTGTTATAGGCTGCTTAATATCAGGAGCAAGCGTGTACTGTTTTTGACAATTCTCAGGTGCGAGCATAGCTCTAATGTCCGCGGCTCTCACTGCCATGGTAGCAGAACAACACACACTAGACTTGATTGATGGGGATGGTGTCAGTTCGTGAATCACATGCAATTTGTTGAACGGCAGTAGGGTCAGATTAAAATGGGTCACGAAGACCAGCACAGTCAGGTAAACACAATTCATAAGTCGAATCAAAATTTTGAACAATTCAAACAAAGATGAAAATTATACATCGAAATATCTCAAAAAGTAGATACTAACAAAGAAAAATGTTCTGACCAAATAACTCAGGGTGAAAACACGAACAAGAAGATGTAAAAATTTCTGGAAAGGAACCAGAAAAAACACACACATCCAGCATTCAAACACAGAGCTACACAGAGTGCTGCCGACAGGCGCAAAGGCAGACCACTCAACAACAACATTGGAGAATGGTTTCGAACAACAGTTGGAGTAAGGCAGGGCTGTCTTACTCTCACCCACTCTTTTCAACATCTTCCTTGAGAGAATCATGGCTGATGCACTGGAACATCATGAAGGATCAGTCAGCATTGGTGGCAGAACGATCACAAACCTCAGCTTCGCAGATGACATTGACGAAATAGCAGGATCAGAAAAAGAGCTTGCCAGCCTTACAGAACACATGAATAAGGCCTCCAAAACATACGGCATGGAAATCAGTGCAGAGAAGACCAAACTGATGACTAATAACACCAACGGCATTAGCACTGATATCAGGGTTAATGACCAGAAGCTGGAAACAGTTCAAAGCTTCAAGTACCTGGGAGCCATTGTATCAGACCAGGGATCCAAGCCAGAAGTAGTATGCAGGACTGCACAGACAATAACAGCTTTGTCAAAACTAAACACCATCTGGAGAGATAAAAATATCTCACTTATCTCCAAGATCAGACTAATACGCTCCCTTGTCATATCCATATTTTTGTATGCCCGTGAATCATGGACCCTGACTGCAGATTTGGAGAGAAGAGTACAAGGCGGTGGAGAGATGAGATGCTTTCGGAGACTCCTTGGCATCTCCTACAAAGACCACATAAGCAAACGAAAGCGTGCATAACAGAATCCAGCAAAACCATTGGACCCTATGAGAACCTTCTTAACGATCGTGAAAAAGCGTAAACTTAAATGGTATGGGCATGTCACAAGATCCAAAGGACTTGCAAAGACATTTTACAAGGCACTGTCCAAGAGGAAGAAGAAGAGGCAGACCAAGGAAGAGCTGGGAGGATAACATCAGCGAATGGACAGGCCTAGAACTCAACAAAACCCTGAGAAAGGCAGAACAGAGAGAGGAATGGAGGGAACTGGTTGTTGAGTCTTTGAGGGTGCCCCCACGGTCGTCAGACTACGGGACAGATAGATGGATAGATAGAACTTAATTTTAAAAAGGGTTGGAAGGGTTTATGAGGTATTTGTCTAATTTTGTTTTTGAAGGTTTCAAGCTTGTGAATTTAGAAGTTACTATATTGAACAAGAAAGCAAGTGGCAAATTTGAACTTAGTCATTGTCTTTGTTGTACTGGTTTTGATTTTGGGCAGAATATTGTTCAGCCAACAAAATGCTGAAGAAATCAAACTAAGGCTTATCACTGTGTATAATATATGTGAGTAAAAGCCTAGTATAGTTTTGCAATGATTGTTATTATTAAGAATGCAAACTTCTGTTTTTTGTGAGGAATGATATAGCAATCTTTAAACAGGTGCAATGACTTTGGAATGTCATTGGGGATTAATCGAATTAAATTAATGTGAATTAGCGTTTACACAGTTTCATAGGATAGACCATCAACTGTCCTCAAGTAAATGAAACATGTGTAAGACTAGTAGTTATTGTATGTGGTGATTTTAGTGGATACGTTTGATTTGTTGTGAGGATAATTATTCTCATAAGAGTTGGGAAATGGGTAAGCTGAAAGTACATTTTGGAGATTTGTTTTATTGTGGCAAACTCTGGTTAGTGTTTTAGTTTTTGCTGTGTGGGTATTCATGATAAGTTGTCATTAATATGTTATACCTGAAAGTGTGGGTCTTGCAGTGATTTGAATCCCTGATCCTGTGATAGAGTTTGATTTTATGAAGAGATCAAATGGCTTATTGATTGTTCCTTTTTATTTCAGGAGCATCGCTGTAATCACGTTCATCATACGTCCCTCTCATCGCTACATCATTAGCATCCTTTATCTTTCTTTTTGATCATTCAACTGATCAGTTGTGAATCTTTCGATCTGTGATCTGAGATGATCCGTGATTGGTTGTGTGTGGAGGACTGGACACAATTATGTTTTTAGTAACTGGACAAAATAATTAACAGAATAGTTTGTGTTTTAAATTGTACTTGTAGTTCAATTGGTGATGTGTGTGATTGTAGTTTAGTAGTAGTAGTAGTAGAATAAATTTGTGAACCCAACTTGCTTGGCCTGAAGAATTACATTGAATGAATGTTGTTGTTCATCACATTCATAGTGTTTCAGTGTGATTGCTGAGTGAGTTGAGGTGATAATTTTCACTACTACTTACTGTCTCCCTTTTATATTTCATTTCTATTTTTCTTCTATCCTCTTCCTATCCCCCCTTTATCACTCCCAGCCCATTAGTAGGCGAGCCCTAATCCTCTTTAGGGATACTAAAGACATGGGAATAGTTTAGGATTCCATTTCTGGTGCCGGATCAGATGGTGCTAGGAATTGGAGTGGTGACCTAAAGAATTCCTGCTTAGGACTCTCTACACTTTCTTCTGCTCTGTTTTAAAAAGTATTTTTGTTTATTTGTCAGAAATGTTGTGCCTCATATTACTGTTGGCTGTGAAATATGACGAGGGACGAGAAGAGAGAGAGAGAGAGAGAAGAGGAGAAGAGAGAGAGAGAGAGAGAGAGAGAAGAGAGAAGAGCAGAAGAAGACAGACAGCAAGCAAAGACAAGACAGAAAAGGACAGAGAAGAAAGAAGAAGAAGAGAAGAAAAAGAGAAGAAGAAAAGAAGAAGAAGAAGAAGAAGAAGAAGAAGAAGAAGAAGAAGACCAACAACAACCAATAGTCCAAAAACAATGACAGGACAAAGGAAAAAGCAAAGAAGGAGGGAAGGTAGGGGAGGAACAGTAAGCACTCTAACAACAACAACAACAACAACAACAACAACAACAACAAAAACAACAAGAAGCCTCGACAACAATAAGCAAAGTCGACAATAGTCGACCAGCACAGGTGGAGGAGTACACAAAACTGAAAAAAAGACTCCGCAGACAGCAAGCGCCACAGGTATACACACTTTCTCTCCGCGCCCCAATCACCCCCCCTCCCCTCACCCACCATCCCCCTCCAACCTTCCCTCACCCCCCTCCCTCCCCTCTCGTAAGCAGCAGCAGTAGCAGCAGCAGCAGCATCCTCACATAGAAAAGGGAGAGAGAGCTGAGGGTTGAGGTGAGAGACCCACGAGCGTCGGAATAAGTCATTGGAATCTGCCATCCTTTAAAAATCACCACTCTGCTTTCTTCCGACATCGCAATCTCTTTGTTTTCTTACCTACCTTCCTTCCTTCCTTCCTTTCTTTCTTTCTTTCTGTCTTTCTTTCTCTCGGAACCAAGCCAGTCTGAAGACTTCAGTTTTCTTTTTAGCCAAGAGGGTGTGTGTGTGTCTAGCCGTGTAGGCTGAGAGACTTATCATCATCATCATCAATCATCATCATTCGCGGCAGAGTGGGAACATTTCTGGAAGTTGTGGGATACAGAATTGGCAGTGTTGTGTTGTTCATGTGGAGATTTTTGGAAAAGTTTGTGGGAGAGAGAGAGTTTAGTGTGTGCTTGTGCTTGGATAGTGTGTGTGGCAAGGGGTTAACGTCCGGGTAAGTTTGAGGTTTGTTGTTGTCGTTGTTGTTCTTGTTGTTGATGTTGTTGGATGGTGTGTGTGTGTGTGTGTGTGTGTTGTGTGTGTGTGTGTGTGTGTGTGTGTGTGTGTGTGTGTTGTGTGTGTGTGTGTGTGTGTGAAGTCAAGTCAAGTCAAATTTTTATTTCCAGATGGTACATTGAATAAACAATGCATTTGCTTTTTTTCATCAAGCCATCTATCTAAGAACAAATTTCTTAATGATTATACTGAAATACTACATTATTGCATCCTTTACCATTAAATTAAACCAGTAAAAAGAGGAAAATCGATAAGATAATACATTGAAAAATACAAATTACACACATATACATATACACGCACACACATACTCATACACACCTGCGCGCGTGCGCGCTCACGTACACACACACACACTTAAATAAAGAATGTTTTAAGAATTTAAAAAAATAAAATCATAAAACGTCAGGACAAATTACTTCACCTACTGTTTCATCCATTCTTTCACGTTTATACTTTAACGTGTGTATGTGTGTGTGTGTGTGTGCGTGCGTGCGTGCGTGCGTGCGTGCGTGCGTGCGTGCGTGCGTGCGTGCGTGCGTGCGCGCGCGCGCTTCTGAAAAAGTTGTTTACTTTTCCTGTTCTGTTTGAAAGGTTTGAATGATTTAATGGTGAAAGTTGTATCTCTTGAGTTTTTGTCTTGTTTGTGTTTTCTGGTGGTTTAATTTAACGTAAATTTACCTTTACACAACAAGTGACAGAAAAAAAAGACACTCAATTTTGCTACTGCTGCCACTGCTGCTACAATGACTACTTTTTCCACATCTTTTTTGTCATTTCTTAATTTCTGGTGTCTACTACTGACCAGAACTATTGCTGTTTCTTCTTCCTAGTTCTGTTCTTTTCCTGTTTGTAGGCTTCAGGTTTGCAGCTGTCTCTGGGAAAACACTGAACTCAACTGAACTGTCTGGTTTTCCTTCTGGTTTCTTTTGCTTTCGTAAATCCTTTAAACTACCCCCCCCCCCCCCCCTTCCATCCTCCACTTGTTTTCTTCAAATGAGTTTTTTGGTTGTTTGGTTGGGTTGGGTTTTCCCATCCTTTTTCCATGATTTTATTCCTTTATTGTTCAGTTTCAGTAGTCACAAGTTCAGGCAGCAAACCTTTTTCTGTCTCTGCCCCTGCTTTTTTAAAGCTATCTTGGAATGTTTATGACAATTTGAAATGTATTTTTCTTGTGTCTTTTGAGATAATTATAGGTATCAATGTGCCTGTCAGTATTGTTATTGCCCTTCATGGGATGATTAAAGTGTTTTTGACTTGACTTGACTTTGACTTGACTTCGATATATATTTGTTTCAGCCACTGAATCACAAAAGCGAAGATTGAAACCTGACTATACATGTCTGTCTGTCTGTCTGTCTGTCTGTCTGTCTGTCTCTCCACATACCATATCACATGTCCATGCACTGTCCTTGGTCTGTGACAATGATTGCTTCTGCTGTGGACAGTGAGGCCCTCATTGGATAATGGCCCCACTGATTTCCTCAGTCATGAAGCACTTCAGGTGATCAGAGCACTCACTCACCCCAAGCTGAGATGAAGCAGCGTTGGGTGTGATTGCCTTTAGTCGCGGATGGGTGACTGTGTGTGCACCTTGGCTTAAATGCAGTCCCTCCAGTTCACCGGCTGTAAATGGGCACCTGCCCTCTTTAGGGTCAGGGAAGGTAAAGCAGCGAGGGAGAGAAGATGGGCGCCGCCCTCAAGATGCTGGCCACAAGAGAAGCTGAGGTCTCTCATACCCCCAATGACCGCATAGGTGATGAGACACCTTAACCGTATACATGTTACAAATACGAATACTTCATTTTCTTAAACCAGAGAATTATTAGGTTACCAGCAAAGGATCAAAACAGCGAAGGGTAAACGAACACACAGCAAAAGATGTCATAGCAGAGCTTATAGCATCATACCAAATGTTCTTTGGATCTCAAAAATCAATGTCCAAGTCTTATTCTGGATCAGCACCTTAGTGCTACGGCCCAACGTGTCTGTCTGTGTGCTGCTCTGTTCCTCACAGTGTCTGCGATGATGAAAGCACAGGGGAAGATGGATAGTGCCAATGCACAGCAGTAGTCTGCTTTGACATACCAGCCAGATTCTTATTTCTCCCGGGGTGCATGTGTGTGGTGGTGCCAGTGCTTCTGCTGTCTGTGTGTATTTGCTCTCTCTCTCTCTCTCTCTCTCTCTCTCTCTCTCTCTCTCTCTCTCTCTCTCTCTCTCTCTCTCTCTCTCTCTCTCTCACTCCCATTCTCTCTCTCTCTATCTCTCTCTCTCACTCCCATTGTCTCTCTCTCTGTCTCTCTCTCTCTGTCTCTGTCTCTCACTCTCTCTCTCTGTCTCTGTATTTCTCTCTCTGTGTCTGTGTGTGTGTCTCTGTGTGTCTGTGTCTGTCTGTTTGTCTGTCTCTTGCTTTTCGGAAGAGTAGGCCATTGTGTGCCGGTGGGAACAGAGGACAAAATTTACAAAACTGCGCACACCCCTGATATGTACAAAATGGATGTAAAAAAGCACATGAGTACTTATTCTATTATCCTCGATATCAAAGAATCTCTCTCTCTCTCTCTCTCTCTCTCTCTCTCTCTTCTTCTCTCTCTCTCTCTCTCTCTCTCTCTCTCTCTCTCTCTCTCTCTCTCTCTCTCTCTCTCTCTCTCTCTCTCTCCATCTCTCTTTCTCTTTAAATCGAAGAGAGATTGCAAGTATCTAAGTATTTAGTGTTCAAATATCTTGGCGTTCAGCTGCAGGTAGGTAAAATGTATCTCTGCAAATGAGCGCGTGATTTGTCCGAGTTGCTCTTAATCATTGCGTTCAAATGAAGTTATGACCTTTTTAAATAAACATCTCTGTCTGTCTGTTTATCTGTCTCTCCCCCCCCCCCCTCTCTCTCTCTGTCTCTGTGTGTGTCTGTCTGTCTGTCTGTCTCCGCCCCCCCCCCCCCTCTCTCTCTCTCTCTCATCTGCTTTTTATTCAATTTGGGGATTTTTTTCCCCTTCTCTATTTTCTGCTTTTCTGTCCCGCGTGTTAAGTTTTCATGTACTAACTAACTTCGTTAAGTGATGGATCTACTAGTCTGTGGTTTGTTCTTTAACTTACACTGCTTTCTCCTGTCACCTTTTTACATCGTTACCCTTATCTTGTCTGCTCGCCTCCTTCTTGTCTTCTTCATTTTTTCTTCTTCTTCTTTCTCCTTTAGGTTCATCCTTTCCCTTTTCCTTTTCTTCAGACACTCCCGTTCGTTAGTCATCACAGAGAAGTGGTTAAAACTCGAGGTTTTTTCTTCGTTTTTGCTGTGGAGCGATGGCTGGGAAAGATGTTGGCTGTCGAGTGGCACGTCCCGCTGACTGTGTTAGTGTTACACGAATACAACATTGTTAACAACGCGGTGAATGTTACACGCACAGAGAGAGAGAGAGAGAGAGAGAGAGAGAGAGAGAGAGAGAGAGAGAGAGAGAGAGAGAGAGAGGGAAGGAGAGAGAGAGACGGACAGATAGACAGACAGACAGACAGTTAACTTTGTGAGGGGAGGGAGAGTGTGAGAGACAGACAGACAGACAGAGACAGAGACAGAGAGAAAGAGAAAGACATAGATAGATACAGAGAGACAGACTTACAAGCAGACAGACACAAAGATGATTAATGAATGAGAGACAAAAACCCAGATACAAACAGATACAGAAACAGAGAAAGACAGACAGACAGAAAGAAACACAGAAAGAAAATTTTGAATGAGAGAGAAAAGAGAGACAGAGAGACACAGACAGAGACAGAGGACAGAGACAATGAGACAGAGGGACAGCAAGAGAGAGAGAGCGAGCGACTGAGAGACAGAGAGACAGAGACAGAGACAATGAGACTGAGAGAGAAAGACAGAGAGAGACAATGAGACACAGAGAGAGACAGAGAGACAGAGACAGTGAAACAAAGAGAGGCGGAGGGCGTGTCAGTATCAATAGCATCCCTACCTTCTGGAAATTCTGCGCTAGGACTTCCCTCTTTTCTATCCCTCTCTTTGTTTCTGCCTTGTTCCTTTTCTTCCCGTCACCTCCTTCTTGTCTTTGTTCTGCCTTCTGGGTCCATTCTCCAACCTTTTCTCCAGAAAGACTTAAAAGATCAACAAAAATTATCTCCTACGCCAAACACAGATGCGCTGGGTCTGACTTGTCAGGTGCTTAAAACGGCAGCGCAACGCATTTTCGCTTATATAACAGACAACAATAGTTGCTGTCTGAGCGTTCGACGACAAAGAAGAAGAAAGACACACAGGTAAACAGTCAGAGCCAGACAGAGTCTGATGCAGATAGACACGCACGCACACATACACACGTGCGCGCGCGCGCGCGCACGCACACGCACGCAAACACACGCACACATGCACACACGCACGCACGCACACACACACATACACACACACGCACACACACACGCGCGCAAGCATACACACTCAACTTTTTACCGACCATCCCTTTACAGAGAGAAACCCAATTCCACAGAAGAGCAGTCACAGAGATCAAAAGAGTCAGGAGAAAAGTTCAACATGAGAGAGAGAGTGAGAGAGAGAGAGAGAGAGAGAGAGAGAGAGAGAGAGAGAGAGAGAGAGAGGGGGGGGGGGGTAAGAGAAGAGATAGAGAGAGATAGAGAGTGAGAGAGAGAGTGAGATAGATAGATAGATAGAGAGAGAGGAGAGAGAGAGAGAGAGAGAGAGAGAGAGAGAGAGAGAGAGAGAGAGAGAGAGAGAGAGAGAGAGAACTCGAACTCGAACTCGAACTCGAAATCAAATGATTTATTTACAAAAAGGCCATTGGCCCATACATGAAGGGGGTTGCCGAACTGCTTAGTATTTTGATGAGGGTAAAAGCAATAGTAACGACAAAATGTTACTGTATAACAAAAAGTCAGCTACAAAAATATGACTTAGGATAACAATATCTCTCTTATTCTGCAAGCTTTACACAAATATAAAGAGAGGCTGTGCACAACCTCAGGATGACTTGATGCCAGGAGTAAACAGAGTCTAAATAAATTAGGCTGTCTACTATATGTAACAGGGATGTAATTCTGCCTAACATCCTCTAATACTGGACAGCACAACACAAAATGTACTTCATCCTCCGGTGCTTGCTTGCATAATGGGCATAGCAGCCTGAGGTCGTCAATATCATGTTCTCTGTATCTGAATTTATGAACATTTATATCTGATACACCAAGTCTAAACTTAGACCTAATTCTTTTCAAATGTATACCCATATCAAGTTTTAGATAAGGTTTGACATCATGCGAACTTATAAATTGTCTGTACATTTTGAAATCTTTCACTACTTTGTATATGATCACTCCATTGCTGCCATTAGCAGTCAATCAATCTTTGCCTTAAAGCGTTAATAAACTATCTACAATTTCCGACTCCTTGATTGAGCCAAACAAATCCAAACCCGAGTTCATACAAACAGGTACGTATTTGTGTAGCCCAGTTGTTTTTCCCTTTGACATCTAGATCATAAAGCATCTTGTAGGATTAGAAGGTAGTCTGCTCTCATTCATATGCAGAATCTTAATCCAATATCTAATGCATCTTACAGCAGCATTAACAGAGAGAGGATATCTATTAGTTTCACTATAAACAAGATCATGAGGTGTACGTCTATCTAAGCCTAAAAACTGCTTTAAAGCAAAGAGGTGCACTGATTCTGCATCCAAACCCCAAATTTCTGCACCGTATAACACAGTGGGTTGTATTTGTGCATCAAATATCTTAATGAACAAGTCAAGAGAGTTATTATTCAATATTCGTAGTTTTTCAACACAAATAACAAGCTTCGTTTACCTCGACTTGCCAGATCTTTACATGCAATTGTGAAACTAAGCTTTGTAGAAAAACAGATTCCTAAATATTTATATACATTAATCACAGGTATGACTTTTCCATTGTACAACCATTTTTCATGAGTAGCTAAATAACTACCTTTTCTGAATACAACGATATTACTTTTATTAAGATTAACCTTAAGATCAAGTGATGTTGCAGCACTGCTTAAGCTGTTTAACTGCTTTTGTAAGCCTACAACAGTTTCAGATAGCAGGATAACATCATCAGCAAGCAGAAGAAATAAACAATTCTGTGTAATCTTGGGGGAAAGTGGCACCATGTTTACCATTATTGATGACATCTCTGGCTAACTCATTGATAAAAACAGAAAACAATAAGGGGCTACATACATTACCCTGTTTAACACCAGAGGTACAGTATATTATGTCAGTCACTTTAGTTCCACATCTTATTCTGCTTCTGAAATTCTGATACATGGCTCTCAAACATCGTAATAATTTACCCTTCACACCATTTTTAAGGATAATAGGCCACAACAAGTTCCTGTTGAGAGAGAGAGATTTGATGATGATTTGATGATTTTATTGCATAAAGCTTTCGCCCATTGCAATGGGAAGGCGTGGGGATGGGGGGTACAATAAACAAAACTTCAAATTGACATCATCATAAACAAGCAAGCACGTGACAAGGCTGCCATGTCACTAAGTTCAGTCCTACAGACCCAATGGATCATGCTCTTCCTTCACAGAAACACGTGAAATATTCGGCATCGTGTCAAGCTGTCCTGGCCACATACACGCATGCACGCACGCACGCACGCACGCACGCACACACGCACACACATCCTCTCTTTCTATTTTTTTCTCCCTCCTCACTCACATGCAGACTGATATACCCGATACTTGGTCAAAACACAAGGAACCAGTCCTGTTTATCCCAGAATGAATCTGACAGCGTTCATAACCACATGCAAGTTGTCTAGTCCAGCACTGATCCCGTCTTTGATCTTCTTGCGGTCAGCAGGTGTCCACAGCTTTAGCCTGGAATAAATTGCTCGTTCTTCCTGGGTCATGTATTTGGTGTTCCTTTTGGCCAACCAAAAGATATTCATTGGCAAGTCACTTTCAGGGGTCCAGTCAAATTGAAGTATCACGTCATCACTTTCACAGATTACTGTAGAAGGCATATCTTCAGACACCAACACAGGGCAAAAGTCCTGATTCCTTGACACATCCCGCAGTTTTCTCTGTAGAGATCTATCTGTCAGTTTACTGACATAGTCTTTGATGACATCTACACTGTAGCCAGAATCTTCAGCCTCCTGTAGTGCACTGTCACAGTCATTTTCTCCCACTGTATCCACTGCAGGCACACACACAAGGTCAGTTTTGTTTTGATCTTCAACGTCTGTGTCGGTTTCAACGTGGGTGACATCAGGAGACACGGGGTAGAATTCACGTGCAGAACGTAGGCCACGCGGCGGTGTGTGGTCGGGAGACATGGGCGTGTCGGTGTGCGAACAGTGTGGTTTGATGGCGGCGTACACATGAAGAGACCCAGTGAATTTTCGGAATCGAAAATTTTACTGCTCTTAAAGTTTTCTTGCCTTGTTGTTTCCCGTCTCCTCTCTTCTGCCTGTCTCCTCTCCTCCTCCTCTGCCTGTCTTCTCTGTTCTGCCCGTCTTTTCTCCGCCATCCTTCGTCTGAGAGAGAGAGAGAGAGAGAGAGAGAGAGAGAGAGAGAGAGAGATGGCTAGAGTGAGAAAGAGAGAAATATTGAGAGAGAGTGAGAGATAGATAGAGTGAGAGAGAGAGAGATAGTATGAGAGAGATATATAGAGTGAGAGAGATAGAGAGAGAGAGAGAGTGAGAGAGTGAGAGAGAGTGAGAGAGATAGAGAGAGAGACGGAGAGACAGAGAGAGAGAAAGAGAAGAGATAGAGAGAGAGTGAGAGATAGATAGAGATAGAGAGTGAGAGAGAGTAAGAGAGAGAGATAGAGAGAGAGAGTGAGAGAGGGAGTGAGAGAGAGATAGAGAGAGTGAGAGAGAGAT
>CM054150.1:57582827-57585327 GCA_028751875.1 Rapana venosa | reverse complement strand
ATGATAAATTTCAACGACAACGTGCTTGAGTAAGAACCGTGCCTTTGGCCTGACCTGACTGGAGTTTCAGCTCCTGGATGAGCCTTCGTCAGAGGTCCCGGCAGTGACTGAAGCTTCACTATAAACTTAAAGAATGCGAGAAAAGACAAGCAAGTGAGAAGAAGATAGACAGTTTGCGATATTAACGGCTGGGACTGAATCTAGGCCTCTCAAGTGTTGACATTAACATCCATAAGCTAAAAACAAAAGAGAAAGTGAAGTGTGTAATGGCAAAGAAGGCCAACAGGAACAACAATAACAAACAAGCAAAGAAAGAAAGAAAGAAAGAACAAATATCCCTTAACATGGGACATCACAACAATCAGGAACCGTGAGAATAATTATAGTGATAAAAAGGAAGAAAGCAAGACGGAAAGACAGACAGGAAAAAAGACAGACGAAAAGGAAGATTCCCGTGTGTTTAAAAGCATGATGCCATGAATTTCAATATTCAGGAACAATAGTCAACATGCCTACGATACCAGACTTATCTTCCATTGGTCCTACTGATGCTCACGAAGAAATAAAGAAAGACAGTCAGACAGACAGACAGACAGACAGACAGGCAGGCAGACAAATAGACAGACAGACAAACAGACAGAAGAAACGAAAGAAGATGAAGAAAACGAAAGAAAGAAATACAGAAAGAAAGAAAGACAAGAAAAGAAAAGAAAAGAAAGACAGACAGACAGACAGACAGACAGAAGAAACGAAAGAAGATGAAGGAAAAGAATGAAAGAAAAAGAAAGAAAGAAATGAAAAAAAAGAAAGAAAGAAAAGAAAAGAAAGAAAGACAGACAGACAGACAGATAGACAGACAGACAGACAAAAAAAAAACAAAAGAAGATGAAGCAAGAAAGACAGAAAGAACGAAAGAAGAAGAAGACAACAGAGAAGCAAACATGACTGCTGCTGTATCCGTGTTCATTAGTTTTTCTTCTTCTTGTTCAGCCGGTCACTACAGAAAACGTGAATAACCATAAACATGGGGGTGGTGCGCTCGAGCACAAAATAATCAGCTTCTATCTCCACTTCCCCCAAAAGTTCTTTGGATGAGACTATACACCGAGGTCCCGTGTGCGAACGCACGCAGAACATCTTGAACACACGTTAAAACCCGTCCCCCCTTTTCCCCCTTTAAATTTTTTGTCTTTTATATCGAGGATAATGGAATAAGCACTTATGTGCTTTTCGGAAGTGTAGGCTATTGTGTGCCGGTGGGAACGGATGACAAAATTGACAAAACTGCATGCACACGGGGACTAGATGTAAAAAAAATCACATGAGTGCTTATCCCATTATCCTGGAAAAAAAGGATAAAAATAAAATAAAGTTTAAAAAAAATGATGGTACACCTCTCATATTCTCGTCGTGTTTGTAACGAGCCCAATGAACGGTTGAATACTGTTGAACCTAGGAGGAAAAGAAGGATAAGCAGGAGGAGGAGGAGGAAGATGAGGAGGAGGAGGAGGAGGAAGAAGAGGAGGAGGAAGATGAGGAGGAGGAGGAGGAAGATGAGGAGGAGGAAGAAGAGGAGGAGGAAGAAGAGGAGGAGGAGGAAGAAGAGGAAGAGGAGGAAGAGGAGGAGGAGGAGGAGGAGGAAGAAGAGGAGGAGGAGGAGAAAAAAGAGGAGGAGAAGGATGAGAAGGAGGAGGAAGAAGAGGAGGACGAGGAGAAAGAAGAGGAGGAGGAAAAGAAGGAGGAGGAGCAGGAGGAAGAAGAAGAAGAAGAAGAGGAGGAGGAAGAAGAGAAGGAAAAGGAGGAGGAGGAAGAGGAGGAGAAGGAGGAGGAGGAAGAAGAAAAAGGGGAGAAGGAGGAGGAGAAGGAGAATGAAGAGGAGGAGGAGAAAGAGAAGGACGTGAAGGAGGAGGAAGAAGGAGGAAGGAGGAGGAAGAAGAAGAAGAAGAAGAAGAAGAAGAAGAGGCTCTTTAAGGAAAGGGTGCAGGCTCATTACTTCCTCCCAGGCTGACACTAAAGAGGTCCCGACACACGCCCCCACCCAGATGTAACTGTCGCCTCCGCTAAACGCTTCTCTACATGCAATTATATGTGAACATCCCTCCCCCCTCTCTCTCTCTCGCTCTCGCTCTCTCTCTCTCACACACACAAACACACACATGCTCACACATACACGCACGCACGCACGCACACACACACAAGCACACACACGCACACACGCACGCACGCACGCACACATACAAATTGTAATTGCCCTTCATGGGATGATTAAAGTGCTTTGGACTGGACTTCTACTCATACACACACAGACACACACACACACACACACACACAACCGCCCCCCCCCCCTCACACACACACTCACACATAACCGTCCCCCTCCTCACACACACACACAACCCTCTTCCCCCCCCCCCCCCCCCCCCACCCCTACACGCTCGTGCACATCTTCCATCGGAAACATCCCTGCACACACAAGGAAAGAAAGAGCTGTACACTAAGT
>CM054150.1:57572827-57575327 GCA_028751875.1 Rapana venosa | reverse complement strand
AGGATGTCTGTCTCCAGCACTCTCAGAGGTCAGTCAGTCAGAATGGGGTAGGGTCACATCAGGGGATGCTGTTCCAGCCTGTGGTTCACCTTCCAGAAGTGGCGTCACTGGTGACGTCACATGCAAAACCCTGTTTTGTTTTTGTTTGTTTTTTTTGTTAAATATCCCGCCCACAGAAGAAACAATTGACCACTGCACAGGTAGAATTGTGGTGTTCGCGAATGTACGCTTTTCTGTTTAGTGGAAGGGGAAATATCTATATACATTTTTCTTGTAGAAACAAGTATACTTGTATTTGCAGTCCATGGTGTATACCACCAGGTCTGTGTTAGCAAAGCAAAGCCCCTGTGACTGGGAAACAAACACGTGCGCAGACAGGATAAGAAAAACATGGGTGGCGCTCCTCTTGTAGCGGCGAGCTCTCCCCGGGGAGAGCAGCCCAAATTTCACGCAGAGAAATCTGCCATGACTTACAGACCTAGCTTTCTAAGCAGGTGTGTTACCTCTAGACCACCGATCCACACATAGACTGTCATACAGCATCTTGTTATAATCATAGTCTAGATATTGCCGAAGACACCACAGGAAACCCCACTTCGTGCAGGATTGAAGACATGGCGAATGTTACCCCCTGTTCACCTAGGGTGAAAAATCTCACTGCTCGTGTGACATGAATGACACCAGCCGTGGTCTATCCACTCTGCCTGCCTAATAGCCTAACAGCTCTGCCTGCCTGTTATTATTCTTTTTTTTTTTTAAATAATAAAATCCATTCTATTTGAGGATAATGGAATAAGCACTCGCGTGCTTTTTTTTTACATCAAGTCCCCGGGTGTATGTAGTTGTGTAAATTTTGTCATCCGTTCCCACCGGCACACAATGGCCTACTCTTCCGAAAAGCGGAACGGGTTTTCTCGTGAGCGCAAGATGTTCTCAAGTCAAGTCAAAATTTTATTTCTAGATGGTACATTGAATAAGCAATGCATTAAATTGCTTTTTTTCATCAAGCCATCTATCTAAGAACAAATTTCTTAATGATTATACTAAGATACTACATTATTGCATCGTTTACCATTAAATTAAACCAGTAAAAAAAAGAAAATCGATAAGGTAATACATTGAAAATACAAATTACCACACAGGACCTCGGTTTATAGTCTCATCGGAAGGACTGTACAGACGCATACATAGCCACACGCCCTGTGGTGACTGATTTTGCTCTACTTGTTTGCTTCTGTTTGTGTTTGCTTGTTTGTTTGCTTGTGCGTGTGTGTGCGTGTGTGTGTATGGAGGGGAGGGGGGGGGGAGGGGTAAGAGGCTGGGGGAGAGGTTGGGAGAGAGACAGACAGACAGAGACAGAAACAGACAGCTAGACAGTGAGAAAGACAGAGAGGCAGAGACAGAGACAGACAGAGAGAAAGAGACAAAAAGAGAGAGACAGACAGACAGAGAGGCAAAGAGAGAGACGGAAGAAGGCAAGAGGATCATTCAGAACGTGGCCAGGCTGGCCACCGGTCACTCCTCCTTCTGGAGAGAAAAGTCACGACACAAGTCCCCGCCTGACCCTGAACTTTTCCCACCTCCACTACACTTAAAGTGGTGGTCTGGGTGCTAGTCTTTTGGATGAGATGATGAGGCGAGGTCTGATGTTCAGCGCGTTTAGTACCCACAACAGCAAGAGGTTGTCCCTGGCAACATTCGGTTGAGAAAGCCACTCTCAAAGTGAAACAACGCTAAGAACAGGCAAAAACAAAAAAATAACAAAAAAGGTGGCGCTGTTCTTGTGGCGATACATTCTCCCCATGGATGGCAATACGCATTTCTTGCAGAAAGATCTGATATGACTGAAACACAGTAAACAAGACAGAATGATCAATTATTTAGGGGGGGAAATCTAGATTCAGCTTCTTTTTTTCCCCAGTTAGGGATATGGAGGATTTTTACATGATATCAAGAAACAGTCCTAACTGATAACTTAGTTGTATGCCCCTTTTAACCAAATACTTCAACACAATGCCATAGACCCACGCACACACATCTGTTAACATATGTCAATGTTAAACAGGTTTTACGTTATTTCTGACAGCATCAGTCATTATAATCACATTGAGGAGAGTCTCCTTTGTTGAAAAAAAAGAGCTTTTCATCCTTTTAAGTGTTAGGATGTGTGATGTGATATTTTGGTGACAATATCAATGTTTTAGGAGTTTGAATGAACGGAATTGAAATAAAGAAAGTAAACAACACAGCTATCGAGAGTATTCCCCAGCATTTCCCAGATATCTGTTCATCCACGTACACAGTTTGGTGTACACATGTCAGTGGGAAGTACCTTCTACATTAGGGATTAGACACCTTACTCCAAAAGTGACTTACAACTTGGAAAGTAGCACCCTTCTCACCGCCTCTCTCAACATAGAAAACTTCATGACAAAAACTTCCCAAGCTGTTGAGAAGATACGAAACACAAACCTGACACTCTAAAACCCACACCTAGCCT
>CM054150.1:57485327-57562827 GCA_028751875.1 Rapana venosa | reverse complement strand
CGCAATTCTTCTTCTTCTTCGGAATTCTTCTTCTTCGCAAGTCTTCTTCGCAATTCTTCTTCTTTGCAATTCTTCTTCTTCTTTGCAATTCTTCTTCTTCGCATTCTTTTTCGCAGTTCTTCTTCTTCTTTGTATTCTTCTTCTTCTTTGCATTCTACTTTTTCTTTACATTGTATTTCTTCTTCGTTGCATTCCCCTTCTTCGCAATTCTTCTTTGCATTTTTTTTACTTCCTCGCAAGTCTTTGTAATTCTTCTTCGCAATTCCTCTTCTTCAGAATTCTTCTTCTTCGCAATTCTTCTTCGCAATTCTTCTTCGCAATTTTTCTTCTTCGCAATTCTTCTACTACTACTTACTACTACTACTACTACTACTACTACTACTACTACATACTACTACCACCACCACTACCACTACAACTACAACTACAACTACTACTACTTCTACTAACTACTACTACTACTACTACTACTACTACTAACTACTACTACTTCTTCTTCTTCTTCTTCTTCTTCTTCGCAGTTTTTCTTTGCAATTCTTCTTTGCAATTCTTCTTCTTCTTCGCAATTCCTCTTCTTCGCAATTCTTCTTCTTCTTCGCAATTCTTCTTCTTCTTCTTCTTCTTCTTCTTCTTCTTCACAATTCTTCTTCTTCTCTTCTTCTTCTTCTTCTTCTTCTTCTTTCTTCTTCTTCTTCTTCTTCTTCTTCTTCTTCTTCACAATTCTTCTTCTTTGCAATTCTCTTCGGAATTCTTCTTCTTCGCAATTCTTTTCTTCTTCTTCTTCTTCGCCATTCTTCTTTGCAATTCTTCTTCTTCTTCGCAATTCTTCTTCTTCTTCGCAAATCTTCCTTCTTCTTCTTTGCAATTCTTCTTCTTCTATGCAATTTTTCTTCTTCTTCGCAATTCTTTTTCGCAGTTTCTTCTTCTTCTTTGTATTCTTCTTTTTCTTTGCATTCTTCTTTGCATCCTATTTCTTCTCTTCATTCTACTTTTTTTTTTTACATTCTACTTCTTCGTTGCATTCTTCTTCTTTGCAATTCTTCTTTGCATTTTCCTTCTTCCTCGCAAGTCTTCCCCCTCCTCCTCCTCCTCCTCCTCTTCCTCCTCCTCCTCCTCTTCCTCCTCCTCCTCCTCTTCTTCTCCAGAACAGTTCTATTTCTGAAAGGGGTCAACAACGCACCCGGAGTGTGTCTGTGGCAGGGAGGTACCTGCACAGAGCAAGACTGTGAGAAGCCTGGCTCCGAGTCTGGAAGTGAATTAGACACCAGCTCCTTAAACTGTTTCATGTGTTTATAACGATGCACAGAAACGTATAAAGATAAATTGCCTGCATTTTTCCTCTCTCTCTCTCTCTCTCTCTCTCTCTCTCTCTCTCTCTCTCTCTCTCTCTCTCTCTCTCTCTCTCTCTCTCTCCTCTCTCTCTCTCTCTCTCTCTCTCTCGGGGGGCAGTGACGGGCCTTTGATAAGTGATGTTCTTGTATTTATTTGTATTTACAAAAGAAAGTCGTGTATAACCCCCTTGTCAATAGGCCACATTGGGCAATGACAATAAATTGGTCAAAGCGTCTCTCTCTCTCTCTCTCTCTCTCTCTCTCTCTCTCTCTCTCTCTCTCTCTCTCTCTCTCTCTCTCTCTCTCTCTCTCAAAAGGGTTTGTAGGTCAGTACGTTCTTAGCATAGATACTACAAATCTGATCTTTCAACCTGGTATTTCAGACTTCTTTTCTTGCTCGTTTAGATTACCGGTAAATACCATTCTGGGCTCCGAAGACGGGTATGGCTGCTGTGACCTTGAACTGCTTGAAGAGTCAGTCACGTGGTGGGGACTGCGCTGCCTATGGCGGGAGGAGAAGTGCTCTGCACGCCAGTTTTGAAGTCAGCCGGTTTGCCGTGAAGCTGTTTGAAGAGCCTGGGAGGGGAGGAGGAGGCTGACACTGGGCTGCTGAAAACTTGCATCGCCATCAGAATGAACAGAGAAAGAAAGAAAGAAAGAAAGAAAGAAAAAAAGGAAGGTAGAAAGGAAGAAAGAAAGAAAAGAAGGAAGGTAGAAAGGAAGAAAAAAAGGACGAAAGAAAGAAAGAAAGAAAGAAAAGAAAAGAAGGAAGAAAGAAAGGAAGGAAGGCAGAAAGGAAGAAAAAAAGGACGAAAGAAAGAAAGGTAGGAAGACGAAAGAAAGGAAGAAAATTAGGAAGGGAGGAAGAAAAAAGAAAGAAAGAAAGAAAGGAAGGAAGTTGGAAGGAAGGAAAAAAGGAAGGAAGGAAGAAAAAAGAAAGAAAAGAAGGAAGAAAGAAAGGAAGGAAGGCAGGAAGGAAGGAAGAAAGAAAGAAAGAAAGAAAGAAAGGAAGGAAGGAAGAAAATCAGGAAGGAAGGAAGAAAAAAGAAAGTAAAAAGAAAGAAAAAAGAAAAAAAGGAAGGAAGTTAGGAAGGAAGGAAGGAAGTTAGGAGGGAGGAAGAAAGGAAGGAAGGAAGGAAGAAAAAAGAAAGAAAGGAAGAAAGGAAGGAAGGAAGGAATGAAGGAAAGAAAGAAAGAATGAATGAATGAAAGAATGAAAGAAAGAAAGAAAGAAAGAAAGAAAGTTAGGAAGGAAGGAAGGAATGGAGGAAGGGAGGGAGGATCGGAAGGAAGATAGGAAGAAAGAAAGAAAGAAAGAAAAGAAAAAGGAAAGAGAGAGACAGACAGAAACAATGAATGAATAAAAGAAAGAAAGCAACAATTTTATCCTTTACACTGCTCTACTCTGCTCTAATCTAGTCTACTGTGCTCTACTCTACTCCACTCTATTCTACTCTACTCTATTCTACTCTGCTCTACTCTACTCTACTCTACTCTACTCTGCTCTGCTCTACTCTGCTCTGCTCTACTCTACTCTGCTCTGTTATACTCTGCTCTACTCCACTCTACTCCACTCCACTCTACTCTACTCCACTCCACTCCACTCTTCTCCACTCCACTACAATCTACTCTTCTCTACTTTGCTCTGCTCTACTCTACTCTACTCTACTCTACTCTACTCCACTCTACTCTACTCCACTCCACTCCACTACAATCTACTCTACTCTACTCCACTACGCTCTACTCTACTCTACTATCTAAACAAGGGACGTCAAAGACTCGTTTTAAAATGGACGAGATTTTGCCTGACAAGTATTCCCGAAAACAAACAAACAAACAAACAAAAACCAGGTCTACAGCATCCTTTGCGTGTGGTGAACTGGAAGACAATCTACCAGTGTACATACAACCACACAGAGCAGTTCGGCATCACACTTCGCTTAGCCAGCACAGGAGAAGGACAGTGGTTTGTTTGGACAGCACAGTGATGGATATCCATGGCAAGTCTAGGTGTGGTCCCAAGGGCCCCTTCATGAGCCTGCCTTATGTAGCCACACAGACACACCGCTGTGTGCTACAACAACACAGATAGGGCGAAAAGTATATAGAACACTGTGGTCTTAAAGACAGCCGGCCTGATGACTTTTGCACATGCATTCTCTGCTTACATCAAAGTTGAAGACCATACTCTCATACAGGCGCACATGCACGCACGCAGACACGTGCGCGCGCGCGCGCACACACAACACACACACACACACACACACAACACTCAACACACACACTTCAGAGTCAGGTCAAGGCCCTTCCTCATTGCAGTCTGCCCAACTAATTTTCCAAATCTTTGCTTCCCCATTTCCTCTTGACAAAATGGAATTCCAAAGAAGAGCATTCGGCTTATTTTAAAAGCCTTCAGGTGTATGCATATACGTAAATACCATCACCATAATATCATAAAACTTAGGATGGCTTACATCAAAGAGACACCAGAGAGTTTGAAGTGGATCATACCCCACAAAAATCTGATGGACGCCATAGCCGAGTGGTAAAGACCGTACCACTTCAATCCCACGGGTCCATGAAGTCGTGGTTCGAATCTTGGTTGCGTCTGGTGGATGAAGGGTGGGATTTTTTACGACTGCCAGTGCCTTAAGAGCTTTTGTGGATATACACATGCAGAAGATCAAATATGCACGTTAAAGATCCCGTATTTCGTGTCAGTGTTCGGTGGGTTATGGAAACACAAACACACCCAACATATATCCCCGGAGTTGAAATGCAGCTACCTTCATGGTGGGGAAAAACGATCGCATACACACAATTTCACCATTTGGTAAACCTCGGAGCTCTAGCCGAGGAACAGAAAAAGACAACAACAAAAGCAGTCAGAGTTTGCTCATTAGAAGCTTCCTCTCTGAAAAGCTAACCAGGATTGAAACTCGGTTCCGTGGAATCCCTAGGCATGAACAAGCCCGCTATGCACCAACGGCCATACCAGCGCACTGGATCCCGCTGTTGGTGAAACACCCTTTGTGTGGATTTCACTGTAGACGTGGGGAAGCATACATGGACAACTCTGCATAATTATAGGGGATTCTGGTACAGGGTTCTGTGTCTGTCCTGATTGTTCTTGCTGGTGCAGTCATCGTCATGATCATGATCCTCATCGCCATCATTATCATTACATCCCCAATGTCGAAATGCAGCTACCTTCATGGTGGGCAAAAACGGTAGCATAGGCAATATCTCCGCATTGGTGAACCGCAGAGCTCTAGATAAGGAACGAAATCAACAAAGAAACAAAACCAACACACAATTCATCACAGACATCATCGTCATCATCGTAACAGTATTTCGCCACTGTTGTCTGCTTCTTTTCTATCACTTTCCTAATTTTCTGGTTCCTTCCTTTCGTCCCCATCTGTCTTGCTCTCCTATGGGCTATTTCTTTATTGCTGTACAGTCAATCACACAAATGTTCAGCCGGCTTTTGTCTTGTAACTAATCATCGCTTAGCTCTTGGCAATCAGCCACACCCCTGCTTTTTTCTTGTAGTCAGGCATTGCTCATCACATTCATGGAGAGGGAAAACAATGGCTGGTGTACTGGTGAAAACACTTGTCGTGTTTACACGTGGGTATGTCGCTTAACAGGGGCTAGTCTGATGGTATTGCTTAGGTTAATTAGACAATGTCATTAGTCTTGTGGGGTTTGTTGGGTTTTGTTCCCAGTAATATTTTGGATGGCGTGAAAATAGCAAATGACATCTTTTGGTGTTACAGGGTCATGTACTTGATTCTTCCAGATGTAGTTTTTCTCTTCCCCATCATGGCGTATTTGACGTTGCGAGACTCACACCCTAACTGTAAGAACACACACTCCCTTCATTTTACCTGTTGCTCTTTTCTGGTGAAAACATGGCAGCCAATTTGGGCAAGCATGTTGGCTTCCAGTGACTGTAAAGTGAAGTTTTCCATCTCGCTGCCATTGGCGTGGCCCTTGTTGTGAAAGGGTCCATTAGTGACGCTGTCTCTGTGGTTTGGAAGGCAGGGCTTGGGCAGACAGTAAAGTGAAGGACTTCATCCGCCTGCTCTTGACAGAAGCTCTCAGCGTGGCTAAAGCAGGTGGAAGGCAGAAAGGAGCGGACCGTGTTTTGAACATTACTAATAATGAGACCATAACAACAGGAATTCAAAGAGGGATACAGGCAATGGAGATAAGATGCTGTCGCAAACTTCTTGGTATTTCACACAGAGGTCACATAAGTGATGAGGAAGTAAAAAACCAGAATTGAAAATGCCATGGAGCCATATGGAGAGCTCCTGACTTCAGTAAAACAACAACAACAACAACAACAACAACAATCTATCTATCTATCTATCTATCTATCAATATCTATCTATCTATCTATCTAACTATCTATCTATCTATCTATCCAACACTGTTCTCTATGGAATAGTACAAGGAGGGAGACGAGGAGGCAGACAGGCTACTTGTACAAACACTATTACATACTTTTCCGCAAAGAAAGTTAAACATCTCTGGAACTGTTAAGGTATTAAAATGTCATAGCAGGAACACTTAATTGCTTACACCCCCCCCCCCCCTTCCCAAACTAAACAACATAGACACTGACAAAAGTGTATTTTTCAAAGCAATTTTACCTTTGGAAGCAAGCCAAAACCCAACATAAGTGCTGGTACTCTGCCAACTATGAAAAGAATCTAAAACCTATGTTCAGAAACATCAGGAAAAGCACAGTAAAACCTAAAGGGAGAAAGCTTCAAAGCGATAAAGGTGTAATTCAGTGTGATAATAGCAGGCAGATCTTCCAGTGGAAAAAAACTAGTGAACAGCACTGCGAATGGCTTGAAGGCAACGGGGCTTCATTCGGTTTGAGCTGTTTTGCACTTACGGCAAACTTTGCAAAGAAAAACACATGGATTCAAAATGGGCTGTGCAAATTGATGAAAGGAATAGATGACTGATGGAATAAACGAACAAATGAAGGATGAACAAAACCCTGACAGAATCGAACTGAAACTGAGGAACAACTGCACACACCTTCACTAACCCATGTCCTATCACCCTGCTAAAGTATGTGACCTGTGTGTGTGTGTGTGTGTGTGTGTGTGTGTGTGTGTGTGTGTGTGTGTGTGTGTGTGTGTGTTTGAAAAACATTTGACTATTGCAATTTTATTTCATAGATTTGGTCTGCAGCGTACCATGTTTGTAATATCTGTTTGTTTAAACAATTGATTATTTGTCATTGGTTGTATGACTGTGTAAGATTAGGTTGAATGCATGCGCTTTGATTTGTCTTTGCAAGATATAGCGCTATATAAGTTCAATTTATTATTATTATTATTATAATTATTATTATTATTATTATTTTTATTATTATTATTATTATTATTATTAAAGAGGGAAGAAAACGCTAAAGGGCGACAGTAGAAGAAGAGAAAGACGAAAAAGTTCAATTGGATTGAAAGTAAAGACTTTAGCAAAAAGCAGAAAAAGATAGAAAGACGAAAACGAAAGACAGAAAAAGAGACAGAAAGATAAAAAGGGAGAAAAATAAAGATAGAGAGGAAAGAAAATAGTAAAAAGAACAAAAAAGCAATACCCTAAAAGGAAAAAGATAGAAGAATTAGACATAGAGAAAAATACTGGATAAAGAAAGGATGCATGAATGAAAGACCAAAAAAAAAAGGAAAACAGAAAGAAATTAGGAAATAAACAAAAAAGAAAAGAAAAACCACAATATAAGAAAGTAAAATGACTTTTGAAAAAAAGAAAAAAAAGAAGAAATAAAGAACAAATGAGAGACAAAAGAAAAGTTAGGAGAAAGAAACAAAGCAAAGGGACATTAGAGCAGAACTAAACAAAAAGGAAAGAAAAGAAAACAAAAGAAAATACTAAGAAAAAAACAAAAGAAAAAAGTGGAAAAAATGGACAGAAAAACAGCAACATACTAAAAGAAAGACAAAAGCGAAACGATACAAAGAAAAGAAAAAAAACGAAAAGAAAGGAAAGGGGAAAAAACCAGAAAAGAGAGAAAAGAAGAAAGAAAACAAGATGACGGATTTTACGCCTGACTTCAAGAACAAGTCTGTCATTAATCTCACGCTAAAAGACACAGATAGAGATCACAGACAGAGATCGCTGATAGAGATCACAGAACACACTCACACATACCCATGTCACCCATTCACGGTATGCGGGCTCTACACTTAGTCGTCTTTGTAACTGACAAACAGCTCAAGTGTGGGCGTGTGAGTGCGTGTGTTTATGACACCATCCTTGCACAACTGCACACACTGCCAAGAATGTGACAGTCCTGTCTCCCACCTCCTGAAAGAGAGACAGAGAGAGAGAGAAGAGAGAGAGGAGAGAGACAGAGAGAGAGAGAGAGAGAGAGAGCTGTCTCCCACCTCCTGAGAGAGAGAGATTTTCCCAAGTTTTGTAGATAAGAGTGCATGCTTTTCCCTCCAATCCAATCCAATCTTTGTAGTTTATATACTTTACCCAGCTCTTTAAAAAATACACACACACATATATACACACATACAGACACGCACGCACGCACGCACGCACACACACACACACACACACACACACACACACGCATGCGCGCGCACAAACACACACAGATTAATGAGAAAGACTATAAGAGAGAGACATAAGGAGGGAGAGAAAGGGAGGTAAAACTGATGAAGACAAGACAGTGCAGAGACAGGCAGACAATCATTCACACATACACAAACACAACTCGATGAGTATCTCCCTTGTTCTCTCAATGCTCCATCAAATCCCCAACAACTCTTTTTGACCCGAACACCCACAAGGGAGAGTACCGCGCAAAAAAAAACCCCAACCAAACACAAAAAACCTCCCCCCCCCCCCCCCACACAACAACAACAGATCACAAGCGGCTGCAACCCATCAACTTATGAATAACCTCCCTTACCTACCGCCATAACTTAACCGGCAACAGACGCTCATTGGCAAAGGCATGGCCAGCACTTAGGGCTTGAAGGAGTTAACCGAGCGTAACAAATCTAGAGAGACAGACAGAAACGTCCTCTGGTGCACTTCGGTTCCAGCCTCGTGCAGAGGATAAATGCATCTCGCTCTCAGAATGCCATGCTGGCTGTCAGGCCATGAACGCTATGCCTGTGATGTTAAGAGGAGCAAGACACTGGAGAAACTGTACGTAGAGCTATGCCAAAAGAACTGAAGACACCTTCCCCCCTTCTGTGTCTTGAAGGCTACGCCGCTCATTGTTTCTGCTTTGTTCCTTTTCTTCCTGATATTTTTTTGGGGGGGTTATTTTCTGCCTTCTTGGTCCATTCTCCTGCCTTTTTTTGGAGAAAGACTTCAAATATTATAACAATTCTCTCTTATGCCGAAGTCGAATGCGCTGGGTGTGATTTGTCAGGTGCTTAAACGGGGGAGCACAACGTATTTTCGCTCATATAACAGACACCATTAGTTGCTGTCTGCGTATTGGATGAAGAAGAAGAAGAAGAAGAAGAAGAAGAAGAAGAAGAAGAAGAAGAAGAAGAAGAAAAAGAAGAAGAAGAAGAACAACAACAACAACAACAAGAAAGGCTACACACCGCCTATATTTTTTGCCACTTTTTCTTTCTGTTGTGTGGGTGCTTTTTGTTGTGTTTTTGTGTGTGTGTGTTGGGTTGTTGTTTTTTTTGGGGGGTGCTGTGACGTCACCCTTGCACTGGTCCTGCACTGTTAGGACATCCACGTTCACTTTCACCTATCCTGCAGTCTTGTAGACCGTAGAGGCACCGCTGAAGACTTTGCACCTAAGACATTAACAGAATTTTTTTTAAAGTTTTTTTGTGAAAAACTAGCCCACGACCCTTATATCATGAGATTTTGCACAAATCTGGTAGGCTTGAATCTTTTTATTTTATTTTTCAGCAAACACTGCAAACACGCTCAGTCCTTTGTCGTCTGCTAGCTTCCTAATCACAATATCCATGCGTGGGGTTAACATTGTAGGAATACAAGCAAGCCTCATTTTTTATGATCATTTCCAACTTTCTCGGGGCTACCTGGTATTGCTCTATGTTCTCAATCCCTAAAACAAGTACACAATGCATTTTATTTTCGTAATTTTAAAAATCTGTGAGAATCAGCAGATGTTTTTCTGACTAGCACTCTATTCAAGAGACTACGTGACCCGGAAGCTAAATGTGGAGTGTAGCCAAAGAGTGCTGGAGATAGACTCTAGGAGAGAGAAAGAGGGAGGGGGGAGCTGACAGTGCAAATGGCAGACCATTGCTCAGGAAAGCCCCAATGAAGGCTCACTCTCAGAGAGAAGATGGCGCAGGACCATCCTCCCTCTTTCCCCTCACGCGGCAGTGTGTGCACCTTTGCCACTGTGAGCACCAGTAAGGGGAGAGAATGGAGACAGCACCGCAGACTGACGCTCCTGATTATTAGTTTGAACATCTTCTGTAACAGCAGGTGGACAGGTCTGTGAAAAGCAAACTGTGTCAATGCCAACTTGAAAAAAAAACCAGTCTGTGTCGGCATAATCTTTCATTGCAAGCAGAGGCCTCTATCGTTTTCGTCGACATCATCATCATCATCATCATCATCATCGTCGTCGTCGTCGTCGTCGTCATCATCATCATCATCATCATCATCATCAACACAATCTCATCAACAGAGGCAAAAGAACTCTCCATACCGTAGGCAAAATCATCATCGCTATTTCAATTAATAGCTAGTAGCAGTGTGGCAGCATAATCATCCTCCTCCTCTTCATCATCATCATCATCATCATCATCATCATCATCATCATCATCATCATCAACGTCACCACCACCATCACCACCACCAACATCATCATCGTCATTATTATTATCATTATCATTATTTTTATCATCATCATCATCATCATCATCATCATCATCAACGTCACCACCAACATCATCATCGTCATTCTCATAATGTTCTTCTTCATCATCATCATCATCATCATCATCATCATCATCAACGTCACCACCAACACCACCAACATCATCATCGTCATCATCATCATCATCAACGTCACCACCAACATCACCACCACCAACATCATCATCGTCGTCGTCATCATCATCATCATCATCATCATCATCATCATCATCATCATCATCATCACCCACTCATGCACCACTCCTGCTGACTGTGGCACAGTTCTGGGAGGTGATCAGCGAGGAGCACGGGGTGGACCCCACAGGCAGTTACCATGGCGACAGCAGTCTGCAGCTGGACAGGATCACTGTCTACTTCAGCGAGGCCTCGGGTACTGTCTGGTGTCTGGGCAGTGAGAGGGGTGTCTGGTGTCTGGTGTCTGGGCAGTGAGAGGGGTGTCTGGTGTCTGGGCAGTGAGATGGGTGTGTGGTGTCTGGTGTGCAGTGAGAGAGGTGTCTGGTGTGCAGTGAGATGGGTGTGTGGTGTCTGGTGTGCAGTGAGATGGGTGTGTGGTGTCTGGTGTGCAGTGAGAGGTGTGTGGTGTCTGGTGTGCAGTGAGATGGGTGTGTGTGTGTGTCTGGTGTGCAGTGAGATGGTTTGGTGGTGTCTGGTGTGCAGTGAGATGGTTTGGTGGTGTCTGGTGTGCAGTGAGATGGTTGTGTGGTTGTGCACTGAGATGGTTTGAGGAAAATCATGTGTGGTGTGGGTTGGTGGGTGGTGGTGTTGGTGTGTGGTGGGGTGTTGTGGTCAGTGTGGTGTTGGTGTGAGTGAGTGGGTGTGTGGTGGTCAGTGTGGTGGGTTGGGTGGTGTGATATGACGTGTGCTGTGGGGTGGGTGTGTGTGGTGGTCAGTGTGGTGTGGGTTTGGGTGGTGTGATGGTGTGTTGGTGTGATGAGTGTGTGTGTGTGGTGGGCAGTGTGGTGTGGTTGGGTGGTGTGATATGACGTGTGCTGTGGTGTGGTGTGGTGGTCAGTGTGGTGGGGTTGGGTGGTGTGATATGACGTGTGCTGTGGTGTGGTGTGGTGGGTCAGTGTGGTGTGTTGGGTGGTGTGATATGACGTGTGCTGTGTGTGTGGCAGTGTGGTTGGTGGTGTCTGTGTGGTGGTGGGTGTGGGTGGTGGTGATATGACGTGTGCTGTGGTGTGGTGTGGTGGTCAGTGTGTGGGGTTGGGTGGTGTGATATGACGTGTGCTGTGGTGTGGTGTGGTGGGCAGTGTGGTGTGGTTGGGTGGTGTGATATGACGTGTGCTGTGGTGTGGTGTGGTGGGCAGTGTGGTGGGGTTGGGTGGTGTGATATGACGTGTGCTGTGGTGTGGTGTGGTGGCAGTGTGGTGGGGTTGGGTGGTGTGATATGACGTGTGCTGTGGTGTGGTGTGGTGGGCAGTGTGGTGTGGTTTGTGGTGTGAGGTGTGGTGGTGTGGAGTGTGGTGGTGTGGGTGGGGTGGTGGGGTGGAGTGTGGTGGGTGGGTGGGTGTGGGGTGGTGTGGTGGGGTGGGTGGGTGGGTGTGGGGTGGAGTGGGTGGTGGGGTGATGGTGGGTGGTGGTGGTGGGTGGGGTGGGGTGGGTGGTGGTGTGGTGTGTGTTGGTGATGTGGTGCACTGTGGTCTGGTGTGGTGGGGGTGGTGTGGTGTGCTGTAATGTGCTGTGAAATGATATATTTGATGTGGTCTTGTATGATAGTTTGTGTGATGTCATGTGGCGTGGTGTGACGTGAGGTGGTGTGGTGTGGTTTGGTAATGCTGATTTAGATGTTGTACATGGTGTACTGTGTAACACAACTACATCTGTATTTCATTCTCTGTGGCCTACGATCGACAGAAAGAACACAGAGTGGAAAAGCTTCTAGCCCAAGCAGTCAGACGGTGGGAACTCTGTTGCCACTGACAGACCCCACACCTGTACACAAAGGTGGTCTTGAGGTGGGGGTGGGTGGGGCTGGCGATGGAGGGGGGGGGAGGGGCTTTCTAGTGTGACAATAGAACAAACGGGCACATTCCAATACCTCACAGACTTTTAGCCAGCCAAGAATGAAGTGGAACAAGTAGCAAAAAACACTGACCGATTTTGGTGGAGTTCAAAATGTCTACAACAGAAAACGGGCAAATGATACAACGTGTCGAAACCTGCATGTAGGTGGTCTGCCTGTCTATCTGTGTGGCTTCAGACAGAGAGAAGAAACTTCTTTGTCGTTGTCGAACGCTCAGACAGCAACTGTTGTTGTCTGTCATAGTTATGTGCAAAAATGCGTTGCGCTGTCGTTAAGTGCCTGACAAGTCAGGCCCAGCGCATCTGACTTCGGCGTGGGAGAGAATCGTTACCGTTTAAGTACAAAAAAGGCAGGAGAATGGACCAAGAAGGCAGAAAATAGACAAGAAGGAGGTGATAGGAAGAAGAGGAACAAGGCAGAAACAAAGGATAGAAAAGAGGGAATTCCTAGCAGAGAATTTCCAGAATGGTGGGGATGCTATTTATACTGACAGGCCCCCGGCATCCCCACAGGGGAAAGAGAAAAGAAACAATCTGCGCAAAGTTCTCTGAATTTGCAAATGTTCACCTAAATGAACTATATCATGTTAATTGCTGCCTTGTGTACTCCGGAAAAAGATGTTTATTTACACAATGTTGCCCAATTCCAGCCTTGCTCTTCAGTGTTGCCTCTCCTCTGCTCACTTGATTAGCATCGCTGTTGTGGCTTGGTAGGATACCTCATTCCGCCTGTCCTCCACTAGTGCAGGCTCTGTGTGGATGAAACATCTTCCCCTGTGCTTAAGCGTTCATCCGCTACAGGTCTCGCTGTTGTTACCGGTAAATATAGCCAGCTTTGTACTCGTGACATAAGCCTAGGCAGACAGAACACATATTACTGTTGTTACTGGTTCATACACCTAGCTTTGTACTCCTGACATGGTCCTAAGCAGACAGAAGTTACCTTTGTTGCTGACATAATCATACACTCAACTGTGTACCCATGCCGTGAGCGTAGGCAGACGGACTTATCATCATTACAACCATTGGCAGTGAAGCCAGACGTGGATTCATCATGAATTTAGTGTAAGACTCCACAGATGTTTGTATGTATATCAGCACGCGTTAGGAACACCTCTAGCATACATAAACCTGACTTGACAATTGACTTGTATGCCTCTTAACTACAAATAAACGTAAACATTACACTTCTTCCTCACTACCCTTCCCCCTCTCCTCTCCTCCCCCTCCCCTCACTCTACTCTACTCTCCACCCCCCCCCCCCCCCCCCCCCCCCCCTTCACTACTACTACAGAGCAGTACAGGTGAGGCTATAACCTGTAATCCAGCTGACGACAGCGGGGCGACTTGTGTGGGCTGAAGAAGTCGTCCCCAGTAAGGCAACATTGCCAGCACTCCGCTCTGCCTGTCTCCAGCTGCCTCCCTTCTAATGGAATAATGGCACCTTCATTACATTGCCTGGCGGGCGAGTTGAAAGGAAAGCACATCTGTCATCCCTTATCTCTGTGCCTCACGCTTTGCTCTGGCGTGGGGGAGAATTCTGAATTTGTCTGAACACTGTCAGACAGGTCTCACTCAAGACGGAGGGAGGGAGGGAGGGAGTCGGGACAACTGGGATCTTCCTCGCTCCTCACAAAGAATCCCTAAGCAACACTCCATCAGCTTACTGATGATGATAAACAAAAACAACAACAGAAATAAGCCTTCAGCTCTTCCATTACCCGTAAATTGTTTCGTGGGAGAGGAAAGTAAAGGCTTAAATACATCTATCTATCTATCTGTCCCGTAGTCTGACGACCGTGGGGGCACCCTCAAAGACTCAGCAACCAGTTCCCTCCATTCCTCTCTCTGTTCTGCCTTTCTCAGGGTTTTGTTGAGTTCTAGGCCTGTTCATTCACTGATGTTATCCTCCCAGCTCTTTCTTGGTCTGCCTCTTCTTCTTCCTCCTTGGACAGTGCCTTGCAAAACTGTCTTGTAATTCCTTGGATCTTGTGACATGCCCATAACCATTTAAGTTTACGTTTTTTCACGATCGTTAGAAGGTTCTCATAGGGTCCAATGGTTTGCTGGATTCTGTTATGCACGCTTTCGTTGCTTATGTGGTCTTTGTAGGAGATGCCAAGGAGTCTCCGAAAGCATCTCATCTCCACTGCCTGTACTCTTCTCTCCAAATCTGCAGTCAGGGTCCATGATTCACAGGCATACAGAAATATGGATATGACAAGGGAACGCATTAGTCTGATCTTGGAGATAAGTGAATACATAGTTGTGTCAAATTTCATGTAGTGCCTTTGATGAAGCGAGTGCCACTATCGAAGTCTTTAGTGCATTTCAAAAGTTCTTTTCAGGATGAAATTATACGAGTTCTGTGTTTGTATTTGATGATGAAGATTTAGATGGCTGCTATCTAATCGTGAGGACAGTGAAATGCTGCTGCTGCTGCTGCTGCTAATGATGATGGTTATGACATGCTTAATGCTACCGCTTCTACGCTAGATTTGGCTGTTGACCTCACAACCGCATACTGTAATGAACAGACCTTGACAGCTGAGAAATGGGGACGCGCAGGGTTTTTAAAAAAATCTGCACAGAAAAGAAAGAAAAACCTTGTTGGCACATAAATCTCTGCAGCCACACACGTGTAGTACCCTGTGTCAGTCAGGTCCCGGAGCTGAACCGTCTATTCACAGAGGATGTTTTGGAAAATGCTGGTGTTCCGCTAGACGGTGATTGTTCACACAGGAAAAGGCAATCTGGCCTCAGCCTGCCTCATACCTGTATCCGGCGATAGAACTGCCGAGCAGAGGAAGCAGACGAGAGGCAGCGCAGGCCTCTGTTATCAGGTGGGCAGGTAGGCAGTGTCAGGTGCCAGGCGGGTTTCCTCCCTTTGCCCAGCAGCCGTTGTGGGTGGGTTATACCGTCTGCTGCAGTGTTCAGACACTATCAGCACAGGGTATCGGGCTGCCGAGTGAGCTGGCAGTTTGGGGGTGGCGATAGGGGAGAAGAGCTGCCTTCTCCCTGCTACTTCATTTGTTGTCTTCCTTGTTTTGTTTTGTTTTTCCTTGTATTGCCTTTCCTCGTTCACTCCTTGGTTTTATTGCTCCCTTTCAGCTGGGAACTTATTCTTCTTTTTAAACCTGTTTCTCTATACCCTGTGTCTTACTGTACATTTCGTAAGTAAAGCACTGCTGAATTCTCATGGTCATCACGCTTTTTCAACATTTCGTAGCAAACAGTCATTTAGATTTTTTTAAATCTCAGCTTACTACACTTGCTTGAAGACGTGGCTGGAGACTTGATGTAGCAATAGTGCTTGATAGCTTCTGTTCTCGTGACAGACAGTCACATATCGAACTACTTCGTGATAACACAAGGCGACTATTCTCAAATAGAAATTCCTTTTAAACGGTCTCAATTAGTAATGCAAAGATTCCTCACATGATTGTCATCATTTTGAAGTTGTTTCTCAAAAGACTGGGTGATTTCTATGTGGTGAATGTGATTGGAAACAAAATGCCAACGTTTCCTTGGAAAGCCTTGACTATGTGACATGAACATTTGATAAGTAAGCCATTGTAGTTTGAACTCTGTGACATTGTCTTTGTTGAATATTTGATAGGTAAGCCTTCTTTGCAATAAGGACTTCATAACAATGTCTTTGTTCAATATTTGATAGGTAAGCCTTCTTTGTAATTTGGATTTCATAACAATGTCTTTGTTGAATATTTGATAGGTAAGCCTTCTTTGCGATACAGACTTCATGACAATGTCTTTGTTGAATATTTGATAGGTAAACCTTCTTTGTAATGCGGACTTCATAACAATGTCTTTGTTCAATATTTGATAGGTAAACCTTCTTTGTAATGCGGACTTCATGACAATGTCTTTGTTAAATATTTGATAGGTAAGCCTTCTTTGTAATGCGGACTTTATGACAATGTCTTTGTTGAATATCTGATAGGTAAACCTTCTTTGTAATGCGGACTTCATAACAATGTCTTTGTTGAATATTTAATAGGTAAGCCTTCTTTGCAATACGGACTTCATAACAATGTCTTTGTTGGCAGCTAAAGACGAGGATGAAAATGCTGCGTGCAGTCTCCTAGGGACTCTGTCAGGAGAGTTCTTTCAAACATGTTAATTTCAACATGAAGTGCCTTCATTTTGAGCTTTCTTTATATATTTTCCACATTTCAAGCAGTCAACACAGGAAGAGAGAACTGCCTTTATCTGAACAGTAACAGGGAATTATATATGCCCTAATCTTCAGAAAGCGAAAAGTTGTACACGCGGAATCAAATAAAGTGAACACACCAACACACCACCATTACGCACCCGGAATCAGACAAGATAGATATACCCCTTATAACCAAGACACAACCACTATACACCCAGAATCAGTCAAAATAATCATACCCCTAATAACCAATACATGACCATAATGCACCCGGAATCAGACCAGATAAGCATAAGTCCCTTATGTCCAACACATACCATAACACATAATCATTAGATGCCGTGAACATATCCCTGATAACCAACACTCGACCAATCCCTGATGATGATGACGATGACGATGACGACGACAATGATGGGTGGTGATGGATGGTGATGATGGATGATGATGATGGATGATGATTGATGATGATGATGATGATTGACGAGGAGGAGGAGGACGACGACGACGACGATGTGAACACACCCTGAAAAAAACCAACTAAACTTCTCAATGTTTGATTATGATGATGACAACGACGACGACGATAAGGACGACGACAGCGCGACGATAATAACGACAACAACAGTGACGACGACCATGACAATGACGACGCGACGACGACGACCATGACGATGATGATAAATAATCAAATGAAGCGAACATACGCGCTTGTAACCGGAACATGACCGTTATTAGGCACCCGGAACCAGACCAAGTCAACAATGACACAGTCATACCCCTTCTATTTGGTCAATGCAAATGGCCCAGACTTCAACAGCAGTGATCTGTGTCTGCCTATCTGTCTGTCTGTCTGCTCCAGCTGTTGAGGGTACAGCCAAACAAACCACACCAGTCAGAGGGCCGGGCCTGGCAAGGTACGGCCACTCACCGCTCTTTGTGTGGGAAAAATCAGTGCTGTCTAGCTGTACTATATACTACTAGAGTGCTGTGGTGTACGTGTAGGAAGATTCAGACAGACCGTGCAGTGAGAGAGAAAAGAAGAGAGAGAGAGAGAGAGAGAGAGAGAGGAGAGAGAGAGAGAGAGAGAGAGAGAGAGAGAGAGAGAGAGAGAGAGAGAGAAAGACAATGACAATGACAATGACAAAGACAAATTCTTTATTTCGAGGATAATGAATAAGCACTCATGTGCTTTTTTACATCCAGTCCCCGCCCGTAGGGATACATCTTAATAATAACCCAACACTTACACAGTCTCACAGTAGAAACATGGGGAAATAACCTTTTCAAAGCAGCCCCCCCCCCTCAACAACCCCCCCCCCCCCTCAAGCAAACTAATAAAAAAAAACCCATAAAAACATCCCCCATCACCCCCCCCCCCCCCACCCCCCCAGAGAGAGAGAGAGAAGAGAGAGAGAGAGAGAGAGAGAGAGAGAGAGAGAGTGTGTGTGTGTGTGTGTGTGTGTGTGTTGTGTGGTGTGTGTGTGTGTGTGTGTTGTGTGTTTGTGAGGTCAAGTCAAGCCAAAATATCTTTATGTAAGGATTACATTTACACAACTTTTTTCATCCTGCCTTCACACAAATAAAAAAAGTCGAGAAAATCGACATATAAAAGCATTCAAGAAGTGTGTGTGTGCCGCCGCGGGTGTGTGTGGTGTGTGTGTTGGTGTGTGTGTGTGTGTAGTGTGTGTATGTGTGTGTGTGTGTGGTGTGTGTGTGTGTGCGCGTGTGTGGTGTGGTGGTGGTGTGATGTGGTGTGGTGTGGTGGTGGTGGTGGTGTGGTGGTGGTGTGGTGGTGGTGGTGGTGTGTGTGTGTGTGTGTGTGTGTGTGTGTGTGTGTGTGTGTGTGTGTGTGTGTGTGTGTGTGTGTGTGTGAAGTCAAGTAGTCAAGCAATGATCTTATTGAGGTAGGATTATTTAACATTTTTTTTTCTGCCTTCACCAATAAAAAAAGTTTTAAATGAATATAAGCTTCAAGAGTTGTGTGTGTTGTGTGTGTGTGTGTGGGGTGTGTGGTGTGTGTGTTGTGTGTGTGTGTGTGTGTGTGTGTATGCGCGTGTGTGTGTGTGGTGTGGTGTGTTGATTGGGGTGTGTGTGGTGGTGTGTGGTGTGTGTGTGTGTGTGTGGTGGGGTTGTGTGTGTGTGAGTTAATAGTGTGGCGATGTGTGTATTGTGGTGTGTGTGTTGTGCTTGGTGTTGTTGTGTGTGAGTGTGTTGGTGTGGGGTGTTGTGGTGAGTGTGTGTGTGATGTAGGTGTGTGTGTAGTAGGTGTAGTAGTGTGATGTGTTGTGATGTGTGATGATGAATGATGAGGGGTTATAGTAGATTAAAGAAACCAAAAGACCGCTATATGCAAGGCCCCATCTCTCACTGATTCGTGTGATACTATGGTAGAAGATGGATGGATAGATAGTAGATTAGAAGATAGTAGATAGATAGATAGATAGATAGATAGATAGATAGATAGATAGATAGATAGATAGATAGATAGATAGATAGATAGATAGATCAACAGACACACTCACAAAGACCGCTGAAGGCAAGGCACCCTATCTCCATCACTGTAGATATCGTGTAAATACTTCACGGGGACGGGATAGCCTAGTGGTTAGAACATTGCGCTCGCAATCTGACAACCCGACTTCGATTCCCGTTCAAGAGGATATTTTCCCTTGCAGTTAACATCAGTGCAGACTCCACTCTCCTCCAAAGTCCTTCGGATGAGACTATAAACCGAGGCCCCGTGTGCGAACGCACGCAGAACATCTTGCGCACACCTAAAATCCTGTTCCGCTTTTCGTAAGAGTAGGCCATTGTGTGCCGGTGGGAATAGATGGCAGAATTCACAAATCCGCATACACACAGGGACTGGATGTAAAAAAGCACACAAGTGCTTATTGCATTATCCTCGATATAAAAGAATATTTTAAAAAATAAAAATAAAATACCTCCATGTGGGATGATGATGAAAGTAGCTGTAGTGATGGTTAGTGATGGTGACGATGATGATAACCTCGACAAGGACAATAATGATTGATGGTAATGATGACGATAGTGGCTGTACTCTTGATTGATGAAGATGAGAACTGTCCTGTTTTTCAGACAACAAATACGTGCCCCGTGCTGTGCTGTTGGACTTGGAGCCCGGCACTATGGATTCTGTACGCTCAGGCCTTTACGGCACCCTCTTCCGCCCCGACAACTTCGTGTACGGCCAATCAGGAGCCGGCAACAACTGGGCCAAAGGTCATGCCCCCTTTGACTACCATATTTGGTTACTGAAAAATAGTGTGACGATTCCAGCCTTAGTTTAAGCTCGTTTCTTGTGTACGAGTTCCTTAAGTACAGTTACCTTTTCATTAATTAATATCAGGACATTCTCATGTACATCTGTGGCGCTGCTCTTGTGGCGACGCGCTCTCCCCGGGGAGAGCAGCCCGAATTTCACGTAGAGAAATCTCGTGACTTAATGTGGTATAAAATATTTTTTGTAAAGTAATAATAATGACTAACTGTAAGTTTGTTGTCATGCTGCTGCTGATTGTTGTTCATATTGTATTATACTCTGTAATATATTTTGTTTAATAAAGTTTCTTTAATAAAGTCTTTTAAAACCAATAAATGGATGGTTTTGATGATGATGGCGACTTCATTCTTTCCAGTTTTGCTATATCAGTTCTATGACTATGGCGCGATCAGACCTAAGTCTGCTTCTGATGTTGCTGTGCACTGATCAGTCATGCTGATCTCTTTACACTGTCTGTTTGTACTGTGTGCCTTGTGTCATGTCATAGTGACCATTCTCAATACCGAACTGTAACGTAAGACTTGCTGAAGTTGTATGATAACCAGTCAACCAATTCACCCCATTAGCCTCCCAGTCAAAAACGAACCCCATTAGCTACCCAGTCAAAAACGAACCCCATTAGCTACCCGGTCAAAAAGGAACCCCATTAGCCTCCCAGTCAAAAATGAACCCCATTAGCTACCCAGTCAAAAATGAACCCCATTAGCCTCCCGGTCAAAAATGAACCCCATTAGCCTCCCAGTCAAAAACGAACCCCATTAGCTACCCAGTCAAAAATGAACCCCATTAGCCAAAGATTTAGAATACACACACGTGCGCGCTCCCCCCCACCCCCCACCACACCTTTGCAGTGCCAAAATAAATAAAACTCCGCCACCCACCCCACCAACCCTCACAAAATGTGCAAAAACACCCCCATCCAAAACCAATTTACCTACATGCAAAAACACCACCCATGCACGTACCAAACCCAACCTCCCACCACATACAAACCTCACCCTGCACGTACCCCAAACCCACCCACCCACGTACCACGCATCAAACCCCCACCCTCCCACACACCCCAAAACCCACCTACCCACAAGTCAAAGTCCAACCCACTGAAGGCAGCTGTATACGGTGTTCAGGTCACTACACGGAAGGGGCGGAGCTGGTGGACACGGTGCTGGACGTGGTGAGGAAGGAGAGCGAGTTCTGCGACAGTCTGCAGGGATTCCAGCTGACCCACTCTCTGGGTGGCGGCACGGGGTCAGGCCTGGGCACGCTGCTGATCAGCAAGATGAGGGAAGAGTACCCGGACCGCATCCTCAACACCTTCTCCGTCATGCCTTCGCCCAAGGTCAGCTGGGTCCAGGTCCACTTCCATTCCGGATACTTTACTTTCTCGAAACAGAGAGATTCTGTTAGGTTACGAGCAAAGGATTAGGCATCTAAGGATAAAAGAAGAATGATGGACATGTCATCAGAGAGCTGAAGCACCATACACAATCCACACATTATGCTCTCTGTGCAAACATCCCATACTTGTCACTGTTACTATATTGCTGCCTGCCACACATGGTTATGCCACAGAGTTGCGCAGGTGCTCCACGCCATTGCAACTCCCGTCTACAAGACTCACGTTCACGTGCAGGTGTGCACGCAAGCACGCACATACAAACACACACACACACACACACACACACACTAAAATTCAGAATAATTGTTCATGAGTATGCATGACTAGAAAGGCGACTATGTTCGTTGTTGGTGATATCAAATATTTCTGTCTATTCGGGTTTGTGTGGATCGGTGGTGTAGAGATAGTGTGCCTGCCTGAAAAACTAAGATGCATGGGTTTGATCCTATTTGAAAAAGCCACCTGTTTGTGATTGATGTGATTGGTGCTAGTCTTCAAATATAACGTGCTGTTATTCGGTTTGGGTGTGGACGTGGTGTGAGTAGTGTGCCTGCCTGAAGAAATAAGAGCAGGGTTTGATCCCTATTGAAAGCCAAGTTTCACCCACAGCTGTCCATTGTGGTACATTTAGGGTGTCAGGGTGCAGTCCATTGCGGAGCTGGATGATAAACGAGGGTGGTTTCGCTTGGTTTGTTTGTTTCCCGTTCCTCTGGCTGTTGTCTGCCTTTAGGTCAGGAGTAAAGAAGAGGGTCTTCAATTTGCCCTGATTGGCCCGGCCCACAGACCTTAGTAGGGATTTGTCACCTTTAACCTACATTAACATGTTGTTATGTTTAAAATGTTGTGTTGAGATTGCCTTCAGCCATGACAAACTCTTAACATAACAACCTGCACTCTCCTTTGTAGGAGAAAAAATCCTCTGAAGTCGGAGTATGGCTGCCTATGTGGCGAGGTACTTGAAAATAGTCGTACACGCAAACTTCTCACCCGTGTACTTCCTATCTCACAGTGATTCCCAGGTGGGATGAGTGAGTCAGAGTGCATGTTCTGGGTGACCCCCAGGGTGTAAAGCTGGGGAACGCACAACAACAACAACATTGCACCTGTAACACTTTGCACTGCACCCTTCACACTGTTCCCTTCACGTCTTGCCGAAAGGTAAAATTAACTACTTCAATGATCTTTTTGGTGATGTTGTTTGCTTGTATGACCAAGCCATTTTTTCTGAGTAAAAAGAGACCTGCACGTCTGCATGTATGCTATCAGGGGTGTAAGTAAAGCATGTAGGCAGAGGACATGTGATGAAGAGAGAGAGAGAGAATGAGAGAGAGAGAGAGAGAGAGAGAGAGAGAATGAGAGAGAGAGAGAGAGAGAGATGAGAGAGAGAGAGAGAGAATGGAGAGAGAGAGAGAGAGAGAGAGAGAGAGAGAATGAGAGAGAGAGAGAGAAGAGAGAGAGAGAGAGACAGAGAGAGAGAGAGAGAAGAGAGAGCATGCGCTAGAGTAGTCAAGGTATGTGTGGGTAGCACTAGAGTCGCAGAGAGACGCCAGCCCGCCTACGTCTGTCCAACTTTAACTCCTTCGCTGCCGATGCGTCCACTGGCTGCTGCCCTGTGTCCCGGCAGGTCTCGGACACGGTGGTGGAGCCGTACAACGCCACCCTGGCCCTTCACCAGCTGGTGGACAACACCGACCAGACGCTCTGCATCGACAACGAGGCGCTCTATGACATCTGCTTCCGCGTGCTCAAGCTGTCCACCCCCACGTACGGAGATTTGAACCACCTGGTCTCAGCCACCATGTCTGGCGTGACCACTTGTCTACGTTTTCCCGGACAGCTGAATGCAGACCTTCGAAAACTGGCCGTCAACATGGTGCCCTTTCCACGCCTGCATTTCTTCATGCCTGGTGAAGATATAGATATAGATATAGATCTTTTTTCTTTATGCTGAAGAAGAAGAAGAAGAAGAAGAAGAAGAACAAGAACAAGAACAAGAAGAGATGATGATGATGATGATGATGATGATGATGATGATGATGATGATGATGATGATGATGATGATGGTGATGACGACGACGACGACGATGTGCATCATCACCATTTTTGTTGTCATTGCCGTCATTATATATCTACAGCCTTTAAGTAGGGTCAGAATACATTCTTCATCATCATCATAGCCATCATCACCATTATCATCATAATCAACATCATCATCATCATCATCAACATCATCATCATCATCATTACCAACATCATCATCATCATCATCGTCGTCGTCATCAATTGTTGAAAAAATATACTTTTCGTTTCCCAGCAGCTTGAAGTTATTCAACATGGAAGAAGTTCCATTTGCTGGTCTGCTGCGCCTGTCAGTGACCTAATTCAGACTTAAGCTTTTTAGTTTTCCTCATAGAAATTACTTCATGCTGGTTGTTCATTACATGCAGCTCAAAACTGCCAAACATCGCACAGCACATAGTTATTAACTGAATAACCCAGCACTATGGTTAAGCTTGTGGTGCATGCTGGGTATTTCTGTTTTTCTGCAGTGCATGAAATGTCGATGCGCATTATGGGATATTGAGCGTGCATGCTGGATCTTCTGCATACCAGTACATTCGAAGAGAAGTAACGGCACTGAGAGAAAGATGCATATAAAGGAATTTAGCTGATCCTCAAAGTTCCTACTCCTTAATCACAAAAGACTCTGACATTCAAACCTGGCATTACAGCACTCATGTGCTTTTTTTCATCCAGTCCCCGTGTGTATGTAGTTTTGTCAATTTTGTCATCGTTTCCCACCGGCACACAATGGCCTACTCTTCCGAAAAGCGGAGCGGGCTTTAACGTGTGCGCAAGATGTTTTGCGTGCGTTCGCACACGGGACCTCGGTTTATAGTCTCATCCGGACTTTTGGGGAGAGTGGAGTCGGCACTGATGTTAACTCCAGAGGAAAAATCCTCTTGAACGAGATTCGAACCCGGGTCAGCAGATCACGAAAACATGTCTGTTAAGAGAAGAAGTCGTTGTTCTAACCTCTCAGAACAGGTACTCATCCAGTTCACTGCTTAGTTGCCAGTGTAGTGATTAAATCCGCACTGCAAGAATCATTGGCTTGAAAAAAATGTCTTTGTCAGGGAAAAAACCCCATAAGTAAACAAATGATAACACACACACACACACACACACACACACACATACACACACACAAATAAACAAACCCATGAAATCCATCATTGCTGTGCCATGACAGGGTTCGCTCCTCTGACAGCTCGAGGGTCTCAGCAGTACAGGGCCCTGACAGTGCCGGAACTGACGTTGCAGATGTTTGACGCCAAAAACATGATGGCGGCCTGCAACCCTCATCATGGCCGCTACCTGACTGTGGCCGCCATGTTCAGGGGGCACATGTCCATGAAGGAGATAGATGAACAGGTAAATATGCATGTAGACTTGCTCCACTTATTCTCTCGTTGTTGTCATAGAAATAAACAAACACTTTAAAGATGACAATTCTCTCCCACACCTAAGTCGGATTCGCTGGGCCTGACTTGTCAGGCGCTTAACGGCAGCGCAACGCATTTTCGCTCATATGACAAGGCAACAATAGTTCCTGTTTGAGCGTTCGTGGATGAAGAGGAATATAAATACTGAAGCCTTTGTGTGCAAAACTGAGCTGCAACTGAACAACATTGCTTCAAATGTGTGTGGGTTTTGTTGTTGTTGTTGTTGTTGTTTTAAGTGAGATAACAGTAAGTGTTTAAAGATTATGCAAACATCAGGAAAAATAAACCACAAAATAAGCGATAAACAAGGGGGACATGGATCGTGGCAAACTCAAGGCCACATTACTGAAAAACAGGCTGTGACCTTGTCTACACCAGAAAACGGTCCACCCATAGTCAGTATTCAACAGAGATGCTTATGAGATCAGGACTGCAGCTTTCTCTCTCTTGTACAGTCCCTTTCTGCATGGATGTCACGACATACATATGTCAGTGGGCGCTTCTCATAGTGTGTGTGTGTGTGTGTGTGTGTGTGTGTGTGTGTGTGTGTGTGTGTGTGTGTGTGTGTGTGTGTGTGTGTGTGTGGCGCGAGCAAGCGCGTATGAGCATGTGTGTGTGTTGGGGGGGGGGGGGGTGAGGTGTGTGTGTGTATGGAAGAGAATGGGTCTTTAATTCTTTCTGGAAAAGGCGGGAGAATGGACCAAACAGGAAGAATAGACAAGGAGGTAAAAGGAAGAACAGGAACAAGGCAGAAACACAGAGAGAGAGAGAGAGAGAGAGAGAGAGAGAGAGAGAGAGAGAGAGAGAGAGAGAGAGAGAGAGAGAGAGACAATGACAATGACAACTTACAATGACAATGACAAATTCTTTTATTTCGAGGATAATGAATAAGCACTCATGTGCTTTTTCTTATATCTAGTCCCCGCCTGTAGGGATACATCTCAATAATAAACCCAATACTCATACATTCACACAGTCAAAAAACAAAGGGGAAATTTTTTTTAAAAAACAAACCAAAACAAAAAAACAACAAAAAAACCCCACCCCCCCAAAAAAAAAACCCAAACAAACAAACAAAAACAAAGAAAAAAAAACCAAAGAGAGAGAGAGGGGGGAGATGTGTACAGCCGTTGTGGTGTGCCTGCGGGTGTGTCTAAATCACCAAGTAGTGAATAGACATTAAACAAAAGAAAACAGACAAAAGAGAGGGAATTCCTCGCACATAATATCCAGAAGGTGGGGATGGTATTTCAACTGACAGGCCTCTGGCATCCATCCTGGGTGGGAAAGGGTAGTGTAGACTTTTGCTGTTCAATTCTACCCGCTTGTTTGGGCAATAAGCTTGGTTTGTCTTGAATAAACAACAACCGACAGCATTTGATCGAGACTTACCTATATAATTCTGTGCGTTCTGTGTCGACCTTGTCTCGTGACCTTGTGTGGTGATGGCGTGTGCATGAGATGCTGAAGGTGCAGACCAAGAACAGCGGTCACTTCGTGGAGTGGATCCCCCACAACGTCAAGACGGCAGTCTGCCACATCCCTCCCCGGGGATTGAAAATGGCCGCCACCTTCCTGGGTAACACCACGGCCATACAGGAGCTCTTTAAGGTAGGTCAGTGGGTGTCAGTTTTATTTATTTATTTATTTATTTATTCTTTTATATCAAAGATAATGGAATAAGCACTCATGTGCTTTTTTACATCCAGTCCCCGTCTTTATGCGGTTTTGTAAATTTTGACATCTGTTTCCACCGGCACACAATGGCCTACTCTTCCGAAAAGCGGAACAGGATTTAACGCGTGATCAAGATGTTCTGCATGCGTTCGAACACGGGGGCCTCGGTTTATAGTCTCATCCGAAGGACTTAAACATTCAGTGGGTCACTGTGTGTGTGTGCGCGCGTGTGCTTGTGTTTATTCATTTAAATTTAGTGTGTGTGTGCACGCGCGAGCCTGTGTGTGTGTTGTTGTTGACTTCAATTTTACGTCTGTTCACTTTTAGTGATATTAGACGGGAAAAAAAAACCCCAAAAAAACCGGGTGAGGTGGATGTGTTATTAAAAAATTAAAAAATAAAAAAAACAAATAATTTTTAAAAAACTCGAAAAGAAACTTGGCAATGCAACAAGAATCATTAACAAGCAAACAAACAAACAAAAAGTCATTAACGTTAATGTAACTATAACAAATGTCCTATGGGACTGTGACAAAGACCTTTCACAATTTCAAGTGCTAGTTTTAGATTGCTGAATATGCTGGTGAGGGTAGTTTTCAGAAAATGGGGCATGAAAGTTTTACACTCTGGCAGTCAAAAAGTATATGAGTATTAGTGATATTTCACCACACAGGCATTTACATTTTGCTGAATTTGGTTATCAATGCATTTAGTTTCATTATAGAATAAAGTATTAATTCTCCTTGATGTAAAAACACTTGTACTAACTTCTGAATGGTTCACCACTGTTTAAATTATCGGTATTGATTGCAGTTCTAGTTAAAAGTTTCTCATTTTGCTGATTACTGTCGGTGACCTTTTTCCATGATTTTTGTTCTAGTAAGCTATACCCTTCTTGTAAGGATAAAGGCACATGCAATTCTATTGCATCCCGTCCATGTTTTGCACCCTTTTTGGCAGCTCTATCCGCCCACTCATTTGGAAAGAAACCAGTGTGTGAAGGCACCCAACAAAAATTCACACTTATGCCCTTTAAGGTTAAGAGATGTATGACATGCTTAATCTCTAATATGATTTTCGAAGTTTTCTTGAAGCTTGGGGATTTTAAAGCATACAATACCGATTTAGAATCAACGCAAACAAGAATTTGAAATATACACAACAGCAAATCAAGAATATAAGTAAGACCCATTAGAATTGTACAAGTTCTGCTGTAAATATCGAGTGATATCTACCAACATAATATGATTTTTCAATTTTTAAAGCTGGTATAACAAAAGCAGAACATGTTTCTTGATTATCTAGACGTGATCCGTCTGTATAAATTTGTAAATGGTCAAATATTTATGATGGATGTGGGATCGGACATCAGAAACCATTATATTCAAATTGTCATTCTTGTTTACATTAGACACCTCTATATCAAGTGTGCTTTATTCATCTCCATGGTGGGCAAGGTAAGATTGCTTCTCGTGTGTCCATGCTGTGTTGATTGACTTCAGAGTTTTGTATCAGATCAGACACATATGTACTTATGGGCATTAAAGAGGATATATATTCGCTCTTTTAGGAAAATTAAATTCTGATTTTACTTCTATTTCTTCTGAAATAAAGTTTTCTGTCGTTTTGTTTTTAAGCAAATATGTAGCACATGCCAGTTGACGGTATCATCTAAAGGCAATATGCGACTTCGTTATATGTTCCCAGGGCTGAAGCGTGATAAGGCACACCAAGAGCAAGCTGTATGCTTTGCAGTCTATACTTTGTAACTTTTTAAGTAAATACTTAGGAGCACTGAAATAGACCTTTTACCATACGATAATTTTGAACGAATAAGAGATGTAGCTAAATATTTCAGATTTAATGTGTCTTGGCCAGACTGTTTACTTACCATCTTCAAAAAGTTTAAGCCTTTCTTTGCCTTAGTTAAATTCTCTTCGATATGTGCATTCCAAGTTAGCTTAGAAGTGAGAATAACACCAAGAACTTTACGGTGTCTTTATACTCAATCATGTTGGTCCCAATTCTAAATGCTGTAGGTCATCTGGATTACTGCCATTGTTAAAAAGCACAGTGTACGTTTTTTTCTGTGGATAAAGTAAATCCATTTTCGAGCATATAATTATCGATGTTGTTAAGCTTGTTCTGGTATACCTTCTTAATGTAGTTTAACGCTCTTTTTTGGTGTGTTTCGTTTCATAGAAACATTCATCCACATACATATATCATCTGCATATTGCACTAAGACGACTTCCTTTGACAATTTCATAGGTAGATCATGCAGCAAAACATTAAATAAGAGAGGCGATATTACAGAACCTTGGGGTAGTCCCATATGCAGAGATCTAAAACTAGAATATGATTTAGCTATTCTAACCTGTATACTTCTATTAGTCAAAAAACTTTTAATATAATTATAAAAATGCCCAGAAAAACCCAGATCCTTTAGTTTACACAGCAACTTAGCATGCCAAACTTGATCATACGCCTTTTTATATCAAAAAATGTTGCAAGAACGTTCTTTCTTCTTGCAAACTGATTTTTTATATGCGTTGATAGCTTAACCAAGTTATCTATGGCAGATCTGTTTTTTCGAAAACCCGCTTGATTGACGGGATTATTTTATTTTTATCACAGAAGTACATCAGCCTTTTAAGATAATTCTCTCCATTAGCTTGCCAGTGTGTGAGGTCAAAGCAATTGGCCTGTAGCTATTTTTTGTCTGTTGTGGGTTTTCCTGTTTATGAATAGGAATGACAATAGATTGTTTCCAATCCACTGGCATAACACCTTCAATCCAACATTTATTGAACAGTTTATGCAGTAGTAAAATAAAGTTTGCTGGTAGATGTTTTAGCATGTCATTAGAAACTGCATCTAGCCGACAGATGTTTTCTTAGTAGAAAGAGACAGTAAAGCATCTCTAACTTCATCCACTGAAATTGGAGCATTAATGCATGAACTGTTGTCAGAGATTGGGTCATTATACTCTGTTTTATTTTCCTCTTCTCTTCTATAGTTCCTACACTTAAGTGACAGTCCTTCAAGATGCATCGATTTTGAAAACATATCTGCAAACGCCTCTGCCTTTTCTAAATTTGATGGGAATTCTTTGTTTTCCAGTCTCACTGGACAAAATGGTAAACTAACACCTTTTTTCATTTCATGAAATCTTTCCCAAACCTTTTTAAGGTCCTTATGATTTGAAATTTCGGTGGTACAAAAAGAAGTCCAAAACTGTCTCTTAGCCTGAGCTACAACAAGGTTACAATGAATTTTAGCTTGTTTCTGTTTTACATTATTTTCTGATGTTTTATCTTTTAGATAAATTTTATACATTGAGCGTTTATTTTTAACTGCTTCCTCACACGCCGGTGTCCACCAGATATTTCCCTGATGTTTCTTTGTTTTTACCGTATTAATTTTGGGGATAGATAAAGTGGCAGCATTAAGGATGGTCTCAGTAAAACTGGCATAAAAGTGGTCAATGTTGTCGGTGTCAAAGCTGTCAGTGTTGTAAACTGCAAGGATGTCTTCAAACTTCTGCCAATCAGCTTTTTTATAGTTAAATTTGAGGATTTTGTCTTTCTGAGTGTCACAGAAAGTTGTTGTTCCACAAAAAGTTGTGATAATAGGCAGGTGATCACTGCCAAGGGTGTCATTATATGTTGACCACTCACACTCTGGAGCTAAAGCAGGAGACACAAATGACAGATCTAAGGCTGATGCTTTGTGACTAACAATGTCTGGGATTCTTGTGACACTGCCGTCATTTAGCAAGCATAGACAGGAGTCAACTATGTTTTCTACAAATCGATTATGAGATATTTTTCTACATTCTTTATCCCAGAAGGGAGCATGTGCATTAAAATCTCCTGCAATGAACCACTTTTCATTATCTTTAAGGTTGTGCATCCACTCAGTATTCAGTTCATTTGGTCCCTTCGGCAGATATACAGATACAGTATTTATTATTAGATTTTTTCCAAAACTTACTCGTGCTGCACATGAATGTATATCTGGGGTCTGGTTAGGCACTGGTGAGGGACACATGCAGTAATCCACCCCTTCCTGAATGTATATGGCTGCACTGATTTTTGTTACAGCATCAACTTGCTGATAGACAGGTGGATAATAGTATCCAGGCAGTTTGGGCAGCTTACTTTTAGTTACTTTGAGTGATTGTAACATCACTACTTGATAATGATTTTCAGCAAGATGCTGTATTAGATAGGGCAGATTAGTGGAAATAGATCTAGCATTCCACTGCATGATGGAAAACGCGCGTTGTTGTTTAGAAGGCATAGTAACGTACAACGTTAAAAACTTATGAGTTAATAACAAAACAAACCCAACCCAGAAAGAAAGAAAAAAAAAAAAAATTACCAAACCAAAAATAAATTTAAAAATAATAATAATAAGCAACTTTAACTGACCGAAGAATTTTAAACAACTCGAGACAAACTAATTCTGTGTGTGTGTGTGTGTGTGTGTAGGTAAATTTCTGTCTACCTCACCTCACCTCGCCTATCGCGTAGTCCCTCGTGCATGGGGCACCACTGAAGATTTTGCAACCAGCTTCCTCCACTCCCCGCGGTCCTCTGCTTTCCGTAGCAAGTCGTTCCACTCAAGGCTATACCAGTCCACACTCTGATGTTGTCCTCCCATCGTTTTCTCTGTCGGCCTCTTCGTCTCCCTCCTTGTACTGTTCCCTGTAGGATAGGATTTAATGTGTGCGTTCGCACACGGGACCTCGGTTTATAGTCTCATCCAAAGGACTTTTGGGGAGTGTGGAGTCTGCACTGATGTTAACTTTTCTGTTCTGTTGGGGGTTCTGTTGTGCCAGAGGATCAGCGAGCAGTTCACGGCCATGTACAAGAGAGAGCATTCCTGCACTGGTACACGGGGGAGGGCATGGACGAGATGGAGTTCACGGAAGCCGAGTCCAACATGAACGACCTGGTCTCCGAGTACCAGCAGTACCAGGAAGCCACCGCGGACGACTTGAATGAAGACGGCTACGGAGAGGAGGAAGAGGAAGAGGAGAGGAGGAGGGAGCATTGAGACAAGTTGAACTATATGTTTCTCTATTTAGTCATTCATTTATCTATCTTCTATTTATTTATTTGGTCTTTGATACTGTATCTGATGTACAGGAGAGATAAAGTAAGGTTTATAAACTCCGAACAATAAACAAGAACACTGTTTGTTGTGAGTTAGATTCTATTTTTTGTTGTTTTTTGTTGGAAGTTGCATGTCTTTGTGACGGACAAGATATCGTTCTTGTGTATTTTTTATTTTTTGTTTTACAATGTCAGTTATTCATTGATTTATTTAGTTGGTTTTTTTTTATTCAGTTATTTGTTTATTGATGTCTTTATCTTATCTGGTAGACTGTAAAAGAAAACAAAAGAATACCGTGGGCTCTTCATACCATGAAACCAAGACTTGAGTACATATTCGTGACCCCTTCTCTCTCTTCCCCCCCCCTCACACACCACACACACACACACACACACACACACACACACACACACACACACACACACACACACACACACACATTAGTACTATTATCAGTGTTATTGTTTTGGTTTGATAGTCCAGTTGATTATGGGATTTGATTTTTGTATTATGTAGGGGTTTTATTCGTTTGAACAATTGTCTCTTCATTATTATTTTCTATTTGATTGAATGTGTTTTCCCCTTCCCAATTGATACTCCATCCCCCCCCCCCCCCCCCCCCCCCCCCCCCCCCCACCCCCCCACCCACCCCCCCCCCACACACACACACACACACACACACACATCCTTTCCAACGCTTTTTTGTTGTTATTGTTATGTTGTCTCATGGTGATGGGGATTATGTGTTATATTGTTGTCTCATGGTAATGGGTGATTATCATTATTATTGTATCTCTATTATAATCATCATTATCATTGACTTATTTGACTGATTTTTGCTTGTTTGATAGTTATTGTGTGGATATATTATATTAAAAAGCGCTACTTGAAGATTATGAGCGCATATGAGCGCACGGTTGCGTGGGTGGAGGAGGAGAGGGGTATGTCATTGCAGACAATATTGTCAGTAATGACGCAATGAATGCCTAATATTTTCTAACGTTTTGTTCCTGTGCCTTTTAATTTTCTAAAGTATGAAGTAAAAGAATGGATGATGTAGTAGGTGAAGTAATTTGTTTGTTTGATGTCTTATAATTTTTTTAAAAATTCTTAAAACATTCTTTACCTAAGTGTGTGCGTGTGTGCGTGTGGGCGCACGTATGTGCGTGTGTATATGTGTGTGCGTGTGTATATGTATGTGCGTGTGTATGTATATGTGTTTAATTTGTATTTTGCAGTGTATTATTTTATTGGTTTTCCTATTTTTTATTGGTATACATCATTGGTTAAGGTTGTAATAATGTAGTACTTCAGTATTATCATGAAGAAATTTGTTCTTAGATAGATGGCTTGATGAAAAAAAGCAAATGCATTGCTTATTCAATGTACAATCTGGAAATAGAAATTTGACTTGACTTGACTTGACTTTACACACACACACACACACACACACACACACACACACATTTTGGAGCTTTTGTTTGTTTGGTTTTGTTGTTATCACGAATGACGTCCAAGTTCTGTTACAAGAACTGATGCATGGTGTTTCAGACTGATTATCAGTTGGCTGATTCTGAGCTGTGTGTTCTCAGCAGCCGCCATGTCAGTTTTACTGGCTGTCAGTTGTATGCGCGTAGTGTCTGTTGATATGCAATGGTGTGGGTGATACATACAGTATGATGTAATGAACTATGCGTGCGTGGATATCATCTTATTATTACTGCATTTACCGAATGATTTCTTCTCTCTTAATAAGACAAACCCACCTTACACCTTAGCTTGTTTTGCTTTGCTATTTGTGATACTAACCCACGGTTTATGTATTTCTTCAAGGGGGATGGGTGGGGAAGACGGTAAACACCAAATAAAAGTTTATATATTTTGGGGAATAGGCCTGATTGTAGATTGAGGTAACCCAGTCACCTATGGGGACGGGACAGCTCAATGGTCAGAGCTATCGCTTTCCCCAGCTAAGGTTAAGCAGCGTCGAGCGTGGTGACCACTTGGATGGGTGACCGTTTGCGCGCCTTGGCTTCAGTACAGTTCCCCAGTTCACCCAGCTGTAAATGGATACCTGCCTCTTTAAGGTCATGGAAGGTAAAGCAGTGAGGGAGAGGAGATGGGCGCCGCCCACAATATGCTGGCCCCTTGAGAAGTTGAGGTCTCTGATGCCTCGCTCCCCTACGACCACCTAGGTGATGGGGGGACACCTTTACCTGTCTTCAGTCACCTATGGGAAGCGCCCAACAAGGAAGCCAGAAGTCCAGTCTGCTCATCCTCACGCCACCATCCACCCCATCATCACAATCTGGACATCGTCGTCGTCGTCGTCACCAAGATTATTATCGCCTTCATTGTCATCGTCGTTACTAACATCATCACCATTGTCTTCAACATTATAATCGTCCATCATCGACGTTTACTATCATCATTATCGTCGTCACCAATATTAGCATAGTCATCACCGTCGTTTCTAACATGATCATCGTGGTCACCACATGGATCATCATCTGCTTTGTCCTTACTGACATGATGATCGTCGACGTCGTCGTTTACAGCACACCACCATCACTCCCACCACCACCACCACGGTCACCGCCATCATCATTATCAGCCGCAGCATCGTTGTCGCCATCATCATCATCATCATCATCATCATCATCATCATCATCATCATCACCACCACCACCACCACCACCACGTCCATAATCCCAAAACCCCCTCTTCCAAACCACCGCTGCCGTTTCTGTCAGCTTCATTACGTCTCATCATTGTTTTTAATACGTCTCATCATTTCTTTAAATTTCATCTCATCATTTCTTCATTACGTCTCATCATTGTTTTCATAACGTCCCCATCAGTTTTCATCACGTCTCATCATTTCTTTATTACATATCATCATTTCTTCATTACGTCTCCTCATTTTTTTTCATTACGTCTCATCATTTTTTTTCAATCCTCTCCTTAATTTTCATTACGTCTCATCATTTTTTCAATACGTCTCATCATTTCTTCATTACGTCTCATCATTCTTTTCAATAGTCTCATCATGTCTTCATTATGTCTCATCATTTTTTATTTACGTCTCATCATTTTTTTCATTACGTCTCATCAGTTTTTTCCATTTCGTCTCATCATTGCTTCATTACATCTCATCATTTCTTCATTACACCTAATCATTTTTTTCATTACGTATTATCATTTCTGTGAATCATGGACCCTGACTGCAGATTTGGAGAGAAGAGTACAGGCGGTGGAGATGAGATGCTTTCGGAGACTCCTTGACATCTCCTACAAAAACCACATAAGCAACGAAAGCGTGCATAACAGAATCCAGCAAACCATTGGACCCTATGAGAACCTTCTAACGATCGTGAAAAAGCGTAAACTTAAATGGTATGGGCATGTCACAAGATCCAAAAGACTTGCAAAGACAATTTTACAAGGCACTGTCCAAGGAGGAAGAAGAAGAGGCAGACCAAGGAAGAGCTGGGAGGATAACATCAGCGAATGGACAGGCCTAGAACTCAACAAAACCCTGAGAAAGGCAGAACAGGGAGAGGAATGGAGGGAACTGGTTGTTGAGTCTTTGAGGGTGCCCCCGCGTCGTCAGACTATGGGACAGATAGATAGATAGATAGAGATCATCATTTCTCCATAACATCTCATCATTTCTTCATTACACCTCATCATTTTTTCATTACGTGTCATCATTTCTTCATTACGTCTCATCGTTTCTTCATTACGTCTCATTTCTTCATTACGTCTCAATTTTTCATTACGTCTCATCATTTCTCTATCATGTCTCATCATTTCTTCATTACCTCTCATAACTTTTTTCAATATGTCTCATCATTTCTTCATTACGTCTCATCATTTCTTCATTACGACTCATCATTTTTTTCAATACGTATCATCATTTTTTCATTACGTCTTATCATTTCTCAACATGTTCACCGCCCCCTACTTCCCCTTAGAAACACTTTGGAAAAGATAGAAATGTGGAGAGAGAGAGAGAGAGAGAGAAAGAGAGAGAGAGGAGAGAGAGAGAGAGAGAGATTCGGATAATTTAATCATGTATAGGCCATTGCCCCTCATGATAGGGGGTATACAACAAACACACAATAGCATTAATGTTACATATGAAAACAATCACAAAACAATAGAAATAATTGAAGATTCAAGACAACAATATTGCACGCAATTTAAATGCCTTGTATAAGTAAATTGACAAATTTCTAACTGTTTGTTCATGCTTTGAGGCCATGAGTAATGCAAATCGAAAATGACTTGGGAATTTATAAAAACTTTAGTGGTATGTACTGTTCTCGCAGTTCTTTGAAAATTGGGCAGCCCATGACAAAATGAACTTCGTTTTCAATCTCCTGTTTGCATACTGGGCATATGAGATCAGTTTCAATGTGCCGTTTGTATCTGTAACTATGTATTGTAATTTCAGATATGCCCAGAGAGAGAGAGAGAGAGAGAGAGAGAGAGAGAGAGAGAGAGAGAGAGAGACATCTATGAGTGTTGTTTTATGCTACTTTAAACCCGGATGAAAATGTTCACTGTGTTGTATTGCATGGTACTGAGTGGTGTAGTATATCTAATTATTGCATTACACTTTGTTGCATTGTGTTTGAGTGGTGCAGTATATTGCATTACACTTTGTCATATTGTGTTTGAGTGGTGCAGTATATTGCATTACACTTTGTCGCATTGTGTTTGAGTGGTGCAGTGTATTGCATTACACTTTGTCATATTGTGTTTGAGTGGTGCAGTATATTGCATTACACTTTGTCATATTGTGTTTGAGTGGTGCAGTATATTGCATTACACTTTGTCGCATTGTGTTTGAGTGGTGCAGTATATTGCATTACACTTTGTCGCATTGTGTTTGAGTGGTGCAGTATATTGCATTACACTTGGTCGCATTGTGTTTGAGTGGTGCAGTATATTGCATTACACTTTGTCGCATTGTGTTTGAGTGGTGTAGTATATTGCATTACACTTTGTCACATTGTGTTTGAGTGGTGCAGTATATTGCATTACACTTTGTCAGATTGTGTTTGAGTGGTGCAGTATATTGCAATACACTTTGTCGCATTGTGTTTGAGTGGTGCAGTATATTGCATTACACTTTGTCGCATTGTGTTTGAGTGGTGCAGTATCAGCGCTTTGATTTGTTGCTTTACAAGATTCAGTGCTATATAAATTCCATACATTATTATTATTATTATTATTATTATTATTATAATATTGCATTACACTTTGTCGCATTGTGTTTGAGTGGTGCAGTATATTGCATTACACTTGGTCGCATTGTGTTTGAGTGGTGCAGTATATTGCATTACACTTTGTCGCATTGTGTTTGAGTGGTGCAGTATATTGCATTACACTTTGTCGCATTGTGTTTGAGTGGTGCAGTATATTGCATTACACTTTGTCGCATTGTGTTTGAGTGGTGCAGTATATTGCATTACTCTTTGTTCGCTTGTAGTTTGAGGTGCAGTATCACGCTTTGATTTGTTGCTTTTCAAGATTCAGCGCTATATAAATTCCATACATTATTATTATTATTATTATTATTATTATTATTATTATTATATTGCATTACACTTTGTCGCATTGTGTTTGAGTGGTGCAGTATATTGCATTACACTTTGTCGCATTGTGTTTTCCTCTCTTTTCTTCCGATAATTATATCATCATGGGTGGTCTTATGCTGCTTCCCAGTGTTTTATGTTCTGTTGTGTATTTGACATGGGGTTTTGTCGGATATGTGCTATATCATTTGCTATAGCCGTGTGCTGTCATGAATTGTGTTGTGATACGTAGCCTTGTATTGCGTTGTGTTGCACTCATTTGCATTGAAGTGATTTGTTTTGTATTGTTTTGTATACAAATAATTTCCTTTGTCGTGGAGGGCCTCGTCATTTCCCCAGCTTAGCTGTCTTGAGAAAAATTCCATACTCGCTACACCTTAATATCTGACAAAACAGGTTCTTAGCAGTTGCATACACCAATGATGTGTGTGTGTGTGTGTGTGTGGTGTGTGTATGTGTGTGTGTGTGTGTGTGTGTGTGTTGTGTGTGTGCCTATGTGTGTGTGCCTATGTGTGTGTGTGTGTGTGCCTATGTGTGTGTGTGTGTTTGTGCATGCGCGTGCGTACCTGTCTGCGTGTGTACGTGTGCATGCCTGCAAAGTGTGTGCTTGTGCTTTAACTAAAAGACTAGCCCAAAGGATGTTCGGCTGTTGTGGAAAAGAAAGAAGTTGATGAAGTAGCGCATGCTTTGTGGACATGAGGAAAAGAAAAGTCTTGTCTGCTGTGGGAGCAAACACAGCCAATCGCTCAGCCCATGGCTGTGGCATGGCAGCCCAGCGACAAAGAACTCGGGAACAATGTGGTAGTCAGTTTTTTTATCATTCACCTTTGAGTTTTATGATATTAACATCATGATACAAACATAGGAAATTCCATATTGTATGTGCAATCTTATGCTAAGCTACTCTCCCCAGGCATGAAGGTAAGCTGCGTGTAACAATTAGCGTAATAAAATAACATACACACATATCTATCTATCTATCTATCTATATATATATATTTATATATAGATCTCTCTCAATATATATATATATATATATATATATATATATATATATATATATATATATATATATATATATATATATATATATATATATGCACGGGATATTCACTGGTCAGAGCACTCGCTTTCCCCCAGCTAAGGTTAAGCAGTATCCAGCGCAGTTACCATTTGGATGGGTGACCGTTTGCTCGCCTTAGCTTTAGTACAGTCCCCCAGTTCACCCAGCTGTAAATGGGTACCTGCATCTTTAGGGTCAGGGAAGGTAAAGCAGCGAGGGAGGGGAAATGGATGCCGCCCACAATATACTGGCCCCTAGAGAAGTGAGGTCTCTGACGCCTCGCTCCCTAACGACCGCTCAAGGCTCGACCATCGTATTGAGATTGTGATGATAGATGAAGTATTCTCTGAGGCATTTTTATCGTCATGTTTATTCTTTCTGCCAGCCTTTCCCTGTAACTTAGTAAACGTCCTGTTTTCTGTGGGAAACTTGCTGTTTATATGGTCATTTTCTGAAGAAAGAAGAAAATGGAACAAACGTTCATTATTCTCCATTATGACTATTCTTTTGTTTTCTTTCTTTCTTTTTCAAAAAAATATTTGTCATTTTTGCTACGCAGCTCATAGATATTTTTTCTTCGGTGAAGATGAAAACCTGGTTGCCTATATTAGGCCACAACAAAGTCATATGATATACAATGTTTTTCGTAGGTGTTTGGGCAACAAAGAGGCCTTTTATCAGGGATTGACTAACTGCCCATGTGTTTGCAACATTATCACCTAACAGAATTTAGTGTTTACCATACCATTTGTTAGCTTTGACATTAGCAGGAAAAAGATATTAGCTTCTGTACCATCAAATAACAGTGCTACTATTTTGCAATGTTCATTTTACATACGTTTCCGTTTATTGTTTCATTGAGCATAATTTTTTTTTATATAGAATAAACACGATATGCTCCAAAAACTTGAAGCGTGCGCTTCTTTTTTGTCATTTCATTTGATTGTATGATTGTCCATTGCTGCTATTTTGCCTAGGGACAAAGGAGTCGGCATAAGTGAACAGTTACGGTCATCTTTCGGCTGTACTCTACCATCTATACACACAACATTAATGTGAGGAGGACAGTTCTTCCAGAAAAATGCGAGGGCAGAGGGAAAAGAGGCAGACCACTATCACCATCCTACATTGCCAACATCACTGAGATCAGTGGTCTGGGAGGAGGACTACAGGAGATGGTAGAACTCAGCAGAGACAGAGAGAGATGGTGAACCCTGGTGGTGGCATTGCGTGGAGCTCCTACCGACGACAGCGGCGATGGAAACAGTTGTGTTGATAACATCTTATGCTGATATATGAAGCCGCTTGCTGAAACCAGCTGTATAGTTCTATTGTAATACATAACAATGTGGAGAGCACAGTGAACTATTATATCCTCTGCCTCTCGTCCACTTTTCCTTAATTCAGTCATTTTCTTTTCTTTTTTATCAGTTTTTGAAAAATTTTTATTTTATTTTAATGATTTGGGACAATAACACAGAGAGAAGAAATTATAGGGTGAAAAACCTGTCAAACACACAGGCGGTTTTCGTGTCTTGTTGCTGGAGTTTGAGCCAATATTTTCCAATGACTGCACACACCAATGAGCGGTCCCCCCCCCCCCCCCCCCCCCCCCCCCCCCCCTTCCTCGGCTAGACCTCCGAGGTTCACCAATAGTGAGATTTTCTTTCCGTATGCGACCGTTTTTGGCCCACCATGAAGGTAGCAGTATTCTGACTTCCGGGATGTATGCTGGGTATGATCGTGTTTCCGTAACCCACCAAACGCTGACATGAATTACGGGATCTGTAATGTGCATAGTTAATTAACCTTCTGCATGTGTTTATAGTCACCTTCTTCTTCACCTATCCCGTAGTCCCGTGCACCTTGGGGGCACCAATGAAGATTTTACAACCTGCTGCCCTGGTAGCTGGTTGCATGTTTATACACGAAGGAAATGAAGGCATTGGTAGGTCTGCACTTGGAGTTGATGTGGGAGATTGTACAAATCCCCTCCTGTAATTCACTAGACGCCACCGGGATTAGAAACCATGACTTCGCGGACCCATGGGATTCAAGTCAAACTGTCTCAACCATTCATTCGGCTATAGTGTCCATCACAGTAAGATTTGATTGCGTAATGATCCAAATCTTTAAGAAGGCGTGATAGTAGTATTTTAGGGGTCAATGGTCACAAAGGATAATGGAGGTGGTGGTGGTTGTGTGTGTGTGTGTGCGTGTGTGTGCGTGCGCGCGTGCGTATTTGTATGTGAATGTGTGCGTGCGTGCGTGCGTGTGTGTGTGTGTGTGTGTGTGTGTGTGTGTGTGTGTGTGTGTGTGTGTGTGAAGGGGGGGGGGGGATATCAATTCTTCTGCACTTTTTTGTTTTACTTCTAGTCCCCAAGTGCATTCACTTTTTTTTTAATTGTCATCGGTTCCTATTGGCACATAGGCTAATGGCTTTCTCTCCCGAAAGGAGGAAATGGTTTTAACGTGTGTGTGTGTGTGTGTGTGTGTGTACGCGCGTGCGTGCGCGTGTGTGTGTGTGTGGCGCGCGCGCGCGCTGCGTGCATGCGTGCGTGCGTGTGCGTGCGTGCGTGCGTGTTTGTCTGTGTCTGTCTGTCTCTCTGTGTCTGTGTGTGTGTCTGTGTAAGCACTTACGCTAATATATGCATGCTTGTGCCAAAGATCTTCCTTTACTCTTGCTAAACTAAAAAGGAAACTGTTTGGTTGTATTATTTCACATTACTGATGTTAATGTTTGTATTCATTGATATAGTTTCAATAATTGACGGTTTCTGATGGACTTTTGTCGTCTGTTCAGTTAACTCGTTCAATGTAGAAATCATTGTTGCTTCTATTTCTGTTATTCATCCGCGATGGCTGATTTTGTTGTTGTTTATTGTGAGTAATTATTGCATGTCAATTTTTCATTTCATGATTAAAAACTCAGTTATTGGCTTTTCATTAATTTTGATTCCTCCTTTTGTCTCTGTGTGTGTGTGTGTGTGTGTGTGTGTGTGTGTGTGTGTGTGTGTGTGTGTGTGTGTGTGTGTGTGTTTATGTGTACGTGCGTGCGTGCGTGTGGGCATGCGTGCGTGCGAGTGTGTGTGTGCGTTTGTGTATGTGTGTGTGAGTGCGTGCGTGCGTGTGTGTTGTTGTTGTTTTGTTGCTGTTGTTATGTTAAGTTGATTATATTACAGCGTTTTATATTGAATTGTATCCTATTGTAACATACCATTTCGTATTGCATTGCATCGTTTTGTACCATGCATTACTATACTGTACTGCAGTATACTGTGTTGATTGCAATGCATTGTATTGTGTTGCACGTTAAACATCTTTCGCACACGTTAAAACCCGTTCCACATTTCGGAAGAAAAGGCCATTGCGTGCTGGTAGGAACGGGTGAGTTTGTTTTTTTAAATAAAGGCATGCACACTGGTGTCGTGTTTCAACATCACCCCCGAAATCGGAATGCGGCTACCCTAATGGTGGGCAAAAACGGTCACATCCGCAAAATCTTACAATTCGTGAACTCTAGCCGAGGAACGAAAACAAAATCAGCTTGAACAGCTATTGATAAACACGAATTGATCAGATAACACTTGAAATTAGTTTTACATATAACAGAGAAGAGAGAGAGAGAGAGAGGAGAGAGAGAGAGAGAGAGAGAGAGAGAGAGAGAGAGAGAGAGAGAGAGAGAGAGGGGGGGGGGGGGGGGAAGATCTGAAACCCTACCTTTGTCCACAATCACATTGCTCAAACTGTCAGCCGTAAAGATAATTATCGTCATTGTATCAACTGTTTCTTGCCTTAAACAAAACTAACACTGCTCTTATCGGTGAAAAGTGTAGCCACGTCTTTGTGGCCTGCTCTTGTGTGCCCATTCTTGAACAATCTGCAGCAAGGTATCGTGGTGTGTATCTTCCAGCCCTGGTCTGCAATGACCAAACTAAACGCCATCTGGAAAGACACGAACATCGTCATCACCTTCAAGGTCAGACTGATGCGTTCTCTGGTCATGTCCATATTTTTGTACGCATGTGAAATGTAGACCATAACAGCAGACACTGAAAGAAGGATACAGGCAATGGAGATGAGATTGTTTTCGCAAACTTCTTGGTGTCTCAGACAGAGATCACATCACTAACGGATTTCTGTGAAAAGACGCAAACTGAAGTGGTACAGGCACGTCACACGAACATCTGAACTGGCCAAGACTGTCCTACAGGGAACAGTACAAGGAGGGGGACGAAGAGGCAGACAGAGAACACGATGGGAAGACAACATCAGAGAGTGGACTGACTGTTGAGCGACATACTATAGAAAACTGAGAACAGCGAGGAGTGGGGGAAGCTGGTTCCGAAATCTTCAGTGGTACCCCCAACGGTCTAAAAGGTAAAGGTGATCATGGTTTTTGCTTTGTTTCTTTTCCGCATACAGGTGCACTTCCAACACTATACTGCAGCTTTCTCCTCAAAGCAGGCACTCAGTTCAGTCCCCTGACAAGTTATCTTATATCTGTGGTCTAGCACGAGAAGAGCTGCTGACACTGACCAGGTAAGAACAGAAATGGTCACTGATGTCCGCACGTTATATCATCCATGCAGTGGCCCTGATTAAATAATTCTCCTGTCGACTGTTGAGGGAGGGAAACAGAGTTATAGATGAAAACAAAACCCCCAAATTTGTAAAATTCCAGCGTGGGAGGAAAGGCATACAACTAGAAGACATGGAAGAATCTGGTGAGCAGCTCTTCAGTCACCGCACCTAAGAACAATTTCTTCTAGGGGAGTTAGGAGAAGAAGAAGAAAGAAGAAAAGGTGTGTACAAGCGCCAGTCCGAGGGTTTGCTCATTTCAAATCACTGAAGTTAGGGTAAAATGCACTACTGAGAGATTTCCTTAGGAGTTAGAACAGAACACGCCAGATGACTGTGACAACGGTGAACACGATAGTTGTCCGTGGACACTTAGGATCTCATGGTGTAAGCTCATAAGCGTGTTGATTTTGGTTGAGGGTAGCAGACAGTGGGGAAATGAGGGGTAGGCCTACCGCGTTCATTGACAACTGTAAACCTATAGAAAATTTGTGTGTGTGAAATAGTTATTCAAGAGGTTTGTTTTTTCTGAAAATGCTTTCAGTTATTGATGAGGCAGCAATAGCTGTGGGCAGAGTACACAGTCGATCAAATCAGCCAATCTTACAGACTACTGTCACAATGCAGCCAGTCCAGTTTTTGATGGCCCCCATTTTACCCCACCCAGCAGCAATGTGGCTTCCCTTTCGTCTTCATGGTCAGACAGAACTCCATACCAATGACTTGTTCTGAGCATGCTTATCAGTTCAGTCTCTGTAGGAACATTTTCATCCAAAATTTCATAAGCAAATACGGGGAGTTCATTAAAGAAAACAAAAAGCATTAGTACTGTCCACGTTGGGAGAATGACGAAAATGGTCACTGACTCTTCAAAGTATCCGTCAGATAGCATCGTTTATGAATACAATGGATAGAATCAAAACCAAACTCGTATAATATCAGAGTAGTACACAGTGATTTGTATCAGATTCAGAATAACAGATATGATCAATGAATGAATACAGCTGGCTGTCCGCAACATTTATTGCAGAAAATTAAAAAAAGTTCAAAGCACTGCTGCAAGATTGATTTATAGAGCCAAAAAGACACATCACGTCACCCCACTTCTCTTATCACTACACAAATTACCTTTTTGGGGGGCACATATTCGGTACAAAATCGCCACTATTAGCTTTAACTCTGCCAAAGGTGTATCTCCACATATGTCACTGAGATGATTCAGCTATACCTACCAAAACGACAACTTCCATCTAGTTTTGACTCACGTCTCTTTCAAATAGGGCTGCCTGGAACAAACACGGAGTCTTTTGGCCAGCGTGCCTTTTCATAGCCAGCCCCTTCTGTCTGCAACACTTTGCCTCAGGATCTCTGTCACTCTTCTTCTCTTTCCTCGTTAAAATCCAGTGTGTGTGTGTGTGTGTGTGTGTGTGTGTGCGTGCGTGCGTGCGTGCGGCGTGCGTGCGTGCGTGTGTGTGTGTGTGTGTGTGTGTGTTGTAAATAGGTATGTATGCATTATTCATGGGGTATGTATACATATTTTTATGTCTGTTGTCATTTTTTTGGTAAGTAATGTTTGTGCACGTTTTTTAAACCACAATTTGGTTGTTTCGCTGAAGTGTAGGGGTGGTGTTGTGTTAAGAATTCTGAGTGTAGGCCTATTGGTTTAGATTTTTCCTTATAGTGAAAAAGCACTAGCGCTTTGTGCTTCCCCTTTAAAGGGAAATGAAAGCACCGGAAAGGTGTCCATCATTATTATTGTTGTTGTTAAATATTTTCTTTGCACGATTGGATTCGAACATGTATGGGAAAACCAGAGTACTTTTGACGTGCATCCATCGAGCCATACTGTTTTAAAATAGGCCTATTTCATTTGGAGGATAATGGAATAACCAATCATGTAGTTGGTAGTTTTTTCTTTTACACCCAGTCTACGCACTTGCAGTTTTGTAAATTTTGTCGCATGCGCGCGCGCGCAGAGAGAACTCTGAACTGATTTAACTGCACATTGGCCTAAGGCCACAATACAATATAGAAAAGAAAATAGGAAAATATCTTATATAACAGCACCTATCTATATTCTACAATCATTGGTTAACTGAAAATCATAATTATACATCTCATACCTACTACAGTTCAAATTTTAAGGATAGTTGTCAAATCACAGTTTACATTTCACATTTACTGAAATGATCAGAGTCAGAGCGCAGAGAGAGAGAGAGAGAGAGAGAGAGAGAGAGAGAGAGAGAGAAGAGAGAGAGAGAGAGAGAGAGAGAGAGAGAGAGATTAACGTTTTCTCCCACATAACTTTTTTTCTGTTAGCCTAAACTTTACATGGAAATCATTTTAATTCCATATAACAACCCAGATCCATATGCAAGTTTTATCGATCATCGCCTGCTGGCCCAGCAAGTCATGGGCTTTATGATACAAATGTGTCAGTCTCCCATGACAGAAAATGTCACACATGACTAGTTATGTTGCTTCAATTTTCTTCTTCAATCCTTTGCTTACAGCGCTGGTATTTTTAGCACTTCTGTACTATATTCTGTTCATACCTTTACTGTACTACTACCACCACATACACTACACCACCCTCTTTAACGGTTTTTTTATATAATTTTTTTCAAAATCTGAGTATCCCAATCGCTTTTTGTTTTGTTTCCATGGTCACGCGGTGATGAGTCCAAACTGTTAGTCCTAGGTCTATGGTTTGTCACTGGGGCAACCGAGATCACGAAATGCGCTACTTTTGGACGCATCTGCTATGTTTGTCAGGTGACATCATTCACGCATGCGTAAAGCAATTGCAGAAATAGATTCGGACGTTACTCTCATTGCAACATTTCAGTTACTTTTTGTTTTATTTATAAAATTATGTCAATTTTGCCTTAAATATCTTTGGTTTTTCCTCTAACAAGTCATTTAACCGAACATTCATAAATAAATATAACAAATTGCATGCAATGCAAATAACGGGAAGTGACGCCATTTTGATGTTAGGCCTCGGAGCTGTAGACAATCTGTATACGTAGACATTTGTAAACAGGAATTTGTTTGTAAATTGAAGTAATCAGCACTTCGTGCCACAGGAATCGGCACGATGAACAAATTCGGCGTGATGAACCCCCGTGACCCAAATGCCTACAAGTGCTGTTTCTGCTGTCATGTCAAATTTGGAACGATTTTGTATGGCCTTTTCTGTCTGGTAAGTATCAACTTCATGGTGGATCACTTCATACATCATTACATGACTTTGATACTTATTCCATCCTATATATCTCAGTTTCTTCAGTCAAAAGCTTTAGTTTCTGTTCAGAAAGGTTGTATCCTTATTGTCTGTCTACTTCTCAAACTTACCCCCGTATTATGTGATAATGTGTTTACTGTGTAGTATTAAAAAAAAAGTCCTTTGCGTTGGTTCAGTGTAAGAACTTGCTTCCTGTTAAAAGTAAACGAGACTAGTTTCAGTTTCACCTTCAACAGAATAATTTGATATGGAGTGTAGGCCTGAAATGGACATGAAATTGGAAGAAAAGGAGCTTTCTGCTTGTAGTCCAAAGAACTCTAGAATGCTTTTGTGGTATGATAAGTGTATTGGAATCCCCTTGTTTATGTTTTTGTCTGGTTTTTTGTTTGTTTGTTCATCATACTTTAGTCTCAGTCTCAGCCTGTTCCCTTGAGGGTGAAAAAGTCTGAAAGTAAAAAACGCAGCCCAGTGACTATAACGGTTTACTGTAATGGCAGTATCATTTTTCTCTTTGGAAGTCATAATATTCTTAAAACTGAACATTTTATGGGTTTTAACTTTTATTAGAGTTTTGTCAGTGTCAGTGGTTTTTTTATGGTGACAACAACAAAAAAGGGTATTTCCATTTTAGTTATTCATACAGGGTTTTCTTGTTACTATGTTAGACACCCTGGGATGAGAAGAGATTACATTTTTAGTTATTCATATCTCATCCCTTACAAAACAGCATGAGCACTACATAGACTGATAGAGCATGCACTCCCTCGTTTGTGTGTGTGTGTGTTCTAAGAAAACTTGTTTAAGTTTATTACAATTTATATGATCACTTAACTGTTAAACTTAAAGTGTACTGTTACATTCACATTCACATTATCAGTGCATGCCAGTTGGTGTCTTCATTTTTATTTTTTGGGTATAAGTTACTTGGGTAGTAGTAAAGTAAAGAAGGTGGTGAGGGCTTTAGATCACATGTGACATATAAGCTGGTCTACTTTTAGTACTAATGTAATTTTATGTATGGAGTAGGTAAGTTAAATTGAATTAGGTTGAATGCATGCGCTTTGATTTGTCTTTGCGAGATATACCGCCATATAAGTTCCATTTATTATTATTATTATTAAGTAAATTACCCACTACTGTCAGTGTTAGCAGTCTAAAACGTAAGTTAACATGTAGCCTGCCATGTATGCCAGTTCAGAAAAAAAAGTGGTCACTTGCCTCAACCCTGTAAAAAAAAAAGCCTTTTATTTTAAATGTCCATCCTGAATTTTGTTTGGTCTGGGTCCTAAAATTTATCAGATCAAAATAAAGCATCTTTAATTTGTTAAAATATTTTGTTCATTTCCTTTCCTTTCAGAAAAATCTTTTTTTAAATTTTTTTTTTTTTACCTTATTTTACTTCAGATTTTTAAAATACAGAATATTATTACTTTTATTCAGTATGGGTCTGTTTTGGGGGTGAAAAATCCCCAGCAAAATTTACTTTCTTTAATTGTAAAAATAATGCAATTTCTTTGGTTAAAATGAAGATCACGAGAAGTCGTATACTTTATTATTACAGCAGGTTCTGATCGTGTCAACTCTTTAGTTAAAACTTAACTGAGGTCATTTTCTCATGCTTACCACATCAAATCAGTGGATGCACATTGACAGTTTGGTTCAAAAGTGTGTTGCTCTTGAGACTGTGGTTTTTAATCATCTGCAACAGTGCAAGACTGGCACCCAGACCACTCAAGATTTGTAAGAGGATTTGTGAAAAGTTTGGGTTCAAATGGACATTGAACCAGGAACTTCTTGCTTTCAAATTCTAGACAGTGTGTTATCATAAGATTTAACCACTGATTCTCAAATTAATGACCCATGTTGCGTCACTTTTTTTTTTAAAAAGAAAAAGACATGGCTGCCAGTCGCATCTCTAATGAAATTCAAACTAGCTGTTCTAGCATTGATTTTGTCATTTGAAAATTGAATGGATCTTTGTCACCTTACCTAGACTAGAACTCCTCTCAGTTCACTTCTGACCTGGCTTCATGGCTGTCTGTCAGATTTGTGCACTCAGATCATCAGTGATCTTAATCTTTGTTCTGGTTTTGATGTTTGCTGGTCCAAGATAAGTTTTGTGATAGGCAGAGCAGTGGTTGAAGAGTTTACTCTGTAGAACACGAAACCGAACAAAATGCTTCAGTGAACAAAAGTGGTTGTGTCTTGCAGATGATGGACATTTTCTTCCTGGGTGTAGTGGTTTTGCTTTCGATCCATCCGGATATCCTTGCACCCAAGGGAAATGCCTGGGTGGGGCGGGGACCAGAGTATGATGGCATTCACTTGGACGATCTGGAGCAGAAACTGCAGCTGCCAAGCATCCGTGGGGGCCACTCCATTACCAGAGGTAGGACAGTCTGCACCCCATGCCATTACTTTCTCTCGTTTTTCTTTCTTTCTTTTTTTTAATTAAGAAAGAATCTAGGCCTAACTGGCGTGCATCATCTTTCATTAGTTTTGTGCTTTCCTTTTTTTTTTTTTCTTTCTAAAGTGTTTTTCATTCTTGTTTTTTGTTTTTTGTTTTTTTGTTACAGATACTTTACAGTCTATTCTTCAGCCCCAGAGGGTTACACATGATGCTGACATGTTTTGTTGATTTGCTTTTTAAATCTTTTAGCCAATTTTTGGTGGTGTTTCAGGTTCCTTCATTTTCTATGCGTAGGAATGTAGCCTACATTATGTTTGGGTGGGAAAAAATATTTTTCAATGAGATTTGTTTGTATTGTTATGAGTTAAAGAGATGACACTGGATATGATTTACTCGGTAAACTGGTATTCATTTAGTAATTTGAATTAGTGTTAGTGTTTATGACAATCCATATAATTTGTTGAATTGTACTTTGCTTTGACAGAGGAAAAGAACCAAGGTCTGGCACTGTGCAATATAGGCTGTTTTCCTTGAGCTGTTAGAGTGTATACTGATGTTGTGTTTGATGTGTGTATTCCACAGAGAACATGTGCATGGCCTATGCTGTGGCTTTGCTCTGCATCCTGACTACAGTGGCTCTGCTGTATGGCGTGATAAGGGTGGGTACTGCCAGCATTCTGCTTCACTATTTGGTCTTTTGACACTGTTTAGGTAGCGGCAGGCCCCGGCGAATACTGTCATCACAGCTGAAAAATGGCAAATTTTTGGTCTTTTCACTTTATTACTCCGCTTCCGTTTTACTGATTGAAAAACACTGTATATCTGAAAAAAGTTCAATCTTTCTTCTTTTCATTGAGTGCATTTTTATTTCTGTGGATGGTGTGTCGAAAATACTCAAAGCGTGTAAATGAGGTGTGTATTCCACTAAAAAATGCTGCACGGCCGCCATTTTCACGCACACGGACAAAATTTAATAAGAGACATGACCACTTTGAATCCGAAGCGTATTCGCGACAGGCAACTATCATCACTATATTAAATCTTTGGTATCATTGTGTTCAGGTTTCATTGTAGAATATCAAGATGGGTGAAAGTTTTTTCATATCTGGCTTTTTGCGGTACACGATCTCTGACGGCAAACTCCGAAGAACCTGTAGCTTAAAATAGCCAATACTCAAGGTGAAAATCAAACTAGACGACCTATTTGTACTAATTTGGTAAAGAGTTAATGTATTCATTGGCTGTCGTTAACCCACAAACCAATAAAAGTGATATAAAAGTGAAGTGTTCAAATTGCGGAAAGTTCATTAACGCAAGGGCAAGGACGAACGGACATCGTGAACCGATCTTGTCAAGGATCGACAAATTTTTTTCAATTTACAGGGTAAATTTCATAAATGTTTCAATATAGATCATCGATATAACAGTTTATTTATACAAAGATCACATGGTTTGTGTGATTATTCGTGCAATCGTTGAAAACGAAGACTTTTAAAAGGGCTATTACGATCGTTATCGATCTTCCGACATGTGCAAACCAGAAAGAAGAAAGCATGCCTGATTTTGACAGATATTTCCACAAAATCACTTCACAAATTTACGATGATTGCAAATAAGATAGTTTGAACATATCTCTATAACAATGTATTTTTTTGGTAAGGTTATATGGTGAAATAGCGATCGTATTTAACGTTTTGCTGAATGACCAGCCTAACCAAGAGAAGATAATCTGAGATCGCCGTGACTCGGTGATTTCGTGAAGCGAACGTCGTCCCCGGTTTTTGTTTTTGTTTTGACCAATTCACACTTTAGTATCATTTTTGGTGAATTGAAAGTGGAGTTTTGTTTATTTTCTTTGTTTAGTTGTGCCTTGGGATTTTTGAGTTACGCAATCTTTCCATAAATTAATGTGATATCAATGAATTTCTTCTCCTGCAACTTGTACAAGGCTAAGTTATGTGTCAGTGCAGTAATACTCAATAGTGAGCTTATTGTCTTTTGTATTATTAATATCACCATACATAATACATATTAGTACAGTGTCTATTAGTATTAGCCTAGCATTCCTTTTTCCCCCATTCAATGATTCATCTCCCTTTCCCATTATTTTGGGGTTGATCGGCTTCCAGTACTAGTGTAGTAACACACACACACACACATACTTACACTCACACACTCAGACACACACAAAATTTACACAGCTGCATACACACAGGGACTGGATGAAAAAAAGCACATTAGTGCTTACTCCATTATCCTCGAAATAAAAGAATAAAATAAAATAAAAAATGAAATAAAACACACACGCACACACACACAGACACACACACACACTCACACACACACACACATATACACACACATATATATTAAAATAAGTTAACACAAATGCTTCTGGTAAATAATTCTTTATTTCAACCTTTATCAATCTGTGACACATTTGTACTGCACTCATTACCAGCAGTTCTAGCACCAATGGAATGAAGACTTTGTTGAATTTCTTATATGTGTCATGGTGTGTCTCCCTTCTTATTTTCTTTGTCTATGCATCACATTTTCTATAAACCTTTAAGTTTTTAATTTCTTATTATTTCTTTAAATGCTTACATAGAAATGGATATCAACTAAACAAGCTGAGGTCCATTTTTCTGCCAACTCTAAACAGTTGTCATCCAAAGGTGTGTTGCAGAGATTTGCAAGCATCTGCTGATTCAGTTATTGGTACTAAAGCAAGAAGGTGAGAAGACATTTGATGAAACAGCCACATTTCTCTGTCAACTTATTTGGATGCTGAGCTGCCAGGGTTGCAGTGTCTTCAGACTAAGTTGAAGAAAATGTACTACAGGATACATCAATAGGAAGACATTTTTGTCCAAGCCAGTTCATATAGGACAGCTGTGTCCATTTAAGGATTATTGTGTGAAAATGTTGTAACCAGCCAACATGGACATCATCTGGAGACTTATGCATCCCCTTCATGTGGACTTTTGAAAGCTGTTATTGCTTTTGAAAACAGGCATAGGAAAACACATATGTACCAGTGGTGGGAGCAACTGACAGGAAATTCTGTGGAAGAGGCAGCCTTGTACACAACAGTGGGAAAACATTACAAATAAGACATCAAAGCTGGCTTCAACTGCCTACAGAGAAAAATTTTCAAAAGACTGGAATAAATTGTAGCTTCTGTGGTCTTTTCTCTTTCAGATGAGTGTTTCACCATAAGCAGGTTGAGTGGCTTTAGCTGATTCAAGTGATTTGGCTTCTTACGCTTCTGCATCCTCAGTGTCCTCGAGCACTGTAGCATCAAATTTACACCAGCCTAGCTCTTTGACATCAGGTTCACAAGTTTAGTGAGGAAGCACTGAGCTTCCCCAGTCCTGGCATGAACCTGTCCCTCTCCTTTACCACCTAGTTCTCTGAATGATGTATCACAACATATGAAATGCATGCAAAGTGATTAATCATTAAAATAGGGATTAATCATCAGATTATTCATTAAAATAGGAGTTAAAATGATTTTTGTTCCTTAACTTAGCATGTTTTCACAAAAACTAATGTTTCACAACATTTCACTTAAATGTTCACCACATATTTAGCCACTTGGTGGCCATTTTGAATCTGAAACACATTATGTAATTGATGAAAAAAATCAGTAAATGTATTTTTTAATAGCATATACAACCATATTTTACACCACCAAATTCCAAGTCAATATTTATACAGGTTCAAAAGTTATGAATGAAAATCTACCATGTACTGTATTTTTGGTCCGTCGCAGGGCATTTTAGGGTTTTCGGCAAAATTAGAGCCCAATATTTGAAACATTTGGTCTAGTATAGCCCTAGAAAAAAATGGACATAATCTATATATGCATATCTTTTAAGCAATGTAATAAAGTAGCCATAAGATGTTATCTTATCCAACCTGTTGGACCTCAAACATGGCTTATGCAATTTGAGTAAACCGCCAATCACATGATGAGGCAATTTTAACAAAGTAAATCTTTTTGCCCCTTCAAGATAGATAGCTGATAATTTTTGTAGGTATTATTAGTATTGTAGACATTATATATATGGAAATTTGCATGGGTTTGATTGTAGTGCTTTCCACAATAGGTCCTTTCCAAATAAGGCTTCCATACAGTTAAAATGGCCGAAAAATGTACTGCCATCTTTAGACATCCATAACTTTTGAAAAAATAGAGGTAGAGACATAATTCTGTTTTTTTTTTTGTTGTGTTTGTTTTAAAATGTTCTTTTCAAAAATATTTTTATGTACAAAAATGCTATATAAAATTTTGGCTGCCGCTACGTAACAGTGTTAGAACAGTTCAGATTTATTTGAAACAAGGGCTTGAATTTCATCAGTTATTTATTATTTGGGGGCAGTGTTACTACTTTGAGTTCAGTGTTTGAGGAGCTTGACTGTCATTAAGTTGAAGAGCTGTTTTATTACCAAGAAATGTGGTATGATATGCCACTGCTTTCCTCATAGTCTTAGTAAGTATAAAGTGAAAATAACATGCCAAGGGAAGTAGATCCGCAACACATTCACACCTACTACAAGTATACATCAGTAAGTAAATACCCTTTTTTTTAATCAAATACATAAAAATGCTCAAAAAATTCCAAAGACATCACTACACCCCAAAGAATAATTGTTTTCTATGTGTAGTAACTGGCAAGGGAGAAAAAAATCAGTCAGTGGGCAGAGGATCATTGTTCATAACTCGGTCATAGCTCATAACTAGGTCACGACTGACTTCAGATTGATTTCAAATTTTGTCAAGGGTTTAAGCCTTCAAAACATGCTTACAATCAATATTATGTCTGAAAATGAATTCTGTAAGTTGTACAGGTTCGCTATGCGCTGATGTCCCCACAAAAATATTTGAAAAAACCCACCTTATTTTGAAAATTTATTGCAGCTAAACCACATGGTCTACGCTCTTAAAAACATCATTCAAAATAGCATCCAAGGACTTTTCTTCTGGAGGAGACCCCTGTAGCAATTGCATTATGGGATATGTGATTGTGGAATAGAAAGTTGTTGATCTACTACCAGCAGTTTGTCTTGGTCTGTCTGGGATTTTGGATTTGAAGTTGGATCAGTCTGCTATGGTCTGTTACTGTAAGGACAGCAGAACTTATGTAAGTGAAAACATCTTTAACTCTGTATCAAGCAAGGTTTTATTTTTTTATGAACACTTAAAATTTCGAGGTGTTAGAACTCTTAAAAATCATGTTTAGTCATGAACTCTTTTACTGGCAGCCATTTTTCTACAAAAGCACACATTTTTAAACTTTGTTGGAAAGACAAAAATTCATGGAAAGTAAAGCTGATGACAGTGCTCATACAAGTCAACTGGCTACCAAGCCTTGCCTAAGGGAATTCCTGAGTATAGACATCAGCTGCTATCTTTTCATCTTATCAAACAGGAGGGCAGGGGCACATTGACGTTGCCCTAGTGACATCAGCTATGAGCCATTTATGATGCAGAAATGAATCATATTTAGTTGTGAATGGAAGTTCACTTTGAGTAAACTTTATTTGAGGCCTTCAACCTAGCTACCATTTTTATTTTTATTTTATTTTTTTCAAAATCCTGAAAGCATAGCATTGAAACAGAATGAAGAACTGAAACTTGACTGTATGATTCAGGTGATTTCACACAGAATCCCAACAACATTGAATTCTAAATATAAGGAAATTCTGCTCTCTCTCCCTTTCCTTTTGCAGTCAATCAGCAGGGTAGGTCCCAAAGTGCTTCTATGGGTGGTTTTTGTGTTTTCTTTTATTGATTTTATTGTGTTTGTATTGTGTTTGTATTTTTTTGTTTTGTGTGTAGGATCTTCTTCTACCTTTTTTTTTTTTGGGGGGGGGGGGAGGGGTAGGTGTACTGATACAATGAGTTAATACAATTATTTAAAAACAAAAAACCCAAAAGACAATGCATGATGAGTAGTAGTGGCATGTCAGGGTAATGCAGACGTTATATTATGTGGTGTGTGTTGACAGACTCGGCCGGGGTACATGGTGCCGTTCCTGTGTCAGCATGTTTTCTTCTTCTGCCTGTCCTGCCTGACCTTGGTCAGCTACTTCACCTACATGCCTCACTTTGACATCAAGCTGTGGATCACCAACAATGGACTGGTCAGTGTGACATACAACATAACATTAAAGTATTTATCCTCCTTTTTTTCACATGGGAGGCTGTCTCATCACATAAAGCACACAGTGATGTGGATCATTCGACAAAGTTGTGTACCATGAATGGTGCTGTTCTTACAGAAAGCATTATGCAGAAACTAGTACATTAATGAAATTCACATGCTATTCTTACATAAAGCATTATGCAGAAACTACTATATTAATGAAATTCACAAGGTGTTCTTACAGAAAGCATTATGCAGAAAGTAGTACATTAATGAAATTCATATTCTGTTCTTACAGAAAGCATTATGCAGAAACTAGCACATTAATGAAATTCACAAGCTGTTCTTACAGAAAGCATTATCAGTGTTGATTCTAGAGTGTGCCCTTGTAGGATTCCGGCATTTTTTCCAAAATTGCCGCAAAACGATGTGGGCAGTGCACCCTAACAGACGCAAAATAATCCTGGACATCTTTTAACAAACGTTGCACCATTGCAACTGCCCTTTGTACTTTGTAGTACTGAACACACATCAACAATGTTATGAAACTGAACAACATTATGATTTATATACAGGAACTGGGGAAGAGAACTGTTGTAATTACTATAATTGTATTGGAAAAAAAAGAAAAAGAACAGAAAAACAAGTTACTCAATACTTGTTTTCAGAAGTTGATGGAACTTCGCAAAGCATCTACGTTTGCACAGGTGCACAGAACCAATAGTGCAGCCCCAGACTTGTGATACTGTATCCTCTTTCCGTTTGGTGTTCTGGTTTTGTTTTTCATTTTGGCACTGGAGACAGTTCTTCAGCCCTGGAAGACGCACAGGACCCTGGCAGAGAGAGAGTTTGAAGCAGCAACGCCTGCCTGAGCCACAGCCTGGCTGCTTGATCACTGGCAAACAGACCTGCCTCTACACATGGCCCGCAGCACCTCCAGTTGGAAGTCATAATGGTGCAGTCCTGTTTGGGGGGCTGGCTGGCTGCTCATCTTCCATGTGATGAAGGCAGGTGTTGACCATTGTGGTCTGCAGCAACCACCAGCACACTTATCTCCACCACTTGACAGAGGGCTGATCAACTGTGTATATGAAGCATACTGGTCTGGTAAATCCACCCCCACCCCCCACCCCCTCCCCTCCAATGCTCCTGTTGTAGAGGAGGACTGGAGAAGGCACCGTCACTTTCCTCCTGCCGCCTGGTGCATTGCAGGTTCCTCTGCCATCTCAGGCTGGGCGTTTGTGGAAAGGGTGGAGACCACATGTTTGTCTTTGCACCGAGTCGCCTCCAGGTTGACAGCCTGTTGAAAGTGGACATCTCCAGCCTTCATCTTCTTGGCAAAAGCAGCATTCATCTCCTGAAGGAGCCAGCCCATCCGATTCATGCAGATGGTTGAGGTCATATAGGTGTGCAACTTCTCCAGGTCCTGGGCCAGTTGCACGGTCGAGGGAGCAGTAGTTTTCAAAGATGAAGTGGAGGCCCTTCTTGAGGAACCGCTCCCCCAGCTTCATGACAACATGGTGGCCCAGTACGTGTGGCATCGGCTGCAGAGCTCGCCCCTGGTAGATGTCGAACTCCACCATGAATCCTGTGTGTGGGTCAGCAGCACACCAAACCTGGATACCCCATGGATTGAGCTTCCCTGTACAATTAAACAAAAAACAAAACAAGTCTCTTTGTTTTTGCGTATGTGTGTAAGTAAGAGAGAGAGAGAGAGATTCTGCTATTGAAAAAAAAAATGTTGCTATAAAAATAGCAGCATAATATCTTGTCACTTTTCTTTTTTATGTTCTTTTCCCATACTTTCTCCATAAAATAAAAACACGCCTTTGATATATTGCTTGAAGCTTAGCCTGCCATTGTACTTGACCATGGCCTTGTCAATGGAGATGTATGTCCTGGCCAGGGTAGGAGTGGGCTGTTCAGCTGGTGGTGAGCACCGTGTCCAAGAGAGGACCAACTTTGTGCAGGGGGTCATAGCCAGGTTGACCCTTGGGAATGGTCATTTATGTAAAAGTACTGATTCAGTTTACTGTATCTATTTCTTCTATGACATCAGCAACAGCAGAGACATCTACTAATGGATCTTTGGACCAATAGCCATACATTTCTGGCATGCGATGGATCCCAAACATAAACTGAATGAAGATGAACGACTTCATTTCATCAGGTGTGGTAGGCTGCCACTGTTTATCCTCACCTTTCTCAGCTTGCAAAAAGTTCAGCATATAGGTTTGTTTGATCACTCAGAGTCTGGCAAAAGTCCTCTGAAATCAACAGATTAAATAAGTCACAAGGTGATGCTCCCACAGGCAAATCATGGGATATGCCCACTCACAGTAAATCTTGATCATCGTTTTGATTATCATCTGATTCTGAATCAGTTTCCTTGCTGCGGTGTTGAGCAACAAATTTTTTTTCTTTTTGCAATCTATCACTGCAGTGAACAGTCTTAAGAGCCTCTGGCAGCCTTTGTTTTTCATTGCCTTTTTCGTTTGCTGGGTGGACACCAGTAGACAATTCGACATTGCTGTCATCATCAGTTGATTCACTTTCAGTTTTGGCATCCAAATCTTCGAGCAGATGACTGTTATTGATAACAAGGTGTTAGGAAGATCACCGATCAAGAGAATAATGCATGTTTCCTGAAATCATACTTACAGTATTGGCCTTTTTGATCAGCCTTAGAGCAGAAGCTTTTCTGGTTCAATAGGTGGCCAGCTGTCTTAGGCTCTACTGAAGGGGCTACACAATGGTAATGTACACTTACTTTTAATTGTGTATGAAACTGAAGGAAATTATTCAACTGGGAATGGGCGTATGTAATATGAGTGTTTATACAGGTCTTTATGTTTGCTACTGATAAACCATTTTATATTTGTTATGATATGCCAAAGTGTAAGTGCGAATGAAACGAATACTGAAAAAAGTATAAAGTACATGTCAATAGAAGGAAAGAAAAAGAAGGATTGAACTTTAAATTGATTCCTGGATAGAAAAATTTCCTCTTTGTCGCATTTTTGTGTTTAAAAGAAAAACAAGAGAGATTGTACAGTTTCAGGGGGTGAAGCCCCTGACCCCCACTCGAGCTTCACCGGGGCCTCATGCTGTCCTGATATCCTACACATCCATTCACCTCCTTCACCTCTTTCCCAATTGTCATCTCTTGACTATTGATGCAGGCTTCATTCATGTGTGTGGTGTTGTCATATCTTAACTATTGATGCAGGCTTCATTCATGTGTGTGGTGTTGTCATCTCTGACTATTGATGCAGGCTTCATGTGTGTGGTGTTGTCATCTCTTGACTATTGATGCAGGCTTCATGTGTGTGGTGTTGTCATCTCTGACTATTGATGCAGGCTTCATGTGTGTGGTGTTGTCATCTCTGACTATTGATGTAGGCTTCATTCATGTGTGTGGTGTTGTCATCTCTGACTATTGATGCAGGCTTCATGTTTGTGGTGTTGTCACCTCTTGACTATTGATGCAGGCTTCATGTGTGTGGTGTTGTCATCTCTGACTATTGATGCAGGCTTCATTCATGTGTGTGGTGTTGTCGTCTCTGACTATTGATGCAGGCTTCATTCATGTGTGTGGTGTTGTCGTCTCTTGACTATTGATGCAGGCTTCATTCATGTGTGTGGTGTTGTCGTCTCTGACTATTGATGTAGGCTTCATTCATGTGTGTGGTGTTGTCATCTCTGACTATTGATGCAGGCTTCATTCATGTGTGTGGTGTTGTCACCTCTTGACTATTGATGCAGGCTTCATTCATGTGTGTGGTGTTGCAGTCTGGCCTTCCAGGAATGGATTATCTCATGACGGTCGACAATGATTACCTCATGTTTTTTGTCGTCACCATGCTCATCCTGGCCCTCTGCTCTCTGGTAAGTTGTATTCTGCTGGTACTCCCAATGCTGTAATGATAATAATAATAACAATAATAATAATGATAATAATAATGATAATGATAATAATAATATATGGAATTTGTATAGGGATGAATCTTGTAAAGCGAACAAATCAAAGTGCTTGCATTCATAACATTCACACACGTGCAACCGTTCACAAAAGATTAACAGATTCTGGATTCACACACGCACGCACAGGCACGCACCCCCACACACGCACGCACACACACACACACACACACACACACACACACACACACACACCCCCCCACACACACACACACACACACACACACACCGTGCTTAGGCAGGGTGATGGAGATGTAGATCTATGTGTATTGAAAGCAGGAACGGGTAAGAGATGGCCAGAAAGGTTTGGTCAGAGGGGCTGGACAGTGGTTAGCCCATGACAGTTAATAGATAATGGCTTGAATCCCATCAAAACCTGTAGTGTTTTTTGTTTTAAATGTATAAAATCTCACTCTTACAAGGGCACACTTATGCAACAATCTGGGTGAATGCCAGTGTCACATTTGTGGCAAACTCAGAGCCTCCTGTTCATGTACACATAGATTTCAATTTGGGAGACAGTTTTGGCACTGTGTTTAGAATGCTTCATGCTTTTTCCTGAAAACCACAGACAGTTTGTTAACAAGTAATACATTCATTGAAAGTAGGCTGTGTGTGTGGTTTTCTTACATCTTCATTAACTCAATGAGGTTGTACCAAATCTTAAGATTTGGCACTCCTCTCCTTCACTGTGACATGCCGAAGCTTAATATTCGGTGGAATTACGAATGTTTTTAGTACACTGATGTTCAGCTGAAGGGAAAGTACTCTGGCCTGTGGGGCAATCATTTTTCTAAACAAAGTTGCTTACCTTGACCATAATCTTGCCTAGTTTGTGTGTGTTGGCTATTTTTCTTTGACATGTTGCAAGCGTATTTTTGGGGATTTCGGGCTCTTCAATATTATAATTTTAAAAACAAAATTTCTATTGTGCAAAAAGTGACATCAGATGGATTCAGCCAACTTCAGGGACCTTTATTTTGGTGAAAAATCATCACATTCTTTCAAGGGGACTCGTTGAACAGTTCAAGCCATGTAAGATAAGGAGCCCTAATTTTCAAAACTTTTTAATTTTCAGCATTCAGTGACATATTTGAAAATTTGTAAAAAATAAATAGTCATCTATTGAAAAACTGTAACAATCTCAAAAGTAGACATAATAAACTTTTCAATGATGTATTATTTGTATGTCTTTATTAATTTGGGTATATCTGCTGAATTTGTCAAATATAGCCAAAATCACACATCATCACAAAACGGTGGGATCCATTTCACTGCGACTTCTATGAGTTAATAGTGGCAGGTGCGAGAAAACACTGCCAAAAATTCACATGCTATGATTAGGGTAATCTGGACCAGCTCTAAGATATTGCGTGGTCGTTATGAGTATAGTGGGAATGACAAGAAGACTAGGACTACACAATTGAGCGTCAACCACTTTACATAATACATATGATGAAATTGTGACAGATGTTGCTCAGCAGCATTGCATATGTCTGCATCTCTTGGGTCTGGCCCTTGTGGGGATTTATTGTGGCAGAAAGTGTAGTACACCACCTTTTCATGAAGTGTCAAATTTTGATGGACCTTTATATCATCATCATCATCATCATCATCACTAGAGGAGTCACACCTCTACCTTAAACTCATTCACTGCACAATACAATGTAGGCTTTTCATGTCCATGCTTCTGGGCATATGCATTGGTAAAAGTACATAAATGTTGCACGAAACCAGCAGTAAAAAATAAATTATAAAAAAAATTAAAATGCTCAGCAGAATTAGGTGTTTCTTCAGCTTTCCCTATGTCACACACCCAGGCAGCTACACACCATCCAAGCACCCCAAATAGGCTTGAAAGCTGGGACTTCAGTCTGGGTCTGCCTGCATTCATGTAGCTCCCAGAACTGAAAACAAAACTGGAAACATTTAGATTTCATGTGATTTGTTCAACAGAAGCAAACAAGATATTTGCAGTGTAATGTCAATCCAAACACAAAACAGTGAGTCGAAACAAGCCATATTGATGTAAACAAGGCTAGCAACCACTCAGAGCAACCATCTTTCAATCCTGAAAACATTTTTCTAAAACAAACAACCGTATTGAAATGATAGATGTGCATCAGAAAGTGCCCTCTAAAATAATCGTTTTCATCAGTAAAGCCATTCATTGTAAGTATTAGTGGAACATTTTTTCAGAAGTCAGCGAGTGGTGCAAACTAAAAATGGATCACGAAGGCATACTTACTCTTCGATTTCTACGATCGTCTCTGCTGAAATCCATTGCCTCCTGCTTCACCACAGCTGTTTTCTTGGTCTGATTCTGCTAAAGACTCCTTCTTTAGTGAAAATTTTTTCAGAATTCGGCAAGTGGTGCAAACTAAAAAAGTGCAAAAAGTCCTTCGGATGAGACTATAAACTGAGGCCCCGTGTTCAAGCGCATGCAGAACATCTTGTGAACACGTTAAATCCTGTTCCGCTTTTTGGAAGAGTAGGCCATTGTGTGCCGGTGGAAACAGATGACAAAATTTATACAACCGCAAACACACAGGGACTCGATGTAAAAAAGCACATGCGTGCTTATTCCATTATCCTCGATATAAAAGAATAAATAAATAAATAAAAATAAATTCTGAGTAAAACTCCCAATTTCACACTCTGATGAAGATACTGTAGTGAGAAATCATGATTTGAAGTCTGTGAAGCTTGTAACAGATTATAACGTGGCAAGAAGAAGAAAGACATAAAATTAAAAAAGTAATAAATATCTACCACAACAGTAACAAAACTTTTTAAATTTTTATTTTAGGGGCTAGAATATAACTTTCATCAAAAAACACAATTCAATATGTTTAACATGTTAGTTTATCAATGTTACTAAAAGTAAGTCACTGGAAATTTCTTCACCCTACCATCCAAATATATCTTTTGATTTGATAGGTCATGAACTGTTAAGAGTTAAACAATGTAGCGAATTGCCGGCGTTCACTTTAAACAGTGTAAGGAATTGTCCCTGTTCATTTTAAACAATGTAACAAATTGTCCATGTTCACTTCAAACAATGTAGCAGATTATTCATGTTCACTGTAAACAGTGTTGTAAGGTATCATCCCCACACTATGTGCAGGCTTACTTGATCGGCATGATCTGGGCTTGCTACAAGTACGTGCAGCAGTCAGCCGTGGCCCGCACCATGACGCGGGAGTATCGGGTGGACCCAGACACTGAGGTGAGTACCGTGTGGCCACCAATGTCCTCGTGATCATGTCCACTGTGTCCAGAGTGTAGTCTCTTCACACTCTGGTGATATTGCCCCCGCTTTGCTTTGAGATCATGTCTGAAGTTTTGTCACTGAAATCTGAAGGGATTATAAATGGTATATAGCAATGCCACAACATTACTGTATGCTGCACTACAGTTCATTACTTTATACAAAAACTGCATGACAGGACACTACTTTGCCCTGCACTGCACTATACTACACTTCTATACACTACACTACATTATTTTACACTGTATTACATCATTTTACACTTCACATCACTGGGCTACTTTATGTTACACTACTCTGCACTGCACTACTTTTCACTACACTACTTTATACTACACTGCTTTAAGGGGGACCGCAGCATAGATTTTCACACACACAAATTTTAAATGACTTTTGGGATTATGGTTGTATTTGGTCAAGTACTGTCTCAACTTTACATTTCTGTTACTCATGTTGTTTATTTTGACCAATATCATACCTAATAAAATCATTTTCTGACGTGGGTGTGCATGAAATTTGAGCGAATGTGGCAAAAAAACGTGGAAATTGCATCAGTTTGGAGATCGTCGCGCTCGCCAACCTATTTCTCTATCCCCCCTTCCATGGTATCAATGTGAAGGTCATTTGACCTACTTTCTGACAACACTTGTCAATGGATAATTTCACCCATGGAAACACAAAGAGCGAATCCGAAGGAACCCCGAGAGGCATTTACTGATGGCATACGGTTGAGTCGAAGTCTCTGATTGGCTCGTGGCCATAAAAAAAATAGCTGATTGGTTCTAAGAGTCACGTGACTTTTATCCAAGATGGCAGATGTTTTCTTCCTAAGTTTGAATGACACGCAAGTCGGACCGGTTTTTTAGCCAAAGTGTTTTACTGAAAGTCTCAAAAATGCCAAAATATGCCAAAAACAACTGATGGACTGTCAATGCCTTCAGCAGAAAGAATAGAAAATGGAGGAAACGGAAAATAGACTGACGATCGCCAGCTGAAGTGGTGATCAACTTTTGCCATGCCGTGCACATCAACTTGCAATGTTGCCAATAGCCACTCGCTTAACTTCACTGATATTTGTCTTATCATACATGTTATACAAATGATGTTTTATTTTTATTTTTCTTCTTTAAATACGTGCGCGTGTTATTATTTTACACTGTTCAATATCTTAAAAGAACATAGTATTAATTTAATTAATATTTGTCTTATACAACATGTTATAACAATTTGACTTATATTATTAAAATGCATGAGCATGGGTACGAATGTTTACAATGTGCGAGCGTGCGTGCGCGAGTGACTGTGAATGTGCGGACGTACGGGTTTACTTGTGCGCACATGAGTAAAGTGATTTTTGTTGGGGTGGGTTTGTGGCTGGCTGAGATATTGCTGATTTGTGGTGCATTTTATCACATGATGGGTGCGTGCAGATGTTGGACAGTGTGTGTGTGTTTTAAATATTATGTTTAAATGTTTATTGTTTTTTATGTATGGCGAGTAACCCGCCGGAATTTCTCTGTCTTTGAGATAATAAAGCTTTTGAATTGAATTGAATCGCTTACTTCTCTGATGTGATAATTGGAAATTTTTCTCCATAAAATGTGTATCAATGGCTGGCACTGACACTAGTTCTGCTAAAGACCCGTTGCGCAAAAAAAATGAACCGATCTGCAAGCCACAACTTTTCAAACTATCGCAGAATATCGTCATTGATGTGTCAACCTTAGAAAGTTTGGTGACAACGTAACAGTGCACAAAGTGTTATAAATTGCAAGCCGAAGGTAGACAAACTTGAATAGCTACATTTCCATTGATTTGTATATGTTTTGGGAACGTCGCTGACGATTCTTTTCCTATCAAGTTATGTGTTGTTGGAACTTAGCAAGCATACAGTAGTGCCTTTATTTCTGTTTTTGCAGTTTTTTTTACCAGGGCTATTCAGTATTCACCTCCCCCCCCATCACTTCCCCCATTCAGATTCTTTCACTGTTTTTTAATTCAGTTTGTATTTTCAGAGGCAGTTTTTAATTTAATGATAATTCTCATATGAATTTTTACTGAGTTTAACACAGTGTGAGTCTAGGCTGTGCCATTGCAGGATTCCTGCATACTTCATCTCCTGGACCTAAAACATTTCATGCAGTGCAACCCATCAGGCACATAAAATAAACAAAAGCCGCATTATTGAACGACTGGTGCGCCATTGTGGTTGCCGTGTGTATAAAAGTATGTATAAGAGCTAATCAAAGAGCCTTATTTTGTTGATATTTCTGATTGGTTGAGGGTTTCAGTTTTGGCCAACCATTATTTTCCTTTCACCACTGATGTACTTTACTTTGCAAACAAGATGGCGAGCAATGTGAACGTCCAAGAATGTGATTCAGAAAACAGCAAGCAAAAGAATGATTTATGAATGAGCATTCACAGACAGGTCGCATTTTCTTGTTGCTGTCTCCACTGACTGGTTGCTGATGCACTCAGTGTTTGCTAGTGTTGGGTGTTTGTTTTTGTACTGCTCTCTCAAATACGAACTGATCGTTCATTCTTTAAATTAATAACATTTGGTGTTGACAGGCAAGCTGTCATAGGTAACCATTTTTTTTTGTTATCAGTGACACTTGATAGACCTCCGCTCCCGCTTTTATTGTAAAACAAGAAACATAACCCAAAAGCCAAAGAAACAACAAACAAAACGGACATTCACAAACAAAACCCATTTGTTGCCGTGTGTGGTTTATGGTATCAAGATCGCTCCTGTAATGTTCTTGTGGTTATGCATCCACAGGGGTTGTTCCAGCGCCTGTGTCACGGTGACTACATTGTGTTGCAGATGCTGCTGCCTCCCCGGTATGAAGAGGCCATCAAGCCGGAGAACAGCGTGCAGCCTCCACCCCCTCCATACACACAGTAAAAGTAAAGGTCCATGGATGGCGCCACTTCCATCGTCAGGCGAACATCCACTGGCACATTCTCCTCATCAGGAATGTTTCAGTTCTGACCTTCACTGCTATAGCAGAATGAAAAAAAGGTTTTGAGGGAGAGATCCATTTTTCAGTACTAAACAGCAAGATTAGAGGGGGGGAAACACTGTCGTTGCAGTTATGCTAATACCTACATGCACGATTGGACTGCGATATATATCTTTACAGTCAGATGGGACAAATGTGATTTATATCTCATATTTTATACTTATTTACTGATACAGAAAATATATGTTTTATGTTTCAAACAATTTAACAATTTTTTAAAAAAGCAATACTTTTGGCTGTTGCTGACCAAAAAAAGTTTATGAGAATAAAGATTGCGGCATAATAGCAAAAAACAGCAACAACAAAATGGTTATGCCTACTGTGTTTTGTATGCTGGTGTTTTGTGGTCCATCCTGAAGTAATGCTCTTCTCCCATTCCATTGTCAGATGGTGGGGTGAATGGATGGGAAGAAGAGACGTGTAAGGAGTTTGGCTGTACACACAGCTGATGGCTGTTGTCATGTGCATTTGAACAACAATGCAGAGGATCTGTCATTGCTTTTGCTCATTTGCTTGCTTGAGAGAAAGGCATTGTCTGTGGTGACCATTTCGTACTTTGATTGTGAAAAGCCAGTAGCACTGTGTTTGCATACATTAACTTCTTATACTTTACTTGGAATCTATAATTTCATTGGCTAAAAAAACAACATGTTAACTCCTTTTACCTGGAATCAGTAATGTGACCATTGTAGAAAAGAACTTTGTAATGTCTGCATATCATAAGTACTGAAGTGAATGTAGATTGGGGAATAGTTATGCTCAGAATGTTGTGATTTATTTCTATTCAACGTTATATCTCTTAGTGATTTGAAGAATATATGTAAATTGTGAAATAAGGGTATATTTTATTTGGGGGGGGATGAATGGTTTAGACTGAGATTTTGAAGCTTTCTCCCATAGCACTGTGAAAATAATGAGAGAGTGGTGTGTGTAGTTCAGAACTGTTTGAAAAAGTTGTTTTTTGAATATGGGGTGTGCAGTTGTGTGTGGCTGAAGGAGCATTGAAAACATCCAGTAAAGCTCTCTCTATCGTTGGTCATGTCACCACATAGGAGGTTATCCTCTTATGATTGTAAGCATGTGCCCCAAATGATTGCAGAACTCAATAATCAAGTTTTTAGACACGGACTTGGAGAACTCCTAAGTGGCTGATCTTCACTTAAATCCTCAGGAGAAGTAAGTAAGGGATCATCTGTTTTCTACATGTTTACAGGTGCTTTTGATTTCAAAGTGCAATATTGTACCAGAGAAAGAAAAAGAGGGTCAGGTGTTTTAGCTGGACAAGTTGAGCACTTCTTGTCTCTGTGAGGTTACCTTTCCTGTCAGCAGTGCAGCCAGGAAGAAATTGATTTATAAACAATCAGCAAAATACTGTTAAAGAGGTGTACAAAGAACATGCTGTCTTGTAGTTATCGTTTGACATTGTCAGCCTTCAGTAGTGGTATGCTAGCTAAACTAGGGACAGAAAAAAAGAAAAACCCCAGTCTAAAATGTCTTATAATGGCACGTTTTCTCCCTTGCTTTTTACCCCCACGGAAGGTATTTGTGTTTGTCAGGGAAAGAATTACCAAAAAAACAAAAACCACCCACAGAACACAAAGTAAGGAAATTAACTTTTCAGGCTTGGTTTTTTACCTACTGGGTGTTTCAAAAGATCAAAGCTCTTGCTTTGAAATTTCAGCATTGTCTGCTATGCAGAAAATGTGTCCTGTTTTGTAGTCAGCATGTTTGCAGAGAAGCTGGGTGGGTCAGGTGAGGGGCAGTAGCCACTTACCACTCTCCAGAAATCACCGACCGTGGGAAACGCCGGACAGAAATCAGCGTGGAGTAAGCTCACAACTCTGTGTTCAACCACAACTAGTATGAAGTCTCATGGCCGCAAGGTGCAAGGAAGCCTACCTTAATGGTGGGGGGAAAAAGCAGTTGCATACGCAAAAATCTCAGTGACAGGCGATTTAGGCCCTGAGTGTGGCTGGCTGGCACAGGAGAATGGCCCTGAGTGTGGCTGGCTGGCTGGCACAGGAGAATGGCCCAGAGCTGCGGTTGTGGCTGGCACAGTAAAATGGCACAGAGCTGCGGTTATGGCTGGCAGAGAAGAATGGCACAGAGCTGTGGTTGTGGCTGGCACAGAGCTGACTGACAGCTGTGACTGGCTGGCATGGGGCTGACAGCTGTGACGGACCCTCAGAGAACTGCTTTTCTCCTCATGCTGCTGTCACTATCCTGCCACTGGATTTTTAGCAGCCGAGACTTGATACCTTGCTTTATAAAGAAAAAAAGGTGGGGTGGTGCACTTATAAAATGGGGGGGAAACCCCCAGTGGGTTGGTGTACTTATAACAAGTGATGTGCTACACAGGGTAAAATAATAGCAGAGTGAAGGGGTGACATGGAACCAAAATTGATTTCCAAAAGGAAAGCAAGCAAGAACAGAGCAAATTGTTTTCTTTTCTGTTTTGTCTTTTTTAAGAAAAAGGGGACGGGATAGCTCAGTGGTCGGAGCACTCGCTTTCCCCCAGCCAAGTTAAGCAGCGTTGAGCGTGGTTACCAGTTGGATGGGTGACCGTTTGCGCGCCTTGGCTTCAGTACAGTTCCCCCAGTTCACCCAGCTGTAAATGGGTACCTGCCCTCTTTAGGGTCAGGGAAGGTAAAGCAGCGAGGGAGAAGAGATGGGCGCTGCCCTCAATATGCTGGCCCTAGAGAAGTGAGGTCTCTGACGCCTCGCTCCCCTACGACCTTATAGGTTATGGGACTCCTTTACCATTTACCTATGTTTCAGTCATGTTACCAAGCTGTTTCATTCATGCTTATCTCTTTAAATGATTTTTTGTTCTTCTTCTTCTTCAGTTCTGTAGTTTTGGTTGGGTATGTAGAAAAGGATCCTGATTTTTCAATACATTTTTGATCATTGTAACAAAAAGTGCACAGTTTGTGTTATTGTTGGGTAGCAAATTTGGTTTCATAACTATGACAGTTTTGTGATAATATTCTTCATGTAGCAACATGCAACTCGTTTATGAAAGTTTTTTGTTCGTTTTAAAATAATATCTGTATGTATATATATATATATTTGTACATGTGTTGCTGCATACATCTTTAGTCTTAATAAAACCTTTGATCTTTTTTTTTTTTAATGGTCTCATTATGAAGAATTAATACTTTACTGTCTCTTTGACAAAAAAAAATCAGAAATACTCCCTCTACTATTAACAGTGGAGCTACAAGAAGACCACAGAAAGTTTGTAACAGAAAATAAGCTTTCTCAAAAGCATAGGTCAGTGCAGACAATTCTGCCTGCATAAAGAAGACATTGCCAAACATTTTGCAGGAAAAGGATACAGATTAAGAAATGTGTTTGATGCAGTCCATCTTCTTTCCGTTACAGTGGAGCAGTGATGCAGTGTTGGGGGTGATGGCTTCAGTGTAAAGAGAGAATTGATTAATGATAAATGTGTGTATTGTACAGTTATGAGATCTGCTTGCCTTGTCCTCGTCCTGCACCGTTTGTACATAGAGCAGAATTATTCAATGTCTAGAAAATGTCTCTGCCCCTTCCAGGATTTTCTCTCTGACATTGTGAGCGTTTTGAGAAATGAAATGGAGGATTTTGGGGAACAACTTATCCTACCGTTGATTGAAGTTTTTCTCTCCCCCCCCCCCCCCCCCACTTTCTCTGTCTCTTCCCTCTCTCCCCTCATTTCCTCTCCCCCCCCCCCCTCCATTCTTTCTTTCTGTCTCTCTCTCTCTCCCCTCCTTTCTCCTCTTTCATCTCTCCTCCCCCCCCCCCCCCCCCTCATTCTCTGTCTTTCTGTCTCTCTCTCTTTCCACCTCCCATTTCCTCCTGCTTATTGCAAGTATCATCATCTTCTGTCACTAAATATCAGTTGATCTTACTGCAGAGGTTTACAGACAGCTCATCTCCATACCACCAACCCCCTTCTCCTCTCTCACACACACACAAGAGTTTTGATGGGGAAAAAACCCAAACAAATGCATTGCTTATTCAGTGTACTATCTAGAAATAACCATTTGACTCTTACACTCAACTACTCTCTCTCTCTCTCTCTCTCACTGGACCACTCTCTTTCACTGTCTCTCTCTCCCCCTCTCTTTGCCATTCCTCCACCATCCTTACCACTACTGTCCTATCTTCTCCCCCCCGTCCTTATCCCTTCCCTTTTTTGTTCTTCTTCCCCGCATTAAATGTCTTTCACTTTGTTCATACAATAAATCTCAGTGTTGGGACTTGCTGCACTTATCATGACGTGTGGGCACACTTGGGGGTCAGGAGCTTGTTGTGGCATGGCCTGTATGCAAGTGTAACTGGAGCTTGGAAATGCGTTCTGCTGAGCAAATCGTGTGCAAAGTCTTTACCTTACTTGCAGACAGTACACCCTGGGTTATTTCATGTACTCCTCCCCCCACCACGCTTTAGTGATCTTCCCAGGGTTTTTTTCTCACTTTGGTTCCAGGTCATCTGATTTTATGGGAGAGAGAGAGAGCAATTGTTGGGCGAGAGAGTGCGATGGGTGTATCTTTGGCTAGGAAATGTGTCAGGGGGGTGGGGGGAGGGTTTTGTGGGTTTTTTTCTTTTTCTCATTCCTGTCACAATACAGAACTGAAGTTTGTGAAATGATGGGGGGGGGGGGGGGGGGGGGGGGGGGGCATGGGAACATACATGCATTTATGGATATACATGTATGATTTGGTGCCACTATCAAACATATATTACACACATGCACACACACACTCAACACGCACTCACACACACCTTTAAATTGCTGTGGTGTATTGGCTTCCCTCTATTTTCTTTGACCTGTCTTTCCCTTTTCATACATGTATCTTTTTTCTTTTACTTCTCCCCCCCCCCCCCCCTTCCCCCCATCTCTGTTCCCCCCCTCCCCCCTCCAGCCTTGATTTTATTGTTGGATGTACAACTGAATATCCCAAATTGTGTGGAATACATGACTATTATTATTGTGAAAATGGTATACTCCAGGTTTTTTCCCTTGCTTGCTTTTTGTCGTTCTTTTTCTTCCTCTTGCTTTACTGTTATCTGCATGTTCATGTGTCTTTCAGACCCCCACCCCCATGGTTTTAGTGAGGACTTGCATCTTCATAATTTAATTGACTTTGGAATGAACCCCCCTCCTCCTTAACAGCATCTCCCCCCCCCCCCCCCCCAAAAAAAAAAGCTCCCAAAATTATCATATAGTTAGCCATAACATGGTAATGGAAAAAAGACAGGACAAAGTATGGGGATTTTATCTTGTTTTGTTTGGGAGAGGGTGGGGTTGTTGAGGTTATTTTGGGGGATTTTTTTTGTTAAAGGATAATTAAAAAGCCCTGAAAACTAGGCGGTGTTTTCATTCTCAACGCTACAACCCCCACCCCACCCCTTTTTTGTTCCTTTATGAATTGATTGCCTTCTGTTTATAGCTGTACCGTTTGGTGTCATGGTGTTTGTTGTTATTCAATTTGGTTGACTGCAGAGGTGTAATAAAATCATGGTATTGTGGAAATGAATATTGCCGTGCCTGCCTGTTGTCTGTGGGTAAGAATCAAATGCTGCAGGATATTGGTCATTATCTGCAGGATATCGGTCATTACCTGAACTGCTACCTTGCCTTCTCATGAGCCAGATCATCTTTCAGTTAGAAATGGTGGGTGTATAGCTGTTGGAGTGGAAGTCTGCAGTCGGGCACAGCAGACAGCAAGGAGGGGGGGTCTTTCTGTTTGCTGACCTCCACAAGATGTCCAGCTTGCTGTTAACATTGTTGTGATGACTTCTTTCTCCTGACATACATGGGTTTTCTCTGAAGTTTCTTGTTTTGACTCTGCCTCCAGTATCTTTATATAGACACTATGACACCTACTCACACTCCCTAAAGCGGAAATCTCTGCTGGGACATTAATCTAATCACAACAACAACCACCAGTATCTTTTCTTCCAACATTTTCTGTGAAGTGAGAGGGAGTATGGCGGTTGTTATGGGGGGATAAAAACAGCATCAGTTGCTGCCGCAATCGTTCCCAGGGTTTATTGTCAATATGTAGGTTGTGGATCTCATGGGTACTCCTCAAAAGTTTGAAAGCATGTGAATACAGGAGTATGTATCGGAGAGATGTGAGTACGGGCGACTATCAACTGATTAGTATGGAAACATGTGCAAACATCAGACTAAATCACATCTTTGCATGGAATGAACTCACAACTAAATTCCTTGTCTTTGCGCATGCACCGTGTTCTGAAATCAGTGCATATTTGTGACAGTGCACACACAAACTTGGCACCTGACTTCACGACACTCACTGTCACGGCATTCACCAGTGAAAAAACCATATTTGCATGTGCTCTAGCACAGGTAGAAACTAGGGTAGACGCACTCTACTTCATGCTTGCAGTAAGTTTCAAAAGGTGATAACGAAAAGCAGCAGACCAAAACTGTGGTTGGAAATCTACCAAAACTGTGGTTGGAAATCTACCAAAACTGTGGTTGGAAATCTACCAAAACTGTGGTTTGAAATCCAACTAAAGTGACAACCTCCCCATCGGAATGGTAATCTGTATTTCGTCATGGAAAACAACCCAGTATTACTGACTGCATTCAGAGATTTTCCTTCATAGTATGTGCTGATGTTATATAGATACCTCATTCAAATGCTATCTTGGAAATGTTCAATGCATACGCAACATTTTGTACATATGTTTTTTGTTTGTTTTTGTTTCTAGGCTAGAGCTAGTTTCACTAATGGTGAGATTTTGCATATACAACTCGGGGGGTGGGGGGGGGGGTCGTTTTTGCCAACCATGAAGGTAGCCGCATTCTGACTTTGGGGATGTATGTTGGACATGTTGGTGTTTCATTCCATAACCCACGGAACGCTGACACAAATTATGGGATCTTTAACATGCATGTTTGATCTTCTGCATGTGTATGTGCACAGAGGGAATTAAGGCACTGGCAAATCTGCTTTTAAAGTTAACCTGGGAGATCATAATAATCTCCTTAATTCACCAGAATGTGTGTGTGCGCACATACATACATAGTAATACATACATAGTCATACATACATAAATACTTACATAGTAATACATACATACATACTTACATAACATACATACATACTCAACAGGCTATAACATGTGCAGGATGTTCGTGTGTTTGCACAGGGGGCCTAGGTTTATAATCTCATCTGACGGACTCTGGGAGAGTGGAGTCAGAACTGATGTTAACTCTAGGGGAAAAATCCCCTAGAATGGAAATCTTGGTGGTGGCTCAAACCTGGGCTTCATTCCAGGCTGGCAAATGCAATGCTCTGACCACTAAGGTCTATCCAGCTCTCCTATAGGAAATAAACTAGCCGAATTTCACACAGAGAAATCTGATGTGGCTGTAAATAGAATGTAGTACATACAGTAGTAACCTACAATGCAATACAGTCGGAGCAACGCAGTGAGTGAACAAAAAAAAAATGTCAGTGCATACTCTGTCTGTCTGTCTGTCTCCCCCTCCAGGGCTGGATGTAAGTCTTGTACTTAATTCTATTACCCTCAGAAAATTATCTCTTCTTCTCTCTCTCTCTTCTCTCTCTCTCTCTCTCTCTCTCTCTTTTCTCTCTTGTGTTTATATATATATTTATTTATATATAATTATATAGTGTGTGTGTGAAACCCCTGAGAGAAGGGTATAGTTATCTCAAGCACACATTAAAATTAAAATCCCTATCAGTCCAACATCCACTGGATGGAACAGCACAGGTAAGTTATCAGTTATGGCTGGTGGTGTAGATAATACACAAATATCCAATATGCAGCTGAGGCTTTTTTGCTAGGGCCTGGAGTTAAACAGTGGGAGAAGCGTAGCCTATGCCAGGTGGAAAGAAGCCTACAGTAGAGGTATAGTGTAGCCTAAAGGTAGCATTATAAAATATAATAACCAATTCTCTTATGTTTTCTTTACAGGAATTCAGCTGAGAGAGTCGACTGGATTGATCGTTTTATTTTTGATGGACAAGGCTTATAATCAGTCAAAAGAATTATAGTGTTAGGAGACTTCAATATAGACTTATTTAAAGATAATTATAACTGGAACCTTGCTTATAAATCCTATGGTCTAACTCAATTGATACAATCACCAACACTATAACCAATGTCTAACACACTAATTGATCATTTATATGTTAATGATCCTAAAAATATAGAAACAACTGTACCTGGGTGTGGTTGCAGTGACCATTTTCCTATTTGCTTTACATGGTCAAAAAAAGGTGCAAAAAGTCACAAAACGATTATTTTTAGAAAATTTGACTTAAAATTTCATTTCTGATCTTTCTCCTCTCAATAGCCTCTATCAATATACAGATCCTGATCAGGCCTTAGAAGTTTGGTATAGTGTTTTCCTTAACGTATATAACAAACATGCTCCTTTTCAGACCTAAAGAGTTAGATATCGAATAAAACCTTCATGGCTAATAGATGAAATCCAAAATGCTATATATCACAGACTATTTGTTGAAACATGATTGCCGTGAAAAGTATAAAAAGCAAAGGAATAAAGTAACTTCTATGATGCCAGCTGAGAAAAGAAATATTTTCTCCATCTGATAAATTAAAAGAAAAATAGCAGATCTATTTGGAAAGCTATAAATCAGTTCACTAATAAAAACGCAAAGTTGTCAAGAAATAGAGAAAAGACATATCAGCAGACAAATTAAACTACAATTTTTCCACTGTGGATAAACAAACAATACAAACTGATGAATCTAATAACAATGACTAAGATGAATTACAAAAATAATGCCTTGAAAAATAACATTCTTCTTTTGTTGACGCCCATCCTTTAAGTGTTCAAGAAGTTTTCATTTCGTTAAAACAGACTGGCACTCGTGGCATTGATGGAATTGATGGTAAAATTCTGAAACTATCTTCTCAAGTTATAGCAGGAACTCTCACATAATTATAGTGACAATCTTTGTCTGGATAAACAATACTTCCCTAAGGCCTTGACCGTCTTTACCCCGATACAGCCGCAGCCGACAGTAACAGCGGCCGCTGCTAGATTCCAGTACCCAGCCACAAACGCTTTTCAATGGGAGCATCGATTTCTTTAGTAGCAGACGATTCATCTGATTCACACTGTTCACTGGTCCCGTAACCCGCCAGGGTCGTGGGGGCGCTGCATGGTGGACGAACGGTGGACCAGCTGGATCCACTTAGCGCGGTCGTGGGCAAGTGCCTGGGTGACACTGAAGTCCTCCCCTGTCCAATCACGGATGTCGTCGGCCCACTTTCTCCTCTGTCTGCCCCGTCTTCTCTTCCCCTGGACTGTTCCTTGCAGGATGGTCTTTGCAAGTCCTTCTGAGCGTGTTACGTGCCCATACCATCTGAGTTTCCTCTTTTTCGCCGTGGTCAGTAGGTCTTCATAACCCCGCACCTGTTGAGTGATCATTCTGCGGACTTCATTGTTGGTGACATGGTCCTTGTATGAGATGCCAAGGAGCCTTCTGAGGCATCTCATTTCTACTGCTTGGATCCTCCTTTGTAGGTCTGCGTTTAGTGTCCATGCCTCACATGCGTAAAGCATGATTGAGGTGACTAGCGCGTTTAGTAACTTTACCTTGGTTCCGAGAGGGATGTTTCTGTCTCTCCATATGGTCTTCAGTCTTGCCATTGCTGCTGCTGTTTGTGCCGGCAGCTCTTGCTAGGATTTCGGTCTTCGATCCCTCCTCACTTATGATGGCTCCAAGGTACTTGAAATGGTCAACTGTCTCCAGTTCTTTTCCGCTGAGAGTGATCTTGGTGGTGATTGGCTGGGCACTGTTTGTCATGAGCTTGGTTTTCTCGGCACTGATTTCCATGCCGTATCGGGAGGATATTTCGTCCAGTTTCTTCACTAGGATGGCCAGTTCCTCTTCATTTCCTGCCAGACCGTCAATGTCATCGGCAAACCTGAGGTTGGTGATTGTTCGCCCTCCAATGCTGACTGTGCCTGTGTGGTCTGATTAGCAGACGATAAATTGAATGTTTTTGTCTTGGAAGTAGAAACATTTGAACGAGAATTGTTTAGTGAGTCCGATATTAAACGCTTAGGAGGAAGGAAATGCTGCAGTTAGGGAGAATAGTGAGCCAGAAAATAACGTGCTACATGGCACATTCCTGACCTGTGCTACACACACCAACTGTGGAGAAATTTGACCTCCCGGCTGGTCCCCAGCATAGACGCCTGAAAACGTGATGCCTTTTGACTGTTTTCTCATTACCACACTTTTGCTTTGAAACTGCAATGGCAGAAACGAACAGATATGCCGATAATGAAAATAGCAAGAAGGAAAATAAAATAGGTGTCTGGTCTGCCAAGGTTCACAGGTGACAGCAATGGGTACACCCCCCACACATCCATAATTTGTGCTTTTTGTGATGTGATGTGACCCTGTGCCACCGCTACGACTACTTTAGAGACTACCAACATAAAAATTGTGTAGGGTTACAGAAGTTCTGTGTTGTTTCGAATTTGTCACACCTGTGCTGTGACACTGGTGACAGTGTGACAGTCATGTAGGGTTACAGAAGTTCTGTGTTGTTTCGAATTTGTCACACCTGTGCTGTGACACTGGTGACAGTGTGACAGTCATGTACAATAATACACTTCTGTACACTTAACAAACATGTGGTAGCACATACAGATATGAACTGCAGTATAAAGGTCACATGTTGATTGAATATGACTTGTTTCAAAAGAAAAAAATAGTTAAACAAAACTTTTGTCTCTTCGAGACATACCATAAAACAACAGGTGCTATGGGGACATTGTGTGACATCCTTGAAGTACTATTGCACATAACCATTGGTAAACACATCAGCTGGGTATCAGTTCCTTATTCTACACTAACATGCATAAACTATTGTCAAATCCATGCAGGATTTGCTGTTTTATCATATATACCATACTTTTACCTGTGATGGGTGACAAATAAGGTGACAATGACAAGACATCTGGTGACCAGACACAAACTTGCGCCTAAATGCAAGTACAAAGACGTATCTAGCTTGTGACAAAATTTCAGCCTGATAGCTTGTTATGCACACACACAATTGTCTTAGGAGTAAAGTAAGTTAGTTGGGGGTAGAAAACATTCAAAGAATTCAAAGTCTACAGGCAGTTTAGCTCTGTAGAATCCAACAACAAGAGGGTTAAAACAAGCAAAAATTATTCCTTTGTTTAAATCAGGAAATGCTGCTGATCCATCCAACTTCAGTCCTATTTCTATATTGTCGGTTCTTTCAAAACCCTTGGAACAACATATACATAAGTGTATTCTTTCCCATCTGAACAAGTATAACCTTATACGCCCAGATCAGTCAGGGTTTAGAGAACATCACTCATGTCATACAGCTTTAACAAAACTGACAGATCGATGGTTATCAAACATAAATAACAAGCAATTTACAGGAGTATTATTTGTTGATTTCGCTAAAGAGTTTGATGTTATAAATCATAAACTTCACCTTAAAAAGTTAGCAACTTACAAACTATCTCTCAACACACTAAATTTAATCTAATCTTTTCTTTCTGATAGACAGCAGATAGTGTCTTTGAACGCATCTACCTCCAGATTTCTTCCAAAGGTTTATGGTATACCTCAAGGTTCTGTTTTAGGTCATTTGCTGTTCTTAATGTATATCAACGATCTTCCTTTATTTATAGGAACTCAGTGAGAAATGTTTGCGGATGACACCACCTTAGAAATAGCTAAATCAAACGCTCATGAAGACTATGATACCATGCAAAAAAAGTATAAATCACCTTGTTAAATGGACACATGATGATGATGTGTTGAGCAGCCGAATAGTTTTTGAGAACTGGTCATCACTTCAATGTGTTAGGCAGATGATACTATATGAGTACAATGGCTAAGACAATCCGCTCAGTACGAGCACTGCTCCTATAGAAAGTAATAGGACGGGATAGCTCAGTGGTCGGAGCACTCGCTTTCCCCCAGCCAAGTTAAGCAGTACAGTTCCCCCATTTCACCCAGCTGTAAATGGGTACCTGCCCTCTTTAGGGTCAGGGAAGGTAAAGCAGCGATGGAGAGGAGATGGGCGCCACCCTCAATATGCTGGCCCTAGAGAAGTGAGGTCTCTGACGCCTCGCTCCCCTACGACCTTATAGGTTATGGGACTCCTTTACCTTTTTTTTCCTTACCTTACTATAGGTATACTTCTGCAAAGAATGTCATGGTAATCAGAAAGAAACAGAATACAGATAACAGCGTGAAGGGGGCTTCCAGTTTATCTGGAAGTTCCTCGCTCGGTAGGGTGGATTATGTGCGACAGGTAACCCTCGATCGTCATCCAGCGACTGTCCACATCAGAAAACCTCTCAGAATGGGTACATGGAATGTACGGACTATGCTACAAAAAGGAAAATTGGAAAATCTCAAACAAGAAATGGAAAGAATGAACCTCAATATACTAGGACTTTCAGAAGTGAGATGGAAAGGAGCAGGCTGCATAACATCCGACAACTACACCATTCTTTACTCAGGAGGAGATCAACACCAGAAAGGAGTTGGCATGATTCTAGATCAAGAAACCTCAAAGACCATCAAAGGTTTCTGGACTGTAAATGACAGAGCCCTGATAGTAAAATTAGGGCACAC
>CM054150.1:57462007-57484827 GCA_028751875.1 Rapana venosa | reverse complement strand
ATTTTTGGTGTTAATAAAGTTCTTGACAATTCTGATAAGATATTGTTAAGCATAAATTTCCCATAATTTTATAGTTTTTTTACCCATCAAAAAAAAATTTAAAAAATTAGTATTACTTCAGTTTTAGTAGAGAGATAGGGAAAAAGGGGATTCAAGGTAAACTGCTTAGTTTTTATATAAAACTATGCAAGTTTTTGGTTCGATGAGGCGAAGCCGAATCGGACCAAAAGTTGCCTGGTTTTAGATAAACAGTAAGTAGTTGAGCTTGAATCCCCTTTTTCCCTATCTCTCTCCATGCCAGGTGCAGACTGTGGAAGTGATCATGTCCCAGTTATCGGGACAATGCGACTAAAATTGAAAAAGTTGTCAAAAGCAAAAAGAACACCAAAACTGCAAATGAACATGCTACAAACTGACGAAGAAATCAAAGAAAAATACAAGATCAAAGTTGGAAACAAATTCGATGGCCTAGATCAACTCACCACTACAGAGGAAAAATGGCAGATGATGAAAGATAGCATCAGCGAGGCAGCAAAGAATATATACCAGTCATAATATAGAAGAACATAAGAAGTGGATGAGCTCCGAGATTTAAACCTAATGGAAAAACAGGAGAAAGGCAAAAGTAGATGAAAAGAAGTATAAAGAACTCGACAAACTGGTTAAGAAAAAATGTAATGAAGCCAAAGAAGAATGGATCAATATGCAGTGCAAGGAAATTGAAATGAATGCAAATTTTGATAGCAAACTTATGCATGAAAAAATAAAAGATGTGACAGGGAAGAAATCATCTGCAAAAACAGGTTGTATAAAGTCGAGAGATGGAGATATACTCATGGAAAAAGAAGATATTCTTAACAGGTGGTCAAAATACATCGAAGAGTTATACCACGACGACAGAGGTCCACCTCCTCATATTAGCAACGAAGATGGCCACATAATCATGGAAGATGAAGTGAGACATGCACTCAGCAAGATGAAAAATGGTAAGGCGCCAGGACCTGATGATATCCCATCTGAATTGATAACAGCCCTGGATGAAGTGGGAATTAAGGCATCACAAAACTACTAAACAATATATATGACACAGGAAGATTCCGACAGATATGAAGAAGTCCATCTACATTGCGATCCCTAAGAAACTGGGTACAGCTGAATGTGACCAACATCGTACAATCAGCCTGATGAGTCACCTCACCAAAGTTCTTTTACGAATACTCATGAAGAGAATGAGAAATAAAATACTCCCCAGAAATATCAGAAACGCCAATTTGGATTCATGGCAGACAAAGGCACCAGAAATGCAATCTTCGCATTGAAAACTCTCATGGAAAGATCCATCGAGGTCCAGAAAGACCTGTACCTCTGCTTCATTGACTACTCAAAAGCGTTCGACAAAGTATGACACTCCGACTTGTTTGATATTCTGGCAGGGCTATACATCGACGGGAAAGATACTTCGAGTCCTCAGAACATATATTGGGAACAGGAGGCAGCCATTAGAGTCGACAATGACATCAGTCAATATAGACCAATCTGCAGGGGTGTGAGGCAGGGCTGCGTGTTCTCGCCTGATTTATTTAATGTATATGGTGAAATAATTCTACGAAATATTGAGAATCATGAGGGAATTAGTGTAGGTGGCCACAACATCAACAACCTGAGATATGCAGATGACACAGTCCTTATCGCCGACTCTGAAGAAAAACTGCAAAAGATTTTAACAACAGTAACAGACGAAAGCAAAAAGAAAGGATTACAGCTCAATGCAAAGAAGACAGAATGCATGGTGATCTCGAAAAAAGCTGTTATACCACAATGCAACATAGCCTGTAAAGGAGAGATAATCAGACAAGTAAACACCTTTAAATACCTTGGTTGTACTATCACCCCGGACGGCAAGTGTGACACAGAAATCAAGAAGAGAATCGGTCAATCTAAGGCAACTTTTAACAACAATGAAATGCATTTTTAACAACAGTAAGATTAGCCTCAAGACAAAGATCCATGTTTTGAGAGCCTACGTATGGTCCATTCTTCTGTACGGATGTGAGTGCTGGACCCTAGCCAAGGACACAGAACAGCGACTAGAAGCAGTGGAAATGTGGTTCATCCGGAGAATCATGAAAATCTCATGGACAAAAAGAAAAACTAATGCAGAAGTAATGGAAATGACTGGGTACAAGAAGATCCCTTCTCAACACCATCAGAGAAGACAGCTCAAATTTTTCGGCCATATAATCAGGGCTGACGGACTAGAGAAACTGTTATGGAGTGGCAAAATCTGTGGAAACAAGAGCAGAGGAAGACAACGCACAAAATTCACAGACAGCCTAAACAAATTCGCAACGAATAAAGAGGGCACCAACAATGAGCTCATGAGAGGGACCGAGAACAGGAAAGATCGGAGAGCCATGATCGTCGATGTCTGCAGGACCAGACCGGACACTTGAAGAAGAAGAAATAGACACATTTAAATCATATGGCTCTTAACCCACATAAAACTGAATTAAATTTATGTTGGTTACGAACAGACAAAAACGTCAGAATCTTACTCAGATATTACCAGATCTTTATATTTCTAATGTAAAAGTTGACAAGTAGTAAATCACAAATTTTTAGGTGTAACGATAGACAATAACATATCATCGTCAAAACATTTTGAAAGTTTTACTGCAAATATTGCATCAAAATTGTATCATTTTAGAAAAGTAAAAAAAACTTTTTAGATCTTCATTCTAGAAAACTATTAGCCTATATTATGCATATATTCAGTGTAACATTGCTTATGGATCCACACCGTGGGATCTAGCTAGCAAAAATATGCTCAAACCGTTAATAAGTGTTCATAAAAGAGCCATCAAAATTACCATTGACAAATCATCTTCATTTACAGCATCTGACTACAAACAAGCAAATGTTCTACCTCTCGAAGCAAAACTTCTATACAATAAAGGGATTTTTATGCATAAAATGCTCCACGGAAATGCTCCATTTGTTCTTAAGGCCATGTTTACCATTAATGAATATCGACATTCACATAAACTGAACCTTCCTTTTACGACCATTACTCTTTGCAAATCTAGTCTAAAGTATTCTGGAGGATGGTTGTGAAATGATTTACCAGAAGTCGTGAGATCTGAATCAAACTTTAAAAATTTTTTAAAACAGACTGTACAATTACCTTATGGATCTATCTGACTTGACCTGTCTATGTCCAAAGATGTATTGAGAACAATATCATATACTTTTTTCCCCACTGATATTATAATTAGAGCATATTTCGTTTCAGTATACATAGCTTTGATGATCTCTCTCTCTCTCTCTCTCTCCTCTCTCTCTCTCCCTCTCTCTCTCTCTCTCCTCTCCTCTCTCTCTCTCTCTCTCTCTTTCTCTCTGTCTCTCTGTCTCTCTCCCCCCCCCCCCCCCCTTTCCTCCTCCTTCAACCTAATCATTCTTCTCTGCTTCCTCCTCTTGTTCCCTTCCTGTTCATTTTTTCTTCTTCTTTTCTTCCCTTTTGTCTTATCCTCTACATAAACTAATAATGATAAATACTGCACACACCTCCCCCCTTCTCTCTCAAATAAAGATCATTCATTCATTCATTCATTCATCCCCTCTCTCCATCTCTCTTTCTCTCCCTCCCTCCCTCTCATATCTGTTCTGTGTATACAACTATCTCTATTATGTTTGTTTATGCATGTTTACATTTTACCTAATTCTTTAGGTATTTCATTATTGTTTGTTTAATTGAATGTTTGGTTGATTGATTTACCTTCTGGACTGAGGGCTGGATGGAAAAAAGCCACCGTAGTGCTTGCTCTTTTCCCTCAATAAAAATGTTCATTCATTCATTCATTCTCTCTCTTCCCCCCCCCCCCCCCCCCCCCCCCCCCCCTCCTCCCTCTCTCTCTCTCTCTCTCTCTCTCTTCTCTCTCTCTCTCTCTCTCTCTCTCTCTCTCTCTCTCTCTCTCTCTCTCTCTCTCTCTCTCTCTCTCTCTCTCTCTCTCTCTCTCTCTCTCTCATGTTTGCATTCTCTCTGACACTTTTGTTTCTGGAAAATGTTGTTTAACAATATGACTCGAAGAAACATCAAAGATTTTTTTTTTTAGGTGTATGTGTGTGAATGAAAACAAACTACTTTTGTCATATCATTATTCCTTCAAGCTCCATAACGTTTATATATTATCATAATTATTTTGTTTATGATGATGGTGATGATGGTGATGATGGTGATGATGATGATGATAGAGGTGATGACGACGATGATGATAGCGGTGGTGATTATTGTGATTATTAAGATTCACTTTGCTTATATTTTGTCTGTTTACTTTCTTTCTTTCTTTTCGAGGGCTGGTAATAAAGTCTTGTACTTATTCTATTACCCTAAAAAAATAACATGTCGTTATCGTTATCTATGCAAATACATGTCTCAAAGAGTATACCAATTGACTTAAGTCAAGTCAAGTCAAGTCAAAAACACTTTAATCATCCCATGAAGGGCAATTACAATACTGACAGGCAGATTGATACACATCAAATATATCAAAGACACAAAAGGTATATTTCATATTGGTTTTCAAATAAAATGTCACGAACACACACACACACACACACACACACACACACACACACACACCAACACACACGCGCGCATGCGCACACACACGCAAACACCCGCACGCACGCACACACATCAATTGTGAACACAATTTTAAACCCATTGACTAGAAGACATAAAAACTTATTTTTACGCACGCATATACGCAGCACGTACACACGCACGTACGTGTGTGTGCGAACACGCCCACGCACACCCACACCATACACCAATATAGGAATTCAATGTTTTAAGACCGTTGACTAGAAGACAGACTTATTTCGCACACCCACGCACCCACCCACACACACACACATAATTATGTATTGACTACACTCGTAACAATGACAGTCACGAAATCAAACATTTTCCTGACTTTCATTCAAGAAAACATTCTTTCAAGCTTATGTACAATCTTCAATAGATTACACTTCAACCCTGTGGGATTCTGCTAGGGCAAACACTGTGAAACCATTATTAAGTCTGTATAAACGTGCTCATCAACTGGTCCTTCTGAAGAAGACAACCTTGCTAGAAGTGGATTATACTCAATTAAATATTCTTCCCCTACACCAAAGACTAAGATATAACAAAGGCCTCATGATGTTTAAGATGATGACAGGAACTGTTCCCTCATCCTTAAAAGACAAGTTTCCAATGAATCATTCCAGAAATACTGAAAAGCCGAGTGTCCCAATCCCAAGAATGGATTTTTTCAAATCTAGTGTACTTTACTCAGGCCCTGTGCTGTGGAACTCTCTTCCTGATTCATTTAGACAACACCAATCATTAACAATCTTCAAGTCATTTTTTCATCCACTTGATGCATCAAAAATAACAAAACATACTTGATCTGTTGGAAACAAAGTAAATATATCCTCCCCTACCTTATACAAATTATCCTCTCTCTCTCTCTCTCTCTCTCTCTCTCTCTCTCTCTCTCTCTCTCTTGGGGCTTGGTGAGCTGATCTCGATGAGAGAGGACGTATATTTTTTTGCTATCTCTCTCTCCTTGATGATTATTTACAGTACTGCTGATTTTTTTTTTAACTTAGAAAAAATCGAGTCAAGTCGAGAAGCAAACAAACCAAGATTCTTATCCCAACGTCTGTTGTGGGCTCTTCAGTATCCTACATGTGCAGAAGTTCACCTAACAAGTATTGATAATTATACAAAAACTATTATTCTGATCAACAGAAATTAATGTAAGTGTGAAAAGGCTTTGCACTTCGGACATAAACGCTAGTGCTGTATTCCTCTTAGCCTACACTTAATGCTTGTGTTTGTGCTGACCGAGATCTGTGGTCATCGTAACCTTGGTGAAAGTGCCTAAATATATGTGATCTCAGACTATCAAGTATATGTAATGAAAGTGTAGGACATTACAAACATCGTTAATTAACACCGCAAACAGTTAAAAAAAAAAAAAGAAAGAAAGATCTGTAGGACATTACAAACATGTTATTTCAATAAAGTGTGACAAATCATGAACATCACGATCTTTTGAACAAATGCTACGAACATCGTTATTACAACAAACATCCATTACAAATCATGAATATCATGATCTGTAGGACATTATTTTGCATGCATGTAAATGATTTGAGTGCAAGCGCTTTGATTTGTTTGTTTTTTACAAGATTCAGCGCTATATAAATTCCATATATTATTATTATTATTACTATTTTACAAACATCATTACAAATCATAAATATAATGATCTGTAGGGAATTACAAACATCATTACAAATCATGAATATCATGATCTGTAGGGAATTACAAACATCATTACAAATCATGAATGTCATGATTTGTAGGGCATTACAAACATCATTACAAATCATGAATGTCATGATTTGTAGGGCATTACAAACATCATTACTAATCATGAATATCATGATCTGTAGGGCATTACAAACATCATTACTAATCATGAATATCATGATCTGTAGGGCATTACAAACATCATTACTAATCATGAATATCATGATCTGTAGGGCATTACAAACATCATTACTAATCATGAATATCATGATCTGTAGGGCATTACAAACATCATTACTAATCATGAATATCATGATCTGTAGGGCATTACAAACATCATTACTAATCATGAATATCATGATCTGTAGGGCATTACAAACATCATTACTAATCATGAATATCATGATCTGTAGGGCATTACAAACATCATTACTAATCATGAATATCATGATCTGTAGGGCATTACAAACATCATTACTAATCATGAATATCATGATCTGTAGGGCATTACAAACATCATTACTAATCATGAATATCATGATCTGTAGGGCATTACAAACATCATTAACACAGCAGCGTTGCAAATCATGAACATCATGATCTCTTGAAGAGTATGAACAATGTAAACATTACAAACATCGTGACAAACCATGATCTTTAGGACAGTATGAACATTGTAAACATTACAAATATCGTGACAAACCATGATCTTTAGGACAGTATGAACATCGTAAACCTTACAAACATCGTGACAAACCATGATCTTTAGGACAGTATGAACATCGTAAACCTTACAAACATCGTGACAAACCATGATCTTTAGGACAGTATGAACATCGTAAACCTTACAAACATCGTGACAAACCATGATCTTTAGGACAGTATGAACATCGTAAACCTTACAAACATCGTGACAAACCATGATCTTTAGGACAGTATGAACATTGTAATTATTACAAACATCGTGACAAATCATGAACATTATGATCTCTTGAACAGTACAAACATTGTTAACAAAACAAACATTCTCCCAAAACATGAATATTGTAGACATCATAAACATTGAGGACAACATGACTGAAGAAGAAAAAACCCTCACAAACATCCTTTAAAAAACAACACATACACATTTAGAGATCATGGACATCGATGGAAAAACATTACCATTGTTTGAAATATTAAAAAGGCATGAACATAATGAACAGCATGAACATTCTGAAAACCACTTTGTGAAATCATGAACATTCAGGAAAGAATGGCAAACCGTATGTATAACTGTAACACTGCCACATCGTGTACATTATCCAAAATGTTGAACATTGCGGTAAAAAGCATAAGCAATAAGACATCAATGTGAACATTATAGAAAAAGAGCTATGTTTGTGTGATCAATATGGCCATCACAAAAATTATGACATCAGCAACATCATGGCATGAATATTACAAACATCATGAGCACGGTGAACATTGTAGACATGATAAACAAAGTAACATCACATACAGTGCAGACATAAATAAAATTGTGACCTCATTATTTATTTCACGTCTTCACGTCATAAAATTTTTTGCGGCTGTGTATTATTTCTAATGAGTACGTTCACATCTTCCAGTGGGTTTGTTGTTGTTCTTGTTGTTGAAAGTAATGGATCCTAGCTAGTTATTGTTGTTGTTGTTGTTGAAAGTAATGGATTCTAGTTATTCTTTTTGTTGGTGTTGTTGAAAGTAATGGATTCTACTTATTCTTTTTGTTGATGTTGTTGAAGGTAGTGGATCCTAGTTATTCTTTTTGTTGTTGTTGTTGAAAGTAATGGATCCTAGTTATTCTTTTTGTTGTTGTTGAAAGTAATGGATCCTAGTTATTCTTTTTGTTATTATTATTGTTGTTGTTGTTGTTGTTGTTGTTGAAAGTAATGGATCCTAGTTATTCTTTTTGTTGTTGTTAAAAGTAATGGATCCTAGTTATTCTTTTTGTCGTTGTTGTTGTTGTTAAAACTAATGGATCCTAGTTATTCTTTTTGTTGTTGTTTTTGAAAGTAATGGATCCTAGTTATTCTTTTTGTTGTTGTTGTTGTTGAAAGTAATGGATCCTAGCTATTCTTGTTGTTGTTGTTGAAAGTAATGGATCCTAGTTATTCTTGTTGTTGTTGTTTTTTTAAAGTAATGGATCCTAGCTATTCTTGTTGTTGTTGTTAAAAGTAATGGATCCTATTTATACTTGCTGTTGTTGTTGTTGTTGTTGTTGTTGAAAGTAATGGATCCTAGTCATTCTTTTTGTTGTTGGTGTTGTTGAAAGTAATGGATGCTAGTTATTCTTTTTGTTGTTGTTGTTGAAAGTAATGGATCCTAGTCATTCTTTTTGTTGTTGTTGTTGAAAGTAATGGATCCTAGTTATTCTTTTTGTTGTTGTTGTTGTTGAAAGTAATGGATCCTAGCTATTCTTGTTGGTGTTGTTGGAAGTAATGGATCCTAGTTATTCTTTTTGTTGTTGTTATTGTTGTTGAAAGTAATGGATCCTAGCTATTCTTGTTGGTGTTGTTGGAAGTAATGGATGCTAGTTATTCTTTTTGTTGACCTCTTATAGGTAGTTTTATGATTGTATGTCGTTTTGTTGTTGACCTATTGTATGTTTTGTTGTTGTTGTTGACCTATTGTGTGTTGTTTTGCCGAGTGTAACATTGTATCTCATTTCAGATACAAGAAAAGCTGTATTTTTGTCTTTCTTTCGGGGGGATTTCCCGTCTGCCTTGGTGTAGCAGTTTCCCACCTTCTGGATATGCGGGGGTCATTCCAGCTGATGCTGCTAAGCGCGTCTACCCTTGATCTCCCTGTGCGTTTTGGTTTTTGTATTTTGGTTTTTTTCCTAAGTATAGACAAATAGTCGGTTACACTGTACAACGCCGATGGTTGTGGAAAAGTGAGGAAAATACAAACTCTACCTGTTTGTCGTGGTTGTGTGCCAATGCCTGGGTCTCCACGACCAATTTGTGTGTTTGCTTTTTTGTTTGTTTGTTAGTTTCTGTTTTCAGCCAAATAACTGATGTTTCTCTCTCTCTCTCTCTCTCTCTCTCTTCTCTCTCTCTCTCTCTCTCTCTCCTCTCTCTCTCTCTCTCTCTGTTTTTGATTTGATAGTCCATAATCAGCAGGGCAGAAAGTATGTGTAGTATGCTTATCTGTAACCCTTGAAAAACAAAGATCATCCATTCAAAGATTCTCTCCCCCCCCCCCCCCCCCCACTCTCTCTCTCCCTCCCTCGTCATTCTCGTGGTCAATATAGGGGGGGGGGAAGGTCTGGTTCTAGACAATATCTATGGACTAAGCAAAGATGAAGCCAAGATTGTTGTTTTTTTAAATATCCAAGCCAAAATTGAAGAATTACACATCTCCAACTTGGTAGCAGCAGGAGACTGGAATTTAGTTCTCCATGCAGCCCTTGTTTATCACAATTATAAACATGTCAATTATGCTAAGGCCAAGGAAATAATGACGTTCAAACGAGATAGAGTAGACATTGTGGAGAGAACGTCATTGAGAGGTAACAGGATGAACCTGGAGTAGACCAAGACCACTCCAACAGAGAGGATTCGACCTCTCTCTAGTAATTATCAGATACCTTTTACTACCATCACAAATACAGACATTATGGATATAGGAGTGATCATTCCTTGGTTTTAATAATAATAATAATATATGAAATTTGTATAGCGCTATATCTTGCAAAAACAAATCAAAGCACACACACGCGCGCGCGCGCGCGCGCACGCACACACACACACACACACACACACACACAGAGGTTGTGTACTTTGGCAGGGTGGTGAGCGTTTCGGCTGTTGAGGGTAAGGACAGAAATGAGATGAAACAAGAGGGGAAAGTCTTAGATTTGAAATAAATGTGTTTTGAGGCTGGATTTAAAAGTGTCAAAAGTAGGCTTTTGCGGGGGGGGGGGGGGGGGGGGGGGGGGGGGAGAGGGAGGTCATTCCAGATCACTGGACCAGAAATAGAGAAAGAGCCACGGCCGACTGTGGATTGGTTGAATCTAGGTATTCGTAAGCACAGGGTATCTGCAGCAGAGCGGAGGGATCCCTCCAGCTTGAACCAACTCAGCTGGAATGTTGTCAGCCCCTGCTGACTTCCCCTTTTTCAGCGATCTGACTGCTGTTTCCACTTCTTCTCGGAGGATAGGGTGACTGTCTGTGTCTTTGTTTGCGGGTACATTAAGGACTTCTGGATCTCCTGCGGTTCTATAGTTATACAGGTCGGAGCAGTATTCTGTCCATCTGTTCAGAATATCCTGGTCGTCAGTGAGACACTTCCCATTTTTGTCTTGGATTGTTAAACCTTTTCCCTCTTTTGTGCTAGTCAGGTCTTTCACCAGCTGATATGCTTTCTTGCTATTGTTTTTCTTGATGTTCTCTTCAATGTCTTGGCACTGTTCACCGATCCATTTCTCTTTTGCCTCCGTCATGGAATTCCTGATTCTTTTGTTGACTGCCCTATATTGTTCTGCTCTTTCTTTTGTTTCATTTTTCTTTTTCTTCAACTCTCTACGCTTGTCGCATAGTTGTAGGATGTTATGTGTGACCCATGGTTTTTTGACTGGTCGGTGTTTGCCAAGAAGCTCGCTTGCTGTTTCAGTCACTGCTGTATTGAAACTATTCGTCAGTGTATCTATGTCTGAGTCTATCACAGTGAGTGCTGCAAACTTTCCACCTATCCTTACTTGAAAAATTTCTAATACCTCTGGGTCCTCCAGCTTCTCGAGGTCAAATTTGATCCTGATGTTGTTACGCTTGTGGATTTTCTTTAGACGTAGTCGGAAAGTCATCATCACAAGATCATGATCACTCCCTATGTCTGCTCCTGGAAAACTTCGTTTCTGTGCGATGTTAACGCTAGACTGAAACCGTCTTTTCACCATGATGTAATCTATTTGGTTGTGGTGTTCTCCATTTGGGCTATGCCATGTCCATTTTCTGGATTTCTTGTGTGGGCCAAGTGTATTCACTAGCTGGAGGTGGTTGTTACTGGCAAACTCCAGGAGTCTCAAGCCTCTTTCATTTGATTGGTTATTACAATGTGGCCCACAAACACCTTCCCAATCTTTCCATGCATCTTCTCCTACCTTGGCGTTCCAGTCACCTTGCACAACGAGGATGTCTTTCTTGGGAGTTTGATTCAGAACCTCTTGTAAGGAGGTAAAGGTAAAGGAGTCCCATAACCTATAAGGTCTTAGGGGAGCGAGGCGTCAGAGACCTCACTTCTCTAGGGCCAGCATATTGAGGGCGGCGCCCATCTCCTCTCCCTCGCTGCTTTACCATCCCTGACCCTAAAGAGGGCAGGTACCCATTTACAGCTGGGTGAACTGGGGGAACTGTACTGAAGCCAAGGCGCGCAAACGGTCACCCATCCAACTGGTAACCACGCTCGACGCTGCTTAACTTGGCTGGGGGAAAGCGAGTGCTCCGACCACTGAGCTATCCCGTCCCACCTCTTGTAGCTGGTCATAAAATTATTCTATGGCTTCATCTGTGCAGTCTGATGTAGGGGCGTATGCCTGTACTACAGTTGTGTTAAAGGGGGTTGCTCTCAGGTGGAAGAACTGACACATGAGATGTCCAGATATCAATGGCGCATCCTTGGGCTCTGCGAAGTAAGGTGGAAAAACATGGGAGAAACAACGACCCAGGAAGACCACAAATTATACTACAGTGGAAAACAGGATAAACATGAACACGGCGTGGGGTTTCTCGTTCACAAAGACACCGTGAACACCGTCATGAGCTGTCAGCCTGTGTCCAGCAGACTTATTACCATGATATGTAAATGACGTCTAAAATCATCATGTCTAACATCTTCATATCTAAAAATCTTCATGATGTCTAAAATCTTCATGATGTCTGATATGTAAATGATGTCTAAAATCTTCATGAAGTATGATAGGTAAATGATGTCTAAAATCTTCATGAAGTCTGATATGTAAATGATGTCTAAAATCTTCATGAAGTATGATAGGTAAATGACGTCTAAAATCTTCATGTCTAACATCTTCATATCTAAAAATCTTCATGATGTCTAAAATCTTCATGATGTCTGATATGTAAATGATGTCTAAAATCTTCATGAAGTCTGATATGTAAATGATGTCTAAAATCTTCATGAAGTCTGATATCTTCACGATGTCTAAAGTCTTCATCATGTGTAAAATCTTCGGAAAGTCTTCATCATGTGTAAAATCTTCGGAAAATGTTCATGATGTGTTAAATCTTCGGAAAGTGGTCATGATGTGTAAAAATTGTTCACAATGTTTAAAATCTTCGAAAAGTGTTCATGATGTGTAAAATATTCGGAAAATGTTCATGATGTGTAAAATCTTCGGAAAGTGTTCATCGTGTGTTTTTAAAAAAAAATCTTCGGAAAATGTTCATGATATGTAAAATCTTCGGAAAGTGTTCATTATGTGTAAAATATTCCGGAAGTGTTCATCATGTGTAACATCTTCGGAAAGTGTTCATCATGTGTAAAATCTTCGGAAAATGTTCATGATGTGTTAAATCTTCGGAAAGTGTTCATGATGTGTAAAATATTCGGAAAGTGTTCATGACGTGAAAACTTTTAGGAAAGTGTCCATGATGTGTAAAATCCTACTGTTGTTGTCTTGTTGCTGTCTACACCACTTCATCAGCAGTTCTGTAAATGCTATGTCACTCACTGCCACGCTGCACATGACACCAGAGGGCAATTTAGGATACATTGACGTCAGCATCATGATCGTCATTATCACCTTTACCATCGTCGTCATCGTCATCATCATCTTTACCATCGTCGTCATCGTCATCATCATTGTGCTGTCATAACTTTAGCTGATAAATCCTCTAGATAATTTAGAACTGTGTATATCTTGCTCCCTCCCTTACTTCTGTATCTGTTCCTCTGCAATGAATAAAGGAACTTTGGAATTAATCTTGAGATCTATACAATGTATAGCTGTAGGCATTTTTCCACATTTAATCTGTTACGCAAAGGGCTTTGCTGTACCTCTGAAAACAAGAAGGAAAGCTGTCTATAATATATGTTGTCATCATCATCATCATCATCATCATCCTCAAGACCGCTCGCTTAATAACTTCTTATGTTTATTTTTGCTTTTAAATGACATGGACACTGGCATTTTGAAATAGTGCCCAACGCCCATGAACGCAAGGCTGCATGCTTAATTCAACGCAGAATCTCGGCACTTCCTCTGGAACATGCTTCAGAAAGACAACTCCCTCTGCCTCTTTCGGCAGTGCTTCACTGGGGAGACAGACCAGTTTGGGTGTATGTCTGGGTTGCCATGCATTTGTGAGCGTTGAGAGCAAGCACGTTTTTATTTACATACTTCTCCCCGAAGTCGGAATGCGGCTACCTTCATTGTGGGCCCAAAAAACGGTCGAATACGCAAAAACTGTTGCCATTGATGAGCTTCAGAGCTCTAGCCGAGGAACGAAAAATATATGATATATAAAAATATATAATAGATATCTTTTGAAGGCACGCTACAAAACTACAAGACTTCATTGAATCATTTAGAGATTACCTAAGGGTAAGGCTCCACAGCATTATACTCGGTCCTGTGAAACGCATTACATTCATAAGTAACTATCTTTGCTCTTTTTGACAAGTCCACAACACTGAGCATGATACTCGGTCTTTTTGAAACAAGCTTTCCACTGAATAACCTTTGCTGTTATGTATGACACGTTGGACGGGACAGCTAAGTGATCAGAGCACTCGCTTTCCCCAAGTTAAGGTTAAGCATCATTGAGCGTGGTTTCCAAATGGATGGGTGACCGTTTGCGCGCCTTGGCCAAAGTATAGTCCCCCAGTTCACTCAGGTGTAAATGGGTACCTGCCCTCTTTTGGGTCAGGGAATTTAAAGCAGCGAGGGAGAGGAGATTGGCGCCGCCCTCAATATGCTGGCCCCCACGAAAAGCTGAGGTCTCTGACGCCTCGCTCCCCTAAGACCATATTTGCTATGGGGCACCTTTACCTTTTCTTCTTTTAAAACCTTATTATGACAAGGCTACGACGGTAAGACTATGCAGCTAAATGCAGGCCAGCAACATGGGAGCCAACATGATGGTAAGGTAAAGGTAAAGGTGTCCCATAACCCTTGAGGTCGTAGGGGAGCAAGGCGTCAGAGACCTCAGATTCTCCAGAGGCCAGCATATTGATGGCGGCACCCATCTCCTCTCCTTCGCTGCTTTATCTTCCATGACGCTAAAGAGGGCAGGTACCCATTTACAGTTAGGGGACTGTACTGAAGCCAAGTTACCCAAACGGTCACCCATCCAGTTGGTAACCACGCAGGATGCTCTCTCTCTCTTCTCTCTCTCTCTCCTCTCTCTCTCTCTCTCTCTCTCTCTCTCTCTCTCTTTACGGTGGTTTCGTGGGTTTTTTTGTATGTGGGTTGGGTTTTTTTCGTTTACTGTGTGAGTGTGTTAGTATTGGGTTTATTTTTATCTTTATCATCATATATATCCCTAAGGGTGGGGACTGGTTATTAAAAAAAGCACACGAGTGTTTATTCATTTTCCTGGAAATAAAATAATGTGTGTGTCTTCAATTTTACGTGTCACTGTCACTGTCTCTAAAACAGTGTAAGACTTTGTCCCTAGCAAGCGTTTCACAAATAGTGTTTCAAACACCGGCTGAAACACGTCTAACGCAACATTGTGTTGTTGTTGTTTTTGCCGTAACGACTTCGTGACGATGGGAGACTACTGGAAATGTCGGCCGCTTTTTTTTATGGCATAGGTCCTTTGCTGAGGACATCTTGCGATTTCTGTTGCAAAGTGAAGTCAAAAACAGCTTTGTCATCCCATGAAGAGGTTTTCTCGGAAATGTTTATCTGTACTTCAGGCCGGTACGGAGCTATGGGGTCTCTGCACTCATACCAGGAAGTGCATGGATATCTTTGTACAGGCAACAGCTTGTATTGAGCTGGGCCTTGTCAGCGTTTGGGGCTGATGTAGGCTACGATTATCAACTCTTTTCTTTTTCTTTGTTTGTTTCTTTCTTTGTTTCTTTGTTTCTTTCTGTCTGTCTTTCTGTCTGTCTTTCTGTCTGTCTCTGTCTGTCTGTCTGTCTCTCTCTCTCTCTCTCTCTCTCTCTCTCTCTCTCTCTCTCTCTCTCTCTCTCCCCCTCTCTCTCTCTCTCTCTCCCCCCCTCTCTCTCTCTCTCTCTTTTCCTTTCTTTCTCTGCTTATAATAATGTATAGACTTTTTCCAGTGCCGAATCTTGCAAAGCAAGCAAATCAAAGCGCTTGCATTGAAATCATTCACATACGTACGGCCTTTCACCAAAATATAATAATAATAATAATAATAATGTATGGAATTTATATAGCGCTGAATCTTGTAAAGCTACAAATCAAATATCAGACAGATTTCAAATTTACACACACACATAAACGCACGCACGCACACACACATGCACGCACACACAGACGCACGTACACAAATAAACGCATGTTCACGCGCACGCATTCACACACACACGCACGCACACACACATGCACGCACGCACACACTCACATACACGCGCGCGCACACACGCACACACACGCGCACGCACACACACACGCACACACGCACGCACACACATGCACGCACACAAACGCACGTACACATATACACGCACGCACGCGCGCACGCATTTACACATACGCACGCACACACATACACGCACGCACATAGACACACATGTACACGCGCACACACACACACGCGCACACACACACACACACACACACACACTCAATGCTATCAGGCAGGGATGTCTCTTGAAAGTAGGAACAGCTAACACACACAAACACGCGCACGCGCGCGCGTGCACACATACACACACATGCACACAGACACACACACACACATACACGCGCACACAGATACACACACGCATGCACGCACACACATACACACACACACGCACGCACACATACACACATGTATGCGCACGCACTTAAATACACACACATACAGACGGGCACACACATGCACTGCTTATTCAATGTACCATCTGAAAAATAAAAGTTTGACGCGCGCGCGCGAAACACTATCAGGTCTCTTTAATGTAGGACAGATAACACACGCACGCACAAACACACACAAACACATGTACGCGCGTGCACACACACACACACACACACACACACACACACACACACACACACACACACACACACACGAACACACACACACACACACACACACACACACGAACACACACACACACACACACACACACACACACACACACACACACACACACACACACACACACACACACATGAACACAAACTCGCACGCACGCATTCATACACACATACTCTTAATATTATGTAATGTGAAAAGACGTTAAATTAAAAAAACACACACACACACACACGATTTTAAGATTTAAGATTTCAAGATTTAATTCCTTTCACCCCTTTTGGGGTATGGAGGATTACACACACACACACACACACACACACACACACACACACGCACGCACGCACGCACGCACGCACGCGCGCGCGCGCACACACACACACACACACACACACACACACACACACACACACACACACACACACACGGCGCTATTTTGGCAGGGGTGTCTCTGACATACGGAACAGACAAGTCGAGTAGCTATGGGGGACGAACCAAGTCGGACACCTTGTCTTGAGGCTGCATTTGAAACTATCAAATGTCGGCTTTTGGCGCTGTTAATGATAATGATAATAATATTATTAATGTATGGAATTTATATAGCGCTGAATCTTGTAAAGCAACAAAAAAAAAGATGAATATATATCAAATCTACGCGCTCGTCCGCCCACCCGCACACACGCTTAATTAAACAGGGTGATGGTTGCTGTTGAAGAGTACGGATAGATTATTTCAACTTAAGGAATATATGCTGGAATGTTCGTGTTTCTGCAATTCACCGAACACTGACATAAATAAGGGGATCTTTGGCATGCATATTTGATCTTCTGCATATATATATATATATATATATATATATATATATATATATATATATATATATATATATATATATACCGAGGAAATAAAGGCACTAGCAGGCCTGCACTTTAAGTTGACCTGGGAGATCGTAAAAAATCCCCACCCTTAATTCGACAGACGCCTTCGAGATTCGAACGCACGACTTCAAGGAGCCATGGGATCGGAGTTGAACGGTCTGAACCACTTGGCTATAGCGTCCGCCAAGGTAGTTTTGTAAAACGAGGGGGTGTAAAACGAGGGGGTGTAAAACCAGGGTGTGTAAAACGAGGGGGTGTAAAACGAGGGGGGTGTAAAACGAGGGGGTGTAAAACGAGGGTGTGTAAAACGAGGGGGTGTAAAACGATGGGGTGTAAACCAGGGTGTGTAAAACGAGGGTGTGTAAAACGAGGGTGTGTAAAACGAGGGTGTAAAACGATGGGGTGTAAACCAGGGTGTGTAAAACGAGGGTGTGTAAAACGAGGGTGTGTAAAACGAGGGGGTGTAAAAACGAGGGGGTGTAAAACGATGGGGTGTAAAACGAGGGTGTGTAAAACGAGGGGGTGTAAACCAGGGTCTGTAAAACGAGGGGGTGTAAAACCAGGGGGTGTAAAACGAGGGTGTGTAAAACGAAGGTGTGTCGCGAAATCGGTGCCACGCGTATCCGAATTCTTCTGTCTTTTCTAGTGTCTGTCAATCTGTCTACAACTGTCTATCTGTCCACAACTGTCTATATGTTTACAACTGTCTATCTGTCTACAGCTGTCTATCTGTCCACAGTTGTCTATCTGTCCACAGCTGTCTGACGACTGTCTATATGTCCACAACTGTCTATCTGTCTAACCCTGTCTATCTGTCCACAACTGTCTATCTGTCTACAGCTGTCTGTCTGTCCATAACTGTCTATCTGTCCACAACTGTCTATCGACTGTCTATCTGTCCACAGCTGTCTATCTGTCTAACCCTGTCTATCTGTCCACAACTGTCTATCTGTCTACAGCTGTCTGTCTGTCCATAACTGTCTATCTGTCCACAACTGTCTATCGACTGTCTATCTGTCCACAGCTGTCTATCTGTCCATAACTGTCTATCTGTCCACAGCTGTCTAGCTGTCCACAGCTGTCTATCTGTCCATAACTGTCTATCTGTCCACAGCTGTCTGTCGACTATCTGTCCACAGCTGTCTATCTGTCCACAGATGTCTACAACTGTCTATCTGTCCACAACTGTCTATCTGTCCACAGCTGTCTATCTGTCCACAGCTGTCAATCTGTCCACAACTGCCTATCTGTCCACAGCTGTCTATCTGTCCACAACTGTCTATCTGTCCACAACTGTCTATCGACTGTCTATCTGTCCACAGCTGTCTATCTGTCCACAGCTGTCTATCTGTCCACAACTGTCTATCGACTGTCTATCTGTCCACAGCTGTCTATCTGTCCACAACTATCGAACGTCTATCTGTTCACAACTGTCTATCTGTCCACAACTGTCTATCTGTCCACAGCTGTCTATCTGTCCACAGCTATCTATCTGTCTTCAACTGTCTATCTGTCTACAACTGTCTATCTGTCTACAACTGTCTATCTGTCTTCAACTGTCTATTTGTCAGCAACTGTCTATCTTCAACTATCTGTTAGCAACTATCTGCATACAGCTGTCTTCCTGTCTACAGCTGTCTATCTGTCTTCAACTGTCTATCTGTCTTCAACTGTCTACAACTGTCTGTCTGTCTTCAACTGTCTGTCTGTCTTCAACTGTCTATCTGTCTTCAACCGTCTACAACTGTCTGTCTGTCTACAACTGTCTATCTGTCTACAACTGTCTATCTGTCTTCAACTGTCTACAACTGTCTGTCTGTCTTCAACTGTCTACAACTGTCTATCTGTCTTCAACCGTCTACAACTGTCTGTCTGTCTTCAACTGTCTACAACTGTCTGTCTGTCTTCAACTGTCTACAACTGTCTGTCTGTCTTCAACTGTCTACAACTGTCTATCTGTCTTCAACCGTCTACAACTGTCTGTCTGTCTTCAACTGTCTACAACTGTCTGTCTGTCTTCAACTGTCTACAACTGTCTGTCTGTCTTCAACTGTCTACAACTGTCTGTCTGTCTTCAACTGTCTACAACTGTCTATCTGTCTTACAACGTCTACAGCTGTCTGTCTGTCTTCAACTGTCTACAACTGTCTGTCTGTCCACAACTGTCTATCTGTCTACAACTGTCTATCTGTCTTCAACTGTCTATTTGTCAGCAACTGTCTATCTTCAACTATCTGTCAGCAACTATCTGCATACAGCTGTCTACCTGTCTACAGCTGTCTACCTGTCTACAGCTGTCTATCTGTCTTCAACTGTCTATCTTTCGGGGGGGGGGGGGGGGGGGGACGGGTTAGCCTATTGGTTAGAACATTGCGCGCGCAATCTGACAACCCGGGTTCGACTCCCGTTCAAGGGGATATTTTCCCCTAGAGTTAACATCAGTGTAGACTCCACTCTCCCCAAAAGTCCTTCGGATGAGACTATAAACCGAGACCCCGTGTGCGACGCACGCAGAACATCTTGCGCACACGTTAAAATCCTGTTCCGCTTTTCGTAAGAGTAGCCCATTGTGTGCCGGTGGGAACAGATGACAATTTACAAAACCGCATACGCACGGGGACTTGATGTAAAAAAGCACATAAGTGCTTATTCCATTATTCTCGATAAAAAAAGAATAAAAAATAAAAATAATAAAAATATCTGCCTACAACTGTCTATCTGCCTGCAAATGTCTATCATGATAGTGTTGATGAACTGAAAATTGTATGCAATATCACATGGTTTCTCTCTCTGTCTGTCTCTCTGTCTGTCTGTCTGTCTGTCTCTCTGTCTGTCTGTCTGTCTGTCTGAGTCTTGCCTATATATTAATCATGTATACTGTCTGTATTGAGATTTTTTTTCTCTTTCTTGTTATGTGTCTCGAATGTAATTGATGTTTATGTTATTAACCTTTTATCTAATGATCTTATTGTTTCTGAGCGGAATAACTTTATCCATCATAATTCTCATATGGTTATGTCCAATTCTTTTATGACTGCAATCGCAAGATTGATTATGGTATCAGAGTCCAAGAATGTGTCCAGAACTATGTGCCTTACACTACATGGTTCTCTCTCTCTCTCCTCTCTCTCTCTCTCTCTCCTCTCTCTCTCTCTCTCTCTCTCTCTCTCTCTCTCTCTCTCTCTCTCTCTCTCTCTCGCTCTCTCTCTCGTGATGATGTCCGCGCGCACCTGGTTGTGTGTGTGCGCGTGTGTGTGTGCCTACGGTGCGCGCGTGCAAGTGTACATGCACGCATACACGCATGCACACGCACGGACGCACGCACGCACGCGCGCGCGCACACACACACTCGCACACACACATACACACAACACACTCGCGCACACACACACACACACACACACACACACACACACACCACACACACACACACGGCACGGTACAGCACGGTACAGCACGGCACGGCACAGCAGACGCAAACACAACTTGCGTGCGTGTTCACAGAATATGCACACTCATGCGCCTGTGCCTCGTTTACACTGACACAAAACGAGCATATTAATAAATATACGCGTGTGCCCATATGCGCCAACACGTGCCAGAATCCTTGACTTGTAAACATCTTTCATGAGAATCTGAAGTTGGGCCGTTGCATCGATACAGCATCTGCTGAATGGATTTTAGGAACTGCATCATCTTTTCTTTGGAAACTGTTCCCCCCCTCCCCCCCCCCTTCCCCTCCTTTTCTTTTCTTTTAAAAAAACCCCCACAGATTCTGATTGTGCACAGAAAGATGCAGCGCCTAATAGGCGATCTCCAATAGCCACAATGTTGCTTTCAAAGACAGGAACTAGTATGCTGGCCATAGAAATTATTATCCTTGACAGAACCTCACAGGGAAAAAAAAAAAGACACGTACGACGTCATGATGACGTAGACAAGCGCGACGGGAGAGGCCAGAATGTCCCTTCAGGTGCTAACGAAAACAGAAACTGGTTCTGCAAGGTGTGAAAGAGAGAGAGAGAGAGAGAGAGAGAGAGAGAGAGAGAGAGAGAGAGAGAAGAGAGAGAGAGAGAGAGAGAGCACAGAACAGAACAGAAGAGAGCACTGCTGCGGGGCAGAATGGAGCAGCGGACTCACCCAGACTGGGCAAGCAGACGACACAAAAGACTCAGAGAGGCGGAAAATGTAGCGGCTGGAGGGAGGGAGGGTGCAGTCCGTGTCTAAGAATAGCCCTCCCCCCCCCCCCCCCCCCCCCCCTCACCCCCGTTCCTCCCGGGGAAGAATGCGGCACATCTTTGCCCGCCTAGGCAGCGGGAAGCGCAGCAGCCAGGGGACAGGCAAGAAGGACAGCGGCATGCAGGCCTCCTCCCCCTCCAACCCCTCCTCCTCCCCCTCCCCCTCCCCCTCCAACCCCTCCCCCTCCCCCTCCAACCCCTCCTCCTCCTCCCCCTCCCCCTCCCCCTCCTCCTCCAACCCCTCCTCCTCTGCCCCCAGCACTGCTGCAAACGGCGGAGGCGGCGACGTCGTTGTGAGTGTGACTGGTGGCGAAAGCGGTCGTCGTTGTCGTGGTCCCACCTCCTCCTCCTCTCCATCTCCAGACTGGGGCAAGGACCCGGTGTGCCTGAAGGACCTGGGCAGTACAGGGGGGGTACCCGGCTTTGCCCGGGTGGTGAAGGGCTCCTACATGACGATGGGCGCCTCCAGGTTCAGCCTGCAGAAGCAGCATCACGACGTCTTCGTCCACTCTGTCAAGGTAGGGGTCAAGGTCCTGGCCCACTGCCTGAAGAGAGTGGACAGCAGCCGCCGCCATGGCCGCGGGGGTGAGGCCTCAGCCCGCCTGTGTGCCAGCCACCAGCGCTGGACGATCCCCATCACCTACCAGGGCTGGTTCCAGGTGCTCTCTGAAGACGGCAGGTGTTCCGGGTCCATCAGCGGGGTGGCGGAACTGGCCAGGGTCTTCCCCCCGCGCTGTCTGGTGCGGGAGAAGCTGCAGGGCTATGTGACCACCAGCGACGGCAAGCTGACTTTCCACAAAGCCAAAGTCGTCCCTGCGGGAGAGCAGTTGAGGCTGTGTGGAGAGCTCTGCTGGCCCTCCTCCGGCGAGGGGCCGAAGGTCCAGCTCCTGCACTGTGTGGACACCCGCGGCGACAACGTCTGTCTGCCCTTTGACCAGAAAGGAGTCTTCACACCTATCGCCGAGGACGGCGACATCAGCGGTGTGGTCACCATCCGCCACATCATCAGCCGCTACCGGCTGCCGCTGACGGTCAGGCTGGTGCAGGGAGTGCGTCCCCGGGTGTCGGAGAGCAAGTTCTCCGGGCTGCTCCGTCTGGACTGGGTGTTCACCGAGGACATGGCCTTCGTGTGTCCTTTGGAGAAGAA
>CM054150.1:57437007-57457007 GCA_028751875.1 Rapana venosa | reverse complement strand
TATGGAATTTATAGAGCGCTGAATCTTGTAAAGCAACATATCAAAGCGCTCAGATCAATCATAACTATTACCATTTCTATATCTATAATAATACAACTAATTCTGATACACCTTATCTAAACCTTGTCGTTATAAACATTAAATGTTTATCCACAGCCAGCCTTAGATATGGCTTCAAATCAGAAACACGACAAAAATTTCTGTAGACTGTAAGTCTGTCACTTCTGAATATGATCAGACCATTTCTGCCAAGAACAGTCTACTAAACGTTGACGAAAAACACGTATAAAATTATCAACAAAGCCAAACAAAGCCAAACCCATCTTCAAGCAAATATACACGCACACTGGTTACCCAGTTGTCTTGACCTTTAGCATCTAAGTTATGCAACATGTCATATGCTTTACGGGGTGTTCTATCAGTAGTCACGTGATGTAATTTAAACCAGTAGCAATACAATTAACGGCGGATACTATGTAAATTGGGTGGCAGTTCGTTTCACCGAAAACTAGGTCATTGGGAGTTTGTTTTATACCTGAATATCTCTTTATAGCAAAAGTATGAACATGTTCACAATGGACAGCAGCTTTTTCTATCCCCCATAATTCAGATCCCTACTACATAATGGGTTGAACTTGGGGCATCAAATAACCTAATAAACACCTTGAAAGAATTACTGTCGAGTATTTGTAGCTTTTTCATAATATTTTTTTTAAAACACACTCACAAACACAGACCGACAGACAGAGACAGACACACAGACAGAAAGACAGACAGACCAAAGTCAATTGCCTATAAGCAAATGCGCATTATACTTTATGTTGAAGAGAGTTGACTTTTTCCTGCATCAACCATTATTAGATAAAGCGAAAATAACACAAAGGTTTATGTGTATTTCTTGGTACAGAAAGCTCCACTCTAAATAGCTTTCTTCTCATATAAAGAAGCAAAAGTTACAGGATAGAATCCCCCGTGGGAATGCCGGGGGCCTGTCAGTATAATAGCATCCCCAACTTCTGGAAATTATGTGCTAGGATTTCCCTCATTTCTATCCCTATTTTTTTTGGCTGCCTCATCTTGTGACATTCCCGTCCTGCTGTTCCCACGCTGCTACCTTCAATTCCCCTCGCCACAGCCATACCCAGATTCGTTATGTCGCATCCTCAGAGTCGGAAGTCCTTAATATCATCAATATCAAGCTGCCGTGGGGCCACCAGCCAGAAGGGCCCTGCACTGCCGCTGGGTCACTTTGATGGTGTTCAGTGGTGCCTGTTCTGAGCTAACATACGCTGGACACCACCTACTTAGCCCCCTACTAACAACAGTATGAGCTCAGTCGCCGAGCCAGACTGAGTGAGTTGCCCACCCGAGGTGGCAACCACCACAACGTCCCTCCAACGACCGTCCCCTGCGAGCCTCCAACCCCAAAGGCTTTGACACAAACTCACCACAGGCACAGAAATGTATGGGCAAACCGAATCTGAGGTCACCATGAGACCAGAGCAACTGGGACCACGAAACAGAGGCAATTTTTTTTAAAATTGCATGATGATCAATGATAATGAGAATGACGTAATGATGCTGCTGTGAAAGTGCATATGCTTTGAGACTACTTGACAGGGTTGTACTCTACGCTTACTATCATAATATATCCCGGCGTCAACAGGGCCCGAGAGATGCAGACACCTGCAGTGTTGGTCAGGTAATTTGAGCAACACTCTCAAACTCGCATCCATTAAGTGGATGAAGCTCGACTGTGTGGTCCCAGTCTTCCCACTGAGCCTACAGCACACTCACTCTGGGTAGGAGTGGACCGGAGTCTGAAAAATCCCTATGGCTCTTATGGGAATCGAACCCGCGACCTTCCAGTCCAAAATCCAAGGTGCTAACCACTGCGCAATGGCGGCTGGTTCCATCCCTCTCTTTGTGTCTGCCTTGTTCTTTTTCTTCCTCCTTCTTGTCTATTTTCTGCCTTCTTGGTCCATTCTCCTACTGTTTTCCAGAAGAAGAAAAACTTAAAAGATAATAATTCTCTCCTACGCCGAAGTCGGATGCGCTGGGTCTGACTTTTCAGGCGCTTAACGGCAGCCCAACGCAATTGCGCTCATATGACTGATCACAACATTTGCTGTCTGAGCGTTCGATAAAGAAGAAGAGAAAATTACTTTTTAAAAAGCAAAAGATTGTCTGGTAGGATCTACCGTTAGAGGGCGTCACAAAAATGGCGGACAATGGATTGAAACTTCAAGTATAAAGATCAAACATTTGGTGATATATAAAGGTGTCCCATAACCTATAAGGTCGTAGGGGAGCGAGGCGTCAGAGACCTCACTTCTCTAGGGGCCAGCATATTGAGGGCGGCGCCCATCTCCTCTCCCTTGCTGCTTTACCTTCCCTGACCCTAAAGAGGCAGGTACCCATTTACAGCTGGGTGAATTGGGGGACTGTACTGAAGCCAAGGCGCCCAAATGGTCACCCATCCAACTGGTAACCAGGCTTGATGCTGCTTAACCTAGGCTGGGGGAAAGCGAGTGCTCCACCACTGAGCTCTGCCGTCCCCTTGATATATACAGAATAGAACCAACCAGCCCTTCAGACTCAATTCGTCAGCATTGTAAGAGAAGTTGCAACAAAACAATTTATCGCTAAGTTAACGTGTGTTGGCTGAACGAAACTTGAAGGTGGGAAATGTTAACAGATCTTTTCCAAACCCTGATGTGGCCCCACTGGTCAATGAGATTATGACTGTGTACCATGTAAATAAGATACAGACCTGATCTGTGTGATGGACTTTGAACCTCGAGGTTTAAATATCAGGACAAAACCCTGAAGCCATTTTTTTCCCGTTATGATTGTCTGTTGTGGGTATTTTGTTTCAATTTAACCACTTTATTGTCTCACAAACAGAGAAATTCCTGTGGGTGACAAGCCGTACATAAAAAACTGAACAGCAAAAAACATTTATCACAGAAGAATAACATAGCACACTACACATCCATCACCCTGCACACATCACAAGATAATAGCCTACCTATCCCAATACCAATACCAGCTCCTTGTCATCTTTGTCGTTGCTGTTGTTTAATCATTTTAAATTAGGGCATAGGAGTCCTTTCTCTTTTCTGCATGTCTCTCTGTCTCTATTTCTCTATCTTTCTATGTCTGTCTGTTTGTCTGTCTGTCTGTCTGTCTGTCTGTCTGTCTCTCTCTCTCTGTCTGTCTGTCTCTCTCTCTCTCTCTCTCTCTCTCTCTCTCTCTCTCTCTCTCTCTCTCTCTCTCTCTCTCTCTCTCTCTCTCTCTCTCTCTGGTTGCGCTTGTGTTTTGTTCTGTTGAAGTAGAATAATTCGAATTTGTGAGGTATAGTGTTATGTTGGATGATATACTTATTTGTATGGGTATTGATTTTGATTCGTGTGCATGTGTGAGTTTGTGCCTGCATGTGTGTGTGTGTGTGTGTGTGTGTGTGTGTGTGTGTGTGTGTGTGTTTATTTATTCTTTTATATCGAGGATAATGGAATAAGCACTTATGTGCTTTTTTACATCCAGTCCTCGTGTGTATACGGTTTCTAAATTTTGTCATCCGTTCCCAACGGCACACAATGGCCTACTCTTACGAAAAGCGGAACAGGATTTAATGTGTGCGCAAGATGTTCTGCGTGCGTTCGAACACGGGGCCTCGGTTTATAGTCTCATCCGAAAGACTTTGTGTGTGTGTGGGGGGGGGGGGGGGGGGTGCAGCGTTGGTAAACTGATGACTGTGGAAAGAGAGTTGTTATTTCATTTACTTTCATTGCAATACTTAATGTAAAATCAGTCTTTCCATTTTTGTCTCTGACTTTTAAAAAGTTGGGCTGATTGCTTTGTTTGGTTGTTGGAATGCATGGTTGTGCGAGTGTGGATGGCAATAGTGTGAATGTATCCTTATATATGAGTGAAAATTTAACGTGTATAGATATGTAATTAGTCAATTTGTATTGATTAGTTGGTTTAGCATATAATTGACTGATAATGTGAGTAGTTGAATGCATGTATAACTAAGTGATTAAGTTTATTGTCAGCTTCATTGTATATATGTTATACATTTCTTCATGTTTGTTTGCCTATTGGTTTCCTTTTTTCCATGAGGGCCTGGTGTAAAGAAGCCCCTGGCTTATCCATTTACCCTCATTAAAACATTCGAGAAACATTCGAGTTTTCTCTCTCTCTCTCTCTCTCTCTCTCTCTCTCTCTCTCTCTCTCTCTCTCTCTCTCTCTCTCTCTCTCTCTCTCTCTCTCTCAAAGTTATAGGAGTAACGGTCGATGAAAATCTCAGCTGGTACTATCACATATTTTATCTATGCAAATAATGTCTCATAGAGTATACCAATTGACTAAAATCAAACATTTTATTGACTTTCATTCAAGAAAAGTATTCTTTCAAGCTTATGTACAATCTTCAATAGATTACCCTTCAACCCCGAGGGATTCTGCTAGTGCAAACACTATGAAACCATTATTAAGTCTGTATAAACGTGCTCGTAAACTGGTCCTTCTGAAGAAGACAACCTTGCTAGAAGTGGATTATACTCAGTTAAATATTCTTCCCCTACACTAAAGACAGATTTAACAAAGGCCTCATGATGTTTAAGATAATGACAGGAACTGTTCCCTCATCCTTAAAAGACAAGTTCCCAATGAATCACTCCAGAAATACTGAAAAGCCGAGTGCCCCAATCCCAAGAATAGATTTGTTCAACTCTAGCTTACTTTACTCAGGCCCTGTGCTGTGGAACTCCCTCCCTGATTCATTTAGACAACATCAATCATTAACAATCTTCAAAAGTCACTTCTTCATCCACTTGATGCATAAAAAATAACAAACCATACTTGATCTGTTGGAAACAAAGTAAATATATCCTCCCCTACCTTATACCAAAAAAATTGTTCTCTCTCTCTCTCTCTCTCTCTCTCTCTCTCTCTCTCTCGCTCTCTCTCCTCTCTCTCTCTCTCTCTCTCTCTCTCTCTCTCTCTCTCTCTCTCTCTCTCTCTCTCTCTCTCTCTCTCTCTCTCTCTCTGTATGAGTGTAAATGTTTTACTTATATCGCGCTATTGTGTTATTGCAACTGATTTCTAGAAATAATGTCCACTATCCTACTTCTTTATGTATCTATCATAATTCTAGGATTATTTTAACATGTACAATGTTAAATCACAGCGAGTGGTAATGGTAATAGTGTTGATGAATTGAAAATTGTATGCAATATCATATGGATTAAAAATGTACTGTGTACTCTCTCTCTCCCTCTCTCTCGTCCCCCCCCCCTCTCTCTGTCTGTCTCTGTCTCTGTCTGTCTGTCTGTCTGTCTGTCTGTCTGTCTGTCTGTCTGTCTTCTCTCTCTCTCTCTCTCTCTCTCTCTCTCTCTCTCTCTCTCTCCTTTTAATGTATGGAATTTATATAGCGCTGAATCTTGTAAAGCAACAAATCAAAGCGCTCAGATGTTATTTCATACCACTTTAAGTCATGGCAGATTTCTCTCCGTGAAATTCGGGCTGCTCTCCCCGGGGAGAGCGGGAGAACGCGTCGCCACTTAGCGCTGCGCCACCCTTTCACCCTTTTTTTTTTTTTTTTTTTTTTTTTTTTTTTCTTTCTGCAGCTGTATTTGTTTCCCTATCAGAGTAAGAGTTTAGATTAAATTGTCGTGTTTACAGTATGTATCCTGTTGAATGATTTATTCAGATTTAATATTTCAATTCTATTGCGTAAGTTGACTGTATTTGAGATTTAGAGAATGTTTTATTCCAATATTTTGTTTTGAGTGTATCAATTATGTATAGCTTAATATCAATGTGTAGATGTCCTTTTCTCTAACTATATATGATATTCATAAATATTTGATTTTGGCATTGATACATGGTGTGCGTGCGCGCGCGTGCGAGCGCATGTATGTGTGCGTGTATGTGTGCATAGGGGTGTAAATTGCTTTTGCATAATCTCCTAAGTCTCCTGATATGATATTTCTTTTTGTGTAGTTTACTATTGCTGTTGCTTCCCCCCCCACCTCCCCCCCCCCCCAAAAAAAAAAGTACAATGAATTTGTTGATGTTTCTTTCCGTTAGCAAAAATGATACTATTTACATGATTTGTTATCCTTTATATTATGGAAGGTTTTTTTCCTCTTCTTTATTTTTTTTTTGGGGGGGGGGGAGTGTATTTGGTTGTCCCCTCTCCACTTGTTGTTGCTGCTTTTATTTTGCTCTTGGTTTCTTTGCTTTTTTTTTGGTTGTTTCTGTGTTTTTTGTTTTGCTGTGCTTTGCTTTGTTTTATTATTTGTTGTTGCTTTCTCTCTCCTCTCTCTCTCTCTCTCTCTCTCTCTCTCTCTCTCTCTCTCTCTCTCTCTCTCTCTCTCTCTCTCTCTCTCTCTCTCTCTCTCTTTCAGTGGTTTTGGTGGTTTTGTGTGTGTGTGTGTATTTTCTTCCGTTTACTGTGTGAGTGTATTGGTATTGGAGTTATTGAATTTTATTATCGTATAATGTATCCCTAAGGGCGGAGACTGGATGTAAAAAAGCATATGGGTGTTTATTCATTATCCTCGAAATAAAAGAATTTGTCATTGTCATTGTCATTCTCTCTCTGTCTGTCTGTCTATCTGTCTGTCTCTGTCTCTGTCTCTGTCTCTCTCTCTCTCTCTCTCTCTCTCTCTCTCTCTCTCTCTCTCTCTCTCTCTCTCTCTCTCTCTCTCTCTCTCTCTCTCTCTCTTCTCTGTCTGGTGCTTTGTTTTGTTATGCTTCTTCTCTGTTCTCAATTTTGCTATGGATGCTGAATAGGGTAAAGTGGAAGTGTGTGTGTGGGGGGGGGAGGGGGGAACAGCTGATGGTGAAACAGAATGTCCCTGATCAGAGGCTGGGCTGTAGCTAAGCTGTCCCTTTGAAGAGTTGTTCCCCCTGAAGCTGTAACGTTCCTTTGAAGGATTGTTCCCCCTGAAGCTGTAACGTTCCTTTGAAGAGTTGTCCCCCCCTGAAGCTTCTCCTTTGAAGAGTTGTTCCCCCTGAAGCTGCCCCTTTGAAGGATTGTTCCCCCTGAAGCTGTAACGTTCCTTTGAAGAGTTGTCCCCCCCTGAAGCTTCCCTTTGAAAAGTTTATTTTCCCCCCGAACTTCCCCTTTGAAGGATTGTTCCCCCTGAAGCTGTAACGTCCTTTTAAGATTTTCCCCCCGAAGTGTTCTTTGAAAAGTTGTCCCCCTAAACTGCTTTTTTTGAAAGTTTCCCCCCCCGAAAACTGCTTCTTTGAAAGGGGGGGTCCCCCCGAAACTAGAACGTTTTTTGAAGAGTTGTCCCCCCAACTGTTCTTTGAAGAGTTTCCCCCCGAAGCTGCTTCTTTTAAAGTTTCCCCCCCAAGTCTTTTTTGAAAATTTTCCCCCCCCGAAGTGCTCCTTTTAAAAGGTTTTCCCCCTGAAGTGCTCCTTTGAAAAGGGGTTTTCCCCCTGAAGCTGTAACGTTCTTTGAAAGTTTTCCCCCCCGAAGCTGCTCCATGAAGGGTTTTTACCCCCTAAGTTGCTTTTGAAGAGTTTCCCCCCCCGAAACTGCTTCTTTGAAAAGTTTGTCCCCCCTAAACGTAACTTCCTTTGAAGAGTTGTTCCCGGAAGCTGGGGTCCTTTGAAGAGTTGTCCCCCCGAAGCTGCTTCTTTGAAGAGTTGTCCCCCCCGAAGCTCTTCTTTTTAAGATTGTCCCCCGAAGTGCCCTTTGAAGAGTTTCCCCCCCTGAAGCTGCTCCTTTGAAGGGTTGTCCCCCCTGAAGCTGTAACGTTCCTTTGAAGAGTTGTTCCCCCTGAAGCTGCTTCTTTGAAGAGTTGTTCCCCCTGAAGCTGCTCCTTTGAAGAGTTGTCCCCCCTGAAGCTGCTCCTTTGAAGAGTTGTCCCCCTGAAGCTGTAACGTTCCTTTGAAGAGTTGTTCCCCCTGAAGCTGCTCCTTTGAAGAGTTGTCCCCCCTGAAGCTGCTCCTTTGAAGGGTTGTCCCCCCTGAAGCTGTAACGTTCCTTTGAAGAGTTGTCCCCTCCTGAAGCTGCTCCTTTGAAGAGTTGTCCCCTCCTGAAGCTGCTCCTTTGAAGGGTTGTCCCCCCTGAAGTTGCTTCTTTGAAGAGTTGTCCCCCCTGAAGCTGCTTTGAAGAGTTGTCCCCCCTGAAGCTGTAACGTTCCTTTGAAGAGTTGTTCCCCCTGAAGCTGCTCCTTTTTAAAGTTTCCCCTCCCGAAAACGCTCCTTTAAGAGTTTTCCCCTCCTGAACGCTTCTTTGAAGAGTTTTCCCCCCTGAAGCGTAACGTTCCTTGAAGAGTTTTTTCCCCCCCCAAGCTGCTCCTTTGAAGAGTTTTCCCCCCCCTGAACTGCTTCTTTTAAGAGTTGTCCCCCTGAAGTGCTTCTTTGAAGAGTTGTCCCCTAAGCTGTAAATTTCCCTTTTAAGGTTGTTCCCCCTGAAGCGCTTCTTTGAAAAGTTGTCCCCTGAACTGCTCCTTTTAAGATTGTCCCCCCTGAAGCTGTAACGTTTTCCTTGAAGAGTTGTTCCCCCCCAAAACTGTAAACTTCCTTTGAAAAGTTGTCCCCCCCCGAAGCTGCTCCTTTGAAGAGTTGTCCCCCCTGAACTGTCCCTTTTAAGAGTTTTCCCCTCTGAAGCGGCTCCCCTTTAAAGGGGTTTTTCCCCTAACATACTTTGAAGGTTGTTCCCCGAAGTGACATTTTAAGGTTGTTTCCCTGAACTGACACTTTAAGGGTTTTTCCCCCTAAGCTGACACTTTGAAGGTTGTTCTCCCTGAACGACACCTTTTAAGGTTTTTCCCCTAACTGCACTTTTAAAAAGGGTTGTCCCCCCAAGCTGACCTTTGAAGGTGTTCCCCCTGAAGCTGACACTTTTAAGGTTGTTTGGGTTTTTTAATTTTTCCCCTGAACTGAATTTGAAGGGTTGCCCCCCCATGAAGCACACTTCGTTCTGACCCTTTTTTCCCATAAATTTTTTGGGGACCTATGACCTGGGGTCCGAGTGTCGCCACACGAGGAAATCGTGTTATTGTTGAAAGCCCTACATCAGTCTCAGGGAAAGTGAAGCCATGATGGTTGTTTTATGATTTTTTTTTTTTTTCTTTATTTATTTATTCTTTTATTTATTTATTTATTTATTTTTTCTTTATTTCGAAGATAAGGGAATAACAATTCTGGTTTTTTTTTATCCAGTCCCTTTTGGGGCATGCATTTTTTTCAAGTTGTCATTCGTTTCCCCCGGGAAAAATGGCCTACTCTTCAGAAAAGCGGAAGGGGTTTTAAAACGTGTGCGCAAATTTCTGTGTGCTTTTTGCGCAGGGGCCCTCGGTTTATTGTCTCATCCGAAGGACTTTTGGGGAGAGTGGGGTCGGCACTAATGTTAACTCCGGAGGAAAGTCCTTTTGAACGAGATTCGAACCTGGGTCAGCTGATCACAAATTCATCACTCTAACCACCAGGCTATCCTGTCCCTCGTTGTGAGTGGATGAAATGAGTATGCCCAGCATGCACCCCTGGCTCCATCCATCAAAAGGTGGTTCTGCTGGCGAAGGATACATTATGTCAATAGTGTGGTGTAATTGCATTATCCATGTCATCGGCCACCGATGACCTACTCTTATACCAAATGTCCCTTGTGGGGGTGCCGGGGCCTGTCAGTATGAACAGCATCCCCACCTGGACATTCTGTGCTAGGAATCCCCTCTTTTCTATCTCTGTCTTTGTTTCTGCCCTGTTCCTTTTCTTCCTGTCACCTCCTTCTTGACTAGTTCCTGCTTTCTTGGTCCATTCTCCTGCCTTTTTATGTCCAGCAAGACTTAAAAGATAACCATTCTCTTCGACGCCGAAGTCGGATGTGCTGGGCCTGACTTGTCAGGCGCTTAACGGCAGCACAACACATTTCCGCTCTTAGTACAGACACAAGTGACGGGAGTTCAGTGCTTGTCTTATCCGGAGGACTTCAGGGGAAAAAGAGTCTGTAACGAAGTTCCCTGCAGGGGAACAACATCCCTGCACATGACACATCTGCCCAGATTCGAACACGCGCCCTCAGACGCTGTGTGCAGAGACTTGAGGGGCTGGACCCTGACCTGATGCAACAAGGAAACAAAGAAACACCAGCCCACTCCACAGTACCAGCATAGAAGAGAGAGAGAGAGCAGTTCCCAGAAATCAGAGACACAGTTCCTGGCATCTTACCAAAAGGAACACAGTCAGTGCATGTGAGAAAGGTACTTACGCTAGAGTACATGGAAGAGACCTTTCCAAGAGAACTCTGGACACACGCATTCACAGATGGATCAGCAAAAGACTATCAGAAATGGAGGAAGCGGAGTCTTCATTATATTAAAAGATGGCACAGAAATCTGCCAATCAGTATCAAATGGAAAGTTCTCCACAAACTTCAGGGCTGAAGCAGATGCATTGTTATCAACAGCCACTAGACTGCACCAGCACAGAGGCAATTCACCCCAGAGTTGTGATCTTCTCAGATGCTCTGACTATACTTCAAGCCATTCACAACTCACAGAACAAGGAACTTAACGCCTTTGCCTCCGCTCTTGTTGGCCTGCAGCAGTCCACTGAGCATACAGTCATCCAGTGGGTTCCTTCACACTGCAGCATCCATGGGAACAAGGAAGCTGACCTAATGGCAAAGGTAGGAGGTCAGATGCCTCAAGAGGAGCAAGAAGTGACTCGTGAAGAAGCAAAGACAGTTTGAAGGAAAAGCAATTTAAGAGAAGATGGCTTCAGCAGTACCATAATTTTAATAGTAAGGATGACTACTACCTCCTCCCCAGAGAAAACCAACATTACAAGTTTACCAAGTTCCACATTGGTCATTCTGAGGCGTGCCCCTGGGGCACTTCTCCTATGACAGTGGAAGAACACTTCCTCCAGACCTGTCTATTCAACACACTAAAACCTGAGGGCCAATATCTAGCCTACTGACCTGCTGATGAGGGACAAACACTTTTGACCCTTGGAGGTCCTTCAGCGCACGGCAGCATTTGTCAGGGCCTCAGGAGTTGCTGTCTGAGTGTTCGACGAAGAAGAAGAAGACACTGCCAGATTACCAGTTTGGTGCCCTTTGCATTATACCCTCACCCCATCCCACCCCCTCCCGGGTTTGTAATAAGAGTACATCAAAATGCTGTCTCATTTTGTTTGACACCTGAACCAGTCATCTGTGTGCTGACCAGAATGTGATTAATCTAAAAAGGAAAAAACGTACAGACCAACAAACAGACTCAAATCTTCAGATTCTCAAAGAGGTCTTATGTTTCAGGCGAAGTGCGCCCGTATGGTGGCCAACTACAACAACACCCTGCACCTGGTGGTCACTCTGCCAGACTCCTTGCGGAAGAAGGCCCAGAGCCGAAGCAGCACCAGAGACTCCAACGTCTTCTCCAGACCTCTGCAGCCCGGGACAGGAGAGGATGCCAACAGCAGCAGCAGCAGCAGCAGGAGACGCCGCTCCAAGAGCCGTGAGGATCTGCTGATGGACGAGATCGACGACCTTTACTGCTACGTCAGGGATGGAGGGGCCCCGCCGAAGCCTCAGTTCCAGTACGACTCTGATGAGGAGAGCTACTGGGAGGAGCCGGCATACGAGCCTCTGGACAAATTCCGTGCCAGGCTGTCGGCGATGGAGAGTGGAGGCCAGGTGACCTTCCCTGACCACTACCGTCCCCCTGATCCTGCACAGCTGCAGAGTCTGGTGGACAACACTGAAGAGCTTGAGCTGCCTTTTCCTACGGTGCTGGAGGAGACAGCCGGAGATGAACGACCCAGTTTAGAGAATGTGGCATCAGCGGATGACCCACCCGCCACATCTGTAACGAATGTCCCGCCTCCTTTGCCACCCAGGCCTTTGGATCTGGCAGCTGGTAAATCCTGGTCTCAGCACAGCTCGGAAGAGACCCCCCTCCAAGTCAGCACTTCCAGAGTGTCAGGGACTGAGGTTCACTCTCATAAAGCAGTCCTCTGTCGGCGAGCATCAGCCCCTCTGGCTGTGTCTCCCCCTGTGCGAGTGCTCAGTCGTGCTGCTGATCAAGACGTGGTGACTGCAGATGTCAACCCGTCAGTACCGACCGCTGACTCACCAAAGATGCACTCCTCAGAGAACACCCCAGATGTCGCCAGCAGGACTTTACGGTCTGATCTGGACCATTCCTTGCCAGTTCCAGAGCCTTCGTCAGCAGTCTCTGCTGCCGTGCCTGCCTTGGTCCAAGAGCTGCACGGCCCATCAGGTGTAAAGCCGGACTGGAAAGAGAAGTTGCGGCACACCGGTGTTCTGCCAGATAAAGACAGGGGCAGCTCTGCATCACCAGACAGTGGTCACTTAAAGAGTGTCCCCAAACTGGCCAGGGACTTCAAGGATTCGGACATTTCCTCCGGTACCAAGGCATCTTCATCCTCATCTTCTGGCGAGCGCAGTACTCGTAAACGCATGCAGACGTTGTATTTGTGATTGATGTTCAATACATACGTTGTATTTGTGATTATTCTTTAATGCAGACATTGTATTTGTGATTGATGTTCAATACAGACGTTGTATTTGTGATTATTCTTTAATGCAGACGTTGTATTTGTGATTGATTTTCAATGCAGACGTTGTATTTGTGATCATTCTTTAATGCAGACGTTGTACTTGTGATTGTCCCTTAATACAGACGTTGTATTTGTGATTGTTTTTCAATACAGACGTTGTATTTGTGATTGTTTTTCAATACAGACGTTGTATTTGTGATTGTTCTTCAATACAGACGTTGTATTTGTGATTGCCCTTTAATACAGACGTTGTATTTGTGATTGTTTTTAATACAGACGTTGTATTTGTGATTGTTCTTTAATGCAAACATTGTAGTTGTGATTGTTCTTCAATACAGACGTTGTATTTGTGATTGCCCTTTAATGCAGACGTTGTATTTGTGATTGTCCTTTAATACAGACGTTGTATTTGTGATTGTTTTTCAATACAGACGTTGTATTTGTGATTGTTTTTCAATACAGACGTTGTATTTGTGATTGTTTTTAATACAGACGTTGTATTTGTGATTGTTCTTTAATGCAGATGTCGTATTTGTGATTGTTGTTCAATGCAGACGTTGTATTTGTGATTGTTGTTCAATGCAGACGTTGTATTTGTGATTGTTTTTCAATACAGACGTTGTATTTGTGATTGTTTTTCAATACAGGCGTTGTATTTGTGATTGTTTTTCAATACAGGCGTTGTATTTGTGATTGTTTTTCAATACAGACGTTGTATTTGTGATTGTTTTTCAATACAGACGTTGTATTTGTGATTTGCTTTGCATTTGATTCTGTTTCTTTGCAAAGTTTGTATTTCTGGTTGCCCTGTCCATACAGAATTTGGCTTATGGACGTTCATCAATGTTGACCTGATATTTCTTATGTCTCTTTTTTTACAGACTTTCTGACAGTTAAGCAACACAACTGTCAACATATATACAAATCCAAAATATTCCATTTGAAACGTGACAAGACGACCTAAAATGAAGTACCCATCATCAAAGAGATCATCAATGCAAAATTCACGGGCATCACAAAAAACAAAACGAGGCAAAACAAAACAAAACAAAACAAACAAGCAAACAAAAAGTAAAAGTAAAAGGAAACAAAATGGCAAGCACAAAAATGGTTCATAAAATTATTTGGCACATTATGCAAACTCAATAATTCTGAACAACAACAAAACAGTTTACAATGTTTACATCATTTTTTCAGTGCTTTCTTGAAGCTTTGTTTGGATCGTGATGATTTTAGAAAGGGAGTTAAACTGTTCCACATTGTTCCCCAGAATATGTTTAACTGGTCTTAAATACATCATTACCAGGTCTTGGAAAAGAGAGCTTGTGTCTATGTTTGTTTTTGTTTATATTTTAGCGTGTGTGTGTGTGTGTGTGTGTGTGTGTTTGTGGTGTGTGTGTGTGTGTGTGTGTGTGTGGTGTGTGTGTGTGTGTGTGTGTGTGTGTGTGTGTGTGTGTCCTTTCCCATTTGGGGAGAGCTGCAGTGGGCTATCAAATGAACACAACCAGTTCACACAGGTCTCATCAATTCTATTCTGCTGCTCCTGTTTTGGAGGAGTGGCTACTTCTCCCACGCCAAACTTAGTCATTGGAATCGGTCGTCTGCTTTTCATCCTTTGGTTAAAACGAACAGTCGGCGATTGTTCTTGAAGTTATTCTGGGACTGTGTCTTGATGATGGTCTTTATTTAATAATTCTCTGAACTAAAAATCAACAAATAACATTTTGAACAAACTGCTATAACATATAATATATTCCAGTATGACTTATAGTGGCAAGTTTTCCCATGGGTTTTCAGCAGAAGGGGACAGGATAGCTCAGAGGTCAGAGCACTCGCTTTCCCCCAGATAAGGTCAAGCAGCATCCAGCGTGGTTACAAATTGGATAGGTGACCGTTTGCGCGCTTTGGCTTCAGTACAGTCCCCCGTTCACCCAGCTATAAATGGGTACCTGCCTCTTTTGGGTCAGGGAAGTAAAGCAGCCAGGGAGAGGAGATGGGCGCCGCTCCCAATATGCTGGCCCCTAGAGAAGTGAGGTCTCTGATGCCTCGCTACCCTACGACCACAGAGGTTATAGGGCACCTTTACCTTCATTACCTTCAGCAGAAAACTTTTTGTTACAATCATTGTATCTTTGAACAGATTATATCTCATATAAAACCAATGTTAGTACCAGCCGCCATGGTGCAGTGGTTAGCGCCTTGGGGTACGGACTGGAAGGTCGCGGGTTCGATTCCCATAAGAGTCATAGGGATTTTTCGGACTCCGGTCGGCTCCTACCCAGAGTGAGTGTGCTGTGGGCTCAGTGGGAAGACTGGGACCACACAGTCGAGCGTCATCCACTTAACGGATGGGAGTTTGAGAGTGTTGCTCAAATTACCTGACCAACACTGCAGGTGTCTGTATCTCTCGGGACCTGTTGACGCCGGGATATATTATGATAGTAAGCGTAGACCTGTTCTACAACTTCATCGACTTCAAGAAGGCTTTCGACAGAGTATGGCACGAAGGTCTGTGGCAGGTCCTCAGAATGTTTGGCATTGAAGAAGGACTAGTGCAAACCATTCAAGCACTATACAACACCGCAAGCAGTGCAGTCCTTCTGAACAATCAGGTCGGAGACTACTTCAAAACCACAGTTGGGGTCCGACAAGGATGCCTGTTATCTCCAGTCCTGTTTAATCTGTTCTTGGAAAACATTATGAGAGAGACCCTTCATGACTTCCACTCTATCATCTCCATTGGTGGCAGACCCCTCAACAACTTGCGGTTTGCCGATGACATTGACCTCATGGGCGGAAGTAACACAGAGCTGCAAGATCTTACGACCAGACTTGAGAACAGAGCTGGAGCAAATGGGATGGAGGTGAGCTCGGAGAAAAATAAAATACTTGTGAACAGCACGAGCAACGCCACTGCTAAAATTTACATGAACGGTCAACAACTGGAGGAAGTAGACGCTTTTAAATACATTGGCGCTACACTCACAAAGGACGGGCGATCGACGACAGAAATCAAAGTCAGAATAGCCATGGCAACATCTTCTATGACAAAACTCACCACCATATGGAAAAGTAAAGAGATCAGTTTCCCAATCAAACTAAAGCTCTACAAAGCCCTAATTCAGACTATCCTGCTGTACGGAAGTGAAACCTGGGCATTGACTGCTGAAACAGCAAAGCGAATCCAGTCATTTGAAACAAAATGCCATAGAAAACTACTGGGCATATCCTGGAGAGAACGAAAGACCAACGAATTTGTCAAGAGTCAAATAACACGGCTGGCAGGTCCACAGGAACCCCTTCTCACCATCGTCAAGAAGAAAAAGCTGACATGGTTCGGCCACGTCACCCGCCACAACACTCTGCCAAAAACAGTACTGCAGGGAACACTAGAAGGTGGCAGAAAGAGGGGAAGACAGAACAAGTCATGGATGGACAACATCAGAGAATGGACCAGGATGAATGACTCGGCACTACTGCGCAGAGCCGAGGACCGAGATGGATGGAGGAGGCTTACCACGGCATCGTCTTTCGTGTCTCCCCCACGACCGCCAAGGTCACGGGTCTGATGATGATGATGATGATGATGATGATTGATGATGATGATGATGATGATGATGATGATGATGATGAAGCGTAGAGTACAACCCTGTCAAGTAGTCTCAAAGCATATGCACTTCCACTGCAGCATCATTACGTCATCCCCATTGTCATTGATCATCATGCAATTTTTAAAAAAGGCCTCTGATTCGGTGGTCCCAGTTGCTCTGGTCTCATGGTGACCTCAGATTCGGTTTGCCCATACACTTCTGTGCCTGTGGTGAGTTTGTGTCAAAGCCTTTGGGGTTGGGGGGTTCGCGGGGGACGGTCGTTGGAGAGACGTTGTGGTGGTTGCCATCTCGGGTAGACAACTCACTCAGTCTGTCTCCGCGACTGAGCTAAAGCTGTCGTTAGTGGTGGGCTTAGTAGGTGGTGTCCTGCGTGTGTTAGCTCAGAACAGGCACCACTAAACATAACACCACTAACGTGACCCAGCAGCAGTGCACGGCCCCTCTGGCTGGTGGCCCCACGGCGGCCTGATAGTGATGGCTTCCTGTGGACTTCCGACCCTGAGGATGAGACATAACGAGTCTGAGTATGGTTGTGGCGGGAGAATTGGAATGAGCGGTGTGGGTACGGCGGGACAGGGGACGTCACAGGAGATGAGGCAGCAAAAATATAATTTTATAAAAAAATCAATGTTAGTGCAATGTGTTTTTTATGAGTCCAGTTGTCCTTTCACTGATAATTAGTTTGATAATATTAAAAAAATGTTACACGCAAGTTCATTGTATAAGCTGTATTGCCATAACATTAACGGCAAAGGTTGTGTCCCTTGGTCCCATCATCCGCATTATTTTCTCCTATCGTATGTAACTGTTGTTGTTCTCTCTTTTTATCACTTCAATACCTGTATACGTCCTGAAAGTACATGAGTAATCTGCCATCTATCCAGAGTGTATCAGGCCTAAACATGTATAACCATATCTGTTTTATTATCATTACTATTGTCTTTGTGTACTTGCGTGTTGCTCTTCCTCTTTATACCTGTCATTCATTTACTGATATGTATACTTTGTTTTGGTTTTCTATAGCTCAGAAGAGATAATGGGAATAAATCAGCACGAATTGTGAATTCAAATGAATTATTTATTCGTTGTAGATGTTCAACTTCTCTGCCCCCCCAAAAAAACAACAACCCAACAACAACAACAACAACAAACAAACAACAAACGAATGCGTCTATTAAAAAGTCACCTGAGGCACATCAGATGTTCCAATGGGAATATCGTATATTTTCTATAGCTCACATAACAATCTGTCCATGGAATGTTGGCAAATTCCCATGAATCTGGAGAGTTGTCCAAAGACTGCTTTCACCACACCACAGTCAGTTAAGACTGCTTTCACCACACCACACAGTCAGTTAAGACTGCTTTCACCACACCACATTCAGTTAAGACTGCTATCACCACACCACAGGGTCAGTTAAGACTGCTTTCACCACACCACACTGTCAGTTAAGACTGCTATCACCACACCACATTCAGTTAAGACTGCTATCACCACACCACACAGTCAGTTAAGACTGCTTTCACCACACCACACTGTCAGTTAAGACTGCTATCACCACACCACAGTCAGTTAAGACTGCTATCACCACACCACATTCAGTTAAGACTGCTATCACCACACCACAGAGGCAGTTAAGACTGCTATCACCACACCACACAGTCAGTTAAGACTGCTATCACCACACCACACAGTCAGTTAAGACTGCTATCACCACACCACAGTCAGTTAAGACTGCTATCACCACACTACAGGGTCAATTCCAGTAGGTTTGGATAGGAAGTCTGTGGTTTGAATTCAAAAAGAATTTTAAAAAATAATGATAAGTTATAAGGGACAGTCGACAGTTAATCTTTAAAGCAAAAAAACAACAACCCCAAAACGCCATTCAAATAGTCCAGACTCTCTCTCTCTCTCTCTCTCTCCTCTCTCTCTCTCCTCTCTCTCTCTCTCTCTCTCTCTCTCTCTCATCTCTCTCTCTCTCTCTCTCATCTCTCTCCTCTCTCTCTCTCTCTCTCTCTCCTCTCTCTCTCTTTGTGTGTGTGTGTGTGTGTGTGTGTGTGTGTGTGTGTGTGGTGTGTGTGTGTGTGTGTGTGTGTGTGTGTGTGTGTGTGTGTGTGCTCGGAGGATATTTCTTATTCTGCCTGTTTTCATGGGAAGTGTATGTTTGGATTCAAAATGAATAAAAGTGAATGATGAGTTAGTTACCAGAGAGAGTCGAAAGTCCATCTTAGAAACAAAGAAAAACCCCAACATGTTAATAGTCCATGATTAAAGAGGCTCTGCTCTTTATCTATTTGAAAATACCACTGCTACAAATAACTGACCTTGCCAACTATGCACAGGTTTGTATTAGACTTATCAGTTGTGACATAATTATACTTCAAACTGGTTTTGCCACATACTGCTGAATCTTCTTCTTGTTCTTCTTGTTCTTCTTGTTCTTCTTGTTCTTCTTCTTTCTTCTCTTCTTCTTCTTCTTCTTCTTTTTCTTCTTCTTCTTCTTCTTCGCAATTCTTTTCGCATTCTTCTTCTTCTTCTTCGCAATTCTTTCCGCAATTCTTCTTCTTCTTCTTCTCTTCTTTCTTCTTCTTCTTCTTCTTCTTCTTCTTCTTCTTCTTCTTCTTCTTCTTCTTCTTCTTTCGTTCCCTGGCTTAACGCATATTGAGTAGATTGTGTGTGTGTGTGTGTGTGTGTGCGTGCGTGCGTGCGTGCTCGTGCGTGCGTGCGTGCGTGCGTGCGTGCGTGCGTGCGCGCGCGTGTGTGTGTGTGTGTGTGGTGCCTGGTCTTCTCCTGCAGGTGTGTGTGTATGTGTCTGTGTGTCTGTGTGTGAGAGAGAGAGAGAGTATGCTGTGTGTGTATGTGTGTGTGTGTCTCTGTGTGTGTGAGTGAGTGAGTATGCGAGTGTATGTGTGTGTATGTGTGTGTGTTCGTGTGTGTTGTTTATGTGTGTATCTGTGGCTGCGTGCGCGTGTATTTGTTCGTGTGTGTTGCGTGTGTGTGCGAGTTTATTTGTGCGTGCGCGTGTGCATGATCGCACGCGTGCATGTGTATATGCATGTGTATATGCATATCCATCTGTGTGAACATAGATAGATAGATAGATAGATAGACAGAATGAATGAATGAATGAATGAATGAATGAATGAATGAATGAATGAATGAATGAATGAATGAATGAATGAACGGATGACAAAATTAACAAAACTTCATACACAAGGGGACTGGATGAAGAAAAGTACAGGAGTGCTTATTCCATTATCCTCGAAAAAAAGAATAGAATAGAATAAAATAAATAAATATGTGCGTTGGCATTTGCGCGTGGATGCACATACACACACATACACACACACCAATACACCAAAGTCCTTCGGATGAGACTATAAACCGAGGCCCCGTGTTCGAACGCATGCAGAACATCTTGCGCACACGTTAAATCCTGTTCCGCTTTTCGGAAGAGTAGGCCATTGTATGCCGGTGGAAACATGACAAAATTTACAAAACCGCATACACACGGGGACTGGATGTAAAAAAGCACACGAGTGCTTATTCCATTATCCTCGGTATAAAAGAATAAATAAATAAATAAAAATCTAGAAACACTCACACACCACACACATACACACACACTTATTTTGTCTGATATCACTTCATGTGTAAAGACAAATCAAAGGACACACAGACACATACATACATATATAAAAATTATATTATTATCCATCTATCTAACATTATATATATATATTTATATACATATACATATAATGTTACGTATGTGTGTGTTTAGATTTATGTGTATATGTGTCTTCGTATATGACGTCTGTATGTGGTGTGT
>CM054150.1:57404507-57432007 GCA_028751875.1 Rapana venosa | reverse complement strand
AACTTGAAAGATTTATTCACAAAAAGGCCAGTGGCCCATAAATGAAGGGGGTTGCCGAACTGATGAGTATTTTGGTGGGGGTAAAATCAATAGTAACGACAAAATGTTACTGTATAACAAAAAGTCAGCTACGAAAATATGATTTAGGATAACAATATCTCTCTTATTCTGAAAGCTTTACACAAATATAAAGTGAGGCTGTGCACAACCTCAGGATGACATGATGCCAGGAATAAACAGAGTCTAAATAAATTAGGCTGTCAACTATATTTAGCAGGAATGTAATTCTGCCTAACATCCTCTAATACTGGACAGCACAACACAAAATGTACTTCATCCTCCCGTGCTTGCTTACATAATGGGCATAGCAGCCTGAGGTCATCAATATCATGTTCTCTGTATCTGAATTTATGAACATTTATATCTGATACACCAAGTCATACAGTGGACCCTCATAAAGCAGCTGGAAGATCTGGACTTCGCAGACGACATCAGCCTTCTCTCCCACAGGCAACAAGACGCACAAGAGAAGCTTTGTCGTGTTGCTGAAGTAGCTGAAAAGACTGGCCTCCAAATCAACATTGGGAAGATGGAGGTCATGAGGGTGAACAACAAAACACATGACCCATTGCGACTGCAGCAAGAAACCATCAAGGAAGTCAGCAAGTTTATTTACCTGGGCAGTGTCGTCAGTAAAGATGGGGGAACAGTTGAAGACATCAAGTGCCGAATCAACAAAGCCCGTCATGCCTTCAACACCTTCAGCCAATTTGGAGGTCAACAGCCCTCTCATTTCAAAACAAGATTCCGATGTACAACACCAATGTCAAATCGGTCCTACTTTATGGCTCAGAAACCTGGCGGGTAACAAAAACTAACACCCACAAACTCCAGTCTTTTACCAACAAATGCCTCAGGAACATCCTCAACATCAGGTGGCCGGAAGTCATATCCAACAAACAACTGTGGGACAGGACCAGACAAACCCCAATCGAGTCCATTATTAAACAAAGGAAGTGGGGATGGATCGGCCATACACTCCGTCAAATGTCGCCAGGCAGGCCCTTGACTGGAATCCACAAGGGAAGCGGAAAGTTGGTCGACCAAAACAGACCTGGCGCAGAAGTGTTGATGAAGAAACGAAGGCAGCCGGAATGACATGGTCCGAGCTGAAGAAGATCTCCCAAAACCGAGTTCGTTGGAGGGGTGTTGTTGCAGCCCTATGTTCCCCAAGAAACCAAGTGGCCTAAGTCAGTCACACCAAGTCTAAACTTAGACATCATTCTTTTCAAATGTATATCCATATCAAGTTTTAGATAAGGTTTGACATCATGCGAACTTATAAATTGTCTGTACATTTGAAATCTGTCACTGCTTTGTATATGATCACTCCATTATTGCCATCAGCAGTCAATCAATCTTGGTCTGAAAGCATTAATAAACTCTCTATAATTTCCGACTCCTTGATTGAGCCAAACAAATCCAAACCAGAGTTCACACAAACAGGTACATATTTGTGTAGCCCAGTTGTTTTTCCCTTTGACGTCTAGATCATAAAGCATCTTGTAGGATTTAGAAGGTAGCCTGCTCTCATTCATATGCGGAATCTTAATCCAATATCTAACGCATCTTACAGCAGCATTAACAGAGATGGGATATCTATTAGTTTCACTATAAACAAGATCATTAAGTGTACGTCTATCTAAGCCTAAAAACTGCTTTAAAGCAAAGAGGTGCACTGATTCACAATGTGTTACAGCTGCATCTAAGCCCCAAATTTCTGCACCATATAACACAGTGTGTTGTATTTGTGCATCAAATATCTTAATGAACAAGTCAAAAGAGTTATTATTCAATATTCGTAGTTTTTTCAACACAAATAACAAGATTCGTTTACCTCGACTTGCCAGATCTTTACATGCAGTTGTGAAACTAAGCTTTGTAGAAAAACAGATTCCTAAATATTTATATACATTAATCACAAGCATTTTTCCATTGTACAACCATTTTTAGTAGCTAAGTAACCACCTTTTCTGAATACAACAATATTACTCTTATTCAGATTAACCTTAAGATCAAATGATGCTGCAGCACTGTTTAAGCTATTTAACTGCTTTTGAAAGCCTACAACTGTTTCGGATAGCAGGATAACATCATCAGCAAGCAGAAGAATAAACAACTCTGTGAAATCTTGGGGGAAAGTGGTACCATGTTTACCATTATTGATGACGTCTCTGGCTAACTCATTGATAAAAACAGAAAACAATAAGGGGCTACATACATTACCCTGTTTAACACCAGTGGTACAGCATATTTGTCAGTCACTTTAGTTTCATATCTTATTCTGCTTCTGACATTCTGATACATGGCTCGTAATAATTTACCGTTCACGCCATTTTTCAGGAGAATAGGCTTCAACAAGTTCCTGTTAACAGAATCAAATGCTTTTTCAAAGTCAATAAATGCTACATAGAACTTACGGTTATGAGCAAACTGTTTCTGTACAAACACAAGCAGAGTATACATTTTGATCTATAGTGGAGTATCCTCTCTTAAAACCAGCTTGGTGCTCTCCTGTAATATTATATTCATAACCCATTCCTTTAAGCTATTGTTAATGATAGTACTGTATATCTTACTACTTATGTCACTAAGAGAAATTCCCCAGTAGTTATTAGGGTTATCAACATCACCCTTTTTATGCAATGTTAGTATTATAGATTCAGCCCAGTTATCTGGAAAAAGACCATCATCAAAAATTTTGTTGAATCATTTTAGAAGGAAAAGCACAATATTTCACCTCCATATTTCAGCAATTCACCAATTATTTGATCAGGACCAGCTGCTTTCTCACTCTTTAGTTTTCTAAGTGCCACTAATATTTCATCTTTAGATATGGGACGATCAATATCTTCCTCAGTTCCATCACTGTCAACATCAGTAATTATGGAGTGGGCTAATGAGTCTTTCTCCAACAGGGTTTTGAAATGTTGAAACCATCTGTCAACTGATATACTGTTCTTTGGCTGACTTTTTCTAAATGACGCCATCTTAACACTTTTCCAGACCTGGATTTGAGAAGAGATTGATGACATCATATCTGAAACAGGGATCACATTAACTTTTTTTTCCACTTGCCCATTCCGGCAAATCACATGAAAAATCACTTGCGGGAATGGGTTTTGCACTTGTCCACATAACCTTACTAAAATCATGTGTATCAAAACTGAACTTTTAAAATATAGTGCATGCATGACAAACATGCACACACTGTACAATGATTTAATTGACATATAAATACACACACGTAGTACACATAATTTCTCCTGTTCTGATGATTTTTATTTGTTTTTTTAAACAAGAACTCAGCACAGGCAGCAATGCTGTGTAACAGAAACTAGGCCAAGCCAGTGGGCTATAAGTTTCACAGAAAAGGGAATGGTACCATTCCTTTTCTGTGATAAGCTTAAGCCTACACAGGAAACCGATTGTCTGCTCTGGCACTGCACTGTGCCTGTGCTGAACCAAGAGTAGGACTGGGCACAAACTTTGCTGAGTCGAGAAAAGAAAAGAAAAGATCTTCTGCTCTAAACTTGAACGGTCAGCGTGGAGCTTAAGATAATCGTCAGGCAAGAGAAAAGCAAGGGTTGCTTGTCAAAATTTTAACTCGCTAGGTCAGGCAAGTTTACTTGTCCAAATCAGCGATTCAGTTGCCCTGGGGCAGTCAGGCAATGCTTAATGTCATCCCTGTGCAAGTAAGGTCTTATTATACTGTTTCTTTTTCCATTCAACCATGTATTTATATTCCCTTCTTGTGACTCAGTACAAGTTTTTGTCCTCGTTTCTTAATGTTTTTCGGAAAGTCTTCAAAAGTTTTATGACCTTGTATTTCATACTTTGACAATCATTATCAAACCAAGTATCATTTGATGGACCTTTATTGATATGTGCCTGTTTCTTCATACATTCAGCACTGGCTTTTATGAAATCATTAAACAAATCTAGAGCTTCATTAATGTTTTCATCAATCATCTGAAAGGCATTTAAAAATATATCACACATGTTCACATCGTGGAGATTTTCTTTATAAACCCAGAGTTTGTTTTCATCCCATACAAACTTTTCCATAACAGATGGCTCCTTCGTTTCCACACATGTATTATATACTGGATTAACATATAATTGAACAGGAAGGTGATCCGAATCCGAACACTCAGCAACAAACGACATGAGTAAAAAATCTGAGAGAACAAATCATCTGACACTAAAAAATAATCATTAACACTGCATCCTCCATCAGAGATGTATGTATAGCATCCTTGTTGGTCACCATTACATATGCCATTTAGAATTTATACACTAAGAGCAGTGCACATATTCAATAGTAATTTACCATAATTGTTGATAACAGAATCTTCAGAATTACTATTGCTGCTGAGAGACATTTTTTTTTTACTTTGGATATCTGTACTAAAATCCTTTTCTACATGCTAACAAGAAAAGTTTGAGGTCCTGCTATTTAAGTCTCCACATAGTATTATATCTACTTCATCGAATGTCACCAAACAATTTACTAAACATTCTTCCAACATAGCAATTCCATTATCATTGTCAAACATGTTATAAAAAGGCGAACCTTCAGGTGGGATATACATACATACAAGCAAAACATTCTTTTGATGTACACAATAGAGATTTGTCACAGAGAAAAGTGCAAATATTAGGGTATGGAACATCTAAACAATTCACCAGGGCAGTTAACCCATGCCTTATTAAACAAACTAATCCACTAGATCGCCTCCCTTGATGGCTAGCTTTAATTGCTGACTTACAGAAGGCCTTATAGCCAGTAAAAACATCTGGACATTTTCCATGAACGTTTCTGTCAGATATATAAAATCAAAGCTAAGCACATAAGATACAAAATCTCTTTCAGACAGTTTTGAAAACAATCCATTTCCTTTCCAACACAAAAATGAAAAGGTTTTATTTATATTGCTACAATTCAATTGATCCACACCATCTAGACTGACACTTTCACTAATTACGTTGATATGACAAGACAAGGCATTTATGCTTTCCACAGCACTATAATCATCAATTGAAGAAGGCTCTTTATTAGAAGACTGCCTACAACACTCATGGTCAGCTGGTGTTAGTAGGCCTAGGCCAAAGTCAGACCCGTCTTTGTCTTGCCCTGCACGTGGCAATGTGTCACGCTTCACAGCGCGAAGCCCTATTACATGAGTGTCTGACTGAGGGGAGTGACCGGTGTACCTTTACTTTGCCTACCCTGTGAATTGAGACTAGGGAAGGATGAGTGTATGGGCTGGCCAACAAGCTATCCCTCTTCTTTGAAGATCATTAAGGGTCACCCTTTCAGCCATTAAATCTGAGCACATTACCCCTCTCTTGCGATCTCTCCACTGGCTGCCTGTGCCACAAAGAATAAACTATAAGATCAGTACCCTCTGTTACAAATGTCTCCACAAAACAGCACCCTCCTACCTCTGTGAATGAGTCCACTGTTGGCCGTCACTCTTTCTCTGTTTCTGGTCCATGGATTTGGAATGGCCTCCCTATCTCTCTTCGCCAAAGACCTTCTTGTGACACTTTTAAATCTGGCCTCAAGACATATTTGTTTCAAACGTAAGAATTTCCTCTCCTGTTTCATTTCATAGCTATCCCTGCTTTTCAACAGCCAAAGATTCTATCACCCTGCCAAAGTGTATAACCTCTGTGTGTGTGTGTGTGTGTGTGTGTGTGCATTTGGACTTGTTAGAACTATTACTTGCTATTGGTTGCATGACTGTGTAAGAATGAGTTGAGTGCAAAGTGCTTTGATTTGTGTGTGCAAGATACAGCGCTATATAAGTTCCAATTTATTATTATTATTATTATTATTATTATTAATGATGAAATGATCAAAGACCATTCTCACATTTCTTTCCATCTGCCCTAGCACTCTTCAAGTATGGGGTCAGATTTTGCGTAATTTCTCTAACAGTTTTGGAAAAATCGTCATCTACAAAAATCCTTGAACCTTTCAGACGAGTTTTTTCCTTCAATATGGTAAGCTTATCTTGATAAAAACAACATCTGACAATAACAATGTTGATGCCTTAAAAGAGGAAATTGTGGTATTAGACAAGACTCGTCAAGCTGTTTGCCTCAGCTCGTCCTTTGCCAGCAGATTTAGGGGAGGGGGGTCCAGGGTTCGTCTCCATATGACCACACCGCAGCAAAAGCCCCCCCCCCCCCCCCCCCCCCATCCCAGAAGAGATAGGTGAGGGTCAGTCGTAAGAGAACACGTTCTCGCCCGATTTGAATTCTGCCCATTTCGACATGAAGCAGGCGAATACTGCCGCAAATGTCCCACAGACAGCCCTGTACAGCTGTAACGATATTCCCATCCTCCTTATGTAACTGTATGCAAACAATGAAAAACTAAGGCCATTTAGAACTAGTTACTAATTCACAAAAATAGTAGAGCGATTTGTGTAGTCTTCTCCTTCACATTACGTGATCGACCCCCAGTGAGATGATGATGATAATGATAATGATAATGATAAATTCTTTTATTTCGAGGATAATGAATAAGCACACATGTGCTTTTTTACATCCAGTCCCCGCCCGTTAGGGATACATCTTAATAATAACAACCCAATACTTATACAGTCTCGCAATAAAAACAAGGGGAAATAACCTTTTCAAAACGCCCCCCCCCCAACAACCCTCCCCCCCCCCCAAAGAAAAGCAATTAAAAAAAATTTCCTAAGAATATCCACCCCTACCCCCCCCCCCCAAAAAACCCAAACCCAAAAACAAACAACAAACAAAAGAGAAGGAAAAACCAAACCAACAAAAGATGATAAAAAGAGAAAAACAGACAACAACACAACAAGAACAAGAGCTACAAAAAAAGTCAAGAAAAATAACACAACCAAACTTAATAAAGTCATAAAGATAAACATCTACACTTGTCAAATGGTACACATACTTGTTACACAAAATTTATAAGATATTGAAATAGGGCACTCATTAAAACTTAAGTCAGGGCAAGCCCAAATTTAAAGTATTGAAATATAAAAATATGAACCCTTCATCAGGATATACTATGATTTATACCAGGACGATAAAAGGTGAGGAGAGAGAGACAGAGACAGAGAGTGTGTGTGTGTGTATTTCAGAGATAATATCCAATATATAAATCCCAAAACAGTATGCGACCCCATCAACATCATTTTGATTATACTCGTTTCAAATTATATGTCATGATAATGAAATAAATTTAAACCCATACATCCACACATAAAAACAAGAAACAAACCAAGAAGAAATTAAAAACTATACAGTCGTTAGGGAGAAAATATGGGTGGGGTGAGTGAGTGAGTGAGTATGGTGTGTGTGTGGTGGTGTGTGTGTGTGTGTGTGTGTGTGTGTGTGTTTGAGCGTGTGTGTGTGGTGTGTGTGTGTGTGTGTGTGTGTTTGATTTGTGTGTGTGGGGGGGTGGGGTGGGGGGTGTTTCAGGGATAATACTAATATGTAATACTCACATAGCACACGATCAACACAAACACTTTTTAAATATGTTCATGCAAATTGAATGTCTTGGTAATAAAAATAAGTGCAATACCCATAGCTCTCATAATAAAGAGGGGGAAAAAACCCAAATAAAGTCATAAAAGAACATCTACACATTGTAGTAATAGAAAACAAATTCTTTTTTTTCCAGGATAATGAATAAGTATTCATGTTCTTTTTTTACATCCAGTCCCGCCCATGGGGTCACATTTAAAAAATGCATCAGTACTCATACTTTCAAGCAGAAGAAGCAAAGGGAAAAAAACTTTTTTAAAGGAAAAGAGAGAAGAAGAAAAAAAACAAACAAACAAACAACCAACCCCGACGAGCAAAAGACAAAACATACCCAGAAACCCCCCCCCCCCCAAAAAAAAAAAAAAAAAAAACAAACAACAAACAAACAAAACAAAAAAAACAAAAAACAAAAAAAAAAACCCCAACAACAACAACAACAAAAAGCAGACAAAAACACCCTTCCAAATAAAAAAAACAAAAAACAAGAAAAAAAAACATCAAACAAAAAAATGAGAAAAAAAAATAACCAAAAAACAAACAAATAAACAAACAAAAAAAAACAAAAAAAAAAAACAAAAAAAAAACCAGCACCGTTCCCCCTTCACAAAACCCCACTCACACACACACACACACACACACACACCACACACACACACACAATACATACACCAAAACAAAAAACAAACAAGCAAAAAATCCAAACAAAATTACCAACAAAGAACCAAAGTAACAACTACAGCAATAACAACACAGAGAGAGAGAGAGAGAAAAGAGAGAGAAAAGGAGAGAAGAGAGAGAGAGAGAGAAAAGAATGAGAGAGAGAGAGAGAGAAGAGAGAAGAGAGCCAAACTTATAGATCATAAAATTGAACACCTTCATACTGTAGAAAAAGTACACATAGTTGTTCACGTGGTAATAAAATATTAAAATAGGAGATTCACTGGAGTCAAGTACAGTCAACAAGTCCAAAATAATTTGAAATCGAAAGTATGAATATGCCCTTTATTAAAAAATACACAAAACAATAGAGAAAAGAGAGAGAGAGAGGAGAGAGAGAGAGAGAGAGAGAGAGAGAGAGAGAGAGAGAGAGAGAGAGAGAGAAGAGAATGAATTAATTGCATATTCGGTCCTTAGGCCATAATACAGAGAGAAGGGAGAGAGAGAGAGGAGAGAGAGAGGGGAGAGAGAGAGAGAGAGGGGAGTGTGTGTGTGTGTGTGTGTGTGTTGTGTGTTGTGTGTTTTTCAGAGAGGGTACTAAAGATAAAAGTCTCAAAACAGTACACGATCACCTTGGACACTTATTTTGATTACTCATACAAAAAAACATGTTATGATAAAAAAAAAAAAATAACAATAATAATAATTTAATTTAAATTAAATAAAAAATAAAACCTCAATACGATCACCTTGGACACTTATTTGATTACTCACACCCAAAAAAAATTGTTATGATAAAATAAATAAAATATATAATAATAAAATAATAATATAATCATCATAATATAATAATTAAATAATTTTTTTTAAAAAAAATCAATACCCTATCTTAAACAATAAAAAAACAAGAAGAAAAGAAAGAGAAAAAAAAAAAAAAAAAACCCAACAAAACCAGCTAAATTCTATAAGGTCATAGTGAGAGAGGAGAGAGAGAGAGAGAGAGAGAGAGAGAGAGAGAGAGAGAGAGAGGAGAGAGAGGGGAGAGAGGAGGGGAGAGAGAGAGAGTGAGAGAGTTTTGGTGTGTTTCAGTGATAACTCTAAAATTTTTAATTTTCAAGACAGTGCACGATCACCCTCAACACCAATTTTGATTATACTCATGCGATTATAAGTCAAGATAATGAAATAAACTCAATACCCCTATACTCATACAATAAAAAAAAAGGAAGAGGAGAAAAGGGGGGGGGGGGGTGAAGGCCAATTCTATAAGGTCAGGGAGAGAGAGAGAGAGAGAGGGAGAGAGAAGAGGAGAGAGAGAGGGGAGGAAGAGAGAGAGAGAGAGAAGAGGAGAGAGAGAGAGTGTGGGCCTGTTTCAAGGATAATACTAACTGTATAGTTCTCGAGACAGCACAGATCACCATTCAATTTCTTTACGAATATACTCGTACAAAATTTAACGCATGAAAAAGAAAAAGCCCAACGTCAATACACTCAAGCAATAAGGAGAAAAAAAAAAATCGCTTTAAGTCATAAAATGAACATCTATACATTGTAGGTAAGAGAGAGAGATGGGGGGGGGGGGGGGAAGAAATGAGAGAGAGTGGGAGGTGTGTGTGGTGTGTGTGTGTGTGGTGTGTTAAAGATTTATGCTTTTGTTTGTAAAACAAAAGACAAATTAAGACAGGGAAAAAAATTTTGAATATCATTCTCAAAATAGCAGATTCATCACTGTGAACACTCTAAATTTTATTCTCTCGTACAGATACACACATATTATTGTTAAGATGGATTATTTCTTATAACTAAAGTGTAGTAAAAATAAAAAAATTATAAAAAAAATTTTAAAAAAATAATTTTATTTAAAAAAAAAAAAATTAAAAAAAAAAAAAAAAAAGCTTACACTTGCTAGACTCCCCTTTCTCAACAACAATGAAATTTGGGGGAGAGAGAGAGGAAGAGAGGAGAGAGGAGAGAGAGAGGTGAGAGAGAGAGAAGAAGAGAGAGAAGAAAAGAGAGAGAGAGAGGAGAAATCGACCGAATGAGGGTAAATGGATAAGCCAGAGGCTTCTTTACACCAGGCCCTTATGGGGAAAAATTGAAAACAAGCATGAATAAATCAATTAATTAATAAACAAGATAATTTCAAATAACAATGAAATATTTCACTCAAACTGCCATTCAGTTATTGAAAAATCAAGAAATCGAAAATTCAAATGAATAAACAAAACCAATTAAACAAGGGAAAAAAACTCCCCTTCCCAACACCCCCTCCCTTAAACAAACAACAACCCCCCAAAAGTCCAGACTAAATACAAGCGCACGCGCACACATACACACTTACGCACGCATAGCCACGCACATACACACTCTCTTACACACATACACACTCAAACACACATAACACACACACACACATCCTGGATACATATCCATTCGCATGACATTTCCTCTCATACAAGATAATAGACACATGTCATAATCATCAAAATATCATAACCATACATTTGTACAGACAAAACCAGGCAATAAACATTATTTGATGAACCAAGACAGCGAGCCACAAAGCATCAAGAAAAATGACCAATCTAACATCAGCTATTTCAACAATACACAGAACTGCTTTCTTTCCGCTCTCATCAGCGCACACTGCATATGCCCGCTCATACCTACTCACTGACACACACACACACACACACATATTCATGCGTGCCAAACCCTATATACACATTATTAGAATTGATATAAAAATCCACAAAAGTAATGAAATTGTCAAACAGAACATTGCAAATTAACAATCCATACCATTCTGCATTAACAACAAAATACAACCCAAACGTCATTTTAAGGGAGGAAAACTCAGACAAGTTTATTGTTAACAAAAATCAAAGCAAGCAAGGGCACACACACACACACACACACACACACACACAACAGTTCAAAGCAAGCTCGCTAATGTCAGTTACACTGAATTGAACAAGTATGTGTGGAAAGCTTTTTTGAAAGATGTTACACTTCTTTTGTTTTTAATTGAGACAGGGATCTCATGCCATAATTTGGTACCAGAATACACCAGTGATTACATAAAAAGATCAGTTCTTGGTCGAGGTAAAACGACTATACTTTTATTTCTAACTGTTTTCACTGGAAATCTCTGACAAAGATAAAGTGGAGCAAGATTATTCATAATTTTATACATAAATAGACCTTTATTGAAGCGACATTTCAGACTAAATGGAAGAATATTCAATTCTTTATAGTCACAAATTTCCAGCGAACTAGTTATTAGAAGAATTAACTTTAGAGAGCGTTTGTACACTCTTTCAATTTGCTTTATACAGTTTTTACTCGCTGAATCCCAGCACGTAGAGACGTAATCAATGTCTGCTTTTATAAAAGCAGAGAAGAATAGTTTGCGAGTATGCTGATCAAGAAAATGTTTTATTCTGTTAAGTTGAAAAAACTTTTTAGATAATTTCTTGGAAACATTAAAGATGTGGTTTGACCAGGACAAGTTATTATCAATATGTAGACCAAGTACTTTAAATGAATTTACTTCTTACAACATGTTACCATTGATTTTTATTCCATTTAGTTTGGTTTTGAAGTTTTGGCGCTTTTGTCTGGTTGTAACAACCATGAGTTTAGATTTCTGAGGATTGATGGCAATGTGATTATGCTCTGTCCATGTGGTCAGATTGTTCTAAGTCATTTTGTAATTTTTGTACTCATTGACATTACGTCCTTAAACCTACAGTATGTATGGTAGTGTCGTCTGCAAAGAGTTCACATGTAGAAGATACATGGAGGGGAAGACCGTTTTGATGTATATTGAAAAGGGGAAATTGGGGACTAACACGGACCCTTGAGGAACACCATATTTTATGGGCAAGAAAGACGTTATGGAGTCTTGATAAAAACTTGTCTCCTGTCATTAAGAAATTAGTTAAATCAGTTTTAGTGCATCTGAACAAATTACTATATATTTTAGTTCTTTATGAGTAGGTTGTGATCGATAGTGTCAAAGACTTTAGTAAAGTCAACAAAAATGTCCTGTTAGTAAATCATTGTTAATATTATGATGCCACTGCTCAAATCAGATTAGTAAGTGCTGTATGATATGAATAATTCTCTCTAAATCCATTTATGTTAGGATGAAACAATTTATATTTGTAAAGTGTGACAAAAAATGTTGTTTTAGATATTTTCTAAAAGGTTTTAGACAATGTAGATTAGAATTGATATAGGCTGGTAATAGAAGGGTCACTTGGATCACCGGATTTAAATATGGGTAACACTTGGCGTCTTTAAACACTTGAGGATAATAACATTTTTCTATACAGAAGTTATAGATGTAGGCAAGATGCTCTGAGTTACAGGTGCAGAAATTTTCAAATTGTGCTATTCTAAATTTTCTAAACCACGAGAGCTTGTTAGCTTTTAATAGACACAATTCCTTGTACACTTCTTGAGAGAGAGAGACTTAATTCTGAGTATGATGGATGAGCATATTAATTTATTCTTTTCCTCATTGGTCTCTTTGTCATGCTTCAAAAGCTTTGGCACACACATTTCAAAAACTTCTATCAGAGCATGCAGGTCCTAGCGTGGAAACAGCGTGAAGTGTTCCACAAGAGATTCTCAAGTGCTGGCTTGGTTACGAACTACTCCCCTGTTTGCCAGGACAGTGTCTTGGACCATGGCATCTTTTTTGTTTTTGGTAGTGGTGGTTTTTAGGGGTCATCCAAACGTGTGTCATCTTGACAGCTCTGCCTTGCCACTTTAACTGGCCTGACCCTTCTGAACTGCAGAGAGTGCAGCTGCATGCTTATGCCGACACCTTCACCAGTGTCGTGTTCCCTCCACCCCACCCACCCATCCTGTTCCCTGCCACCAACCGCCACACTTTTTTCTCCATTCTATGCCCCCTTCCTCCCGCTCTCCCCCCCCCTCCTTCCCTGAATCTCATAACCACCCTGCTCCATACATCCACCCCTCCCCCCCCCCCACCCCTACACACTCCCAAAACACCTTCACGCTGTTCAGAGGCCCATATATGCCTGACCAGCACACAGCAGCCACACTAACTTGGGCATGAGTTCCATCACAGACCCCCTAACCCTCCCCCCCCCTCCACACAGCCACCACTCCATCCTAGCAGTGCAGCCATCCGTCCATCCGCCCACCCACCACCCCTACTTCTATGCCCCTATACATTTGTTCACACACACACACACACACACACACACACCATCTCAAAGCAAGCTCGCTAATGTCAGTTACACTGAATTCAACAAGTATGCGTGGAAAGCTTTTTTGAAAGATGGTACCCTTCTTTTGTTTTTAATTGAGACAGGGATCTCATGTCATAATTTGGTACCAGAATACACCAGTGAATACATAAAAAGATCAGTTCTTGGTCGAGATAAAACAACTATACTTTTATTTCTAACTGTTTTCACTGGAAATCTCTGACAAAGATAAAGTGGAGCAAGATTATTCATAATTTTATACATAAATAGGCCTTTATTGAAGCGACATTTCAGACTAAATGGAAGAATATTCAATTCTTTATAGTCACAAATTTCCAGCGAACTAGTTATTAGAAGAATTAACTTTAGAGAGCGTTTGTACACTCTTTCAATTTGTTTTATACTGTTTTACTCGCTGAATCCCCGCACGTAGAGACATAATCAATGTCTGCTTTTATAAAAGCAGAGAAGAATAGTTTGCGAGTATGTTGATCAAGAAAATGTTTTATTCTGTTAAGTTGAAAAAACTTTTTAGATAATTTCTTGGAAACATTAAAGATGTGGTTTGACCAGGACAAGTTATTATCAATATGTAGACCAAGTACTTTAAATGAATTTACTTCTTACAACATGTTATCATTGATTTTTATTCCATTTAGTTTGGTTTTGAAGTTTTGGCGCTTTTGTCTGGTTGTAACAACCATGAGTTTAGATTTCTGAGGATTGATGGCAATGTGATTATGCTCTGTCCATGTGGTCAGATTGTCTAAGTCATTTTGTAATTCTGTACTCATTGACATTACGTCCTTACCTACAGTATGTATGGTAGTGTCGTCTGCAAAGAGTTCACATGTGGAAGATACATGGAGGGGAAGATTGTTGATGTATATTGAAAAGAGGATTGGACCTAACACGGACCCTTGAGGAACACCATATTTTATGGGCAAGAAAGACGTTATGGAGTCTTGATAAACAACTTGTCTCCTGTCATTAAGAAATTAGTTAATCAGTTTTAGTGCATCTGAACAAATACTATATATTGTTAGTTTCTTTATGAGTAGGTTGTGATCGATAGTGTCAAAGACTTTAGTAAAGTCAACAAAAACTGCTCCTGTTAGTAAATCATTGTTAATATTATGATGCCACTGCTCTATCAGATTAGTAAGTGCTGTATGATATGAATAATTCTCTCTAAATCCATTTATGTTAGGATGAAACAATTTATATTTTGTAAAGTGTGACAAAAATGTTGTTTTAGATATTTTTCTAAAGGTTTAGACAATGTAGATAGAATTGATATAGGTTGGTAATTAGAAGGGTCACTTGGATCACCCGATTTAAATATGGGTAACACTTTGGCGTCTTTAAACATTTGAAGATAATAACATTTTTCTATACAGAAGTTATAGATGTAGGCAAGATGCTCTGAGATTACAGGTGCAGAAATTTTCAAAATTGTGCTATCTAAATTTTCTAAACCACGAGAGCTTGTTAGCTTTAATAGACACAATTCCTTGTACACTTCTTGAGAGAGAGAGACTTAATTCTGAGTATGATGGAATGAGCATATTAATTATTCTTTTCCTCATTGTCTCTTTGTCATGCTTCAAAAGCGTGGCACACACATTTCAAAAACTTCTATCAGAGCATGCAGGTCCTAGCGTGGAAACAGCGTGAAGTGTTCCACAAGAGATTCTCCAAGTGCTGGCTATGGTTACGAACTACTCTCCTGTTTGCCAGGACAGTGTCTTGGACCATGGCATCTTTTTTGTTTTTGGTAGTGGTGGTTTTAGGGGTCATCCACAGTGGTGGTCATCTTGACAGCTCTGCCTTGCCTACTTTAACTGGCCTGACCCTTCTGAACTGCAGAGAGTGCAGCTGCATGCTTATGCCGACACCTTCACCAGGTGTCGTGTTCCCTCCACCCCACCCCCACCCACCCTGTTCCCTGCCACCACAGCCACACTTTTTTCCTCCATTCTATGCCCCCTTCCTCCCTCCCTCCCCCCCCCCCCCCCTCCTTCCCTGAATCTCATAACCACCCTGCTCCATACATCCACCCTCCCCCCCCCCCCCCCCCCCCGCCACTCCTACACACTCCCAAACACCTTCACGCTGTTCAGAGGCCCATATATGCCTGACCATGCACACAGCAGCCACACAACTTGGGCAGGTGAGTTCCATCACAGACCCCCTAACCCTCCCCCCCCCCCCCCCCCCCCCCCACACAGCCACCACTCCATCCTAGCATGCAGCCATCCGTCCATCCGCCCACCCACCACCCCTACTTCTATGCCTCTATACATTTGTTCACACACACACATACACACACACACACCTAAATGGACAGACTGAAACTGCTCTTTGTGAGTCTACATCAGATGTTAAAATTTCAGAACGCTCGTAAAGATCTGACGTTTAGGTACTTGTCATTAAAGAGGTTGTGTTGGGCTCTTTTGGAAAAATCTGTTTCAGACCTCATTTTCATTTCTTCTGAAGCAAAGTTATCAGGTGTTGAGCTTCTCAGAATATATTTAGCACATACAAGTTGTCGGTACTCATCAAGTGGTAACATTCCAGTTTCGTTATATATATGTATCAAGTGCCGAGGCATGAAATGGCACACCTAGAGCCAGTCTGTACGCCTTACAGTCACACTTTGAAGCTTCTTTAATAAGTACTTAGGTGCACTAAAATAAACTTCTTGTCCATAGGATAATCTAGATCTAATTAAAGAGGTAGACAGATGTTTCAGAATTGTCATGTCTTGTCCCCAATACTGCTTTCGTATAATTTTTAACAGATTTAAACATTTTCTTCCTTTAGTTAAGATATATTCAATGTGGGCATTCCAAGTTAACTTTGAAGAAAGAAAAACACCTAAAAACTTTACTACATGCTTATATTCAACTATCTCGTTTTCAATTTTGAACACAGGTAAGTTGTCTGGATTGCCACCGTTGTAAAAAAGCATCATATGCGTTTTTTCTGTGGATAATTTTAGGCCATTTTCAATTATGTACTTATTTAAATTATCAAGGTCTTTTTGGTACAGTTTTTTAATATAATTTAAAGACCTTTTTGATATGTTTTGCTTCATGGTAACATTCATCCACATGCACATGTCGTCTGCATATTGTACTAGGACAACGTTATGAGACAAATGTTTGGGAAGATCATGTAATAGGATATTAAATAAAACTGGTGCTATAACGGAGCCTTGTGGAAAGCCCATATCAAGATTTCTAAGATCTGAATAGTTATTACCTACCTTTACCTGAATAGATCTATTGCTAAGAAAGCTCTTGATGTAATGATAAATGTTACCGGAAAGACAAATTGTCTTTAACTTACTTAATAACTTTGCATAACTTAATAACTTTGTTTGGGAAATGAAGCAAGCTCACTTTGATGTAGATTATATTAACATGAAAAAGAATGAGAATCCAAATATCATGGCAGTTAAAGTTAATTCACATATAGAACATAATTACTCTCATTGTCTTAAAATTTAAACAGATGGCTCTCTTTTAGACAATCATCAAGCAGGTTCAGCATTCGTCATACCAACAGTAAAAATCGATCTGTTTTTACAGCTGAACTGATCGCTATTCTCATGGCTTTGAATTTTATTTTAGATCATCCATACTGTTTTTTTCACATATTACTTTGTGTGGATTCAAAATCAGTTTTATATGCCTTAAAGTCAATAACTTATAAGCAATCTACTAAACTTATACTAAATATCAAATACTTTATAAATCTTTTGTGCTTAAGAGGAATTCATGTTTCCTTTTGCTGGATTCCTTCACATATAGGATTATTTTCTAATGAGTGGGGTGATCGGGCTGCGAAGAAAGGTGCACATAATGAAAAGGAGTCTACAGTACTGCATGTCCCTCTATCCATTGCAGATGGATATCAGTTGTTAGAAGAAGCTTCCTTAAAGAAATTTATAGAAAAGCATCGGCAAATCAAGCGGCTTTCACATTCAACTCCGAGTGGGAAGAACGTAATTGAATGCATTGATCACTTAGAGATTCATACAAATGCTGTCAAAGAAAGACAACTCAAGGCATTGTTTTTCAGGATAAGATTAAATGCATTCACAACAAAATTCAGCAAGGATGTTAAATGCTTATGTGGTGAATATATTTCAAATACCCATATCATACTTGAATGTGAGAATTTAAAAACTTATCTCCCTGCCTTTTCTGAGAATACCATTGACGAAGTTTTGAACAATGTAAAGCTAACGTTTGACATTGCTAAAGGTTTATTGTTAAGTCCTATAGGGCATTTATTGTAGTTGTAGTTCTGTTTGAATTTCTTTTTTTTTCCCTTTCTTTTTCTATTTTTTTAAATGTTGTTCTTGATCTGTTTATGTTAAGAATACTATTTGGTATGTCCCTTGTTATTACTCTTTATTACACACACACACACACCCCACACACACACACACACACACACACACACACACACACACACACACACACACTCACACACACACCACATCGAGCCACACAGTAGATCTATCTATCTATCTATCTATCTATCTATCCATCTCTTTCATTCAGTCTCCTATTTTAGGGCCATCTGGTATCACTTAAAGTGGAAAGACGTTAAAATTGAAGACTTACTTACTTACACCTAAATGGCAGAACACAACACCCATCCACACACACACACACACACACACTCTCTCTCTCTCTCTCTCTCTCTCTCTCTCTCTCTCTCTCTCTCTCTCTCTCTCTCTCTCTAAATTGTTCTTAGATAGATGGCTTGATGAAAAAAAGCAAATGCATTGCTTATTCAATGTACCATCTGGAAATAAAATTTTGACTTGACTTGACTCTTCTCTCTCTCTCTCTCTCTCTCTCTCTCTCTCTCTCTCTCTCTCTCTCTCTCTCTCTCTCTCTCTCTCTTTGGTGCAGGCAGGGATGCTGTTGTTCACAGGTGTTGCTGTCACTGGAGTTGACTGTTAAAGAGTCTGACAGCTGTGGGCAGGAAGGAGTCTCTGTATCGGCAGGTTCTGCTTCTCATGGACAGAAGAAGACTGCTGACCTCACGCTTGGACACACACTGGGACAGCACAGGATAGAGAGGATGGGTGTCGTCCTTCATAATCCTGGTCATCTTCTTCAGGCAGCTCTTCTCGTAGAGGCTCGAGGCTGGAGTGATGTCCTTTTGGATGATCTTTGCTGCTGCTTTGTGATGCGGTCTAGCTTGTTGCTGTCAGGTTTTCTGGGGTTACTAAAACAGCAGATTGGATTGTACAATGCAATGCTTTGCACTGCAGCTTGATAAAACCTCAGTAAAATAGTGTTACTGATTTGAAAGCTTCGCAATTTTCTTAAGAAGAACATTCTTTGGTTTGCTTTCTTATAACAGGCATCAACATTTTCAGTCCACCTCAGCCTGTCGTCAATAATCGTGCCAAGATATCTATAAGCACTGGTTATCCACACTTCTTCATTCTTGATGGTAAATGGTGCTGGCTTGTCGTTTTTCCTTCGGAAATCAATGATCATCTCTTCTGTTTTTGACACATTCAACTCCAGATAGTTCTTGTCACCAGTCTACTAAAGCTTTGACTGTGGATCTGTACCAGGTCTCACTGCTCTTCAGAAGCCCAGTTAGTGATGTATCATCAGCAAACTTGATTAGAATTGTTGGAGGGTGAACAAAGGTTCGTGGGAAAGGGGATGTTAGGACACTGGCACTCCACACTCAAAGGAATGTTGTGAGGCCACGCAGGGGTGTTATGGTAACACAATTTATTGTTTCATCTACACACAACACACACCTGAAACAAAGATAAAATTCAGGTAACTACTCTATCCATATTTAACCAGGTACATGAAAGGCACACAACAGCAAATATCAACATTGTCGTCTAGCCGAATGTAAGAAACCCAAATTCCTTTCATTACTCATACCAAAACACCAAGTTAATCCTAGGGAACCAATAGAGAGTATACAGTTGTAAATCATACAACCAAAGACTATAAAATAACTAGGAAAATCCTTTCCTCAATACTCTAACAGAACTTATTTTCTATACTAAGATTTTATAAATTGGTCCTTTGACCCATGGTATTGTAGCACAAGAGAGAGAGAGAGAGAGAGGAGAGGGGGGGAGGAGAGGGGGAAGGGGGAGAAGGGAAGAGAGAGAGAAGAAAAACACAATCTAGTGTAAAACCCCCATACAAATTAACCCCTTTTGACACCAATGCTAACCATAAACAAGTACACCAAATTCAAGACTGCCATTTTTGAATGACAATTTTCCAAAGGGGGGGCCTATTTTGGCCAGTCCTATACTTCATTCGGGTCTAACCTTAAGTTTCAGTCTTTCCTTTTAGCCCAACTTTACTCAATTCAACTTTGCTATATGGTACTTACCCACTAGCTCTGTTACCAAACCCTTTTTTGATCGGCAATTTAAAAAATTCATCCCCAAAATGAACCCACATCAAAAAATTTAAATTCCTCAAAAAATTCCCTTTTTCTCACAAAACATCCAATTAGGGAAAAAAACCCAAAGTCACACAATTAAATAGAAAAAGCTAAAGACTTTAGCCAAATTCTGTGTAAAGCAACTACACCCCTTTTCACTGAACTGTACAATTTTCGATTAGCAAAATTGGGTGTACACACAAAAAGATTACTTATCAATCGTTTTTCCTTAAAAATCTCTTTAAGCAACACTTATATAAAAAAGAGAAATTCCACTTACAGCTAAAGCGGGAAAGAAAACTTCTGTTTCCTTCTAAGTCATTCTTCATTTCACCACACAAAAAGCTAATAAAGAAAAAAATTTGCCTCAGAAGCCAGAAGAGAAAAACTTTAAAATGCCATGTACCCCCCTTTTATGTTGTTCGTTGCAGGCCCAAACTGCCAATGAAAATTTGGGAAAACTAAATGAACAAATCCTAACCACACACACTCACTGACAAAAAAAATTTAAATAAACCCAATGAGTTTTACAGAAAATCTGCTGGTTCAAAAAGGAAGGGGGGGGGGGGGGAAATAGAGGGGGGGGAAGGGGGGGATGCTATACAACAAGAAAGAGGCCCCACCTGTTAAAAAGAAGCTGTAGAAAGCTCTGAAGGCTTTTTTTCAGAATTTTCCCACTGGAACTCTAGGTAAAAAAAGGGATCGGGCCTTGAATGGAGGACTCCACGTAGCTGAAAGGCTGAGCCACCAGCTTCTAATGGCCCTACATTGAGAACACTTAGCTAACCATCACCCCCCAGTTCCCCATCTTCTAGCTCACAGGACATGCTGGACACTTAAACATGAGAAATGTGAAAACAGTAAAAACGGCCTGGTGAAATGCTAGGTTTTCCCAGCCCAAAAACCCTTGGGTATTACAAACATTGAGAGGTTTTTTGTCCAAACAGCACCCTGTAATTTAGGGGTTTTTGCAAAAAACCTAATTAAAAAGAAAATCATAAAGTCAAACCCAAGTTGAATAATTTTTTAAAGGGGGGGGGGGGGAAAGGGGGAAGGAAAGGGGGGTTTTAGTTCAAACTTTTTATGTGCGAAATTTTTGCACACTTAACCACTCCCCAAGCTTTTAAAATGAAATTTTCCTATTGCATGCTTGAATCAGATCAAGGAACCAAATGACGCTGAAAATCCATTTCTTTTTAGGGAAAAAAACCAAACAAATGTCAAAAACAACCAACTCAGAAACTCCAAACAAAGTTTCAAAAAATATAAGATTTGCCAACTAGAAAATTGGGCCCCCAAACCCCCAAGTAAAAAAAAAAGGGAAAATAGGGTTTTAAAAAAAAAAAGCCCAAAAGACCAAAAGGGAAAAAAAAGAATTTTAAAAAAAAAAGCCAGAGAAAAAAAAACAAATATAAACCTTTAAAAAAAGAAATTTGAAAAAAAGAGAAAAAAAAAAGTAAAAAAAAAACAAAGAAAACACAATTGGCTAAAAAAAAAAATACTTCAAATTACCAAAAACAAAATTAACAGCAATAAAAATCCCTTTGTTAACAAATCAACCCCAAAAATGTAATTCACAAAACCGTTCTACCTATCTTTCCCCAACCCTTTCCCTTTAAACCATTTAAAAAAATCGGGTTAAAAACCAGGTTTCCGGGGGAAAAAAGCCCCTTCTTGGCCCCCCCAATTCACAAAAAAAAAAAGATTTTTTTTACAGGGGGACCCCCTTCCACTACCTTTCCTTTAAGAACCAGAAAAACCTGGTTTTTTGGGGGGAAAGGGGCCCCCCCTTACCCCCGGGGGTTTTATTCCATGCAGTTCTAAAGGATTTCTCTTTTTTCCAAAACACATTCCCTTCGATTTTTTTTTCTAGCCTTAAACCAGCCTGGGGGGTTTTCTTTTGATGGGACATTGCTTTTGTTTTTTTTGCCCTTCCTTCTCTTTCTAACATTTCCTTTTCCCAGTAGAAACATTTATTCCCAAACCTGACAGAAACTGACTCTTGCAACGATTTAACCTTTATCCTCTAACACTATACTTGTTGTTTTAGAGCAATGTCAGTTCACTTTCCCCAGTCACATTCTCTTGTCCTCTTCCTCACTCAACCACCTGTGGCTTCCTCCCTGGCCTGGAAGAAGGTGGCTGGGGGCTTCCTCCCTACCCAATGGCGTAGCTCCTTTCTCAACTCTGGGTTGAAAAAATCCCTCTATGAACCTGTCCCTCAAACAGGTAATCAGTAAGGGCGTCCGCCTCTCTCATGTGGATGGTCCTTTCCAGGCCCCTTAACACGTGAGAGTAGTCCAGGACCGACTCTTCTGGAACGTTGGTCCCGACCGTAGAAGGCAGACAGGAGAGTGGTGATCCGTCGCCTGTCACCAAACACGGCCCTGAGGATGTTGATGATCTTCTCTGGGGTGTTGGTATCTTCTATCGTGTGCAGCATTATTTCTCTGCGAGCCGCTCCCTTCAGATGGCTGAAGATGAAGTAGGCAGCCATCTCCTCTCTCATAGGGTAGGCTGCCAGGACTCGATCCACTTCCATGGAGAAGTCCTCCACTGACAGGTCTGTCAGTTCACCGGAGAAGTGCTGCAGTTCAGGCGGGAAACACCATCTCATCGCCTCGTACGCCATGGTAGTCTGCTGAGCTGTGTGTGTGTAGTAAATAAAACTAACCTGCTATCCTGTCGGCGACGCCAATTGTTGGAGGGTGAACAAAGGTTCGTGGGAAAGGGGATGTTAGGACACTGGCACTCCACACTCAAAGGAATGTTGTGAGGCCACGCAGGGGTGTTATGGTAACACAATTTATTGTTTCATCTACACACAACACACACCTGAAACAAAGATAAAATTCAGGTAACTACTCTATCCATATTTAACCAGGTACATGAAAGGCACACAACAGCAAATATCAACATTGTCGTCTAGCCGAATGTAAGAAACCCAAATTCCTTTCATTATCATTACCAAAACACCAAGTTAATCCTGGGGAAACCCAATAGAGAGTTACAGTTGTAAATCATACAACCAAAGACTATAAAATAACTAGGAAAATCCTTCCTCAATACTTCAACAGAACTTAGTCTATACTAAGACCCTTTCTAACATTGGTCCCAAATTGTACCATGGATATTGTAGCACAAGAGAGAGAGAGAGAGAGAGAGAGGAGAGGGAGGGAGAGAGAGAGAGAGGGAGAGAGAGAGAGGAGAGAGAGAGAGAGTGAGAAAGACACAAATCTGTGTCACACAACCCTTACAAATTAACCGCTTTTGACACCAATGACTAACCATACACCAGTCACACCTACATATCAAGACTGCCTACTTTAGAATGAGCATATTACCACAGGGGGCCTAGTTAGGCCTGTCCTATACTTCATTCGGGTCTAACCTTCAAGTCTTCAGCTCTCTTCCTTTTAGCAGTCAACTCTTATCTCAATTCAACTTTGCTATATGGTACTCTATCCCACTAGCTCTGTTACCAAATCACACTTTTTTGTCAGTGCAATTTACAAACTTCATTCAACAGGATACCACATCAAATAGTTACTTCCTCATAAAATTCCATTTCTCACTTATGAACATCCAAATTTATGGAATAAATCCAAGATCCACCAATTAAATAGTAAAAAGTCTCATGATTTTTAGCCAATATTCATGTGTAAAGCAACTACACACACTTTCACTGAAACTGTCACAATATTCGATCAATAGCAAAATTCGGTAGTACACACAAAATAAGATTTTTACTTATCAAATCAGCTTTTTCCTTAAATAAATCTCTTTAAGCAACAACTTATATCAAAAAGAGAAATTCTCACTTACAGCTCAAGCAGGAAGGGAAAAACTTCTGTTTCCTTCTAAGTCTCTGTCATTTTTTCACCACACAGCAGCCTAACTCAAGAAGAAAGTTGCCTCGGGACAGCCAGCAAGAGAAAAACTTTAAAATGCCATGTACCCCTGTTATGTTGGTTCAGTTGCAGGACCAACTGACCAATGAATACATTTGGAAACTGAGATGAACAAACCCTAACCACACATCACATCAGCTGACAAACAAATTTAAATCAACCAATGTGTCTCTACATGAAAAATCTGTGGTTCAATAGAGAAGAGGGGGGGGGGGGGGGGGGGGGGGGGGGGGGGGGGGGGGGGAATAAGGGGGGGGGGGGGGTGCTTAAAACAAGAAAGAGGCCCCACCTGTTGAATAAGACTAGCTGTTAGCAAGCTCTGAAGTGCTTATTACATAAATTTGTTCCAGGGACACTCTAGGCTACAACAAGGACTGGGGCCATAAATAGAGAGGACTCCACTGTAGCTGACAAAGGCTGAGCCCCCAGCTTCTAATAGGCCTACATTGAGAACACTTGGGCTACACCATCACACCCAGTTCCCCATCTTCTAGCTCACAGAGACATGCTGGACACTTAACATGGAGTAGAATGTGTAACGTACACAGGCCTGGTGAAATGCTAGGTCTCCCAGCCCACAACCATGGGTATTACAAACAGTTGAGAGGTTTGTTTGTCCAAACAGCACACTGTAACTTAGAGGTTGACAAAGAAACCTAACTATAAGCAAATCATAAAGTCTAACCAAGTTGAATAATTCTTTCTAAAAGGGGGGGGGGGAGAGGGGAAGGAAAGAGGGGTTTAGTTCAAACATTATAGTGCGAAATGTGCACACTATAACAGAATATTGTCAGTGGTAAAACGGCAGTCAGCTGTGTAGAGGGTAAAAAGGACTGGTGACAGAACACATCCTTGGTGGGCCCCTGTATTTATCAACAGGTAGTCTGACACAGCTTGTCCTATCCTCACTCTTTGTGGTCTTTCTGTTAAAAAGCTAAAAGTCCATGCTATCAGTGTTAGGTTGACATTCATGCTCAGTAGTTTCTGTATTAAAAGATGAGGTTGAATAGTATTAAAAGCACTTGAAACATCAATAAAAAGAATTCTGGCGTAAGTTCCTGGATGGTCTAAATGTTCATATACTCAGATGGTGCAGTAGAGTCAGCAGAGCATCGTCTGTGCCCCTGCCTTTTGAAAAAGGCAAACTGGAGGGGTCTTTGGGGCTCTGCAGTCTGGAGCCTCAGCTGACGAAGGAACGATTTTTTCAGCACACTTGAGTGGGATTGATGTTAATGCTGCAGGCCTGTAGTCATTTGATTGGCTTGGAGTTTGTTTCTTTGGGACTGGGATAATTGTCGAGGTTTTCCAGAGCTGAGAGATGTACCCAGTGTCAAGGGATTGCTGGAACAGGCGAGTGAAGACTGGAGCAAGAGAGTCACTGCATCCTTTGATGGTTTTAGTGCTGATGCAGTCAGGGCCACATGCACTCTTACAGTTGACTTTCTTGAATTCACTCTGCACATCATTCTCTTCAATGATCACTCGAGATGCTGTTTATTGTTTTACCGTCTTTATTAGCTTCTGCTTGTTCTGTTTGAAAGTTCTTCTGGTCAAACCTGGTATAAAACATGTTGAGTTCGTTTGCCAGCTTGAGGGCATCCTCTGTCACAATCTCCCTTTTTTTGCTTTATATTCAGTTATAGTTTGGACATCCTTCCAGAACTGTTTGGGCCTGTTTTGACAAAAATGTTTCTCCACCTTTGCAGAATACTCCTTCTTGTCTGCTTGTATTCTCTTGTTTATTGCTTTCTGTTGAGTGCAGTGTCTTGACAAGTTTAGTAGCATCATTTAAAAAAATGTTTTGATCCTTAGTTAACATAGCTGTTGTCACACCGCTTAGTCCATTGTGACTGATGCACACCTACCCAGATTTGCCATGTCGCTTCCTCAGGGCCAGAAATTCACGGGGAGTTCATCAGTGTCAGACCGCCTTGAGGCCACCAGCCAGAGAGACCTGCACTGCTGGTGGACAACTTCGTGATGTATAGAGATGCCGTTCTGATTCAGTATGGGAAGAACACGACCTGCCACCTTCTCCCCTGACGACCAGTCATCGTATTCGCTCCGTCGCAGAGGGGAGAGTGTGACTACACACCTCCATCAGCTGCCTTCCATACATCTCCACACACCCCAAGTCTCTGACAGGAAGCCCCTACAGACTGGAAAGTGTGCAGGATGGAAACAAAACCTGCGAACGCATGCAGAACATCTTGCGCACACGTTAAATCCTGTTCCGCTTTTTGAAAGAGTAGGCCATCGTGTGCCGGTAGGAACAGATGACAAAATTTACAAAACCGCATACACACGGGGACTATATGTAAATAAAAAAGCACATGAGTGCTTATTCCATTATCCTCGATAAAATTTTAAAAAGTCATCTGAACGCATTGATTTGTTGTTTTACCAGATTCAGCGCTATATAAATTACATACATTATTATTATTATTATTATTATTATTATTATTATTATTAAAACCTGAGGTCACCCTGAGACTGAGGGGATGAGGACTCACTGAATGAGAGTGTTCTTGCATGCCGTGACGGAGGCTGGTGCTGAGGATGATAGTATAATGACGACGACGACAGTCAGGGCAGTGCTCCTGCCTGTAGCCTGCTTGACGAGCCTGTAGCCTGCTTGACGAGCCTGTAGCCTGCTTGACGAGCCTGTAGCCTGCTTGACGAGCCTGTAGCCTGCTTGACGAGCCTGTAGCCTGCTTGTGTTGCTCTGGTCATGTGTTCCTATCCTGGCATCAACCACCACACCCAACAGATGTAGCAGGCACCTGTAATCTTGCTGTAGGAAACCTGAGCAACTCTTTCAAAATCGTATGGGTGAGGTGGATGACGCAGCCCTGCCCGTGCAGTCCCACTCAGCTCGTGAAGCCCCTAGCAACCTTCTTCTGGCCAGAGTCCGAGAACACTCCCATGACTCATGTGGGATTGTGACCTTCCAACCAGAACTTGAGTGCTGTGCCGCTGGGTACTCACTGGTCCTCTTCTAAAACATGTCTGCCGTCTTAAAGACCGCATACAGGTGCCTATTTTGACTGGGTGGTGGCTTCCCCTCTTCGTGGCTACAAAGCTCAGCCTAGCTAGGAAGGAAGTTACCCTGTGACTCTGTGTCTGTGCAGGTACCTGATGATCTACAGCCATGGCTGGGAGAAGGTGGGCCGGATGGAGAGTGTGGTGACCACCAAGCTGCATGGACTGGCCTTCACTGACAGCAGAGTGTGGGACAACGCGGAGTACATGGTGCCGCCCAAGGTGAGAAAGGACACCAGCTGTCTTGTCCTGATTCCTCTGTCTGTGGTTCTGTCTCTGTCTGTCTGTCTCTCTGTCTGTCTGTGTCTCTGGTTGTGTCTCTCTGTATTTCTCTCTATCTCTCTCTATGTGACTCTCTCTCTCTCTGTCTCTGGTCTCTGTCTGTCTCCGTCTCTCTGTCTCTCTGTGTGTATCTGTCTGTATCTCCCTCTCTTTTTCTCTGAGGTTTTTTGGACGAGAAACTACTACAAACTACTCAAACTTTGTTCTCATCTGGAGTGGAGTCAGGAAAGACCAGAGAGCAACGCATGGTGTGGGATTCATCCTACACCCAGACATAGCAAAGAATCTCATGAGTACGAAC
>CM054150.1:57399331-57404007 GCA_028751875.1 Rapana venosa | reverse complement strand
AAGAAACTGCTATCCCCAAACCCCCAATCAGTTAAACTGCTATCACCACAACCACATTCAGTTAAGACTGCTATCACCACACCACAGAGGCAGTTAAGACTGCTATCACCACACCACACAGTCAGTAAGACTGCTATCACCACACCACACAGTCAGTTAAGACTGCTATCACCACACCACAGTCAGTTAAGACTGCTATCACCACCTACAGGTAAATTTCCCCATTTAGGTTTGGATAGGAAGTCTGTGGTTTAATTCAAAAAGAATTTTAAAAAATAATGATAAGTTTTTAAGGGACAGTCGACAGTTAATCTTTAAATGCAAAAAAACAACAACCCCAAAACGCCATTCAAATAGTCCAGACTCTTCTCTCTCTCTCCTCTCTCTCTCCTTCTCTCTCCTCTCTCTCTCTCCTCTCTCCCCTCTCTCTCTTCCCCCTCTCTCTCTCTCTCTCTCTCTCTCTCTCTCTTTTCTCTCCTTTTCTCTCTCTCCCCCTCTCTCTCTCCTCTGTGTGTTTTGTGGGGTGTGTGTGTGTGTGTGTGTGTGTGTGTGTGTGTGTGTTGTTGTGGTGTGTGTGTGTGTGTGTGTGTGTGCTCGGAGGATATTTCTTATTCTCCCTGTTTTTCATGGGAAGTGTATGTTTGGATTCAAAATGAATAAAGTGAATGATGAGTTAGTTACCAAAGAGGTCGAAAGTCCATCTTAGAAACAAAGAAAAACCCCAACATGTTAATTAGTCCATGATTAAAGGCTCTGCCTTTATCTATTTGAAAATACCACTGCTACAAAATACTGACCTTGCCAACTATGCACAGGTTTGTATTAGACTTATCAGTTGTGACATAATTATACATTAAAAATGGTTTTGCCACATACTGCTGAATCTTCTTCTTGTTCTTCTTGTTCTTCTTGTTCTTCTTGTTCTTCTTCTTCTTTTTCTTCTTCTTCTTCTTCTTTTTTTTTTCTTCTTCTTTCTTCTTCTTCGCAATCTTTTCGCAATTCTTCTTTTTCTCTTCGCAATTCTTTTCCCCAATTCTTCTTCTTCTTCTTCTTCCCTTCTTCTTCTCTTCTTCTCTTCTTCTTCTTTTTCTTTTTTCTTTCTTCTTCGTTCCTGGCTTAACGCATATTGAGTAGATTGTGTGGTGTGGTGTGTGTGTGTTTGTCGTGCGTGCGTGCGTGCGTGCGTGCGTGCGTGCGTGCGTGCGTGCGTGCGTGCGCGCGCGTGTGTGTGTGTGGGGTGTGGTGCCTGGTCTTCTCCTGCAGGGTGTGTGTATGTGTCTGTGTGTCTGTGTGTGAGAGAGAGAGAGAGTATGCTGTGTGTTATGTGTGTGTGTGTCTCTGTGTGTTGTGGTGAGTGAGTATGCGAGTGTATGTGTGGTATTGTGTGTGTTCGTGTGTGTTGTTTATGTGTGTATCTGTGGCTGCGTGCGCTGTATTTGTTCGTGGTGTTGCGTGTGTTGTGCGAGTTTATTTGTGCGTGCCGCGTGTGCATGATCGCACGCGGTGCATGTGTAAAATGCATGTGTATATGCATATCATCTGTTGTGAACATAGATAGATAAGATAGATAATAGACAGAATGAATGAAAGAATGAATGAATGAAATGAATGAATGAATGAATGAATAAAATGAAAATGAAGGGAATGTACGGATGACAAAATTAACAAAACTCATACAAAAGGGACTGGATGAAGAAAAAAGTACAGAGTCCCTATTCCATTATCCTCGAAAAAAAGAATAGAATAGAATAAAATAAATAATATTGCGTTGCAATTGGCGTGGATGCACATACACACACAAAACACCCCAATACACCAAGCCCTTTCGGATGGACTAAAAACCGAGGCCAGTTTCAAAACGCTGCGGGACAATCTTTCGCACACTTAAACCCTGTTCCGCTTTTCGAAGAGAAACCATTGTATGCCGTGGAAACATGACAAAAATTTACAAAACCGCATACCACGGGACTGATGTAAAAAAGCACACATGCTTATTATTATCCTCGGTATAAAAGAATAAATAAATAAATAAAAATCTAGAAAAAACTCACAAAACCACACACATACACACATTTAAATTTGTCGATATCACTCATGGTAAATACAAATCAAAGACACACAGACACATAATACATATATAAAAATTATATAATCCATCATCTAACATTATATAATATATTTAATACATATACATATAATGTTACTATGTTGTGTTTTAGATTTATGTGTATATGTGTCTTCGTATATGACGTCTGTATGTGGTGTGAAAGGGCTGCAGCCCTTCCGCTGACCTAACCCATAAGACTTCCCCCCTTTTTTGTCCCGGGGCCAAAACGTCCGCTCAGTGGCCGGCTGTACACTCACGCAACAAAGACACGCTCTGCTTGTTCTGACGCGAAATGCCGCAGACCCATTTCCCGAAAAAGCTATATCTACCTGGAAAAAATAGCACGCGCGGCTGCCCTATCGACGTGTCCCTTTCCACCCCACTATACAAGGCTGGGTGTAGCTGCAGGTACCACTCTAGGGCACTGAATCTGCGCTAGGACGTAAGTACAAAAACAACAGCTACAAGCGACTAGTGCTGATCGCTGGGTTTGACTTGTGGGGGCCAGAACCACTGAATCTGCCTGGGACGTCAGTCAGTCCCGTACAACACAGGCAGAAGAAAGACTGTGTTGAACACTGTGCTAGGACAGGGGTGTGCGCAGAACATCAGCGTAGGGGCGCATGACGTGTAACGCCCGCCTGTCCCCGCGCACTGGATTTCTTGACCTATCGGGAACAGCGTGTGGTCAAGAAACCGGTTTGGCGCTCTCCCTTTTTATTACTTCGGTATCTTGCTGGTCATCTTCGTTTTGATTATGGGTGATCTTGTTTAAACCAAAATTTTCATTAAACAAAATCACGAATGTAACACTTGCAAAAGAGCAACGACAGGCTGAATAAAAAACTTGTAGTGGGGCTCAAAGGTTTAGTCTGTACATTATCTGGGAGTCGTCTTTGGTGATCTAAAGCTTGGGTGTACTGCAGGCATGTGTGAGTGTGTTGTATTGTATCCACTTTAAGTCACAGCAGATTTCCCTGCGTGAAATTCGGGCTGCTCTCCCGGGTGAGAGCGCATCGCCACAAGACAGCGCCACTCATTCTTTTTTGTTTTTTTCTTCTGCATGTATTTCTTTCCCTATCAGAGTGACTTTCTTCTACATAACTTGCCAAGGACAAACTCGCTTGTTTACGTGGGTTCTTTTAAAGTGCACGGGAATTAAGTTTTGTTCACAGGGACCTCGGTTTATCGTCTCATCCGAAAGACTAGCACCAAAAACCACCTCACGGTCGAGTGCATGGAGAACTTTCGAGCCCAAACGGGATGGAACCACCAACACTTGAAACCCGGACTGTTGGCGTTCTAGGCAGGCGCGTTCCCTCTAGCTGGACCACCCAACCACCCCCTAGCTAGACCCTTTGGAAAACCTCCCTGCTTCTCGGCAGGTGTCAGGGCAAGGGGGGGGGGGGGGGGGGGGGTAGGTCAAGGAAAGGAAGGTGGTGGGAAGTTGGGGTGTTTGCGGGGGGGGGGGGGGGGGGGGGGGGGGGGGGGGGGTGGCTGGCAGTGGGGAGGGGGGTGATTGTGTGTGTGAGGGGGGGGGGGGGGGAAGGCAGGATGAAATTGAGCCACACACGGGTTATACCTACACACTTAGACTTACAAAAAAGTGGCAAACGCACACTCACACACACAAAATGCCCCGCACTGGCGACACACACGCACGCGCACACGCACGCACGCGCACAACGCACACACACACACACTCTCTGTCTCAATGTCTCAAATTAGTCTCTGGCCCCCATTCCAAAATAGATTCGCGTTTTATAACCGTAAGAAGGGTTAATTCACTATATTAGAATGAAGTTAAATGCAATTCCTTACAAAATTTTGTAAACATGTTAGATGTCTATGTGGAGATCATATTTCCAATACTCATATCAAATTTGATGTGCCCTTATTTTTAAAACCTTTTTTAACTACATTTTCTGAACAGTCTCTAGAAAATGTATTTCAAAATCAAAGCTAGCCTTTGCCATTGCCAGATGTTTATTCCCATAGTCCACTTGAATATTTAATGTAGTTACATTATTGTTATTTCATTTTCCACTTTGTTGGAATTTTTATATTTTGCTCTGTTTAAAAGTATTATCATTACTTTTCTAGGTGGGTTTTTTTCCTCAAAATACCAACACTGATGCTATTTCTTAACCTTTTTTTCCTTCGACTCCTTCCTCTCCCCCTTTTTTAACTTCCACTACACTTTCTATTTCCCTCGTCTAATATCACTTAGAGTGAACAACGTTTTAAATTTGGAAGACAACAACAACAACAACATCTCTCTCTCTCTCTCACCCCCCCCCCCCCACACACACACACAACACTCACTCACTCTCTCTCTTCAGACACACACTCTCTTTCAGACACACCACACACAAACACACCACACACACACACAACACACACCCCCACACACACACCCCGGACACACACACTCTCTCAGACACACGCTCTCTCTCTTTCACACACACACGCATACAACACATACACATACACACACTCTCTCAGAAAACAAACTCTCTCTTTAGACACACACTCTCTCTCAACACACACAACCTCTCTCTCAGACACA
>CM054150.1:57234331-57396831 GCA_028751875.1 Rapana venosa | reverse complement strand
TATATATATAAAAGAGAGAGAGAGAGAGAGAGGAGGAGAGAGAGAGAGAGAAAAGAGAGAGAGAGAGAGAGAGGAGAGAGAGAGAGAGAAACTTGAACTCGAACTCGAACTCGAACTTGAAAGATTTATTCAAAAAAAGGCCAGTGGCCCATAAATGAAGGGGGTTGCCGAACTGATGAGTATTTTGGTGGGGGTAAAATCAATAGTAACGACAAAATGTTACTGTATAACAAAAAGTCAGCTACGAAAATATGATTTAGGATAACAATATCTCTCTTATTCTGAAAGCTTTACACAAATATAAAGTGAGGCTGTGCACAACCTCAGGATGACATGATGGCCAGGAATAAAAAAGAGTCTAAATAAATTAGGCTGTCAACTATATTTAAACAGGAATGTAATTCTGCCTAACATCCTCTAATACTGGACAGCACAACACAAAATGTTTCTTTATCCTCCCGTGCTTGCTTACATAATGGGCATAGCAGCCTGAGGTCATCAATATCATGTTCTCTGTATCGAATTTATGAACATTTATATCTGGAAAAACCCAGTCATACAGTGGACCCTCATAAAGCGCTGGAAGATCTGGACTTCGCAGACGACATCAGCCTTCTCTCCCACAGGCAACAAGACGCACAAGAGAAGCTTTGTCGTGTTGCTGAAGAGCTGAAAAAACTGGCCTCCAAATCAACATTGGGAAGATGGAGGTCATGAGGGTGAACAACAAAAACACATGACCCATTGCGACTGCAGCAAAAACCATCAAGGAAGTCAGCAAGTTTATTTACCTGGGCAGTGTCGTCAGTAAAGATGGGGGAACATTTGAAGACATCAAGTGCCGAATCAAACAAAGCCGTCATGCCTTCAACACCTTCAGCCAATTTGGAGGTCAACAGCCCTCTCATTTCAAAACAAGATTCCGATGTACAACACCAATGTCAAATCGGTCCTACTTTATGGCTCAGAAACCTGGCGGGTAACAAAAACTAACACCCACAAACTCCAGTCTTTTACCAACAAATGCCTCAGGAACATCCTCAACATCAGGTGGCCGGAAGTCATATCCAACAAACAACTGTGGGACAGGACCAGACAAACCCCAATCGAGTCCATTATTAAACAAAGGAAGTGGGGATGGATCGGCCATACACTCCGTCAAATGTCGCCAGGCAGGCCCTTGACTGGAATCCACAAGGGAAGCGGAAAGTTGGTCGACCAAAACAGACCTGGCGCAGAAGTGTTGATGAAGAAACGAAGGCAGCCGGAATGACATGGTCCGAGCTGAAGAAGATCTCCCAAAACCGAGTTCGTTGGAGGGGTGTTGTTGCAGCCCTATGTTCCCCAAGAAACCAAGTGGCCTAAGTCAGTCACACCAAGTCTAAACTTAGACATCATTCTTTTCAAATGTATATCCATATCAAGTTTTAGATAAGGTTTGACATCATGCGAACTTATAAATTGTCTGTACATTTGAAATCTGTCACTGCTTTGTATATGATCACTCCATTATTGCCATCAGCAGTCAATCAATCTTGGTCTGAAAGCATTTAATAAACTCTCTATAATTTCCGACTCCTTGATTGAGCCAAACAATCCAAACCAGAGTTCACACAAACAGGTACATATTTGTGTAGCCCAGTTGTTTTTCCCTTTGACGTCTAGATCATAAAGCATCTTGTAGGATTTAGAAGGTAGCCTGCTCTCATTCATATGCGGAATCTTAATCCAATATCTAAGCATCTTACAGCAGCATTAACAGAGATGGGATATCTATTAGTTTCACTTATAAACAAGATCATTAGTGTACGTCTATCTAAGCCTAAAAACTGCTTTAAAGCAAAGAGGTGCACTGATTCACAATGTGTTACAGCTGCATCTAAGCCCAAATTTCTGCACCAATATAACACAGTGTGTTGTATTTGTGCATCAAATATCTTAATGAACAAGTCAAAAGAGTTATTATTCAATTTCGTAGTTTTTTCAACACAAATAACAAGATTCGTTTACCTCGACTTGCCAGATCTTTACATGCAGTTGTGAAACTAAGCTTTAGTAGAAAAACAAGATTCCTAAATATTTATATACATTAATCACAAGCATTTTTCCATTGTACAACCATTTTTAGTAGCTAAGTAACCACCTTTTCTGAATACAACAATATTACTCTTATTCAGATTAACCTTAAGATCAAGTGATGCTGCAGCACTGTTTAAGCTATTTAACTGCTTTTGTAAGCCTACAACTGTTTCGGATAGCAGGATAACATCATCAGCAAGCAGAAGAATAAACAACTCTGTGAAATCTTGGGGGAAAGTGGCACCATGTTTACCATTATTGATGACGTCTCTGGCTAACTCATTGATAAAAACAGAAAACAATAAGGGGCTACATACATCACCCTGTTTAACACCAGTGGTACAGCATATTTGTCAGTCACTTTAGTTTCATATCTTATTCTGCTTCTGACATTCTGATACATGGCTCGTAATAATTTACCGTTCACGCCATTTTTCAGGAGAATAGGCTTCAACAAGTTCCTGTTAACAGAATCAAATGCTTTTTCAAAGTCAATAAATGCTACATAGAACTTACGGTTATGAGCAAACTGTTTCTGTACAAACACAAGCAGAGTATACATATGATCTATAGTGGAGTATCCTCTCTTAAAACCAGCTTGGTGCTCTCCTGTAATATTATATTTCATAACCCATTCCTTTAAGCTATTGTTAATGATAGTACTGTATATCTTACTACTTATGTCACTAAGAGAAATTCCCCAGTAGTTATTAGGGTTATCAACATCACCCTTTTTATGCAATGTTAGTATTATAGATTCAGCCCAGTTATCTGGAAAAAGACCATCATCAAAAATTTTGTTGAATCATTTTAGAAGGAAAAGCACAATATTTCACCCCCCTTTTTCAGAAATTTTTCACCAATTTTGATCGGGACCAGCTGCTTTCTCACTCTTTAGTTTTCTAAGTGCCACAAAATATTTCATCTTTATATGGGACGATTCAATATTTCCCTCATTCCATCACTGTCAACATCAGTAATTATGGAGTGGGCTAATGAGTCTTTCTCCAACAGGTTTTGAAATGTTGAAACCATCTGTCAACTGATATACTGTTTTTGGCTGGGCTTTTTAAATGACGCCCATCTTAACACTTTTCCAGACCTGGATTTTAGAAGAGATTGATGACATCATATCTGAAACAGGGATCACATTTAACTTTTTTTTCCACTTGCCCATTCCGGCAATCACATGAAAAATCACTTGCGGGAATGGGTTTTGCACTTGTCCACATAACCTTACTAAAATCATGTGTTTTCAAACTGAATTTTTAAATATAGTGCATGCATGACAAACATGCACACACTGTACAATGATTAATTGACAATAAATACACACACGTAGTACCCCATAATTTCTCCTGTTCTGATGATTTTTATTTGTTTTTTTAAACAAGAACTCAGCACAGCAGCAATGCTGTGTAACAGAAACTAGGCCAACCAGTGGGCTATAAGTTTCACAGAAAAGGGAATGGTACCATTCCTTTTTGTGATAAGCTTAACCACACGGGAAACCGATTGTCTGCTCTGGCATTTGCACTGTCCCTGTGCTGAACCAAGAGTAGGACGGGGCACAACTTTGCGATCGAGAAAAGAAAAAAAAAAGATCTTCTGCTCTAAACTTGAACGGTCAGCGTGGAGCTTAAGATAATCGTAAAGGCAAGAGAAAAGCAAGGGTTGCTTGTCAAAATTTTAAACTCGCTAGGTCAGGCAAGTTTACTTGTCCAAATCAGCGATTCAGTTGCCCTGGGGCAGTCGGGCAATGCTTAATGTCATCCCTGTGCAAGTAAGGTCTTATTATACTGTTTCTTTTTCCATTCAACCATGTTTTTTATTCCCTTCTTGTGACTCAGTACAATTTTTTTGTCCTCGTTTCTTAATGTTTTTCGGAAAGTCTTCAAAAGTTTTATGACCTTGTATTTCATACTTGACAATCATTATCAAACCAAGTATCATTTGATGGACCTTTATTGATATGTGCCTGTTTCTTCATACATTCAGCACTGGCTTTTATGAAATCATTAAACAAATCTAGAGCTTCAAATTTAAAGTTTTCATCAATCATCTGAAAGGCATTTAAAAATATATCACACATGTTCACATGTGGAGATTTTCTTTATAAACCCAGAGTTTGTTTTTATCCCATACAAACTTTTCCATAACAGATGGCTCCTTCGTTTCCACACATGGGATTATATACTGGATTAACATATAATTGAACAGGAAGGTGATCCGAATCCGAACACTCAGCAACAAACGAAAATGAGTAAAAAAATCTGAGAGAACAAATCATCTGACACTAAAAAAAATCATTAACACTGCAATCCTCCATCAGAGATGTATGTATAGCATCCTTGTTGGTCACCATTACATATGCCATTTAGAATTTATACACTAAGAGCAGTGAAACATATTCAATAGTAATTTACCATAATTGTTGATAACAGAATCTTCAGAATTACTTTTGCTGCTGAGAGACATTTTTTTTTTTACTTTGGATATCTGTACTAAAATCCTTTTCTACATGCTAACAAGAAAGTTTGAGGTCCTGCTATTTAAGTCTCACATAGTATTTTATCTACTTCATCGAAATGTCACCAAACAATTTACTAAACATTCTTCCAACATAGCAATTTCCATTATCATTGTCAAACATGTTATAAAAAGGCGAACCTTCAGGTGGGATATACATACATACAAGCAAAACATTCTTTTGATGTACACAATAGAGATTTGTAAACAGAGAAAAGTGCAAATATTAGGGTATGGAACATCTAAACAATTCACCAGGGAAAGTTAACCCATGCCTTATTAAACAAACTAATCCACTAAGTCGCCTCCCTTGATGGCTAGCTTTAATTGCTGACTTACAGAAGGCCTTATAGCCAGTAAAAAACATCTGGACATTTTCCATGAACGTTTCTGTCAGATATATAAAATCAAAGCTAAGCACATAAGAAAACAAAATCTCTTTCAGAAAAGTTTTGAAAACAATCCATTTCCTTTCCAACACAAAAAATGAAAAGGTTTTTATTTATATTGCTACAATTCAATTGATCCACACCATCTAGACTGCACTTTACTAATTACGTTGATATGACAAGACAAGGCATTTATGCTTTCCACAGCACTATAAACATCAATTGGGAAAGAAGGCTCCCTTTATTAGAAGACTGCCTACAACACTCATGGTCAGCTGGTGTTAGTAGGCCTAGGCCAAAGTCAGACCCGTCTTTGTCTTGCCCTGCACGTGGCAATGTGTCACGCTTCACAGCGCGAAGCCCTAATTACATGAGTGTCCTGACTGAGGGGAGTGCCCGGTGTACCTTTACTTTGCCTACCCTGTGAATTGAGACTAGGGAAGGTTTGAGGTAGGGGCTGGCCCAAAACAAGCTACCTCTTCTTTGAAGTCATTAAGGGTCCCCCTTTTTCAGCCATTAAATTGAGCACATTACCCCTCTCTTGCGATCCCCTCCACTGGCTGCCTGTGCCACAAGAATAAACTAAAAGATCAGTCCCCTCTGTTACAAATGTCTCCACAAAACAGCACCCCCTACCTCTGGAATGAGTCCACTGTTGGCCGTCCCTCTTTCTCTGTTTTGGGTCCATGGATTTGGGAATGGGCCTCCCTATCTCTCTTCGCCAAAGACTTCTTGTGACACTTTTAAATCTGGCCCCCAAGACATATTGTTTCAAACGTAAGAATTTCCCTCCTGTTTCATTTCATCGCTATCCCTGTTTTTCAACAGCCAAAGATTCTATCACCCTGCCAAAAGTGTATAACCTCTGTGTGTGTGTGTGTGTGTTGTGTGTGCATTTGGACTTGTTAGAATTTATTACTTGCTATTGGTTGCATGACTGTGTAAGAAATGAGTTGAGGCAAAGTGCTTTGATTTGTTTTGTGCAAAAATACAGCGCTATATAAGTTCCATTTATTATTATTTTTTATTATTATTATTATTAATGATGAAATGATCAAAGAACCATTCTCACATTTCTTTCCATTTTGCCCTAGCACTCTTCAAGTATGGGGTCAGATTTGCGTAATTTCTCTAACAGTTTTGGAAAAATCGTCATCTACAAAAAATTTCCTTGAACCTTTCAAAAACGAGTTTTTTTCCTTCAATATGGTAAGTTATCTTGATAAAAAAACATCTGACAATAACTGTTTGATCCCTTTAAAAGGGAGGAAATTGTCGGTATTAGACAAGACCGTCAAGCTGTTTGCCTCAGTCGTCCTTTGCCAGCAGATTTAGGGAGGGGGGTCCAGGGTTCGTCTCCATATGACCACACCGCAGCAAAGCCCCCCCCCCCCCCCCCCCCCCCCCATCCCAGAAGAGATAGGGAGGGTCAGAGTCGTAAGAGAACACGTTCTCGCCCGATTTGAATTCGGGCCCAAATTTCGACATGAAGCAGGCGAATACTGCCGCAAATTTTCCCACAGACAGCCCTGTACAGCTTTTAACGATATTCCCATCCTCCTTATGAAACTGTATGCAAACAATGAAAAACTAAGGCCATTTAGAATAGTTACTAATTCACAAAAATAGTAGAGCGATTTGTGTAGTCTTCTCCTTCACATTACGTGATCGACCCCCAGTGAGATGATGATGATAATGATAATGATAATGATAAATTCTTTTATTTCGAGGATAATGAATAAGCACACATGTGCTTTTTTACATCCAGTCCCCGCCCGTTAGGGATACATCTTAATAATAACAACCCAATACTTATACAGTCTCGCAATAAAAACAAGGGGAAATAACCCTTTTCAAAACAGCCCCCCCCCCAACAACCCTCCCCCCCCCCCCCAAAGCAAGCAATTTAAAAGAAAATCCTAAGAAAAACCCACCCCTACCCCCAACCCCCCAAAAAACCCTAACCAAAAAAACAAACAAACAAACAAAAGAGAAGGAAAAACCAAAACCAACAAAAGATGATAAAAAAGAGAAAAAACGACAAACAACAACAACAAGAACAAGAGCTACAACAAAGTCAAGAAAAAAAAACACAACCAAACTTAATAAGTCATAAAGATAAACATCTACACATTGTCAAATGGTACACATACTTGTTACCATAATTATAAATATTGAAATAGGGCACTCATTAAAACTTAAGTACAGAGGCAAGTCCATAAAGTATGAAAATATAAAAATAGAATCCTTCATCAGGATATACTAGACTAAAGCAGGACGATAAAAGGTGAGAGAGAGAGAGACAGAGACAGAGAGTGTGTGTTGTGTGTATTTCAGAGATAATATCAATAAATAAATCCCAAACAGTATGCGATCCCATCAACACTCATTTTAGATTTATACTCGTTTCAAATTATATGTCATGATAAGAAATAAATTTAATACCCATACATCCACACAATAAAAACAAGAAACAAACCAAGAAGAAATTAAAAACTATACAGCCCTTTTAGGGAGAGAATATGGGGGGGTGAGTGAGTGAGTGAGTATGTGTGTTGTGTTTTTGTGTGTGTGTGTGTGTGTGTGGTGTTTGGGGGAGCGTGTGTGTGTGTGTGTTGTGTTGGTGTGTGTGTTTGAGTGTGTGTGTGGGGGGGGGGGGTGGGGGGGTGTTTCCAGGGATAATATAAATATTAATACTCACATAGCCAAAACGATCAACACAAACACTTTTTAAATATTTTTCATGCAAATGAATGTCATGGTAATAAAATAATTTGCAAAAACCCATAGACTCTCATAATAAAGAGGGGGGAAAAGCCAATAAAGTCATAAAAAGAACATCTACACATTGTAAGTAATAGAAACAAATTCTTTTTTTCCAGGAAAAATGAATAAGTATTCATGTTCTTTTTACATCCGTCCCCGCCCATGGGGTCACATTTAAAAAATGCCACTCAGTACTCAATATTTCAAGCAGAAGAAGCAAAGGGAAAAAAACTTTTTTTAAAGGAAAAGAGAGAAGAAGAAAAAAACAAACAAAAAAACAAACAACCCCAGACGAGCAAAAGACAAAACATACCCCAGAAACCCCCCCCCCCCCCAAAAAAAAAAAAAAAAAAAAAACAAAAAAAACAAACAAACAAAAAAAAAAAACAAAAAACAAAAAAAAAAACCCCAACAACAACAAACAACAAAAAGCAGACAAAAACACCCTTCCAAATAAACAAACAAAAAACAAGAAAAAAAAACATCAAAAAACAAATGAGAAAAAAAAAATAACCCAAAAAACAAACAAATAAACCAACAAAAAAAACAACAATAAAAAAAAAACAAAAAAAAACCAGCACCGTTCCCCCCTTTTACAACACACACACACACACACACACACACACACACACACACACACACACACACAACACAACATACATACACCAAAACAAAAAAACTAACAGCGAAAATCCAAACAAATTACCAACAAAGAACAAAGTAACAACTTTCAGCAATAAAAACACAAGAAGAGAGAGAGAGAGAGAGAGAGAGGGGGAGAGAGAGAGAGAGAGGAGGAGAGAGAGGGGAGATTGAGAGAGAGAGGAGAGAGAGAGAGCCCAAACTATAGATCATAAAATTGAACACCTTCATACTGTAGAAAAGTACACATAGTTGTTACACGTTGGTAATAAGATATTAAAATAGGAGGATTCACTGGAGCTCAAGTACAGTCAACAAGTCCAAAAAAATATTGAAAATCGAAAGTATGAATATGCCTTTATTAGAATACACAATAACAATAGAGAGAGGAGAGAGTAGAGAGAGAGAGAGAGAGCAGAGGAGGGGAAAGAGAGAGAGAGAGAGAGAGAGAGAGAGAGAGAGAGAATGAATTAATTGCATATCGGTTTAGGCCATTTTACAGAGAGAGAAGAGAGAGAGAATGAGAGAGAGAAGAGAGAGAGAGAAGAGAGAGAGAGGGGTGTGTGGTGTGTGTGTGTGTGTGTGTGTGTGTGGTTTCAGAGATTGGTACTAAAAAATAAAAGTCTCAAAACAGTACACGATCACCTTTGGACACTTATTTTGATTACTCATACAAAAAAATGTTATGATAAAAAAAAAATTTAAAAATAATAATAATAATTAATTAAATAAAAAAAAACCTCAATACGATCACCTTGGACCCCTTATTTTGATACTCACAACAAAAAATATGTTATGATAAAATAAAAAAATAAAATAATAATAATAATAATAATAATAATCATCATAATCATAATAATTAAATAATTTTTTTTTTTAAAAAACTCAATACCCATACTCTTAAACAATAAAAACAAGAAAGAAAAGAAAGAGAAAGAAAAAAAAAAAAAACCCAACAACAACCAGCTAAATTCTATAAGGGTCATGTGGAGAGAAGAGAGAGAGGGGGAGAGAGAGGAGAGAGAGAGAGGAGAGAGAAGAGAGAGAGAGAAGAGAGAGGAGGGAGGAGGAGAGAGAGAGAGAGAGAGAGAGTGTGTGTGCGTGTGTTTCAGTGATAACTCTAAAATATATAATTCTCAAGACAGTGCACGATCACCCTCAACACCAATTTTGATTATACTCATGCAGATTATATGTCAAGATAATGAAATAAACTCAATACCCGTATACTCATACAATAAAAACAAGGAAGAGGAGAAAGGGGGGGGGGGGGTGAAGGCCAATTCTATAAGGTCAGGGAGAGAGAGAGAGAGAGAGGGAGAAAAGAGAGAGAGAGAGAGAGAGAGAGAGAGAGAGAAGAGAGAGAGAGAGAGAGAGTGTGCCTGTTTCAAGGATAATACTAAAATGTATAGTTCTCGAGACAGCACAGGATCACCATCCAATATTTCTTTACGATATACTCGTACAAATTTAACGCCATGAAAAAGAAAAACCAACGTCAATACACTCAAGCAATAAGGAGAAAAAAAAATCGCTTAAAATCATAAAAAGAAACATCTATACATTGTAGGTAAGAGAGAGAGATGGGGGGGGGGGGGGGGGGGAAGAAAAAGAAGAAGTGGGAGAGTTGTGTGTGTGTGTGTGTTTTGTGTGTGTGTGTGTTAAAGATTTATGCTTTTTGTTTGAAAACAAACAAGACAAATAAGACAGGAAAAAAAATACTGAATATCATTCTCAAAATAGCAGATCATCACTGTGAACACTTTTTCATTATACTCGTAAAAGATTAACACATATTATTGTTAAGATGGATATATTTTTTATAACTAAAGTGTAGTTAAAAAAAAAAAAAAATAAAAAAAAAATTAAAATAATAATTTTATTTAAAAAAAAAAAATTAAAAAAAAAAAAAAAAAAGCTTACACTTGCTGGACTCACTTTCTCAACAACAATGAAAATTTGAGAGGGGAGAAGAGAGAGAGAAAAGAGAGAGAGAGAGAGAGAGAGAGAGAGAGAGAGAAGAGATAGAAAAGAGAGAGAGAAAAGGGGAGAGAAATCGAACCGAATGAGGGTAAATGGATAAGCCAGAGGCCTTCTTTACACCAGGCCCTTAGGGGGGAAAAAATTGAAAACAAGCATGAATAAATCAATTAATTAATAAAACAGATAATTTCAAATAACAATGAATATTTCACCCAAACTGCCATTCATTATTGAAAAATCAAGAAATCGAAAAATTAAAAATGAATAAAAAAAACCCAAATTTAAAACAAGGGAAAAAAACTCCCCTTCCCAACACCCCTCCCTTTTAAACAAACAAACCAACCCCCCAAAAGTCCAGACTAAATACAAGCGCACGCGCACACATACACACTTACGCACGCAAAAGCCACGCACATACACACTCTTCTTACACACATACACACTCAAACACACATAACACACAACACACAACATCCGGATACATATCCATTCGCATGACATTTCCCTCTCATACAAGATAATAGACACATGTCATAATCATCAAAATATCATAACCATACATTTGTACAGACAAAACCAGGCAATAAACATTATTTGATGAACCAAGACAGCGAGCCACAAAGCATCAAGAAAAATGACCAATCTAACATCAGCTATTTCAACAATACACAGAACTGCTTTCTTTCCGCTCTCATCAGCGCACACTGCATATGCCCGCTCATACCTACTCACTGACACACCCCACACAACCCCACAAAATAAATTATGCGTGCCAAACCCTATATACACATTATTAGAATTTATATAAAAATCCAAAAAAAGTAATGAAATTGTCAAACAGAACATTGCAAATTAACAATCCATACCATTCTGCATTAACAACAAAATACAACCCAAACGTTTTTTAAAGGGAGAAAACTCAGACAAGTTTATTGTTAACAAAAATCAAAGGCAAGCAAGGGCACACACACACACACACACAACACACACACAAACAGTTCAAAGCAAGCTCGCTAATGTCAGTTTACACTGAAATTGAACAAGTATTGTGTGGAAAGCTTTTTGAAAGATGTTACACTTCTTTTGTTTTTAATGAGACAGGGATCTCATGCCATAATTTGGTACCAGATACACCAGTGTTACATAAAAAGATCAGTTCTTGGTCGAGGTAAAACGACTATACTTTTATTTCTAACTGTTTTCACTGGAAATCTCCTGACAAAGATAAAGTGGAGCAAGATTATTCATAATTTTATACATAAATAGACCTTTATTGAAGCGACTTCAGACTAAATGGGGAAAAATATTCAATTTTTTTTAGTCACAATTTTTCCAGCGAATAGTTATTAGAAGAATTAACTTTTGAGAGCGTTTGTCACTCTTTCAATTTTCACATCCACCAGTTGCCCATCTTCTAGCTCACGAGAAATGCTGGACACTTAACATGAGAGAATGTGTAACAGTACACAGGCCTGGTGAAATGCCTAGGTCTCCCAGGCCCACAACCATGGGTTTTTCAAACAGTTGATGGGTTTGTTTGTCCAAACAGCACACTGTAATTAGAGGTTGACCAAGAAACTAACTATAGAATTCATTAAAGTCTAACCAAGTTGAATATTCTTTCTAAAAGGGGGGGGGGGGAGAGGGGAAGGAATGAGGGGTTTATAGTTAACATTATAGTGCGAAATGTGACACTAAAACACTCCCCAAGCTTTTAAAATGCAATGTCCCTCATTGCATGCTCTAATCAGATCATGGTAGGAACTACCAAATAGCATGCTGAAAATCCATTCTCTTCTTGACGAAATAACCAAACAACTGTCAGAACTAAACCAAACTCAGAAACATCAAAACAAAAGTTTACAAAAACTATAAGATTTGCCAACTAGACCCAATACGGATGGGCCTTCTCCAAAAATACAATGCTTTCAATAATCTTCACAAGTCGACTGCACTAGATTTATCCCAGCAAAATACCATTTGCCATAATTAGTCTTACCACATATTTTTTTCAAGGGACTCCTAAAAATCACTGTTACCATTAGCAACACAAAAAGCAGTTACGTATTTCTATACTAACCAACCTTATAATAAACATATGTAATACAATGACAATTTCCTGCAAATTCAGCCATTTGCAACACAAAATGTAACAATATAAGAAAACATTCTTAGCATAACACAATCCTGAAGCATAAAAAAGAAAATTAGCATTCTTAGTTACCACAACTACATAATCCTAAACTAGCAAATCACAGCCATACATGTCAGTTAAGCACAAGCTGCATTCCTTACAGGAATGTGATGATTCTATTCACATAGACCTGTCTCTACACAGTGTTGACTCTTTCCTCAACCACTTTTCCTCTGTCAGGAACCTTATGGGTTAACACACATCAGGCCCTGGAGCATAGGTCCTGTCGTACTTTCTGGATGAGACATGCTTCTTCCAATTGCACGTTCATTTCATTCAAAGATCTAAAAAAGATCTTTCAGTCACAGCCGTGGACACCTTTTCACTCTGTCCACTACCCTTCCTTGTGGGGGAAAGAACAGAAATACCTGGTTTTGGTGGATTAGGCAGCCAGCACCATTCACACTCCCGTGACTCGTCATCCTCCTTGCTAGTGAAGCTAGCAGTGGATCCCTTCCTCATCTTTTTCCTAAGACACATTATCCCTTACGCTATTTGTTAGTGTCTAAACCCTTCAAACCAGTACTCTGGGGGTTTGAATCTCTCAGAACTGGGACTATTTGACAGTTTTGTTCTTGTTACGCTTCATTCTCTTTCTTAATTTCCTTTTCCAGTAGAAACATTATTCCAACGACAGAATGACTCTTGCAACGATTTAACCTTATCTCTAACTCTGATACTTGTTGCTTTAGAGTCAATGTCAGTATCACTTTCCCCAGTCACATTCTCCTTGTTCCTCTTCCTCACTCAACCCTGTGCGCTTTCCTCCCTGGCTGGAAGAGGTGGCAGGGGCTTCCTCCTACCCAATGTGCGTTGCTACTTTCTCAAACTCTGGGTTGAAAATATTCCCTCTCTGAACTGTCCTCAACAGGTAATTCAGTAAGGGCGTCCGCCTCTCTCATGTGGATGGTTACCTTTCCAGGCCCTTACACGTCGAGAGTAGTCCAGGTCCGACTCTTCTGGAAGCTGGTCCCGACTCGTTGAAGGCAGACAGAGAGAGTGGTTTTCGTCGCCTGTCACCAAAACACGGCCTGAGGATGTTGATGTTTTCTCTGGGGTGTTGGTAATCATCTATCGTGTGCAGCATTATTACTCTGCGAGCCGTCCTTCAGATGGTCTGAAGATGAAGTAGGCAGCCATCTCCTATCTTTAGGGTAGGCTGCCTGGACTCGATCCACTTCCCATGGAGAAGTCCTCCACTGACATGTCTGTCAGTTCCGGAGAGTGCTGCAGTTCAGGCGGGAAACACCATCTCATCGACCGCCTACGCATCCCGGTGTCTGCTGAGCTGCCTAATGTTGTGTGTGTAGTAAAAAAAACTAACTGCTATCCTGTCGGCGACGCCAACTTGTTGGAGGGTGAACAAAGGATCGTGGGAAGGGGATGTTAGGACACTGCACTCCACACTCAAGGTATGTATGTCTACGGCCAAGCAGGGGTGTTATGGTAAACACAATTTATTGTTTCATCTACACACAAACCCCCCACACCTGAAAAAAGATAAATTTCAGGTAAATACTCTACTCCATTTTAACAGGTACATGAAAGGCCACACAACAGCAAATATCAACATTGTCGTTCTAGCCGAACTGTAATGAAACCCAAATTCCTTTCATTACTCATACCAATACCACCAAGTTTAATCCTAGGGAACCAATAGAGAGTATTACAGTTTGTAAATCATACAACCAAAGTCTATAAAATAACTAGGAAAATCCTTTCCTCAATACTCTCAACAGAACTTAGTGCTTATACTAAAGTTCTTTCATAACATTGGTCCATATTGTATCACATGGATATTGTAGCACAAGAGAGAGAGATGAGAGAGAGAGAGAGGAGGGTGGAGTGAGAGAGCGAAGGGAGAGAGAGAGAGAGAGAGAGAGAGAGAAGACACAATCTAGGTGTCAACAACTAACCCCTACAATTTAACCGCCTTTTGACCTCACATGACTAACCACTACACCAGTAACACCTACATATCAAGACTGGCCTACTTTAGAATGAGCAATTACCACAGGAGGGGCATAGTTAGGCCTAGTCCCTAGACTTCATTTCAGTCTAACTTCAAGTCTTCAGCTCTCTTCCTTTTAGCAGTCACTCTTATCTCAATTCAACTTTTGCTATATGGTACTCTATCCCACTAGCTCTTTGTTACCAATCCACATTATTTTGATCAGTGCAATTTACAAATTCATCTCAACATGTTACCCACATCAGATAGTTACTTCTATAAATTTCTCATTTCTCACATGAACATCAATTTTGGAATAAATCCATGATACAAACATTAATAGTAAAAGTTCATGACTTTAGCCAATATTCATGGTAAGGCACAATTTACCACACACTTTCATGAACTAGTCACAATATTCGATCAATAGCAAAATTCGGGCTTGTACACACAAATAAGATTTTACTTATTCAAATCAGATTTTTCCTTAATAAAAAAAAATCTCCTTTAAGTCAACAAGCTTATACATAAAAGTGAAATTCTCACTTACAGCTCAAGCAGGAGAAGAAAACTTCTGTTTCCTTCTAAGTCCATTCTGTCATTTCACCACACAGCAGGCCCTAACTCAAAGATGAAAGTTGCCTCAGACAGCCAGCAAGAGAAAAAACTTTAAAATGCCATGTACCCCCTGTTTGTTGTTCAGTTGCTAGGACCAACTGACAATGAATACATTTGGAAACTGAGTATGAACAAATTCCTAATCCACACATCACATTCAGCTGACAAACAAATTTAAAATAACCAATGTAGTCTCTACATGACAAATCTGCTGGTTCAATTGACAGAAGAGGGGGGGGGGGGGGGGTTAATAGAGAGGGGGAAGGGGGGATGCTATACAACAAGAAAGAGGCCACACCTGTTGAATAAGACTAGCTGTAGCAAGCTTCTGAAGTGCTTATTACATGACTGTTCACTGGACACTTAGGCTACAACAAGGACTCGGGGCCATGAATTAGAGAGGACTCCACTGTAGCTGACAAAGGCTGAGCCACCAGCTTCTAATTGGGCTTACATTGAGAACACTTAGCTACACCATCACACCCAGTTGCCATCTTCTAGATCAAGAGGAAATGCTGGACACTTAACATGAAGAGAATGTGTAACAGTACCACAGGGCTGGTTGAAATGCTGGTTCTTCCCAGCCCACAACTGGGTTCTTTCAAACAGTTGAGAGGTTTGTTTGTTCCAAACAGCACCACTGTAACTAGAGGTTGAAAAGAAACCTAACTATAAGGCAAATCATAAGTCTAACCAAGTTGATAATTCTTTCTAAAAGGGGGGGGGGATGTGGGGAAGGAAAGAGGGGTTTAGTTCTAAACATTATAATGTGCGAAATGTGCACCTATTTACAGAATTCTGTCGAGGTTAAAAAACGGCAGTCAGCTGTGTAGAGGGTAAAATGGACAGGTGACAGAACACATCCTTGGTGGGGCCCTGTATTATCAACTGGTAGTCTTATGACACAGCTTGTCCTATCTCACTCTTTGTGGTCTTTCTGTATTAAAAGCTAAAAGTCCATTGTATCAGTGGTTAGGTTGACATTATGTCAGTAGTTATCTGTATTAAAAAGATGAGGTTGATTGTATTAAAAGCACTTGAATCATCAATAAAATGGAATTTCTGGCACGTAAGTTCTGGATGGTCTAATGTCTAATTTACTCAGATGGTGCAAAGTAGAGTCAGGCAGAGCATCGTCTGTGCCCTGCCTTTAGAACAGGCAAACTGGAGGGGTCTTGTGTGCTCTTGCAGTATGGAGCCTCAGCTGACGAAGAACGATTTTTTCAGCACACTTTGAGTGGGATGATGTTAATGCTGCAGGCCTGTTGTATATTGTTGGCTTGGAGTTTGTTCTTTGGGACTGGATAATTGTCGAGGTTTTCAGAGCTGAGAGATGTACCCAGTTGTCAAGGATTGCTGGAACAGGCGAAGTGCTGAAGACTGGAGCAAGAGAGTCACTGGCCCCCAATCCTTGTGTTTTTTAGTGCTGATTGCAGTCTGGGCCACATGCACTCTTACAGTTGTCTTTCTTGAATCACTCTGCACATCATTCTCTTCAATGATCACTCGAGATGCTGTTTATTGTTTTACCGTTCTTTATAGATATCTGCTTGTTCTGTTTGAAAGTTCTTCTGGTCAAAACTGTATAAAACATGTTGAGTTCGTTTGCCAGCTTGAGGGCATCTCTGTCTCAATCTCCCTTTTTTTGCTTTATATTCAGTTATAGTGTTGGACATCCTTCCAGAAACTGTTTGGGCCTGTTTTGACAAAATTGTTTCTCCACCTTTTGCAGAATACTCTTCTTGTCTGCTTGTTTCTCTTGTATATTGCTTTCCTGTTGAGTGCAGTGTTCTTGACAAGTTTAGTAGCAGCATTTTAAAAAAAAGTTTTGATCCTTAGTTAACATAGATGTTGGTCACACCGCTTAGTCCATTGTGAACTGATGCACACCTAACCAGATTTGCCATGTCGCTTCCTCAGGCGCCTGAAATTCACGGGGTGTTCATCAGTGTCAGACCGCCTTGGGCCACCAGCCAGAGAGACCTGACTGATGGTGGACAACTTCGTGATGTTTAGAGATGCCTGTTTGATTCAGTTATGGGGAAGAAAGACCTGCACACTTCTCCCCTGAAGACCGTTCATTCGTATTCGCTCCGTCGCAGGAGGGGAGAGTGTGACTACACACCTACATCAGCTGCCTTCCATTCATCTCCACACACCCAAGTCTCTGACAGGGAAGCCCCTACAGAATGGCAAAGTGTGCAGGATGGAAACAAAACCTGCGAACGCATGCAGAACATCTTGCGCACACGTTAAATCCTTTTTGATTCCGCTTTTTGATATAAATGAGTAGGCCTCGTGTGCCGGTTAGGAACAGATTGACAAAATTTACAAAACCGCTTACACACGGGGACTATAATGATATAAAAAGTCACATGAGTGCTTTTCCATTATCCTCGATAAAATTTTAAAAGTCATCCTGAAGACGCATTGATTGTTTTTAACAGGATTCAGCGCTATATAAATTACATTACATTATTTTTTATTTTTATTTTTATTATTATTATTAAAACTGAGGTCACTGAGACTGAGGGGATGAGGACTCACTGACAATGAGAGTTGTTCTTGCATGCCGTGACGGAGGATGGTGCTGAGGGTTGATAGTATAATGACGACGGACGGACAGTCAGGGCAGTGCTCCTGCCTGTAGCCTGATTGACGAGCTGTAGCTGCTTGACGATGCCTGTAGCCTGCTTGACGAGCTGTAGCTGCTTGGACGAGCCTGTTGCCTGCTTGGACGACCTGTAGCTGGCTTGTTGTTGCTCTGGTCACGTGTTACTATTCCTGGCATAATCCACCACACCCAAACTGATGTAGGAAGGCACTGTAATCTTGCTGTAGGAAACCTGAGCAACTCTTTCACATTTCGTTAATGGGTGAGGTGGATGACGCAGCCTGCCCGTGCCGTCCCCACTCAGCTCGTGAAGCCCTTAGCACCTTCTTTGGCCAGAGTCTGGAAACACTCCCATGACTCTTGTGGGATATGTGACCTTTCCAACCAGAACTTGAGTGCTGTGCCGCTGGGTACTCACTGGTCCTCTTCTAAAAACATGTCTGCCGTTCTTAAAAGACCGCTTACAGGTGCCAATTTTGACGGGTGGTGGCTTCCCTCTTCCGTGGGCTACAAGCTCAGCCTAGCTAGGAAGGTAGTTACCCTGTGACTCTGTGTCTGTGCAGGTACCTGTATGATCTACCAGCCATGGCTGGAGAAGGTGGGCCGGATGGAGAGTGTTGTGGACCACAGCTGCATGGACTGCCTTCACTGACTGAAGAGTGTGGGACAACGCGGAGTACTGGTGCCGCCCAAGGTGAGAAGGACACAGCTGTCCTTCGTCCTGATTCCTCTGTCTGTGGTTCTGTCTCTGTCTGTCTGTCTTCTTGTCTGTCTGTGTCTCTGGTTGTGTCTCTCTGTATTTCTCTCTATCTCTCTCTATGTGACTCTCTCTATCTCTGTCTCTTGGTCTCTGTCTGTTCCGTCTTCTCTGTCTCTCTGGTGTATCTGTCTGTATCTCCCTCTCTTTTTATCTGAGGTTTTTTGGACGAGAATACTACTACAAACTACTCAAACTTTTTCTTCATCTGGAGTGGAGTAAGGAAATGAAAGACCAGAGAGCAACGCCTTGGTGTGGGATTCATCCTACACCCAGCTTAGCAAAGAATCTCATGAGTACAGAAAAACTTATCAGAAAGACTGATTAAAATCGGGTGTAAGAAAGTCCAACAAATTTGTCGATTATATCCACGCATATGCACATGTAACGATTCGTACTCATGAAGAGGAGGAAAGAATCATTCTATCAAGAGCTCTCCGACCTCATCAACAGCCACCCATGACAAAGAGGACCTGTTTTAAATGTCATGGGTGTTTTCAACCGCAAGATTGGTGAGAGGAAGGAACCCGTGGACAAAACATCTTATTGGACCTCATGACCACAGTACACCTTGCAATTACAACGGGAACCACGTGCTGGAACTTTGTGCAGAGCATGATCTGGATCAGCACCCAACTTTTTTTCAACACGAGCCTCCCAAATTTAACATTGGTACAATGGAATTCAACATCTCGTCTTCAAATCGATTTATATTGGCAAGATCTAGACACGTTACGCCATCAAGACTCAAAGCCAACCCCAATGCCAACCTTGACACTGACCACAGGTCCTGTCATTCTAGCCTCCAATAACTCAGAAGAAGAAAATACAAATGCTAGGTAGACCAGCCGAAAAGATCAACCTCCTCAAACTGGGAAGGAGAAAGGAAGTGCTAGTGACAGATTCACAGTGCTTCAAGGTAAAACTTGACTCCATTGATACAAAACACCTCTCACATGGAGCAAGGTCTGGACACCTTTTAAGCCAGCTCTCTTGAACACCTTAAGGGAAGTTTGCGGGGAACAAAGAATGATGGAGGAAAAACAGGAAAGTTACAGCTTGGTGAGACCAAGAGGTGAAGGGAAGCCTTCAAGAAAAAAAAGCAGCTATATTAAGCTTGGGCCAAGACAAGACAAAGAAGGACTAGCCCCAAGACAGAAGCGCAAGAAAGAAAGATCATAATAATCGTGTTGTGAAAGCCTCCAAAGAAAAATCTTGGCGATTTATGGAGAGAAGTTAGTGAAATTTGCAAGAACTCCCCAAAGAGAATTTTTCAAAAGTGTGAAGACGATGAGGTAAGATATGAGCCTTTCAAATCCCAACACCCAGTAGTGAATGATGCAAATGGAGAGGCCTGCACAAAGAGAGGAAATTCTGAAACGATGGGAAGATTTATTTTAAAGATCGTTTTTTAAACAATCTGGCGTACAGCTTTTCAGCTCTCAGTTCTCACACGCTATAAAGACCAGTTAGAGCCCCAATCTTGAAGCGAAACAAGAAAGCAATTAAGACCAGCCCAAAGGGCAAAGCGGGCAGGTGATGCGCATAACAACTGAAGCCATCATTGCTATGCGGAGAACGGGAGTTTAAGTGGTCACCATTCATATTCCAGAAAGCATGGGGAGAGAGGAAAGTACAAAGGATTGGCATATATGACAATAGTGGTGCATTGGAAGAAGAAGGCAGCAAGTGAGACTGCAGCACCTAAGAGGCATTTCACTTCTCAGCCATGTAGGGAAAATGTATTGCAAAGATTCTGAACAGCGCACCAAGAGCCAAAGCGAACACCTAATGTGCAACGCCAGTTGCTTTCGGAAAGGATGAGGGTGCACGATGCAATTTTCGCACTCCGGACAGCTGCTGTGAAGAGCATCGAATATAACAAGACTGCATACAGTATTCGTTGATCAAGAAAAAGCTTTCGACCGATCGGCATCAGAGACAAGCTCTGGACAGATCTGAGCAGTACGACGTGAAGGCGGGCTGTTGTTGATAACCATCAGAGCATCTATGCCAACAGTATGAGCGCAGTCCGAACAGCCGTGGAACATCCGATGGTTCCCGGTTACATCAGGGTCAGGACGAGGGCTGCGTACTCTCATCCCCTTCTCTTCGTGATCTACATGGACCAGATTACAATGGGAAGCAACCCAGATCTTGAGATGAGGCTGAACGACTATATTTGCTGACGACAGTCCCTGATGAATATGAACAAAGCAGCTCTTCAAGATCCACAGACCCAACTCAAAAATGCTGCGAGAGTCATGAATGAAGATCAGTATCAACAAAACAGAAGTAATGTCTGTAGCAGAAATCCAGGAAAGTCTGGACATCATCAATCAACGGCTCCCAGCTGAAACGACCAAAGAATTTAATACCTTGGCAGCTCTTCACTGAAGATGGAAAATTGGACAGAGAGATAGAAACAAGTTGCCAAAAAGCGAACGCTAGTCAGTTACCAACTCGGCCCCCCCCTTCTAAATCATTCCAGCATCCCATGAGCACCAAGCAAACTCATTCAAACCGCATCTTAGTTCCAACACTCACATACTGTGTCAGACATGGGCCCTAACAAAAAAGCCTTAGAGAGAAAAATTGGTCACATGTGAAATGCGCGCCTGAGAAAAGCTCGTCAACAAGACCAGACGCGACAAGATCAAGAATGAGGTGTTCCAGATACAATGGTCGGTAACACCAATTCTCCCACCTATATCGAACAACAATGGATCAGGTGGTTTGCGTCACCCTCACTAGAATGATCGCCCAATCCAACCAGGCCCTTCGGGCATACACCACCAAACACAATGGTGGATAGCCAGAGGTAGTCCAATGGAGCGACTCCGTGGCTGACACCTGCGAGCCCATGACCTGTAACTCCATCAAGACTCACGCCTTGCGCAGACTGACGTCTGTGTCCTCCCCGCGACGGGACGAAGGGCACCAGCGGCAGGATGAAAGAAAGAAAGAAAGAGAAGAAGAGAAATATACAAAGGAACTTACGTGGTCGTTTATGTTAGAGTCATATGTAATTATCACGCGCGCGCGCGTGCGTAAATGCGTGCGTCAAGTCCTTTTATTTTTTTTTCCAGAATGGTACATTGAATAAGTAATGCATTGCTTTTTTTTTTTATCAAGCCATCTATCTAAGAACAAATTTCTTAATGATTATATGAAAATTTTACATTATTGTAAACTTTACCATAAAGTGTACCAATAAAAAAAGAGAAAAACCAATAAAATATATACCTTGCAAAATACAAAATTACGACACATACATTACCACACGCAGAATACACACACATATTACACGCACAAGCACACTCGTACACACATGCGCGTGTGCGCGCACGCGCACACACGCACACACTTATGTAAAGAATGTTTTTAGAATTTTTTAAAAAATCATAAAACGTCAACCAAACAAATTACTTCACCTACTACATCATCCATTCTTTCACGTTTATCCTTAAAAAAATAAAAAGGCACAGGAACAAAACGTTAGAAAATACTAGGCATTCATTGAGTTAGTGCTGACAATATTGCCTGCAATGACATCCATCCTCTCCTCCTCACCAACTCAACCGTGTGTCATATGCCGATCATACTCTTCAGTAGCGCTTTTTACTATAATATATCCCTTAATAAACTATTTTAAACAAGCAAAGATCAATCTATAAAGTCAATGATAAGATAATTATAATTGAGATACAATAATAATGATAATATCACCACATCACCATGAGACAATAATATAACAAAAGCATCCCCTACTCACCATGAAGGCAAAAACATAACAATAACATCAAAAGAGCATAGGAAGGATGGTGGGGGGGGGGGGGGGTTGAGTATCAATGGGGAAGTGGAAAAACATTCATTCAAATAGAAAATAATAATAAAGAGACAATATTCAAACAAATAAAAACTACATATACCAAAAATCAAGAGCCCATAATTAACTGGACTATCTAATCAAAACAATAGCACTTATAATAGTACTAATGATCTCATCTCTAATGGCAATAAAAACAACATCCACGATAAACCCTATTGAATTGGACAAGGAAAAGGGCTTGAGGAGAGAAGAGAGTGAGAGAGAGAGAGAGAGAGCAGAGATGAGAGGAGATGAAGAGTGAGAGAGAGAGGAAGAGAGAGAGTGAGAGTGAGAGAAGTGATGTCATGCAACCAATATCTAGCTATCAGGTCTACCATTTTGTTTTCTCCTTTCCATGTTGTTTAAAATTTGTGATTATACACGAGCTTATTTAATTACTCTTACTTTTTGCTTAATAAGAGTGCCTCTTTCCGCTCCCTCCCTCTAACACACATACAGCGTGTGACTGTGTAGAATTTCCAGTCACAAAAAAAAATACTTGAATTTTTTATGACATGCAGAAAGTGCTGATAAATTTTTTTTTCAAGTTATGGTTGATTTGCCTTATAAGTCAATTCCTAGCATTTATGCATTAAATGGCTTTTTAAGCGGTGTCTTATGAACTGATTGTCTTTTGATACATTTTAAGCGTTTTGGGCTTGTTTCATAAACCACTGCACTGAGTATAAGATGCTTGTTTTGTAAAGATGATATTTGTCTTCGGAAATGTTAGTAGATGATTATGTCTGTGTTCATGGCTTTGAAGCTATTGGTGATCTTTGGTGGGACATTTCCATGACAACTTTTCTGGACAAATAGAGCTTTATTTAGATAATGTTGTTTTTGAAGTTTTAGAATATTTGTTAGCTTATAATCGCTACACGGATAGGGAGAGGGTGTTGAGTTACTCAGAATATATTTAGCACTTAAAGTTGTCGCGGTTACTCATTCATTGTTGGTAACCATTCCTGTTTCGTTATATATTGTATCAAGTGCGAGCATGAAATGGCACACTAGAGCCAGTTTTTTTTCTGTACGCCCATACAGTCTACACTTTGAAGCTTCTTTTATAAGTACTTAGGTGCACTAAAATAAAACTTCTTGTCCATAGGATAACTAGATCTAATTAAAGAAGGTAGACGATGTTTCAGAATTGTCATGTTTGTCCCCATACTGCTTCTTATAATTTTTAACAGATTTAAACCATTTTCTTATTTAGTTATGATTATATTCAATGTGGGCATTCAAGTTAACTTTGAAGAAGAAAAACAATTAAAAACTTTTTCACATGCTTATATTCAACCTATCTCGTTTTCATTTTGCACACACGGTTAAGTTGTGCTGGATTGCCCACCGTTGTTAAAAAGAATCATATGCGTTTTTTCTGTGGATAATTTAGGCCATTTTCAATTATGTACTTATTTAAATTATCAAGGTCTTTTTGGTACAGTTTTTTAAATATAATTTTAATGACCTTTTTTGATATGTTTTGCTTCATGGTAACATTCATCACATGCAACTTGTCGTCTGAATATTGTTATAGGGACAACGTTATGAGACAAAATGTTTGGGAAGATATGTAATGGTTATAAATCAAAATGGTGCTATAACGGATAGCCTTGTGAAAGCCCATATCAAGATTTCTAAGGATCTGAATAGTTATTACCTACCTTTACCTGAATAGATTTTCTATTGCTATGAAAGCTCTTGATTAATGATAAATGTTCCGGGAAAGAACAAATTGTCTTTAACTTACTTAATACTTTGCATAAACTTTATAACTTTGTTTGGGAATGAAGCAAGCTCACTTTGATTTTTGTAGTATTATATTAAAAATGGAAAAAGAATGAGAATCCAAATATCATGGCAGTTTAAAGTTAATTCACATTAGAACATAATTAATCTCAGTGTCTTAAATTTTTAAACAGATGGCTCTCTTTTAGACAATCATCAAGCAGGTTCAGCATTCTGTCATCACAACAGTAAAAATCGATCTGTTTTTACAGCTGAAGATCGCTCATTCTCATGGCTTTGAATGTTATTTTAGATACATCCATACTGTTTTTTTCACATATTACTTATGTATGTGGATTTCAAAATCAGTTTTATGCCTTAAAGTCATTAAACTTATATGCAATCTACTATAATTATACTAAATTTCAAATACTTTTTATATCTTTTGTGCTTAAGAGGTATTCCAGTTTCCTTTTGCTGGTTTCCTTCACATATAGATTATTTTCTAATGAGTGGGGTGATTCGGGGATGCGAAGAAGAAAGGTTTGCACATAATGAAAAGGAGTCTACGTACTGCATGTTCCCTCTATCCATTTGCAGTTGGATATCAGTTGTTAGAAGAAGCTTCCTTAAAGAAATAGAAATTTATTAGAAAAGCATCGGCGAATCAAGCGGCTTTCACATCAAACTTCCGAGTGGGAAGAAACGTATTAATGCATGATCACTTGAGATTTCATACAAATGCTGTCAAAGAAAGACAATCAAGGCATTGTTTTTCAGAGATAAGATTAAATGCATTCACAACAAAATTCAGCAAGGTTGTTAAATGCTTTGTGGTGAATATATTCAAATACCCATATCTTACTTGGAATGTGAGAATTTAAAAACTTAATCTCCCTGCCTTTTCTGAGACATAACCATTGCGAAGTTTTGAACAATATGTAAAGCTAACGTCTTGAAATTGCTAAGGTTTATTGTTAAGTCCTATAGGGGCATTTTTTGTAGTTGTGTTCTGTTTGAATTCTTTTTTTTTCCCTTTCTTTTATATTTTTTTAAATGTTGTTAATGATCTGTTTATGTTAAGAATACTATTTGTGTATGTACCTTGTTATTTACTATTTATTACACACAACCACACACACACACACACACACCACACACACCACCACACACACACACACACGCCACACTACTCGCACGCACCACCACAGAGTAGATCTATCTATCTATTCTATCTATCTATCTATCCATCTCTTTCATTCAGTCTACTATTTAGGGGCCATCTGGTCATCACTTTAAAGTGGAAGACGTAAAATTGAAGACTTATCTACTTACACCTAATGGGCAGAACACAACAACCATCCACACACACACACACACACACTCCTCTCTCTCTATCTCTCTCTCTCATCTCTATCTCTCTCTCTCTGCTCTCTCTCTCTCTCTAAATTGTTCTTAGTATCGATGCTTGGATGAAAAAAAAAGCAAATGCATAGCGTATTTCAATGTTCCAGTTGGGTAATAAATTTTGACTTGACTTGACTCTCTCTCTTCTCTCTCTCTCTCTCTATCTCTCTCTCTCTCTCTCTCTTTTCTCTTCTCTCTCTCTCTCTCTCTTTGGTGCAGGCAGGGATGCGTTGTTCACATGTGTTGCTGTCACTGGAGTTGACTGTTAAAGAGTCTGACAGCTGTGGGCAGGGAAGGAGTCTCTGTATTCGGCAGGTTTGCTTCTCATGGACAGAAGAAGGACTGCTGACCTCACGCTTGGACACACACTGGGACAGCAACAGGTTTAGAGAGGTTGGGTGTGTCCTTCATTTAATCCTGGTCTTCTTCTTCAGGCAGCTCTTATCGTGAGGCTCGAGGCTGGAGTGATGTCCTTTGGATGATCTTGCTGCTGCTTAGTGATGCGGTTATAGCTTGTTGCTGTCAGGTTTTCTGGGGTTACTAAACAGCAGATTGGATTGTACAATGCAATGCTTTGACATGCTGCTGATAAAACCTCAGTAAAATAGTGTTACTGATTTTGAAAGCTTCGCAATTTTCTTATGAAGAACATTATTTGGTTTGCTTTCTTATAACAGGCTTCAACATTTTCAGTCACTATGCTGTCGTCAATAATCGTTGCAAGATATCATTAAGCACTGGTTTATCCAATTTCTTATTCTTGATGGTAAATGGTGCTGGCTTAGTTCGTTTTTCCTTCGGAAATTCATTGATCATCTCTTCTGTTTTTGACACATTCAATACAGATAGTTCTTGTCACAGTCTACTAAAGCTATTGACTGTGGATCTGTACCAGGTCTCACTGCTCTTCAGAAGCCCAGTTAGTGATGTATATCAGCCAAACTTGATTAGAATTGTTGGAGGGTGAACAAAGGTTGTGGGAAAGGGGATGTTAGGACACTGGCATCCACACTCAAAGGAATGTTGTGAGGCCACGCAGGGGTTGATATGGTAACACAATTTATGTTTCACTCTACAACAACAAACACCTGAAACAAGATAAAAATTCAGGTAACTACTCTATCCATATTTAACCAGGTACATGAAAAGGCACACAACAGCAAATATCAACATTGTCGTTAGCCGAAAGTAAGAAACACAAATTCCTTCATTATCTCATTCACAAAACACCAGTTAATCCTAGGGAACAATAGAGAGTTTACAGTTGTAAATCATACAACCAAGACTATAAAATAACTAGGAACATCTCCTTTTCTCAATACTCTCAACAGAACTTAGTCGTATACTAAGATCTTTCATAACTTGGTCCCTATTGTATCCCATGGATATTGTCGCACAAGTGAGTGTGAGGAGAGTGAGAGAGGGAGGGAGGAGAGAGAGAGGGGGAGAGAGAGAGAGAGAGTAGAGAGAGAAGACACCAATCTGTGTCACACAACCCCAACAATTAACCGCTTTTGACACCATATGACTAACCATACACCAGTCACAATCTACATATCAAGACTGGACCTACTTTAGAATGAGCAAGTAACACAGGGGGGCCTAGTTAGGCCTAGCTATACTTCCATTCCAGTCTAATCCTTCAAGTTTCGCTCTCTTCTTTTTAGCAGTCAACTCTTTATCTCAATTCAACTTTGGCTATATGGTACTCTATCCCTACTTGCTCTTGTTACCAAATCCACATTATTTGGATCAGTTGCATTTACAAATCTTCATTCAACTGATACCCACATCAAATAATTAATTCATCATAAAATTCCATTTCTCACTATGGAACATCCAATTATGGAATAAATCCAAGATTCACACAATTAAATAGTAAAAGTTCATGACTTTAAGCAATATTCATGAGTAAAGCAAACTACACACACTTTCACTGAATACGTCACACAATATTCGAATTCAAATAGCCAAAAATTCGGCTAGTACACACAAATAAGATTTACTTATCAAATCAGCTTTTTCCTTAATAATCTTCAATAAGCAAATACTTATATCAAAAAGAGAATATTCTCACTTACAGCTCAAGCAGTAGAGAGAAAGAAAACTACTGTTTCCTTTCTTAAGTCATTCTGTCATTTCACCACACAGCAGCCTAACTCATGAAGAAAAGTTGCCTCAGACAGCCAGCAAGAGTAAAATTAAAATGCCATGTACACCCTGTTTATGTTGGTTTCAGTTGCAGGACCAACTGACCAATGAATCATTTGGAAACTGAGATGAACAAATCTAACACACATCACATCAGCTGAAAAACAAATTTAAATCAACCAATGTAGTCTCTTTACATGACAAATCTTGCTGGTTCAATAGAGAAGAGGGGGGGGGGGGTTATAGCGAGGGTGAAGGGGGGATGTATACAACAATGAAAGAGGCCCCACCTGTTGAATAAGACTAGCGTTAAGCAGCTCTGAAGGCTTGTATTACATGGATGTTCATCTGGTCAATCTAGGCTACAACAAGGACTCGGGCCTTATGTATAGAGAGGGAATCCACTGTAGCTGTCAAGGCTGAGCCACCAGCTTTTAATAGGCCTACATTCGAGACACTTAGCTACACATCCACCAGTTGCCCATCTTCTAGCTCACGAGAAATGCTGGACACTTAACATGAGAGAATGTGTAACAGTACACAGGCCTGGTGAAATGCCTAGGTCTCCCAGGCCCACAACCATGGGTTTTTCAAACAGTTGATGGGTTTGTTTGTCCAAACAGCACACTGTAATTAGAGGTTGACCAAGAAACTAACTATAGAATTCATTAAAGTCTAACCAAGTTGAATATTCTTTCTAAAAGGGGGGGGGGGGAGAGGGGAAGGAATGAGGGGTTTATAGTTAACATTATAGTGCGAAATGTGACACTAAAACACTCCCCAAGCTTTTAAAATGCAATGTCCCTCATTGCATGCTCTAATCAGATCATGGTAGGAACTACCAAATAGCATGCTGAAAATCCATTCTCTTCTTGACGAAATAACCAAACAACTGTCAGAACTAAACCAAACTCAGAAACATCAAAACAAAAGTTTACAAAAACTATAAGATTTGCCAACTAGACCCAATACGGATGGGCCTTCTCCAAAAATACAATGCTTTCAATAATCTTCACAAGTCGACTGCACTAGATTTATCCCAGCAAAATACCATTTGCCATAATTAGTCTTACCACATATTTTTTTCAAGGGACTCCTAAAAATCACTGTTACCATTAGCAACACAAAAAGCAGTTACGTATTTCTATACTAACCAACCTTATAATAAACATATGTAATACAATGACAATTTCCTGCAAATTCAGCCATTTGCAACACAAAATGTAACAATATAAGAAAACATTCTTAGCATAACACAATCCTGAAGCATAAAAAAGAAAATTAGCATTCTTAGTTACCACAACTACATAATCCTAAACTAGCAAATCACAGCCATACATGTCAGTTAAGCACAAGCTGCATTCCTTACAGGAATGTGATGATTCTATTCACATAGACCTGTCTCTACACAGTGTTGACTCTTTCCTCAACCACTTTTCCTCTGTCAGGAACCTTATGGGTTAACACACATCAGGCCCTGGAGCATAGGTCCTGTCGTACTTTCTGGATGAGACATGCTTCTTCCAATTGCACGTTCATTTCATTCAAAGATCTAAAAAAGATCTTTCAGTCACAGCCGTGGACACCTTTTCACTCTGTCCACTACCCTTCCTTGTGGGGGAAAGAACAGAAATACCTGGTTTTGGTGGATTAGGCAGCCAGCACCATTCACACTCCCGTGACTCGTCATCCTCCTTGCTAGTGAAGCTAGCAGTGGATCCCTTCCTCATCTTTTTCCTAAGACACATTATCCCTTACGCTATTTGTTAGTGTCTAAACCCTTCAAACCAGTACTCTGGGGGTTTGAATCTCTCAGAACTGGGACTATTTGACAGTTTTGTTCTTGTTACGCTTCATTCTCTTTCTTAATTTCCTTTTCCAGTAGAAACATTATTCCAACGACAGAATGACTCTTGCAACGATTTAACCTTATCTCTAACTCTGATACTTGTTGCTTTAGAGTCAATGTCAGTATCACTTTCCCCAGTCACATTCTCCTTGTTCCTCTTCCTCACTCAACCCTGTGCGCTTTCCTCCCTGGCTGGAAGAGGTGGCAGGGGCTTCCTCCTACCCAATGTGCGTTGCTACTTTCTCAAACTCTGGGTTGAAAATATTCCCTCTCTGAACTGTCCTCAACAGGTAATTCAGTAAGGGCGTCCGCCTCTCTCATGTGGATGGTTACCTTTCCAGGCCCTTACACGTCGAGAGTAGTCCAGGTCCGACTCTTCTGGAAGCTGGTCCCGACTCGTTGAAGGCAGACAGAGAGAGTGGTTTTCGTCGCCTGTCACCAAAACACGGCCTGAGGATGTTGATGTTTTCTCTGGGGTGTTGGTAATCATCTATCGTGTGCAGCATTATTACTCTGCGAGCCGTCCTTCAGATGGTCTGAAGATGAAGTAGGCAGCCATCTCCTATCTTTAGGGTAGGCTGCCTGGACTCGATCCACTTCCCATGGAGAAGTCCTCCACTGACATGTCTGTCAGTTCCGGAGAGTGCTGCAGTTCAGGCGGGAAACACCATCTCATCGACCGCCTACGCATCCCGGTGTCTGCTGAGCTGCCTAATGTTGTGTGTGTAGTAAAAAAAACTAACTGCTATCCTGTCGGCGACGCCAACTTGTTGGAGGGTGAACAAAGGATCGTGGGAAGGGGATGTTAGGACACTGCACTCCACACTCAAGGTATGTATGTCTACGGCCAAGCAGGGGTGTTATGGTAAACACAATTTATTGTTTCATCTACACACAAACCCCCCACACCTGAAAAAAGATAAATTTCAGGTAAATACTCTACTCCATTTTAACAGGTACATGAAAGGCCACACAACAGCAAATATCAACATTGTCGTTCTAGCCGAACTGTAATGAAACCCAAATTCCTTTCATTACTCATACCAATACCACCAAGTTTAATCCTAGGGAACCAATAGAGAGTATTACAGTTTGTAAATCATACAACCAAAGTCTATAAAATAACTAGGAAAATCCTTTCCTCAATACTCTCAACAGAACTTAGTGCTTATACTAAAGTTCTTTCATAACATTGGTCCATATTGTATCACATGGATATTGTAGCACAAGAGAGAGAGATGAGAGAGAGAGAGAGGAGGGTGGAGTGAGAGAGCGAAGGGAGAGAGAGAGAGAGAGAGAGAGAGAGAAGACACAATCTAGGTGTCAACAACTAACCCCTACAATTTAACCGCCTTTTGACCTCACATGACTAACCACTACACCAGTAACACCTACATATCAAGACTGGCCTACTTTAGAATGAGCAATTACCACAGGAGGGGCATAGTTAGGCCTAGTCCCTAGACTTCATTTCAGTCTAACTTCAAGTCTTCAGCTCTCTTCCTTTTAGCAGTCACTCTTATCTCAATTCAACTTTTGCTATATGGTACTCTATCCCACTAGCTCTTTGTTACCAATCCACATTATTTTGATCAGTGCAATTTACAAATTCATCTCAACATGTTACCCACATCAGATAGTTACTTCTATAAATTTCTCATTTCTCACATGAACATCAATTTTGGAATAAATCCATGATACAAACATTAATAGTAAAAGTTCATGACTTTAGCCAATATTCATGGTAAGGCACAATTTACCACACACTTTCATGAACTAGTCACAATATTCGATCAATAGCAAAATTCGGGCTTGTACACACAAATAAGATTTTACTTATTCAAATCAGATTTTTCCTTAATAAAAAAAAATCTCCTTTAAGTCAACAAGCTTATACATAAAAGTGAAATTCTCACTTACAGCTCAAGCAGGAGAAGAAAACTTCTGTTTCCTTCTAAGTCCATTCTGTCATTTCACCACACAGCAGGCCCTAACTCAAAGATGAAAGTTGCCTCAGACAGCCAGCAAGAGAAAAAACTTTAAAATGCCATGTACCCCCTGTTTGTTGTTCAGTTGCTAGGACCAACTGACAATGAATACATTTGGAAACTGAGTATGAACAAATTCCTAATCCACACATCACATTCAGCTGACAAACAAATTTAAAATAACCAATGTAGTCTCTACATGACAAATCTGCTGGTTCAATTGACAGAAGAGGGGGGGGGGGGGGGGTTAATAGAGAGGGGGAAGGGGGGATGCTATACAACAAGAAAGAGGCCACACCTGTTGAATAAGACTAGCTGTAGCAAGCTTCTGAAGTGCTTATTACATGACTGTTCACTGGACACTTAGGCTACAACAAGGACTCGGGGCCATGAATTAGAGAGGACTCCACTGTAGCTGACAAAGGCTGAGCCACCAGCTTCTAATTGGGCTTACATTGAGAACACTTAGCTACACCATCACACCCAGTTGCCATCTTCTAGATCAAGAGGAAATGCTGGACACTTAACATGAAGAGAATGTGTAACAGTACCACAGGGCTGGTTGAAATGCTGGTTCTTCCCAGCCCACAACTGGGTTCTTTCAAACAGTTGAGAGGTTTGTTTGTTCCAAACAGCACCACTGTAACTAGAGGTTGAAAAGAAACCTAACTATAAGGCAAATCATAAGTCTAACCAAGTTGATAATTCTTTCTAAAAGGGGGGGGGGATGTGGGGAAGGAAAGAGGGGTTTAGTTCTAAACATTATAATGTGCGAAATGTGCACCTATTTACAGAATTCTGTCGAGGTTAAAAAACGGCAGTCAGCTGTGTAGAGGGTAAAATGGACAGGTGACAGAACACATCCTTGGTGGGGCCCTGTATTATCAACTGGTAGTCTTATGACACAGCTTGTCCTATCTCACTCTTTGTGGTCTTTCTGTATTAAAAGCTAAAAGTCCATTGTATCAGTGGTTAGGTTGACATTATGTCAGTAGTTATCTGTATTAAAAAGATGAGGTTGATTGTATTAAAAGCACTTGAATCATCAATAAAATGGAATTTCTGGCACGTAAGTTCTGGATGGTCTAATGTCTAATTTACTCAGATGGTGCAAAGTAGAGTCAGGCAGAGCATCGTCTGTGCCCTGCCTTTAGAACAGGCAAACTGGAGGGGTCTTGTGTGCTCTTGCAGTATGGAGCCTCAGCTGACGAAGAACGATTTTTTCAGCACACTTTGAGTGGGATGATGTTAATGCTGCAGGCCTGTTGTATATTGTTGGCTTGGAGTTTGTTCTTTGGGACTGGATAATTGTCGAGGTTTTCAGAGCTGAGAGATGTACCCAGTTGTCAAGGATTGCTGGAACAGGCGAAGTGCTGAAGACTGGAGCAAGAGAGTCACTGGCCCCCAATCCTTGTGTTTTTTAGTGCTGATTGCAGTCTGGGCCACATGCACTCTTACAGTTGTCTTTCTTGAATCACTCTGCACATCATTCTCTTCAATGATCACTCGAGATGCTGTTTATTGTTTTACCGTTCTTTATAGATATCTGCTTGTTCTGTTTGAAAGTTCTTCTGGTCAAAACTGTATAAAACATGTTGAGTTCGTTTGCCAGCTTGAGGGCATCTCTGTCTCAATCTCCCTTTTTTTGCTTTATATTCAGTTATAGTGTTGGACATCCTTCCAGAAACTGTTTGGGCCTGTTTTGACAAAATTGTTTCTCCACCTTTTGCAGAATACTCTTCTTGTCTGCTTGTTTCTCTTGTATATTGCTTTCCTGTTGAGTGCAGTGTTCTTGACAAGTTTAGTAGCAGCATTTTAAAAAAAAGTTTTGATCCTTAGTTAACATAGATGTTGGTCACACCGCTTAGTCCATTGTGAACTGATGCACACCTAACCAGATTTGCCATGTCGCTTCCTCAGGCGCCTGAAATTCACGGGGTGTTCATCAGTGTCAGACCGCCTTGGGCCACCAGCCAGAGAGACCTGACTGATGGTGGACAACTTCGTGATGTTTAGAGATGCCTGTTTGATTCAGTTATGGGGAAGAAAGACCTGCACACTTCTCCCCTGAAGACCGTTCATTCGTATTCGCTCCGTCGCAGGAGGGGAGAGTGTGACTACACACCTACATCAGCTGCCTTCCATTCATCTCCACACACCCAAGTCTCTGACAGGGAAGCCCCTACAGAATGGCAAAGTGTGCAGGATGGAAACAAAACCTGCGAACGCATGCAGAACATCTTGCGCACACGTTAAATCCTTTTTGATTCCGCTTTTTGATATAAATGAGTAGGCCTCGTGTGCCGGTTAGGAACAGATTGACAAAATTTACAAAACCGCTTACACACGGGGACTATAATGATATAAAAAGTCACATGAGTGCTTTTCCATTATCCTCGATAAAATTTTAAAAGTCATCCTGAAGACGCATTGATTGTTTTTAACAGGATTCAGCGCTATATAAATTACATTACATTATTTTTTATTTTTATTTTTATTATTATTATTAAAACTGAGGTCACTGAGACTGAGGGGATGAGGACTCACTGACAATGAGAGTTGTTCTTGCATGCCGTGACGGAGGATGGTGCTGAGGGTTGATAGTATAATGACGACGGACGGACAGTCAGGGCAGTGCTCCTGCCTGTAGCCTGATTGACGAGCTGTAGCTGCTTGACGATGCCTGTAGCCTGCTTGACGAGCTGTAGCTGCTTGGACGAGCCTGTTGCCTGCTTGGACGACCTGTAGCTGGCTTGTTGTTGCTCTGGTCACGTGTTACTATTCCTGGCATAATCCACCACACCCAAACTGATGTAGGAAGGCACTGTAATCTTGCTGTAGGAAACCTGAGCAACTCTTTCACATTTCGTTAATGGGTGAGGTGGATGACGCAGCCTGCCCGTGCCGTCCCCACTCAGCTCGTGAAGCCCTTAGCACCTTCTTTGGCCAGAGTCTGGAAACACTCCCATGACTCTTGTGGGATATGTGACCTTTCCAACCAGAACTTGAGTGCTGTGCCGCTGGGTACTCACTGGTCCTCTTCTAAAAACATGTCTGCCGTTCTTAAAAGACCGCTTACAGGTGCCAATTTTGACGGGTGGTGGCTTCCCTCTTCCGTGGGCTACAAGCTCAGCCTAGCTAGGAAGGTAGTTACCCTGTGACTCTGTGTCTGTGCAGGTACCTGTATGATCTACCAGCCATGGCTGGAGAAGGTGGGCCGGATGGAGAGTGTTGTGGACCACAGCTGCATGGACTGCCTTCACTGACTGAAGAGTGTGGGACAACGCGGAGTACTGGTGCCGCCCAAGGTGAGAAGGACACAGCTGTCCTTCGTCCTGATTCCTCTGTCTGTGGTTCTGTCTCTGTCTGTCTGTCTTCTTGTCTGTCTGTGTCTCTGGTTGTGTCTCTCTGTATTTCTCTCTATCTCTCTCTATGTGACTCTCTCTATCTCTGTCTCTTGGTCTCTGTCTGTTCCGTCTTCTCTGTCTCTCTGGTGTATCTGTCTGTATCTCCCTCTCTTTTTATCTGAGGTTTTTTGGACGAGAATACTACTACAAACTACTCAAACTTTTTCTTCATCTGGAGTGGAGTAAGGAAAGACCAGAGAGCAACGCCTTGGTGTGGGATTCATCCTACACCCAGCTTAGCAAAGAATCTCATGAGTACAGAAAAACTTATCAGAAAGACTGATTAAAATCGGGTGTAAGAAAGTCCAACAAATTTGTCGATTATATCCACGCATATGCACATGTAACGATTCGTACTCATGAAGAGGAGGAAAGAATCATTCTATCAAGAGCTCTCCGACCTCATCAACAGCCACCCATGACAAAGAGGACCTGTTTTAAATGTCATGGGTGTTTTCAACCGCAAGATTGGTGAGAGGAAGGAACCCGTGGACAAAACATCTTATTGGACCTCATGACCACAGTACACCTTGCAATTACAACGGGAACCACGTGCTGGAACTTTGTGCAGAGCATGATCTGGATCAGCACCCAACTTTTTTTCAACACGAGCCTCCCAAATTTAACATTGGTACAATGGAATTCAACATCTCGTCTTCAAATCGATTTATATTGGCAAGATCTAGACACGTTACGCCATCAAGACTCAAAGCCAACCCCAATGCCAACCTTGACACTGACCACAGGTCCTGTCATTCTAGCCTCCAATAACTCAGAAGAAGAAAATACAAATGCTAGGTAGACCAGCCGAAAAGATCAACCTCCTCAAACTGGGAAGGAGAAAGGAAGTGCTAGTGACAGATTCACAGTGCTTCAAGGTAAAACTTGACTCCATTGATACAAAACACCTCTCACATGGAGCAAGGTCTGGACACCTTTTAAGCCAGCTCTCTTGAACACCTTAAGGGAAGTTTGCGGGGAACAAAGAATGATGGAGGAAAAACAGGAAAGTTACAGCTTGGTGAGACCAAGAGGTGAAGGGAAGCCTTCAAGAAAAAAAAGCAGCTATATTAAGCTTGGGCCAAGACAAGACAAAGAAGGACTAGCCCCAAGACAGAAGCGCAAGAAAGAAAGATCATAATAATCGTGTTGTGAAAGCCTCCAAAGAAAAATCTTGGCGATTTATGGAGAGAAGTTAGTGAAATTTGCAAGAACTCCCCAAAGAGAATTTTTCAAAAGTGTGAAGACGATGAGGTAAGATATGAGCCTTTCAAATCCCAACACCCAGTAGTGAATGATGCAAATGGAGAGGCCTGCACAAAGAGAGGAAATTCTGAAACGATGGGAAGATTTATTTTAAAGATCGTTTTTTAAACAATCTGGCGTACAGCTTTTCAGCTCTCAGTTCTCACACGCTATAAAGACCAGTTAGAGCCCCAATCTTGAAGCGAAACAAGAAAGCAATTAAGACCAGCCCAAAGGGCAAAGCGGGCAGGTGATGCGCATAACAACTGAAGCCATCATTGCTATGCGGAGAACGGGAGTTTAAGTGGTCACCATTCATATTCCAGAAAGCATGGGGAGAGAGGAAAGTACAAAGGATTGGCATATATGACAATAGTGGTGCATTGGAAGAAGAAGGCAGCAAGTGAGACTGCAGCACCTAAGAGGCATTTCACTTCTCAGCCATGTAGGGAAAATGTATTGCAAAGATTCTGAACAGCGCACCAAGAGCCAAAGCGAACACCTAATGTGCAACGCCAGTTGCTTTCGGAAAGGATGAGGGTGCACGATGCAATTTTCGCACTCCGGACAGCTGCTGTGAAGAGCATCGAATATAACAAGACTGCATACAGTATTCGTTGATCAAGAAAAAGCTTTCGACCGATCGGCATCAGAGACAAGCTCTGGACAGATCTGAGCAGTACGACGTGAAGGCGGGCTGTTGTTGATAACCATCAGAGCATCTATGCCAACAGTATGAGCGCAGTCCGAACAGCCGTGGAACATCCGATGGTTCCCGGTTACATCAGGGTCAGGACGAGGGCTGCGTACTCTCATCCCCTTCTCTTCGTGATCTACATGGACCAGATTACAATGGGAAGCAACCCAGATCTTGAGATGAGGCTGAACGACTATATTTGCTGACGACAGTCCCTGATGAATATGAACAAAGCAGCTCTTCAAGATCCACAGACCCAACTCAAAAATGCTGCGAGAGTCATGAATGAAGATCAGTATCAACAAAACAGAAGTAATGTCTGTAGCAGAAATCCAGGAAAGTCTGGACATCATCAATCAACGGCTCCCAGCTGAAACGACCAAAGAATTTAATACCTTGGCAGCTCTTCACTGAAGATGGAAAATTGGACAGAGAGATAGAAACAAGTTGCCAAAAAGCGAACGCTAGTCAGTTACCAACTCGGCCCCCCCCTTCTAAATCATTCCAGCATCCCATGAGCACCAAGCAAACTCATTCAAACCGCATCTTAGTTCCAACACTCACATACTGTGTCAGACATGGGCCCTAACAAAAAAGCCTTAGAGAGAAAAATTGGTCACATGTGAAATGCGCGCCTGAGAAAAGCTCGTCAACAAGACCAGACGCGACAAGATCAAGAATGAGGTGTTCCAGATACAATGGTCGGTAACACCAATTCTCCCACCTATATCGAACAACAATGGATCAGGTGGTTTGCGTCACCCTCACTAGAATGATCGCCCAATCCAACCAGGCCCTTCGGGCATACACCACCAAACACAATGGTGGATAGCCAGAGGTAGTCCAATGGAGCGACTCCGTGGCTGACACCTGCGAGCCCATGACCTGTAACTCCATCAAGACTCACGCCTTGCGCAGACTGACGTCTGTGTCCTCCCCGCGACGGGACGAAGGGCACCAGCGGCAGGATGAAAGAAAGAAAGAAAGAGAAGAAGAGAAATATACAAAGGAACTTACGTGGTCGTTTATGTTAGAGTCATATGTAATTATCACGCGCGCGCGCGTGCGTAAATGCGTGCGTCAAGTCCTTTTATTTTTTTTTCCAGAATGGTACATTGAATAAGTAATGCATTGCTTTTTTTTTTTATCAAGCCATCTATCTAAGAACAAATTTCTTAATGATTATATGAAAATTTTACATTATTGTAAACTTTACCATAAAGTGTACCAATAAAAAAAGAGAAAAACCAATAAAATATATACCTTGCAAAATACAAAATTACGACACATACATTACCACACGCAGAATACACACACATATTACACGCACAAGCACACTAGTACACACATGCGGTGTGCGCGCACGCGCACACACGCACACACTTATGTAAAGAATGTTTTTAGAATTTTTTAAAAAATCATAAAACGTCAACCAAACAAATTACTTCACCTACTACATCATCCATTCTTTCACGTTTATCCTTAAAAAAATAAAAAGGCACAGGAACAAAACGTTAGAAAATACTAGGCATTCATTGAGTTAGTGCTGACAATATTGCCTGCAATGACATCCATCCTCTCCTCCTCACCAACTCAACCGTGTGTCATATGCCGATCATACTCTTCAGTAGCGCTTTTTACTATAATATATCCCTTAATAAACTATTTTAAACAAGCAAAGATCAATCTATAAAGTCAATGATAAGATAATTATAATTGAGATACAATAATAATGATAATATCACCACATCACCATGAGACAATAATATAACAAAGCATCCCCATCACCATGAAGCAACAACATAACAATAACAACAAAAGAGCATTGGAAGGATGGTGGGGGGGGGGGGGGGGTTGGAGTATCAATGGGGAAGTGGAAAACACATTCAATCAAATAGAAAATAATAATAAAGAGACAATTATTCAAACAAATAAAACCCTACATAATACAAAAATCAAGAGCCCATAATTAACTGGACTATCTAATCAAAACAATAGCACTTATAATAGTACTAATGATCTCATCTAAAAGGCAATAAAAAAAAACATCCACGATAAACCCTATTTAATTGGACAAGGAAAAGGGCTTGAGGAGAGAGAGAGTGAGAGAGGAGAGAGAGAGAGGGAGAGAGAGAGAGGGGGAGAGAGGGGAGAGAGGGAGGAGGAGAGGGGGAGGGAGAGTAGAGGGAAAGAGAGAGAGGAGAGAAGAATGTCATGGCACAATATCTAGCTATCAGGTCTACCATTTTGTTTTCTCCTTTCCATGTTGTTTTAAAATTTGTAGATTATACACGAGCTTATATAGATTACTCTTACTTTTTTGCTTAATAAGAGTGCCTCTTTCCCGCCTCCCCCTCCCTCTACACACATACAGCGTGTGACTGTGTAGAATTTCCAGTCACAAAAAAAATACTTGAAATTTATTTAAGACATGCAGAAAGTGCTGATAAATTTAAGTATGGTTGATTTGCCTTATAAGTCAATTCCTAGGCATTTATGCATTAAATGGCTTTTTAGCTGTGTCTTGAACTGATTGTTTTTGATACATTTTAAGCGTTTTGGGAGCTTGTTTCATAAACCACTGCCTGAGTATAAGAAGCTTGTTTTGTAAAGATGATATATTGGTCTCGGAAATGTTAGTAGATGATTATGTCTGTGTTCATTGACTTTGAAGCTATTGGTGATCTTTGGAGGGACATTTCCATTGACAACTTTCTGGACAAATAGAGCTTTATTTAGATAATGTCTGTTTTTGAAGGTTAGAATATTTGTTAGCTTATAATCGCTCACGGCTAGGGAGCTTGATTTCAATAGAACAAGTTTCAGTGCTCTTTTATATCGATGAATCAATTTTAAATTTGTTTCACTGCAGCTGTCCCAAAGAGATGAAGCATAGTCAACTATAGGAAAAATATGGCCGCAAAAAAAGAGTGCGAGAATGGTTATTCAGAAAATGTTATATTTTTGATAACTGAAGTAGCTTGTAAGCGAGACTCTTTTCTAGTGCCATCACGTGGTCAGTCCATACGCGTGTATGCGTGCGTGCGTGCGTGTGCGTGTGTGTGTGTGTGTGTGTGTGTGTGTGTGTGTGTGTGTGCGCGCGCGCGCGCGTGTGTGTGTGACAGGAGAACGGAGCCTTCACAGTGATCACCAGCCTTCTGGAGACACACCAGCGCAATAGCATCTGTGCAGAGGTAACAGCCTGTGTCAGTCAGTCCATTACTGATCCTGACTGTAACCCACTCCCACAGCCAATGCCTAACTCTGATTGCAATCAGCGTTTAGATTTGAGGCACAACAATGCAGAGTTCAAGCTTTGGGGCACACTGCAGTCAAGTTCAAACTTTGGGGCACACTGCAGTCAAGTTCAAAATTTCGGGCACATTGCAGTCAAGTTCAAAATGTGGGGCACACTGCAGTCAAGTTCAAACTTTGGGGCACACTGCAGTCAAGTTCAAAATTTGGGGCACACTGCAGTTAAGTTCAAAATGTGGGGCACACTGCAGTCAAGTTCAAAATTTGGGGCACACTGCAGTCAAGTTCAAAATTTGGGGCACACTGCAGTCAAGTTCAAAATTTGGGGCACACTGCAGTCAAGTTCAAAATTTGGGGCACACTGCAGTCAAGTTCAAAATTTGGGGCACACTGCAGTCAAGTTCAAAATTTCGGGCACACTGCAGTCAAGTTCAAAATTTGGGGCACATTGCAGTCAGGTTCAAAATTTGGGGCACACTGTAGTAACACCGCCTGCAGTAAATTTCAAAATTTGGTGCACAACACTATCGGGTTTCAGATCAAGGGCACACTGTTGTCAGATTTGGGGGTGTAGTGTTGTCAGATTTGATGGGGTGTAGTGTTGTCAGATTTGGGGGTGTAGTGTTGTCAGATTTGGGGGTGTAGTGTTGTCAGATTTGGGGGTGTAGTGTTGCAGATTTGGGGGTGTAGTGTTGGGCAGATTTGGGGGTGTTTTGTTTTGTCAGATTTGGGGGTTTTTATGTTGTCTGTTTTGGGGGTGTAGTGTTGTCAGATTTGATGGGGTGTAGTGTTGTCAGATTTGGGGGTGTAGTGTTGTCAGATTTGGGGGTGTAGTGTTGTCAGATTTGGGGGTGTAGTGTTGTCAGATTTGGGGGTGTAGTGTGTGTCAGATTGATGGGGTGTAGTGTTGTCAGATTTGGGGGTGTAGTGTTGTCAGATTTTGGGGTGTAGTGTTGTCAGATTTTGGGGTGTAGTGTTGTCAGATTTGATGGGGTGTAGTGTTGTCAGATTTGGGGGTAGTAGTGTTGTCAGATTTGGGGTGTAGTGTGTCGATTTGGGGGTGTAGTGTTGTCAGATTTGGGGGGGGGTGGTGTTGTCAGATTTGGGGGGGGGGGGGTGGGGGGGTGTGGTGTTGTCAGATTTGGGGGGGTGTAGTCTTGTCAGATTTGGGGGTGTAGTGTGTTAGATTTGGGGGTGTTGTGTCGTCAGATTGGGGGGGGGGGTGTGGTGTTGTCAGATCAGGGTGTTGTGTGGTCAGATTTAAGGGTGTTGTCAGATTTGGGGGTGTAGTAGTGTCAGATTTGGGGTGTGGTGTTGTCAGATCAGGGGTGTTGTGTGGTCAGATTTAAGGGTGTTGTCAGAATTAGGGGTGTAGTAGTGTCAGATTTGGGGTGTGGTGTTGTCAGATTTGGGCACGGGACGTTGCGGTGCCTAGCAGTGCTGCATCCCACTGCAATCTTGAACAGGCAGACAGAAAAGCTTTCTCCTATCCACACCTGGAGTACATGGCATCCAACCGTCTGGCATTCTTTGTCAGCAGTGAGGGTGTCGTGTATGGTCTGTTTTGGCATTTCTCACACACTGCCAGTCAGTGACCATGCCAAGACCTTATCTTGATAATAATATATGGTCTACCTGATTGTAGTTCATTCTATGTGATTTTAGTTTTGGTGGTGGTTGGTTTTTTTTTTGGTTGGTCTTGACATTCAAGGATCTGCATATGCTCACTGGGCATGTCTCTTTACATTTGGGATGTGATGTGATGTGATGTGATGTGATGTGATGTGATGCGATGTGATGTGATGTAATGTGGTGCGATGCGATGTGATGTGATGTAATGTGGTGCGATGTGATGTGATGTGATGTAATGTGGTGCGATGTGATGTGATGTGACGTGATGTGATGTAATCCAATGTGATATGGTGTGATGTCATGTGATATAATAAGGTGTAATGTGATGTGATGCAATGTGACATATGCCCAAATTTGATCCCTGAACCGCGATCACCACCCGCAACTCCCCTCCTCCTCATTACCAATATCAATCTGGGTTTGGGGTGGGTTTTTTAAATTATACTTCTGTGAGTCACGACAGATTTCTCTGCGTGAAATTCGGGCTGCTCTCCCCGGGGAGAGCGCGTCACCACAAGAGCAGCTCCAACTATTATTTTTTTCTGTCTGCAACAGTATTTGTTTTCCTACCCGAGTGCCTGTTTCCTACAATTCTCTTGTTGCAGTGGGCTCTTTTACATGCGCTAAATACTTATATGTAACTCACGGGACTTGGGTTTATCGTCTCAATCGAAAGACTAGCACCCAGACCACAAGTCATAGTCTAACAGATGGGGGAAAAGTGTCGGACTGAACCGGAATCAAACCACCGCACACTTCCGACCCGGACTTTTCCTTTGATCCACTGTGGTTAGTATTCTTGTGGGTGCGGTGAGTTGTATGTTCTCTATCACTCCTTCTCTTCTTCATTTTATTCCTTCTTTTCTTCCCTCCTTCCCGTGCTGTGTGCAGGACCCGGGCATCCCTGCCGCCCTGTGTTCCAGTGATTCCCACTGTCCTCCTGACCAGCCTGTCTACCTGGGCAATGGTTCTCTGTCTGTCCATCTGTCTGTCTGTCTGCCTGTCTGTCTGTCTGTCTGTCTCTGTCTGTCTGTCTCTGTCTGTCTGCCTGCCTGCCTGTCTGTCTGTCTGTGTTACTGTCTGTTTGTCTGTGTCTGTCTGTCTGTCTGTCTGTGTTTCTGTCTGTGTGTCTGTCTGTGTCTGTCTGTCTGTCTGTCTGTCTGTCTGTCTCTCTCTCTCTCTCTCTCTCTCTCTCTCTCTCTCTCTCTCTCTCTCTCTCTCTCTCTCTCTCCCTCCTTCTCTCCCTCTCCCTCTCTCTCTACATATGTCAGTGCCTGTATGCATGAACGTAAGTAAGACTTCAATTTTAACGTCTGTCCACTTTAAGTGATACCAGACGACCCTAAAATAGGAGACTGAATAATTATGTGTGTGAGAGAGATCTACTCTGTGTGTGTGTGTGTGTGTGCGTGTGCGTGTGTGTGAGCATCTCTGCATGCATGAGCGCTCGTGTGTGTAATAAATAGTTATAACAAAGGAAATAGTATTCTTAACATGAACAGATCAAGAACAGAAATTAAAAAATAAAACACATCGAAATTCAAAAATAACTACAAGAACTACAATAAATGTCCTATAGGACTTTACAATAAACCCTTAGCAATGTCAATTGTTAACTTAACATTGTTCAAAAGTTCTTCAATGGAATTCTCAGAAAAGGCAGGGAGATGAGGTTTTAACTTCTCACATTCAAGTATGATTTGGGTATTTGAAATATATTCTCCACATAAGCATTTAACATCCTTGCTGAATTTTGTCATGAATGTATTTAATCTTATCCTGAAAAACAATGCCTTGAGTTGTCTTTCATTTACAGCATTTGTATGAATCTCTAAGTGATCAATGTATTCAACTACACTATTCCCACTCATGAGTTGAATGTGAAAGCCGGTTGTTTTGCTGATGCTTTTCAATAAATTTGTTTAAGGATGCTTCTTCTAACAACCGATAAGCCTCTGCAATGGATAGAGGGACATGCAGTACTATAGACCCCTTTTCATTACGTGCACCTTTCTTTGCAGCCCGATCAGCCCACTTATTAGAAAATAATCCTATAATTTTATGTGAATTCCTCTTAAACGCAGAAGATTTATGAAGTATTTGACGTCTAGTATAAATTTAGCTGATTGCTTATACCTTATAGACTTTAAGGCATATAATACTGATTTTGAATCCACACAAAGTAATGTATGAAAGAAAGAGTATGGATGATCTAAAATGAAATTCAAAGCCATGAGAATAGCGATCAGTTCAGCTGTAAAAACAGATCGATTTATACTAACATGATATGACTTTTCTATTTTTAGTGCCTGTATGACGAATGCTGAACCTGCTTGATGATTGTCTAAAGTGAGCCATTTGTATAAATTTTAATACAATGACAGAAATTATGTTGTATATGTGAATGAACATTAGCTGCTATTATGTTTGGATTTTCATTCTTTTTCATGTTGATATAATCAACATTTTGTCAGGTCAGAGACTCCCTCTGCTACTGGTAACCATGTAACCCAGTACCACCTGCCACATGTGGGGAGTAAACCCAACCAAAAAATCCGACCTGGAGAGGGATGGGCTCCGCCAGGTTTGATTTGCCCAAAATACACCAATGACAAAGACAGCCAGAATCTCCATACCGGATCGGTCGTCGCCCGGGTTACCAAGGACCGCGCCTTCTGTTGCTCATCAGGACAGATGTCGAAAGTATGCTACTGATGTAAAACGCAGCAAAATTCGTGCCAGAAACAACACCATCATTGGCACATGGAATGTACGAACACTAAGAGCTGCAGGCAAAGTGGAAGAACTGACACATGAGATGTCGAGATATCAATGGCACATCCTTGGGCTCTGCGAAGTCAGGTGGAAAAACATGGGAGAAACAACGACCCAGGAAGACCACAAATTATACTACAGTGGAAAACGGACAAACATGAACACGGCGTGGGTTTCTCGTTCACAAAGACACCGTGACACCGTCATGAGCTGTCAGCCTGTGTCCAGCAGACTTATTACCATCCGCCTGAGAGCAACCCCCTTTAACATAACTATAGTACAGGCATACGCCCCTACATCAGACTACACAGATGAAGCCGTAGAAGAATTTTATGACCAGCTACAAGAGGTTCGAATCAAACACCCAAGAAAGACATCCTCGTTGTGCAAGGCGACTGGAACGCCAAGGTAGGGAAGATGCATGGAAAGATGGGAGGGCGTTTGTGGGCCACATTGTAACAACCAATCAAATGAAAGAGGCTTGAGACTCTGGAGTTTGCCAGTAACAACCATCTCCAGCTAGTGAATACACTTGGCCACACAAGAAATCCAGAAAATGGACATGGCATAGCCCAAATGGAAAAACACCACAACCAAATAGATTACATCATGGTGAAAAAGACGGTTTCAGTCTAGCGTTAACCATCGCACAGACACGAAGTTTTCCAGGAGCAGACATAGGGAGTGATCATGATCTTGTGATGATGACTTTCCGACTACGTCTAAAGAAAATCCACAAGCGGAACAACATCAGGATCAAATTTGACCTCGAGAAGCTGAAGGACCCAGAGGAGTAGAAATTTTTCAAGCAAGGATAGGTGGAAAGTTTGCAGCACTCACTGTGATAGACTCAGACATAGATACACTGACGAATAGTTTCAATACAGCGGTGACTGAAACAGCAAACGAGCTTCTTGGCAAACGCCGACCAGTCAAAAAAACCATGGGTCACACCTAACATCCTACAACTATGCGACAAGCGTAGAGAGCTGAGAAAAAGAAAAATGAAACAAAAGAAAGAGCAGAACAATATAGGGCAGTCAACAAAAGATCAGGAAGTCCATGACGGAGGCAAAAGAGAATTGGATCGGTGAACAGTGCCAAGACATTGAAGAGAACATCAGAAAAACAATAGCAAGAAAGCATATCAGCTGGTGAAAGACCTGACTAGCACGAAACAGAGAAAAGGTTTAAACAATCCAAGACAAAAATGGGAAGTGTCTCACTGACGACCAGGATATTCTGAACAGTGGACAGAATACGCTCCGACCTGTATAACTATAGAACCGCAGGAGATCCAGAAGTCCTTAATGTACCGAAAGCAAAGACACAGACAGTCACCCTATCCTCCGAGAAGAAGTGGAAACAGCAGTCAGATCGTGAAAAAAGGGGAAGTCAGCAGGGCTGACAACATTCCAGCTGAGTTGGTCCAAGCTGGAGGGGAAGCCATGATCAGCGCCCTACTAAGAATATGCAACAAGATCTGGCAGACAGGAAAATGGCCAACACCATGGACGCAGTCACTCATCATCACCCTCCCCAAGAAAGGAAATCTACAACAATGCCATAATTACCGCACAATCAGCCTCAAGCAGAGACCATCATTGCTGAGGAACAAGCAGGTTTCAGAGCAGGGCGCAGCACAACAGAACAGATATTCAACCTCAGAATACTATGTGAGCGGTACCTTCAACATCAACAAGACCTTTACCACGTATTTATCGATTTTAAGAAGGCATTTGACAGGGTGTGGCATGCGCTTTGTGGGCAACCATGAATTTGTACAGCATCATGCAAACCTGATCAGAGTCATCAAAACAGCTGTTACAGCGAGGCCACCAGTGCAGTGTACTACAACAACACATTGGAGAATGGTTTCGAACAACGTTGGAGTAAGGCAGGGCTGTCTACTCTCACCCACTCTTTTCAACATCTTCTTGAGAGAATCATTGCTGATGCACTGGAACATCATGAAGGATCAGTCAGCATTGGTGGCAGAACGATCACAAACCTCCGCTTCGCAGATGACATTGATGGAATAGCAGGATCAGAAAAAGAGCTTGCCAGCCTAACAGAACACTTGGATAAGGCCTCCAAAACATACGCATGGAATCAGTGCAGAGAAGACCAAAGATGGACTAATAACACCAACGGCATTAGCACTGATATCATGGTTAATGACCAGAAGCTGGAAATAGTTCAAAGCTTCAAGTACCTGGGAGCCATGTATCCGACCAGGGATCCAAGCCAGAAGTAGTATGCAGGACTGCACAGACAATAACAGCTTTGTCAAAACTAAACACCATCTGGAGAGACAAGAATATCTCACTTATCTCCAAGATCAGACTAATGCGCTCCCTTGTCATATCCATAATTTCTGTATGCCTGTGAATCATGGACCCTGACTGCGGTTTGGAGAGAAGAGTACAGGCAGTGGAGATGAGATGCTTTCGGAGACTCCTTGGCATCTCCTACAAAGACCACATAAGCAACGAAAGCGTGCATAACAGAATCCAGCAAACCATTGGACCCTATGAGAACCTTCTAACGATTGTGAAAAAGCGTAAACTTAAGTGGTATGGGCATGTCACAAGACCCAAGGAATTACAAAGACAGTTTTGCAAGGCACTGTCCAAGGGGGAAGAAGAAGAGGCAGACCAAGGAAGAGCTGGGAGGATAACATCAGTGAATGGACAGGCCTAGAACTCAACAAAACCCTGAGAAAGGCAGAACAGAGAGAGGAATGGAGGGAACTGGTTGCTGAGTCTTTGAGGGTGCCCCCACGGTCGTCAGACTACGGGACAGATAGATAGATAGATAATCAACATCAAAGTGAGCTTGCTTCATTTCCCAAACAAGACAAACTGGAACTGCCCTTTGTGGGTCTACATCATATTATAAAAAAATTCAGAACGCTCATAAAGATCTGATGTGTAGGTACTTAGTGTCATCAAAGAGCTTATTTTCGGGATCTTTTGGGAACATCTATTTCAGGCCTCATTGTTATTTCTTCTGAAGCAAAGTTATCAGATGTTGAACTTCTCAGAATATATTTGGCATATACAAGTTGTCGGTACTCATCAAGTGGTATCATTCCAATTTCTTTATATGTATCCAACGCAGAGGCATGAAATGGTACACCTAGAGCGAGTGTGTACGCCTTACAGTCTACACTTTGAAGTTTCTTTAGGCAGTACTAAGGTGCGCTAAAATTGACTTCTTGTCCACACAATAATTTAGATCTACTTAGAGAGGTAGATAAAAGTTTCAGAATTGTAATATCTTCTCCCCAATACTGTTTTCGTACAACTTTTAGCAGATTTAAACATGTTGTTCCTTTAGTTAAGATATATTCAATATGGCCATTCCAAGTTAACTTTGAAGAAAGAAAAACACCTAAAAACTATATTAAGTGTTTATATTCAACTATCTCATTTTCAATTTTGAACACAGGCAAGTTTTCTGGATTGCCACCGTTGTTAAAAAGCATCCTATGCGTTGTTTCTGTAGATAACTTTAGGCCATTTTCAATTATGTACTTATTTAAATTATCAAAGTCGTTTTGGTATAGTTTTTTAATATAATGTAGAGACCTTCTCAGTGTGTTTTGTTTCATTGTAACATTCATCAAACATGCATATGTCGTCTGCATATTGTACTAAGACAACGTTCTGAGACCAATGTTTAGGAAGATCATGTAACAGGATATTAAATAGAACTGGTACTATAACGAGCCTTGTGGTAAGCCCATGTCAAGATATCCGGGATCTGGGTAGGTTTTTTTAACCTTTACTTGAATGGATCTATTGCTGAGAAAGCTCTTGATATAATGATAAATGTTACCGGAAAGGCCAATTGTCTTCAACTTTCTTAATAATTTTGCATGCCAAACTTGATCATAAGCTTTATTTATGTCAAAAAACGTTGCAAGAACATTTTTTCCTACGTGCAAATTCTTGTTTTACATGTGTTGTAAGTTTAACTAAAATTAATTATCAATAGTAGATCTACCTCGCTGAAAGCCCGCTTGATTGCTTGTAATAATATTATTTTTCTGACAATAGTATAATAACCTTATGCATGCACGTATGTGTATATGTGCGTGCGTGCGTGTGTGTGTGTATGTGTGTGTGTGCGCGCGCGCGCGCACGCACGCGTGCTTGCGTGCGTGTTCTTTATCAGCGAAACAAAAGCAATAGTTGAATTTTCTTTCTAAATGCGGCATCAGCGAAGACAAGCAAATATTTTCTTTATATATAATATATATATATATATATATATATATATATATATATATATATATATATATATATATAATATATATATATATATATATATTATATACAGATATATGTATGTGTTTAGATAGATAGATAGATAGATAGATAGATAGATAGATAGATAGATAGATAGATAGATTTATATGGGACGGGATAGCTCAGTGGTCGGAGCACTCGCTTTCCCCCAGCCAAGTTAAGCAGCGTCGAGCGTGGTTACCAGATGGATGGGTGACTGTTTGCGCCTCTTGGCTTCAGTATAGTTCCCCAGTTCACCCAGCTGTAAATGGGTGCCTGCCCTCTTTAGGGTCAGGGAAGGTAAAGCAGCAAGGGAGAGGAGATGGGCGCCGCCCTCGATATGCTGGCCCCTAGAGAAGTGCGGTCTCTGACGCCTCGCTCCCCTACGACCTTATAGGTTATGGGACACCTTTACATTAGAGAGAGAGAGAGAGAGAGAGAGAGAGAGAGGAGGAGAGAGAGAGAGAGAGAGAGAGAGAGAGAGAGAGAGAGAGAGAGAGAGAACAATTTTGAACAATTTTTATTTTTCAGAGGGTAATAGATTAAGCATTACATTGCTTTTTTTACATTCAGCCCTCGGGGGAAAAAAGAAGAAATAAATAATAAGGAAAAAATGTGCATAATGTCAGAATTGCATAGAAAACAATACACACACATACTTGTGCACGCATGCGCGCGCGCACGCACACACACACACACCACACACACACACACACACACACACACACACACACACACACAACACCACACACACACACACTGAAAAGCAAGCAAGATATAGAATACATCAAAGAGAGAAAAGAGAGAGAGAGAGAGAGGAGAGAGAGGAGAGAGAAGAGAGAGAGAGAGGAGAGGAGATTAAGATATACATAGAAATGATGGAAAACAAACAAAATTAGTAGGAATGCATACTAACAAAATTAACTATACCATCCGGGGAGACAACTTATGTGACTGAAACTACTATCGGTTCGATCAAAACATTTGTGGTGAAAACAGTGTGACATTTTTACGAGACATCAGAAAATCATAGAACAGACTTTTAAATCTTGAAAACTTTGTTTCATTTTTTAGAAAGGTTGGGAGCCTATTCCAAAACCAGCTCCCGCTATAAACTAGACTTGATTTGAATAGAGTAATAGCTGGTAAAGGGAGATTAATTTTATGTGAGTGTCGAAAGTTGTTTTCGCTGAACATGCTGCTCAAGGAAGATGGGGCACTACCATGAAGAATTTTATGCATTAGTACACCTTTATTAAATAGCAATCTTGTTTTGAGAGGAAGGATGTTGACATTTTTGTAATCGGAAATTGTTAATGAAGATGACTTACCTATTACTATTTTAACAGCTCGTTTGTGTATACTGATTAATGGTTTGAATAGGTTATTACTGGCTAAATCCCACAATGTAGATGCATAATCCACAATAGACTGAATAAATGAATAAAAAAATATTTTTCTCGCATGCAGATTCAGAAAGTGTTTGATCTTATTTAACTGGTAGGTTTTGGAGGCAATTTTCTTTGTTAGATTACGTATATGTACAGACCAAGACAAATTATTATCGATGGTTATCCCCAAAATTTTGTGACTAGAAACTTCTTCAATTTTAACACTGTTGACATAAATAGAAGGTAAGTTTATGTTAAGATTTTGACGTTTTTGTCTTGTTGATAACAGCATGAATTTTGTTTTACCTGGATGAAGGGCCATGTGGTTCATTTGTGTCCAGTTGACAACTATGTTGATATTCTCTTGTAAACTTTGACATACTTGGAGAGGGTTTTTGTGGCTAGTATCAAGAGTTGTATCATCTGCAAATAGTTCATTTTGTACATTTATACTCAATGGCAGGTCATTTTATTACAGAAGAAACAGCAAGGGACCAAGCACTGATCCTTGTGGAACACCAAAGCTATTAAGAAGAAAACTTGAAGAAGTGTTGTTTAGATAAACCTTTTGAAGTCTGTCAGAAAGGAATGATGAGATAAGTGTGATGGTACTAGGGGATAGTTTGTAGACTGCAAGCTTCCGTAGTAGAAGTCTGTGGTCTATATATCAAAGGCTTTAGCAAAATCAATAAAGAGTATACCTGTAAATTCCTTTTTATTCATATTATGCAACCATCTGTCGGTCATTTTTACAAGGGTAGTGTGGCAGGAATGGTTTGCTCTAAATCCAGACTGGTTAGGGTTGTAGCAGATTATATTTGTTTAAGTGGGCTAGTAAACATTTATGAATGTGCTGCTCTAATGGTTTTGAAAGAGTGGACAATATTGAAATTGGTCTGTAGTTTGATGGTTCTGAGGTATTTCCTGATTTATGTAAAGGAATAATTTTTGCCTGTTTTAAAATTCTAGGAAATGTGTTTTTACTTATGCAAAGATTATAAATATATGTAAGTGTTTCAGCTATAACTGATGCAGATAGTTTAAGAATTTTCCCATCTATTCCATCAAGTCCACGAGTTGATGATTGCTTCAGACGATTTAAAGCAGTGAAAACCTCGTTAACTGTAATAAATGTTAACTCAATTTTAGATTCAATATTTTTACTGTCGCAAAAAGCTTTCAAGTTTTTTAAGTCATTGTCTTCTGATTTGTCCTCAGAGATTAACTGGTCTGCAACGGTTGAGAAATGAAGATTTAATGCATCAGCAGTAATATTACAGCCAACGCTTGAGCTTTTATGAAAACTTTTGTTGGTGAGCTGGTTAATAGTTTTCCAAATACATTTACTCTCCCTGTTGTTTTTAAGAAGCTCTCCAAAATACTTTTTTTTCTCAGTTCGTAAAAGTGAAGTTACATAATTTCTTTGTTTCTTATAATCTTCTCGGGAACCTTTCTTTAATAGGTAATCCCTATGATGTATATTTTTCTGTATTTCGTTAGTAAGCCATGGTGGTTTTGTTTTGTATTTAACTCTTTTAATTTGTAGTGGAGCATGTTTATTATAAACATTATAAAAGATAGAATACCAATATTCAGTGGCTATATTAGGATCAGTAATTTGATAAACATCACTCAAACGTGAATTCAGAAGGTCCTGTAGAAAAACGTTGCTGTTAAAGTGTGAGAAATTCCTAAAAGTTATAGTTTTATGGCTAACTTTTGGAATTTTTACTCCTTTTTTGGACCATGTTATACATATAGGAAAGTGATCACTGCAACCGGAAAGTGGAACATTTATCTCTATAATAGTGTCTTTATTTGTAACATATATATGATCTATTAAAGTTTTTGAAATATTTGTAATACGAGTTGGTATAGTTATCAATTGTTTCAAGTTGAAAGATTCAGTTGTGTGTATCCAATGATTATTAGGTTTTAATAAATCAATATTGAAGTCACCTATAAAAACAATATCATCATAATCTTTATCTATGCTATCCATCATTAAAATATAGTGATCAATCCACTCTGCTTTTTCTTTGGGATTTCTGTAAAGAAAACATAAAAGAATTGGTCTGGAATTCCTTAGTTTAATTTCAATCCAAATCGTTTCTATATGAAGTTGTTCTAAACTTTTAACTCTTTTGAACTGAACTGAGTGATGAATATAAACAGCTATACCAGTTTCTTTAGGAATAAGGGAATCTCTGCGAATGGTATTGTAGCCTGGTACTGAGATGTCATTGTCTGAAATATGGGAGGATAAATGGGTTTCTGTAAAACCAAATACATGGAAATTTGTTCCTGAATTTGACAATATAGAAGATATTTCTGTCATTTTGTGTACTGCATGGTTGATATTAAGATGACCAATTCGCAGGCCATCTTTAGATAACCAACGATTGTTTTGATGATCCATAGTCAAAAAGAATTGCTTGTATCATACACATCTAATCACTAATTCATACAGTTATTCAACGCAAGATCAGAGTACCGTCATCAAATAACACACATATAATGGCAATAAAATACAACTATAGGAAAAATGAAACAAGATCAAGTAAGCTATATATGAAAAATCCCAAGGCACAAAAATATTTACACAGGGAAGTATGACCCCACTTTCAATGAAGTGTTACTTTTCCAAAGAGAGAGAGAGCGAGAGAGAGAGAGAGAGAGAGAGAGAGAGAGCACTGACAGGACGTCAGCCTGTCCTGTTGGCAGGTGTGAGGACAGGGAAATGTGTGACTGCCAGTCTCAACTCCTCACAGAAGACATGTCAGATCAGAGCCTGGTGTCCCCTGGAAATCGATCACCCCGCCAACAGGTCAGTGGGCGGGTGTTTTTTCGTTGAACACACACATTCACTCCTTCACTCACTCACTCACACACGTGCGCACACACACAGTATTCTCTCTCTCTCTCTCTCTCTCTCTCTCTCTCTCTCTCTCGCTCTCTCTCTCTCTGTATGTCTCTGGGGGTAGCTTCCCTTGCTTGGTTGCCAGCAAGACGCATTACTCAGCAGCTGCTGTAAATATTACTGTTTCTCATGTATATCAGAGTCAGTATGCCAGTTGAAGGATTCCCAACCACTCTAGAATGTCTTTTGAATGCTGTATTACTTGACAATACAGTGTCGTCCTTCAAAATCAACGGCAGAGGCAGTCAAACTACGGTCGTTTTGCGACTGACTACAAACACTTCCGTTCATCACCCTGAGACAGCAGACAGCAGTGTTACCTATCGACGAAAGTGCCCGTCACAAGTCAGCAGAGACAGAAGGAGGGCTGAGGCTTACAGAGCAGACCATGAGAAGAAGGCAAGTGTTTCATCTCCTTCAGGACTCTTCATGCCAACACCACCTAGTCTCTGTTATGTTGCTGACCAGAAGACACCTTCCCCTGCTGTGACTGATTTTTCTCCTTTTGTGCCATGCACTTTTTCTGCGCCACTCAGGTGACAGTCAGCAAGATAAAACACAAATAAACATACCCCTCATATGACATGGATAAACAGACAGTAACAATCAGTTCCGATATAGAAACAGTCTGTGACATTGATGAGGAAATGTTGTGCAAGTGGGAGGGCTCCGAAGATGTGGAGCAGGGGGGTGGGAGTGTGTCAGACCTTGTGGGGAATCATTCTGATGTAGACTGTGATGTAGCTTGTAAAAATGATTCTGAACATTCAAGGAGCAATACTGAGTCCGAGAACACAGGTGCAAAATCAGAACTGACTTACAGTAATGTCTTGAAATGCTTTGAACGATTTAATGACAACATAAACAAACAAATGGATCATGTCAGTCATGAGCTGAAAGAAATTGTAGCCATTACCAAAACTTGTTCGAGTGGAACTCCATTTAAAGATATGTCATAGCTGCTCTGTTGCTCGCCCAGTCCATTGTATATTCATAGTGTGAGTGAAAGCACTGAGTCATTGTAAAACATGAATTTGTTCCATGATGTGGATGCCATGCCATGCTGATTATTTCAAATGCTTTGTATATGTCATGTGTTGAAATTGCTTCTTTCTTCACTGCCCCCTCCCCACTGTCCCCCTGTGAATGGGCTTACAGGAGCCTACCACATTAAACCATTTTCAAGTTTGAAGTTTCAAGTTTCTGTATGTCTCTGTCTCTCTCTCTCTTCCTATCTCTCTCTCTCTCTCATTTTGTATTATATCGTCCAATATTAAATTACCTTCGAAGTTAGTGAATACTGCGAAAATATGTGAGCTGTCCTTCCATATTTAGACTTTGTATACCTATGTCGTCTGTTAACAAAAAACATTAATAAGCGACTAGCAATTTATTTGTATAAAGCTTTTAAAATTAGAAATACTGTTTGTACTTGAAGTATCATTCTTCTGTTAATAAACGTTTCCTATGTAATAGGTTTTTGAATGTTGATTATATTCACACCACCCTTTCGCTCAGTGGTCGGAGCACTCGCTTTCCCCCAGCCAAGTTAAGCAGCATCCAGCGTGATTACCACTTGGATGGGTGACCGTTTGCGCGCCTTGGCTTCAGTACAGTCCCCCAGTTCACCCAACTGTAAATGGGTACCTGCCTCTTTAGGGTCAGGGAAGGTAAAGCAGCGAGGGAGGGGAGATGGGCGCCGCCCTCAATATACTGACCCCTAGAGAAGCTGAGGTCTCTGACGCCTAAGACCTTATATTTATTTTATTTTTTATTTTATTCTTTTATATCGAGGATAATGGAATAAGCACTTGTGTGGTTTTTTTAACATCTAGTCCCCGTGTGTATGCGGATTTGTGAATTATGTCATCTGTTCCCACCGGCACACAATGGCCTACTCTTACGAAAAGCGGAACCGGATTTAATGTGTGCGTAAGATGTTCTGCGTGCGTTCGCACACGGGACCTCGGTTTATCATCTCATCCGAAGAACATTGGGGGAGAGTGGAGTCTACACTGATGTTAACTCCAGAGGAAAATTTCCCCTGGAACGGGAATCGAACCCGGGTCATCAGATTGCGAGCGCAATGTTCTGACCACTAGGCTATCCCGTCCACCTTTACCTTTTTTGCTTACCCTTTCATAAGGAGCCGAGGCCGATATTGAATCTCTCTCTCTCTCTCTCTCTCTCTCTCTCTCTGGGTTTGAATATTGCTCACAAGACGTGTTTTTCAGAGCTCCTCCAAAATTGCAACTAATTTGTTAAAATCTTAGTTCATTAATGACCATGGGGTGTTCTTTACAGCTGTATCGAATGGCTATAGGTCTTTTCTTGTGGACTATCTTAAAAATTTTGTCAAAAAAAGCACTGACAGCATCAAATCGAGTGAAAGGACTTCGTGTGCACAGTTTCTCCTGCTAAACTGGCTGTTAGCACTCTGCTGCTTATGTTGCTTATGGCAGGAGTGGAACCAAATCCTGGACCATCACCTGGTGAGGGAGAAACAAAGAGTAAATACGATGATGATGTTGATGGTGCTAGTACAATGCATGATATCAGGAACAGCAACATTCAACAGCAGTTTGACCGTGTGTTCAGTGCTATCAATGAATTCTCGCGAACTTTGTCACACATGACAAATAAGATTTCCGATCTAGAACTAATGCAAAAAGAGATGAAAACACACTTGGACAAGCAGCTTGATAGTATAACAAACTTTGTTCACAGAAAATTCACTGAAATAGAGGAGAAACAAAATGTTCTACATTTAGACATTGATGCTCTTGAAAGCAAGTGTGACAAAATGGAATCTTGCCTCTCACAACTTGAAAAAAGAACTGTGGAGATGGAGAAAGAGCATCAGATCCCTGACAGCTTACACCGACGCTACAACCTGCTGTTCTTTGGTCTGTCCTGTCGGGGTGACTCATGGGAATCCTGTGAAGCCATGGTGAAAGACATGATCTACCATGAAATGAAGCTGAAAGAGCCAGTGGCCATAGAACAGGCTCGTCCAGTCGGGCCAACCATTCTGGTTCGTTTCCAGTCGTTGAAACAACGAGACAAAGTGCTTCTACATGCCAGAGTGCTCAAGGAAATCCAATCTCCTGTGCATGTACGAGAGGATTTCTCTGCTTCAACACGTCAGAAACGAGCAGGGTTGGTGCCTCTCATCAGACAAATGCGTAATGATGGGTTAAGAGCCAGGCTGCGAAATGACAAGCTGGTCACAGAACGTGGAACCTACGCATTTGACCTTGAGAGGCAGGAGTACCAGAAGCTGGAGAGCAGACCAACACAGGGACATCAGAGGAGAGTGTGGCGGACAAACAGAGGAGCAGACGACCACCGAGCCTACCAGAATCAGATGGATGGTCAGCGACAGCAGCGGTCTGAGGGTCCAGAGCAGGCAGCAGCATCCAAGTATGGAGGCAGCCACCCAGCTGTTAGCTCACACACTCAGGCAAAAAGCCGTTTCAACATTTCCAACTCACAATCTCACAAGCAACATACCCACTATCCTAATGCATCTGGCAATAAGCAAGCACACACTCCACCAGGTTCAGGCAACAAGCATTCACTGCACACACACAGAGGACCCTCCAGAGAGCATACAGGGTGTGGTTTGGGTCGTGGCAGAGGACGAGGATCATCGGAGCTGTCGACAACATATAGACCAAGTCAGGGGGTCAGGGTAATAAGCCAAAATGATTCCCCATATCAATCAGATGAGGAAGAGGAAGAAATGGACCACAAAAGTGTAGGGTACAATGATGTGGATGATCTATCTGACGAACACGGAACTGACTTGGCCAATACTGAGTGGAGATGATGGGAAGGCCTGCCCCAGTCAACTGCTCAGGTACCCTTTAAATTGCTGAATCTAAATGTTGCAGGACTGGCTGCCAAATTGGTAAGCGCTGACTTTATTAACTATATAACTTCATTCGATTTTGTGTGCCTTACAGAGACCTATGTGGACAAGCAATTTGATTTTCATTTGTTTAAAGATTTCTGCGTGTTTAACTCCCCAGCTAAAAAGCTTAGTAAGCAGGGAAGAAGAAGTGGAGGTGTTGTTCTGGTGAAGAATATTTTTGCCAAGTATTTTGAAGAAATTTGTGTGCATAATTCAAATATGACTGTTCTAAAAAATCTCCAAAGATTTATTTAATCTAGACAAGCCTATTCTGTGTATCTGTGTGTACATCCCTCCACGTGACTCACCTGTGTATGCCATGACAAATGATGGGGTTGGTATAGAGATTATTGAGCATTGCATCGCTGATGTATTGAGCTCAGAAACTGACATGTACATGTTAATGACTGGAGACTTTAATGCTCGTACTGGTCAGGAAAATGGCAAGAATGTGACTGACTATTTAAGCACCAGCAGTAAGTTTGAGAACGTATTTGATCCTACCTCACGGGATGAGGGCTTCAATGGATTTGGCAATCAATTACTATCAATGTGTGATAGCTTAGACTGTTCCATTCCTAATGGGGTAAAGTTGTTTGGATTTGATGACTGCCAAACATACATCTCTAACGCAGGATCCAGCACGGTGGACTACTTTATTTTGTCAAATGAATTGTGTCACAACAGTTTTTTGGTTTCTCTTATTGTTGATACTGTTTGTGTGGAATCTGATCATTTACCTGTTGTTTTGATGCTGAAGACTGTTCTCGAATCACGATGTGACGAAAGTGCAGGACAAACTGTACAATGGGTTGATAAAATTATTTGGGATGATCAAAAGGTTGGAGTCTTCTTAGAGTCCTTAAATTCAACCACAAGTCAAGATACAATGGATAAAGCAAGAACACTTATAAAGTCAGATATAGATAAGGCGCTAGAGGAATTTAATTCATGTCTACAAACTGCAGGTAAGTGTATGATTAAGAGAGTTAGGACAAAGCATGATAGAAGAGAAGCCGGATGGTTTGATAAGGAGTGTTTTGATTTGAGGAAGGAAGCAAGGGCAAAAATGCGTTGATTTAAAAGAACACAACTTGCATCAGATCGTGAAAATGCTGTGCAGGTTAGACGTGAGTATGTAAAGTTCTGAGAGGAAAGAAACAGAGTTTTAAGGCATGCACAACACAATATCTAGCTGACAATGTTAAAGACCCAAAACACTTTTGGAGGGAAATAAATGTAAAACTAGGACTTGGCAAAAAGAAACAGCATGCAATGAGATAACTCAGGAAGATTGGTTTAAACATTTTAAGAATGTTTTCAATGCTGATAACAGCGTAAATGAGGAAGAGGTCTTTCCAAATGACACCCTCCCTTTTATTGAGGAGCTGGATAATCCCATCTCCCAGCAAGAAGTCATTACATCAATAAAAAGACCGAAAACAGGAAAAGCATGTGGCTTGGGCAGTATTTTTTGCAGAAATGCTGAGTCAGCAGACAAATTATTAATTGACTTTATTACTGAATTTTTCAATGAAATTTTTTCAACTGGAAAGTATCCAACTATCTGGTCCAAAGCTATTATTGTACCAATACACAAAAAGGGGTCAATAGATCTAGTTGACAACTATAGAGGAGTATCACTGCTTAGCATCCTAGGCAAATGCTACACTGCTATTTTGAATAAGCGACTCTACACCTGGCTAGAAAATAATAACAAAATTCCAGAAAACCAAGCTGGTTTCAGACAGGGATACTCTATAACAGACCATATATTTACTTTATATTCAACTATCCAGAAAAGCTTGTGTAAAAAGAGAGGTAAACTTTACGTTGCATTTGGTGATCTATCAAAGGCTTTTGACTCTGTCCACAGAAATGTAATGCTAAAGGCTTTATGCAAAGCTGGCACTTCTCTGTATTTTTAAATGCCATAAAAAGCCATTTACAAGGAAGTTATGTCATGTGTCAAAGTAAATAATAACTATACCAACTTGTTTAACTGCCCCAAAGGTTTGCGGCAGGGGTGTGTTTTAAGTCCCACTTTGTTTTCTGTTGTAATAAATGAATTGGTAACATATCTAGAAAATATGGGGAGACATGGAGTGCAACTTCTATCAGGCTTAGCTGATTTATTTTCTACTCTTTGCTGACGATCTTGTGCTGTTGTCCTCACCAATGGACTTCAACCAGATTAACTGCATTCTTAAAAGGTGCATGGATTGGGACTAAAAATTAACAAAGACAAAACAAAGGTTATGGTTTTTAGAAAAGGAGGATATCTGAGCAAGAATGAAAAATGGTTTATTAATGATGCTCCATAGAGGTTGTGAACAATATGTATACCTAGGCTTCACCTTCACAACTACAATGATTCAAATGAAGTGCCAAAGTGTTTGCCAAAAAGGGGAAAAGAGCACTATTTGATGTATCGGGTATTAACGTTAAATTGCATGTCAAGTCAACATATTCTAAAATATTCGACACCAAAATCCAACCCATAATTTTGTATTCTTCTGAAGTATGGGGTATTTTGTGTGATAATTATGCAGTCGAAAACAGTACTATTTATTTGCTTGCAAAAGATTTTTAAATGTTTCCAGCCGCAATCCAAATAAATGGTGTATGGAGACCTTGGGAGGTATCCCTGCAGATCAACTGTGCATGATTGCAGTGAAGTATTGGTTTCGGTTACTTAAGATGGATATAGGCGGTTGTCAAAGCAAGCTTACAGATGATGGTAGCACTAGATAAGGCAGGTAAATTTAATTGGAGTTTCTAAACTGAAGGCATGTTACAAGCTCGGGATTTGGGTATATTGGTTGGATCAAGGAGTTGACAACGAAAATGCATTTCTTGGTATTCGTTTAAACAAAGACTCCTGGTATGTATAAGCAAGAATGGTGACAAGTATCAGTACCGAAACAGGTGAATTTGTATGCATGCTTCAAATCTTTCCCACACCCTAGAAACTTATTTAGATGGTGTGCAACAAAAATGTTTCAGAGACATCTTTATCCAAGTACGCTTTGGAATCAGTGACCTTGGTTCACAAAAATCGTTATATGTGTGCAGATGTTACAAATAATGACTGTCCATTTTGTCAAGGATCAGAAGAAATGAACTACATTTGTGTTTCAGAGTGTACGTATGCTGCGTTAAGACCTAATATCCTGAAAGAGATTCCTACTCACTATCAGAAAGCAAAATATTTGAGCCTTATGGCCACCCAGAACGTTTCAATGATTAGACAACTAGCATGGTTTTTGTTTAAAGCTTTCAAACTAAGAGACAGTAAACTGAGTCTCCTGTCCACCTAGAATTTTGTAACTCTTGATGTTAATCATTTATGCTTGTATGTTCTTTTCACTTTTTTTCACTTTTTTTCTGATATACGCAGCCTTGTGTTTACAGAGATTTATGTACCCCATGAGAATGGGCAGAGGCCTAAATTCATTAAAATTTGTCATTGTCATTGTCTCTCTCTCTCTCTGGTTCGATTCTTGTTCAAGGGGATTTTCCTCTAGAGTTAACATCAGTGCTGACTCCACTCTCCCCAAAAGTCCTTCGGACGAGATTATAAACCGAGGTCCCGTGTGCGAACGCACGCAGAACATCTTGCGCACACGTTAAAACCCGTTCCGCTCTTCGGAAGAGTAGGCCATTGTGTGCTGGTGGGAACGGATGATAACATTTACTAAACTGCATACACACGGGGACTGGATGAAAAACACATGAATGCTTATTCCATTATCCTCGAAATAAAAGAATAAAATATATGAATAAATAAATCTCTCCAGAAAAGTTGAGTCACAAGCGACAGGTTTGGACCGTGAGGATGCATGGTGGATTTTTTTTTAAAAAGGAGTTTTTCGATCTTCTGGTCAGTGTGTATGCAAACTTTCCAGTACCCCCTATACTTTGAGTTTACATGCACGTAAACAAAGATGAACTGTGCACGTTATGGAGACTGTAATGCATGTCGGTGTTTGTTCTCCAACGTGTCCCCTTGTCTCAGTGAGTAGTCACAACGGTGAAAGGTAAAGTAAAGGTGTCCCATAACCTATGTGGTCGTAGGGGAGCGAGGCATCAGAGACCTCAGCTTCTATAGGGGCCAGCATATTGAGGGTGGCGCCCATCTCCTCTCCCTCACCTGCTTTACCTTCCCTGACCCTTAAAGAGGGCAGGTACCCATTTACAGCTGGGTGAACTGGGGGACTGTACTGAAGCCAAGGCACGCAACGGTCACCCATCCAAGTGGTAACCACGCTGGATGCTGCTTAAGCTTGGCTGGGGGAAAGCAAGTGCTCCGACCACTGAGCTATCTCGTCCCCGTAGTCACAAGGCCGAAAAGCTGTTCTGCAGATTCCTCCAGTTATATCTGGCTGTATGTTTAATCTTGGGCCCTCTAAGTTGGTTTCGCTGTTCATGTTGCAAAGCTGCTCATCCTTTTCTTCCTAACCCATGCCTCCCTCTCTTCCCCCAGAGAACAGTTTTAGCCAGGCCATTGGATTTTGTTCCGTGGCCACATTAACGTCGTGTTTCTCTCTCTCTCTCTCTCTCTCTCTCTCTCTCTCTCTCTCTCTTCTCTCTCTCTCTCTCTCTCTCTCTCTCTCTCTCTCTCTCTCTCTCTAAGCTAATGTCAGCAGATCTCTCATTGGACAAAGCACTATGTGATGTTTTTGCACACTCGTTCGCTGATGGTATATTATCCCTCAGCCATCTATCTTTAGTATCCTTTGTAATCATATCTCACTCCATGGCTTGGATTCACCTTTCTAGATCTTCTGTTAGTCTTCTTCTTCTTCTTCTTCTTCTTCTTCATCGTCGTCGTCGTCGTCGAATGCTCAGACACAACTGTTGTTGTCTGTCATGTGAGCGAAAATACGTTGCGCTGCCGTTAAGCGCCTGACAAGTCAAGCCCAGCGCATCCGACCTTGGTGTGGGAGATAATTGTCTTTTAAGTATTTCTTGAAACAAAAGGCAGGAGACTGCACGGAAAAGGCAGAAACTAGACAAGAAGGAGGTGACAGGAAGAAAAGAAATAAGGCAGAAACGAAGAGAGGGATGTAAAAGAGGAAATTCATTGCACACAATTTTCAGAAGGTGGGGATGTTATAGATACTGACAGGACCCCGGCATCCCTACGGGCAATGTCAGTGTTCATATCTTGCTGTGTACAGGAAAAATAAAATCTACCAAAAGCACCCAGGTGTTTCTCTTGTATTTCATGTTCTTGCCCTTACTTACGGATTTCAGAATGGGCATTTGTTTCTGTGGCTTTGGGTGCTCTTCAGGGGGCTTGTGGTTTGGGTCGGTCATTGCTGAAGAGAGACGAGACCCCAGGGGTGTGGACAGTTGAACCGCTCTCAGTTTCTGCCCGTGGACACTATCGTCAGCGCTGATGCTGTGTGCGGGTCAGCAACTTGGTCTTCTTGGGCCCATGTTCAGGCCACGCCTTGTGGCGTTTTCATGACGTTTCATGAGCTTTGTGGGATCTTGTTCACTGCACCGTCTGGTACACCTTTAAAGTGATCCAGAAATACCTGCCAGCGTTCGGTGGGTTAAGGAAACACGAACATACCCAGCATGCAACCTGTACAAGACAGTGAGCTGCTTTGAAGTCAATGTGTCAGCTGAGGTCAGCAAGCAGACCTCCTGCAAAATTACAAGCACAGGAGAAGACCAGGCACTACGGACTCCACCTGGTAATGGAAGGCGGGGAAGAGGAGAAACACAGTGCACCTGGCGTTTTCTTCTGTCTGTTTCCTCCTTAAGCCTTCACTGTAGCTTTGTGTGATCCATGTAAATGATTGGACTGTGCACATGCAACCAGCATTTTTCTTGTTTTTTAAAGTTCTATCTTCATATTTAGACCACGCTGTAAATGGGTACCTGCCCTCTTTAGGGTCAAGGAAGGTAAAGCAGCGAGGGAGGGGAGATTGGCGTCGACCTCAATATGCTGGCCCCTAGAGAAGCTGCGGTCTCTGACGCCTGTTCCCCTACAACCCTATAGGTTATGGGACACCTTTACCTTTATCTTCATAATCGTCATTACTTTCCTTACTATTTTTTCCACTACTCCTGTATATTATGTGAACATGCTTTAATCATACACTGATAGAGCGATTGTACAACTGCTTTGTGATTATTCTTCTTTCAGAATCCTGATTGCTAATGACAATTTCACCGTCGACATCAGAAACCACGTCAAGTTTCCATTGTTTGAGGAAACCAGGTAAGCTTGCGAAACAAGCTACAACACACACATACACACACGCGCGCGCGCGCGCACACACACACACACACACACGTGCGCTCAGGCGTGCATGAGTATGTGTGTGCATGTATATGTATATGTGGTAATTTGTACTTTCAATGTATCTCCTTATCGATTTTTTCCTCTTTTTTTACTGGTTTAAGTTAACGGTAAATGATGCAATAACGTAATGTCTTAGTATAATCATTACGAAATTTGTTCTTAGATAGATGGCTTGATGAAAAAAGGCAAATGCATTGCTTATTCAATGTACCATCTGGAAATAAAATTTTGACTTGACTTGACTTGACTTGACACACACACACACTCACACTCACTCACTCAAAACTTTATATGTCAATTTTCTTGATTTTTTGTGGGGACACGATGAAAAAACAAGTTGTGTAAACTTAATCTTTTACCCTCAATAGATATTTGGTCTTGACTTGACTTTGCACACACACACACACACACACACACACACACACACACACACACACACTATTGTTTGGTTGCCCAATACTTATTGACTTGTTTAAAAGAAGAGGAATAGATATTAATACAAGAAATTTAAAAACCATGCCACTGTTCAAGAAGTTTGATATGACTCTCAGCAGTTCATAATATCAGTAGCTGAGATTATATATTCTTCCCCAGTAAGGCCTCTACTGTAGTTAGTTGTGAGTATATAGATATACATAGGTATCTATCTATCTATCTATCTATTATATATATATATATATATATATATAAATATATATATATATATATATATATAAAAAAAAAAATATATATATATATATATATATATATATATATATATATATATATATTTATATATATATATATATATATATATATATATATATGAAGGAAGGTTCTGGGAAGGGGATGTTAGGACTCTGGCACTCCACACTTAAAGGAACAATGTGAGAACACGCAGGGGTGTTATGGTAACACTTTTTATTTTTATCTACCAAACAACACACACCTGAAACACAGATAAAATTCAGGTCACTACTCTATCCATATTTAACCAGGTACATGAAAGGCACACACAGCAAATAGCAACATTGTCGTCTAGCCCAATGTAAAAAAAACCGATTTCCTTTCATCACTCATACCAAAATACCAAGTTAATCCTAGGGAACCAATAGAGAGCATACAGCTGGAAATCAGACAACCAAAGACTACAAAATAATTAGGAAAATCTGTTCCTCAATACTCTCAACTGACATTATCCTAATGTCAACAGAACTTAGTCTATACTAAGATCTTTCACAACATTGGCCCCTATCATACCCCATGGATATTGTAGCATGAGAGAGAGAGAAGACACAATCTAGTGTCACAAAACCACATACAAATTAACCACTTTTGACACAAATGACTAACCATACACAAAGTCACACCTACATGTTGAATTGCCTACTTTTACCAGGGCAATACTACAAGGACCTCCCTAGGCCTAGTCATGTACTGCATTTAAGTCTCACCTTCAAGTGTTCAACTCTTTTAGTTTTAGCAGTCAACTCTTATCTTCATTCAACTTTGCCATGGTAGTCTATCCCAATAGCTCTGTTACCAAATTCACATTGTTTTGATCAATGCAATTCACAAAATTTATCTCAACATGATACACACATCAAATGATTATTACTTACTTATGAAATCCCACTTTTAACATGAACATTCAATTATGGAATAAATCCAAGATCACACAATTAAATAGTAGAAGTCTCATGACTTTAGCCAACATTCATGTGTAAAGCAACTATACACACTTCCACTGTACGAGTTACAATATTCAATCAATAGCTAAATTCGGCTATTACACACACATGAAATTCACTTATTAAATTAGCTCTTACATTAATAAATCTCTTTAAGGGACAACTGCTATCAAAAAGAGAAATATTCACTTACAGCTCAAGCATGAGAACAAAACTGCTGTTTTCCTTCTAAGTCATTCTGTCAGATTTTACCGCACCACAGCCTAACTCAAGAGGAAAGTTGCCTCAGACAGCCAGCCAGAGAAAAACTCTTTTTAAAATGCCATGTACACCCTGTTATATTGGTTCAGTTGCAGGACTACTAATTCCAACTAACTAATGAATACATTTGGAAACTGAGACTAACAAATCCTAACCACACATCAAATCAGCTGACAAACAAATTTATTCCCAAACTAAAAACAACCAATGTAGTCTTTACATGACAAATCTGCTGATTCAATAGAGGAGAGGAGGGGGTGGGAAGAAGGAAAAGGGGGAGGGGTGCAATTCAAGAAAGAGACTACAAGCCTGTTGAATAAGACCAGCTGTAGCAAGTTCTAAGGTGTCTAGGACATGACTGTTCCACTGGACACTCTACAACAATGCCTCAGGCCATGAATAGAGAGGACTCCACTATCGCTGACAAAAGGAACTGTTAAAGACAAAGGATGAGCCCCCAGCCCTGGGACTGTAGACCTTCAGTGAGAACACTTAGCTGCACCATCACACTGAGTTACCAGTCTTCTAGCTCACAGAGACATGCTGGACACTTAAAGTGAGAGAAGGTGTGACAGTACACAGGCCTCACATGTCTACCAGGCCTCCCAGTCCACTGAGACACTCAGGCCACCTAAGCTAAGATAGTGACAATTCACACATGGATTGGTCACTAATGTTCTGAATTCACAGAGATTAATGTTCTGAATTCACAGAGATTTGTTGGACACCTAAGCTGACAGGAGGTGTGACAGTACACAGGCCTCACTTGTTTACCAGGCCTCCCAATCCTCTGAGACACTCAGGACACCTAGGCTGAGAGAAGGTGTGACAATTCACATATGGACGGGCTGCCAATGCTCCAAACTCATGGAGACATGCTGGACACCAAAGTGAAGAAAAGGGCCGCCAACACATAAAGTCTCAAGTAGATTAAAAGAATCCTCACCCACAAAAAGGGTATACAAACAGACTGAGAAGTTGTTTGTTTAAACAGAACACTGTAACTTAGAGGTTGACAAAGAAACCTAACTCTCTCTCTTAGAATTGCTGAACTAAGCAAATCATGAAGTCTAACCAAGTTGAACAGTTCCTTCTAGAAGAGGGGGGACCAGGGGAAGGAAAGGGGTGTAGTTCAAACATTATAGTGCTAACACACACACACACACATATATATATATATATATATATATATATATATATATATATATATATATATATATTTATATATATATATATATATATATAATATGTGTGTGTGTGGTGTGTTTTTATTTTATTTTTTATTCTTTTATATCAAGGATAATGGAATAAGCAGTCATGTGCTTTTTACATCCAGTCCCCGTGTGTATGCGGTTTTGTAAATTTTGTCATCCGTTCCCACCGGCACACAATGGCCTACTCTTCCGAAAAGTGGAACGGGTTTTAACGTGTGCGCAAGATGTACCCGTGTACCCGACTATAAAATCATGTGATGTTGATCCCATACCTGCTTCTCACTTCACACAGTGCCTACAACTCATACCCGCTATCACGAAAATAGTAAACTCATCTCTTGTTTCAGGAAATGTTCCATCAGCTCTCAAAACTGCTATAGTCACACCTCTACTCAAAAAGCATGACCTTGACCCTAACATTCTGAAGAATCATAGACCTGTTTCCAATCTACCTTTTATTTCTAAAGTCCTTGAAAAAGTAGTTCTCAAACAGCTCAACAACCACCTTCTCTCCAACAATCTTCTTCCTGAGTTTCAGTCTGCCTATCGCGTCAACCACAGCACTGAGACCACCCTAGTACACACTTTAAACACGCTTCTACTCGCTTCTGACTCAGGGAAAATCTCCCTTCTCACTCTACTCGACTTATCAGCAGCCTTCGATACTATAGACCACTCAATTCTTCTCTCCCGTCTTCAAAAAACGTTCGGTGTTACTGGCACAGCCCTCACCTGGTTTAATTCATACCTTACTGACCGATACCAGACAGTTGCAGTAAACAAGATTCAATCAATACCTGCCAAACTGGAATGCGGAGTCCCACAGGGATCAGTTCTAGGCCCTGTTCTTTTCACTCTTTATACTGCCCCACTGTCACATATAATAAACCGTCATCAAACCAACCATCATTTTTATGCAGATGACTCTCAGATTCAAAGCAGTGTTACTCCTGAAAATCTGTCTTCTCTCCTGACAAATATGGCCCGCTGCTTTGAAGATATTCAAAACTGGATGACACAGAACAAATTACAGCTAAATGCAGATAAAACCCGAAACCATGCTTCTAGGGACCAAATACAAACTCTCTTCCATTACAACAGCTTCAATAGAACTCGGCAATACATCAGTCCCTCTATCTACTGCTGTGAAGAATCTAGGTGTCATTATCGACAACACACTCTCTATGAAAAAATTCATCACCCAGACTTGTCAGTCATGCTACTATCAATTACGGCGTTTAGTGCAAATTGAAAGTACCTGTCCACAGATGCAACAGCCAAACTTGTCACTTCTCTCATTCTTTCACGTCTGGACTATTGCAATTCTCTTTTGTTTGGTCTGCCACCATCATCTATCCACTCCCTTCAACGTATACAAAACTCCGCAGCTCGACTAGTTCTCAGAAAGAAAAAATCTGAGCACATTACCCCTCTCTTGCGATCTCTCCACTGGCTGCCTGTGCCACAGAGAATAAATTACAAGATCAGTACCCTCTGTTATAAATGTCTCCACAAAACTGCACCCTTCTACCTCTGTGAATGTCTTAACCTGTACACTCCTTCACGTTCCTTCCGCTCTACTGCAGATACCTTGTGCCTACGAATACCTAGATTCAACCAATCCACTGTTGGCCGCCGCTCTTTCTCTATTTCGGGTCCATCAACCTGGAATGAGCTCCCTCTCTCTCTTCGCCAGAAACCTAGTTATGACACTTTTAAATCCAGCTTCAAGACATATTTATTTCAAACCTAAGATTCCCCCCTCCTGTTTCATATCAGAGCTATTCCACCTTCACTAACCCATGTACTATCACCCTGCTAAAGTATATGACCTGTGTGAGTGTGTATGTGCTTTTGAAAAACATTTGACTGTTGAAATTTTATTTAATAGATTTTGTCTGCATCCCACCATGTTTGTAAATATCTGTTTGCTTAAACTATTGATTATTTATTATTGATTGCATGACTATGTAAGACTAGGTTGAATGCATGCGCTTTGATTTGTCTTTGGAAGATATAGCGCTATATAAGTTCCATTTATTATCATTATTATTATCATTATTATTATTATTATTATTATTATGTTCTGCGTGCGTTCGCACAGGGGACCTCGGTTTATAGTCTCATCCGAAGGACTTGTATGTGTGTGTGTGTGTGTGTGTGTGGTGTGTGTGTGTGTGTGTGTGTGTGTGTGTGTGTGTGTGTGTGTGTGTGTGTGTGTGTGGTGTGTTGTGTGTGTCTGTGTGTCTGTGTGTCTGTGTGTGTTCGTATATATATGAGAGATAGAGATAGAGATAGATAGATAGACAGACAGACAGATAGACAGACAGACAGACAGACAGACAGGCAGGCAGGCAGGCAGACAGACAGACAGACAGACGGGCAGACAGACAGACAGACAGAGGGATGTTGGTTTGAATGTGAGTGTGTCCTTATCACCAAGTAGTGAATGGACATTAAACAAAAACAAAACAAAACAAAAACAAACCACACACACACACACACACACACACACACACACACACACACAGACTGGGGATTCAAAATTCAGCAAGTAAAGCCTTCAGCTCTTTGCGGTCAAATCTGAGATCTGAACTAGTCACTGGAATCTGTCCTTCAATCCACCTCCTCACCTTAACACGCTCAGATCTGACTTTGTTGCACCCCCATCTCACTCTGGTATAAATCATAATGAGAAAGTTGACATGTTAGCACCAAAACGTGGGGGGGGGGGGGGGGGGGGCGGGGCGGTAAAGAGATTAGTCTAGTAGATGTTGCAAATTGGAACTTTATTATTTTATTTTGAGGATGGTGGAATAATCACTCATGTTCTTTTTTACATACCCGTGTGTATGCAGTTTTGTAAATGTTTATCTGTTTCCATCGGAACCCATTAGCTTACTCTTCCGAAAAGCGCAACGGGTTTTAACGTGTGCGCAAGATGTTCTGGAAGCACACGGGGCCTCGGTTTATAGTCTCCTCCTAAAGACTTTTAGTGGGAGTAGGGTCGTGCGTGCGTGCGTGCGTGCGTGCGTGCGTGCGTGCGTGCGTGCGTGCGTGCGTGCGTGCGTGCGTGCGTGCGTGCGTGCGTGCGTGCGTGCGTGCGTGTGTGTGTGTGGTACGAATAAGTATTTACTGTACCTTCCATCTGTATTGACTCTGTCACTGTTTTGTTCTGTTTGCAAAACGCTGTCTTCGTGACATGACAGAATCAGTGTTCTTTGTTTCTTTCTTTTGACGCTAATATCTGTCCACCACTTTCCCCTTTAGGAGGCACCGTGGTCGAGTGGTTTAGGCGGTCAACTCGTGATCCAGAGGTCGCGGGTTCGATCCCCTCTCGGCTCGGTGTTGTGCCCTTGGGAAAGACACTTTACTCCTATTTTCCTCACTCCACCCAGGTGTACAAATGGGTACCAGCTCTGCTGGGGAAGTATCTGGCGACAGACTAGCGTCCTGTCACAGGGGTGGTGAAAAACCATCAGTTCGCTTAACGCTACAGAAACCGGGATAAGCTCCGGCTCTATGGGCCTTCTGGCTCGAAAGAACATACTACTTTCCCCTTTTGAGATCAGTGACACTGCTGTGGTGACTGCACAGAAAAAACTTCGACGAAAGCATGACAGCAGAGCAGCTGAGCACGTGCACCTTTATGAGGGTTCTTTTCTTTTCTCCCCTTTTTCCCTTTCCCCCTTTTCCTCTCTTTTCTTCTCCTCCCCCTTTTTCTTCCCAAAAAAAAACCCCCCCTTTTTAAACTGTCTTTCCTGGCGGGCTAAAAAGCGAAAAACCCAAAATTTTTGGGGGCATTTTGGAAAAAATTCCCCATTTTTAGAATGAGTGTGTTGGGGTGTTCCTTCGGTGGGCTGTTTTGGTTCCCAAATTTTAAAAAAAATAGGTAAAGGAGTCCCCCAATCTTAAGTCGTGGGGAGGGGCTCGGGAACCTTTCCCTCGGGGGTTTTGGGGCGGCCCCACTTTTTTCCCCCCCTTTTTTATTTTGAAAAAGGGGAGGTACCTTAAGGGGGTGCTCTTCTAAGAAAAGGGGAAAATGGAAATATGAAACCATTTTTGGGGGGGAAACAATCTCGACCCGGGTTCCCCTCCCTCGAATTTTGTAAAAAAACCCCGCGGGTTGTCCTAAAAATTCTGTGGTTCCTTTGGAAAAATCTTTTACCTATTTTCCTCCTTTTCACCGTTCCCCCGGGGAAGCCCAAAATTTTCCTCCACAGACCGCCGGGGGTGGGGAAAAACCATCCGTTGCTTCCTCCACCGGTCCTCCGGCTCTATGGGCTTCTTGGCCTTTCGAGAACCCTACTTTCGGGGGTTTTCCGACCTTCGGTGCCCTGATATTTTTTTGGGGAAGTGTTTTGGGGGGAAAATTTTTTTTTCGGGGGGGGGTTCCGTAAATGCCTTTTTACTTTAAAAAAATTCATGGTTTTCGTTTTCCAGGTTTCCACTTTTCTTGTTTTTTTAAAAGACTTTCCCTTCCAGAGTCTGTGTTTTTCCTCCGGAATTTTTAGGGTTGGAGATTTGGGTTTGTTGGGTCTTTTTCTTTTCCAAGGTTGGGGTTTGAAAAGATGTTTGTATTTACTTTGACGCGGATCCCCCCTTTTGATTTTTTGCGCCTTTAAAGGTTTTTTTGGGCCTTGTAAAAATTTTAGATGGGGGTTTTTGGCGCAAAATTTTTCCCCAGCTACTTAAAGTTTTTCTCAATCTGGTCTTTCAGTTTTTTTCCCCCCGGGTCAATTTGGAAACCCGGGTTTTTTTCAGGGGTTCCCCAGGGGGTCAATTGATTTCCCTTTTTGAAGAACAGTTTTTCGGTGGTCGCTTTTTTTGTCGAACCCCTGGGGGTTTTGGTTTTGGTTTTCCTGGTTTCTTTTGATGGGGAAATTTTGACCGTTTTTAAGAAAATTTTTAACCTGGGGTTTGGGGATTTGCGTTTTGGCGATGATTTGGGGGTCCTCTGTTTTGGTTTTTTTGGATGGGGAAAAATTCCTGTTGTTGTGTCTGCCTCCGCCAGCTTTTTTCCCTGCTTTTTGCCTCCCCCAGTTTAAAAATCCCCCCTTTGGCCCAAATTTGGTGTAGAGTAAACTAATTTTGGCGGGAAAATTTTCCCCTTTTTGGGGGAGATGAGGGGTTTTGTCCTTCTTTGGGGTTTTTAATTTTCTCCAGATCTGAAATTTACTTTTCCCCACCATGTTAGATGTGGTATGTTGTTTGGTGATTTCCCTTGGGGTAACCGGGTGCTTTTTTTTTCCCCTGTTGGAAGGGGGGGGTCCCTTTTGATTTGCCTTTTCCCTTTCTATTATGCCCTTTATTTTTGGTGGGGTCTTTTTAAAAAAATTACCGACCCCCTTTTTAAATCAGGGGTTTTCCCAATGGGGGGGTTCATCCCGCTCCTCTTTTTCCTTAAAAATTTTCCCCATTTTCCCTCTCCCCCCGGTTCTGGTTTCCCCTTTGGGGGAAGTTCGGGCAGACTGGTTGTCCGGGGGGGAAAAACCTAGTTGTTTTAACCCGAAACCGGGTAAACTTTTTACCCTGGTGGTTTATTTGGAAGGGGGCGTTTAAGTGAATTTTGGTTAATTTTTGGGTTTCTTTGTCTTTTCCTTTTTTTTGCCCTTAGTTTTTTTTTTGCAATTTCCATCCATTCTCCCCTTTTTTGTTTTCAAAATTTTTTCCCCCCCATTTTTTGGGGGTTGGGGCCCTGGTTTGGTTCATTTTTCCCGACCAAAATTAAAGACTGGACCGGGGGACTTCCCCAGCCCCCTTTGGGTTTTTGATTTTGTCATAAAGGTTGGTAGGTTTTGTCTGGCCCCCGGTGAAGTTATTGAAGCCCGTTGGTTTTAGGTGAAATTTATTTTGGTTTGGGCTGGTTTTTTTTCTTCAGCCATTTTGTCCCGACGGGTGGGTCGTGTTGCATGGGGTAGTTTTTTTTGGGCCAGGGGAAACCCGGGGTTTTTAAGTTCCTGGTTATGGTCTTCCTTTTCCATGAAATTTCCCCCTGGTTGTGGGGTGGGGGTTTGGCGGAAAAATTTGGGGGTACCTAGGTGCCCCTGTCTTGGTTTTCCCATTCCAAAATAAATTTTGGCTTGGTTGAAATCAACCTTTTTGGGAAAAAACCCCTGGAAGGGGCCTTGGGTACCCGGGTTTTTGACCAAAATTCCTATTCTATTGCTTTGGTAATTCTGTTTTTAAGGGTTTTTTGGGGCTTAAAGGATTTTTCCCTTTGGGGGGTGTCGCAAAAACCCCCTTTTCCTTTCTCAAAAATGTTTTGGGTTTTTTTATGGGGTTTTTCCTTTCCCAAAATCCGCCATTACTTTCTGAATAATCCCCTTTTAACGGAACTTCTTGCTTGACTGCCTGGGGTTAACTTCTTAAATTTTTTGTTCCTGGGCTTGGTTTTTTAATCCAATGAGACCACCCTTTTGATCAAGGGAAAGGGGTTTTTGGTAACCGGTCGACCCCCGGAAAAGGTTTGTTGTTTTTTTTTCTTGGGGTTGGAACCCTTGGGGGCGCCAAAACCCCTTCCCAAAGTTCCTTGGGGGGCTAGAGCCCCCCCATGGACGGGTTTGGGGTTACAGAACCGTAGCATCAAATTTTCTGAGCCCTACCCAAAACAAATCAAAAAAACTTACTTAAAGGGTTTAAAAAAAAAGGGGGTTCTTTCTGGCTTTTTGGATGGGGGAAACCCTGGGTTAAGGTGAACATTTTTTGGGTTTCCCCGGGGAGCGGGCCCCCGACTTTTTAGGGGAGGAAATTACTGTGGGCGGGAAAAACTCCCCTCCCTTCCTTGTTTCCTTCCCCTGCCCCAAGCGGCCTTTGAAAGCCCGGAAATTTTTTGGCGAAAACCCTTTGACCAATGTGCGCAAAAGTTAAGAACCCAAACTGTAACCATTAGGGTTTTTTACATTAAAACCGGGGGGAAGGGCCCGAGTTTTTCTGGGACCCTAGTTTTTTCCGGCCCCGGTAAACCCCTAACCTATTGTTTTTTTTGGGGGCCCCTCCCTACAGGGACGGGTTAATGGTTCCAAAAGGCAAAAAAGAAAAAAAGCCTGACGGTTTTTTTATGAAAAATTTATTTTTGAACCAGGGGCCCCTCTTTAATTTTCCCCAAAAAACCCCCAACCCCTTCAAAAAAAGGGAAAAATTTTTGGTGGGTTTTGGGGTTTTTTTTTTAAAAATCCATATTATTGAAAACCCCCGAATGAAAAACGGTTGTTTGGGGTTGTTTTTTTTTTAAAGCCCTAACCGAGAAAATTTAAAAAGAATTCTTCGGCCAAAGGAACTCTGACCAAAAGTTAGGGTAAACTTGGTAAGGTCCCCCAAACAAATTGTGCGGGGAAAGCCGGCGCGGGACCTATTCTTAGGGGGAGATGACGGGAAACCCCTTTTCGTTTATTATAAAGAGGCAGGAAAAGAAGGGGGGAATGGGGGTGTATAAGCCAATCGAAAAGGGTAACAAAGAACCAGTTTGGATGGTTAAAAAGTGGGGGAAAGGGTGTTGAATGAGTATTTTTTGGTGTTTTTTTGGTTTGGCCCCCTAGTAGTAGAAAAAATTAAGAAAGAGAGTAAGTTATTGGGGGTGGGGTTTTAAATTAAGTTATTTTTTTTAAATATTTAGTTTTGTTGGTTGTTTTTTTTAAAATATATAGACCTTGAAAAAACGGTTTAGGGTTTGTGGTTTTTTTAGAAAATACCTGGTTTTTCCGGGAAAGGGGGGCGGCAAAATTGTAAGATTTTCCCATACTGTGATGGGGGTTAACGCGGGGCAGGCTTTTTGATGGGCAAATTTTTAAACTTTAGCCGGGGAACACTTATGGGGTGTTGTTTCAAAGGTGAAGGAATTTTTAAAGAAAAGAAAAGTAGAAGAAGGAAATTGGTGGGAAATTTTTGGTGAAGAAAACAAAGAACCCTTAAATTTTAGTTTTTAAAAAAGAAAAAGCGTTTAATTAGTATTGGTTTTTTAGTGGTTTTTTTTGGGTTTTTTTGGGTTTTTTTGTTTGGACTTTCTTGTTTTTTAAAATTTAAGAGGGGGGGAAAGTTTTTAAATTGTTATTTTATTTGTTTTTGGGGGAAAACCAAAAAACCCGGAAAAAACGTAAAATAAGGGTCCCAATAAAAACCAAAAAATTGCATTTTTGTGTAAAAAGTCGGAAATTTTAAAGCTCACTTTATGTTGGTTCACCGGGGTTTTTTTTTAAAAGTTGTTGTCACAGTTCCTAAAAGCCCCCAAAATTTTGGGCATTTTTAAATGAAAAAAAGGAAAAAAGGCAAACCTGAAGGAAGAAGTTTTTTTTAGAAAGTTTCCTCTTGGGGAGGAAGGAATCAAAAAAAGTCCCCCTCTTTTAAGCTCCATGTTAGAAAAAAGAAGCTAAAAAATTTTTAAGAAAGGGGGGAAAAAGGTAGTCGGGGAAAAGAATTTTTTAATAAGGGGGGCCGGTTCCTGAAAGTAATTTTTTCATGGGGGTCCCAGAAAAACCCAAAGAAGGTAAAATGGTCCTGAAATAAAAGAAGTTCCCCAGGGAAAATTATTTTGCTGAAAAATAAGAATTTGAATGGCTCCGGGGGTTTGTTTTTTTAATTTTGTTATGAATAAATTCCAAAATGCTAAAAAAAAAAAGTATAATGAAGGAAAAACCAGTCCCCGGAAAAAGAAGAAAAGTAACCCAAAAAGTTTTAAAAAATTTGGGGGTTAATAATGAATTTTCCCCGGTTGGAATTTGGTAGGTATCAAAAAATCAGGGAAAAAAATAAGTAATGCAATGGAGTAATGCTGAAAAAAGTAAGAATGCAATGGAGCCCAGTGTAATAAAGTAAAAATGCAATGGAGTCATGCTGAACAAAGAAGTATGCGGGAGTCCGTGCTGAAAAAAGTAAGAATGAAACAGCCACTGAAAAAAGAAAGTTGCAATGGGCCGGGGAATAAAAAAGAAGCTTGGAGTCCATAAAAAGAATAACAATGGGAGCCCATCAAAAAAAGAAGAGGGGAGGGCAAAAAGAAAATTCAAGGGGCCAGTCGAAAAGAAGTAAAAAAAAAAAGGGGATTGAAAAAAAGAATAGCAAGACAGGCGGGTTTAAGAAAAAGTCCGGGCTGAATGAAAGAAAAGAATACCCCTGAAAAAAGTTAAAAGGATCCTCTGTAAGGTCTAGGGAAAACAGTGGATAACCCCAGGTCGGGGCCCCATAATGAGGGGGGCCATCCCCCTTCCCCGCTGTGGGGCTCCCGGGGGATAAAAGCGGGACCCATAGCCCCTGGGGAGTGGGGAAAACTGAACGGCGGGGGGCCAAAGGCCTTCTTTACAGAAACGGTCTAATTTGGGCGGGGTAAAATCCCCCTATAAGGAAAATTTATCCCATCCCGTAAGGTTTTAAGGAGGAGGGTCAAAAACCTATTTAGGGCCGCTAGGGGCGGCCCCCCACCCTCCCCTTCCTTTGGTTTAGAAAAAGAGGCGGGAAATTTCCTTGGGGGGCACTTCTAAACCAAAAAGGAACCAAAAACCCAAATTTTCACTGGGGGGAAACCGGGAACTGTTCCCCCCCCCTAAAAGGGAAAAAAAGGGGGAAAGGTCCCATCCAAAATGGGGACCGGGCTCGACCCCTTTTAAAAACTAGCGGGGGGGCGTTCTCCCCGGCTTCCCCGCCCTAAAAAAAAAAAGGGGGGAAGGGGGAAAAGTTTTTAAAAAGGGCCGGCAAAGGGCCCCCAAAAATGGAAACCCTGGTCTTAATTGGGCAAAAGGATCTCAAAAAAGTTCGCCCCTAAAAAGAAAGGGGAAAAAAAAAAAAAAATGAAAAAGAGAAAAAGAGAGAAAATAAAGGAAGGAAAGTGTTCATTATGCAAAAGGGAAAGCATCGTATTTTTGGCAACTAAAGGTTTAAAGGAGGGGGGGGGAAGAGGAAGAGGAGAAAGGGAGAAGGGGTCCCAACCCTTTAGGTCACACGCCAAAGGCATCGCGTTTTTTTACTTAGTTTCCCGTAGTACGCAGGGGGTTTTCGCACAGATTTAAATTTAAGCAAATTGGGCCCCCTCCAAGCTAAGGGGGTTTAAAATGAATTCTTTTAAAACGACACAGGCCCCTAATGTTTGGTCACAAAAAAATTGAATTAAATCACCCCGAAAAAAAGAAAGTGGTTTAAGAAAAAGAAAAAAAACAAAAAAACACCCGGGGTTGGCAAAAGAAATGATTTTTTCACCCCTTCTGGGGGAAGGAAAAAGGGAAAAAGAAGAAAAACCCAAAAGTTGCATTTTACCCTTCTGGGTTTAAACAGGACTGGAAAAAAATCCACGTCTAAAAGCCTCGCAACCACAAGGACATTTAAAAACGTCCCCAAAAAAACCCCCGGAAAAAAAAAATGTTTGGTTCCTAACTCCCCCCGTAATGCAATACGCTTTTTCCCTCAAATGAGGTTGGAGATGAGACATTTTCCCGGTTTTTGTTCAAGTGTACACAAACTCAACTTTGACAGTTGCCCATTGTTTTTCCCAAATGTAGGCCTAGAGTTGGTGTATCATGTTCTGGGCCCAGCAGAAGTGTGTGGAAGGTTAGGTAGAGACTGTGCAAAATCCTTAGGAACAGGGCGGTTGTCCTGTGTTATCTAAAGGAGTGCCCTTTTTGCGGTGGTTTTTCCCGTCAGTTTAGGGCGAGTCCTATAGGGTGTTCCCGTTTTTGTGGCGGGTTTTTGGGGGCAGATGACGCAAAGAGACTTGGACGGAGCCGTTTTACGTTTTTCTTTGCGGGATAACATAAGGTATGTGGGGTGTGTGGTGGGGGTGTGTGTGTGTGTGTGTGTGTGTGTGTGTGTGGTGTGTGTTTTGGGGTGTGTGTGTGGGTTTTCAAGTCAATTTTTTAAATTTAAAGACTAAAATGGGAAAAGCGGGGTTTACTTTTTTTTTTTTACCACCGTCGAAATCCTTCCTCACCACATCATAAGCAGCAGCTCAAAAACATCATCATCAGGAAAACAATAACAACAAAAAATTTAGAAAAAGGCTTTTGTTTAAAAAAAGGGGAAAATATGATTCAAAGGAAAGGGGGGCCTATGGAGGCATATCAAGAAATCAGGGTTATGACTTTGTCGTAGACGGGGCGAATATGCCGTGACTTTATGCTGCCCATTCCCCTTTTATGTCTTGGTCTTACAGTCAAGAAATTATCTCTTATAAATAACATTCCCTTGGCCTCGGTGGTGGGGGAAAATTGACCTTGGTGACCGTTTTTCCCGGATACCCCCTTCCCCTTGTACAAACAGTCATGTCAAGGCCTCCATTTGTCTCTTTTTTTCACCCCAGTTTTTTCGTCTGTCTGCCCCCGCGTTTCCCCCCTCCCTCAAGTGTCCCTGCTGCGGACAGTTTGGGCAAGAGATTTGCGCGAAACGGCCAAAAACCACGCCAGTTCCCCCTTTTAAAACAACAGCCAGAAGGGGGTTGTTTTTCCCTGTGGCCCAGTTTCATGATTCCCCTACCTCTTGCCCCCCTGCTCCGGGTTCTTTTCCCTCCCAGGGGATGTAAAAACCAAAATGCCATTGGGTTTAGAAGCCCTGACTTACGAAAAGCACAAACTAAAAAGGGACGGCCCGTCCAAAACAAAGGACTGTCCCAAAAAAGGGAACAGTAAAAGGGGGGAAGACAAAGAAGCAAAGGAACACGTGGAAGACATCATAGAGAGTGGACGGCGGAGTGGAAAACACAGAGGGAAAATGAAACTGCGGGGGGAGGAAAAAGTGGTTGTAATCTTAGGGGGTGCACCAGGGTCGACCAGTTTACGATAGGTAACAAAAGAGAAGAAAAAATCATCCCTGGTGTAGGGACCTCATAAACCACATTTTTTTTTAATAATAATAAAAATAATAAAAATAATAATAAAATAATAATAAAAATAAAGGAATTCTATAGCTCTTTTTTTGCATGACAAATAAAAAGGGTTGCACTTTATCTTTTAAAAATCAAAACCAAAAATTGCTGTTTACCAAGTCCAAAGTACACACACACACACACACACACACACACACACACCACACACCCACACACACACACTTTATGGGGGTAAAGAGATTTCGGCTGTGAAGACAGGGTAGTATGAGTAAAAACAGGGGGAAAAATGGAGTTTTTACAGTAAACCACATCTGTTTTGTCGGGTGTTTTCACCAAAATAACCCCAATCTGTTCTGTCATGGTGTTTTCACCACATAAACCCAATCTGTTTTGTGTGGTGTTTTCCCCACAGTAATCATGTGTTTGCTTTGGGTTTTAAACACAGTGTACCAATTTTCTGTCATGGTGTTTTTCACCACAGAATACAATTTTTCTTCGGGTGTTTTCCCCAGTAATACCACATTGTTTTGTGTTTTTCCCACAGTAATACAGTGTTTGTCTGGGTTTTCACCACAGAAATTACCAGTCGTTGTGTCATGGTGTTTTCACCACAGAAAATCCCACATCTGTTTTTCATGGTGTTTTCACCACAGAAAATCCCAGTTTTTGTGTTTGGTGTTTTCCCCACAGTAATCCCAATTGTTTGTCATGGGTTTTACCCAGTAATCCCCGTCTTTTGTGTCATGGTTTTTCCCACATAAATCCCACGTTTTGTGTCATGGTGTTTTCACACGAAAATACCACATTTTTTGGTCATGGGTTTTCACCACAGAAACCCCACGTCTGTTGTGTCAGGTTTTTTTCCCCACATAAAACGTCTGTTCTGCCGGGTGTTTTCACACAGTAATACCACACTGTTTGTCATGGTGTTTTCACCACAGTAATCCCACGTTTTTGGGCTGGTGTTTTCACCACAGTAATATCACTCGTTTCTGTTTTGTGTTTTCCCCAAAAAAACTCTGTTGTGTCATGGTTTTTCACAAGTATACCTCGTTGTGTATGGTTTTTTTACCACAGAATACAAATGTTGTGTAGGGTTTTTTCACACGTAATATCACTTGTTTGTATTGTGTTTTCCCCACATAATAAAACGTCTGTTGTGTTGGGTTTTCCCACGTAAAACACGTCTGTTGTGATGGTTTTCACCCAGTAATACCACACTGTTGTTCATGGTGTTTTCACACAGTAATACCCGTTGTTGTGTCAGGGTGTTTTCACCACAGAATACAACGTCTGTTGTGATGGTGTTTTTCACCAGTAATAAACGTCTGTTGTGTCATGGGTTTTCCCCCCGTAGTGATCCCATGGCCTTCATATAAATCTGGACTTTGTGCTGGGATTTTCTCTTTCTATCCCTCTCTTTTTTTGCTTTTTCCCTTTCTTCATATCACCATCCTCGTTTTTTCCCGTCTTTGGGTCAATTTCCTGCCTTTTTTAAAAGATTTAAAAAGACAACAATGCTCTCCCATGTGAAGTCAGATGTGGGGGCCCTGATTGTAACCCTTTAAGGGCAGTGAAACCCTTTTTCCTCATTGATAGCCACGATAGTTGCTGTTGAGCGTTGTCGAAGAAACGACAAAAAGCATGGTTTTGTGACCACAGAAACACATCTTATTGTCATGGTGTGGGGCCCCACACTCATTAACAGCGAGCAGTCATATGAGAATCAAGGCACGGGTACCAGCCACACAAAAAGGTGATAGGGGAATTTTTCTGCGAATGTTGTTTTTAAAGCCCTAGGGAAATTTAAGGAAGGCGTTAGGAGGGGGAGGGAAAAAAATTTTGTTGGCGATTGTAAAGTTTGAATTTGTGATGATTTTTATGTTGACGCCCCAAAATTTAGTATGCTTAGGCCGGGTTTGATGGGGGCAGGCAAACAATGTGAGACCCAATCGGGGAAGGAGGCCCCAGCATAGGGTGCCCGTTGTTGTGTTGTGTGTGTGTGTTTTTGTTGTTTTTGGTGTCGCGCTGTGATTATGTGGGGGTGCGACAGATTATGTGTTAATTCGGGGGTTTGAGTTCGCGCTGATTTTTTGCATAATCATTTGGTCTCCAAAAAGTCCCTAGCCCCAAAGTCTTCCCGACTGTCCCAATCGAAAGGTAAAGGTGTCCCAAAACCCTATAAGGTGAGGGGAGCGAGGGTCAGAGCCCTACTTCTTTGGGGGCCAGCATTTTGGGGGCAGGGGATAGCTCAGTGGTGGGAGCACTCGTTTTCCCCCGCAAGTTAAGCAGCGCGAGGTGGTTACTTGGATGGGTACCATTGCGCGCCTTGGCTTCAGTACATTTCCCCCATTTTCACCAGCTGTAAAGGGTACCTGCCCCTTTAGGGTGGGGAAAGGGAAAAGCAGCGAGGGAGGGAGATGGGCGCCGCCCTCAATATGGGCCAGGAAGTGGTTTTCCTGACGCCCCGCCCCCTAGCCCTTATGGGTTTAGGGGACTCCTTTATTTTTACTATTTGAGGGGCGAGCCATTCCTCTCCCTCGCTGCTTTCCCTCCCTGCCCTAAGAGGAGGTCCCCATTTCAGTGGGCGAACTGGGGACTGTACTAACCAAGGCGGACTGTCCAACCCGTGTTAGATCTTCGATTGACTTGCTTTTGGATGTGTTTAAACTTAGTGCAAAAAACAGGGGGGGAACTGGTGGCGCCCCACCTAGGCCTTTTTACATCACCCCCCCTTACTACCCAAGCGGGAGAACCCCCTTGGGTGGTGGGGTGTGCAAAATAGCCTCAAACATCTGCCGTTGGGTTTTTTTTGCTCGTGTGAAGTCTGTTTTTGGGTGTTCTCCCTTCGTGTGAGACATTTTCTAGGTAACGTGGGGGGTTGCTAGAAAAGACGTTGTGATGATGATGATGATGAGAGTGATGATGATGAGATGATGAAAACGACGACGACGAGAGAGGGTATGATGATGTGTTAGGGAAAATTTATATAGCGCTAAAATTTTGTAAAAAAAAACGATCGAGGGCTTGGGCGAAGGGTTTTTGTTTTAAATCTTGGGGGGGGTTAGGGGTGGGGTTGACATTTTCATGTGAGCTCGAATGCGACGAGGTGACACCCTTTTCATTTTGGGAGGGGTAAGCACGGGGATGGATGGGTTGAACTGGTGGAGTTAACCATCGACGGTTTGGTTAGTGATTTTTTCCCATCAATAATTATACATGATGGTGGTAGTATTTATCTCTTTCCCCGCGGCCCCTTTTGGTTTCCCCTGTCATGAGCACAGTCCCCCCAAAAAAACATCATCATCTCCAACAGCGCAGCAGCATAAAATAATATGATATAATATAATACTGAAATTTAAACGCGCTATATCTTGCAACAAAAAAAATCAAAGGGGTTTCTTTCTCTTGTCATTCACATGACCCATTTAAAAATTTAATATTTTTGAAAAATTGAAATGTATAACCAGGCCGGCCACAACACACCCACACACACAGCACGCAACACACACACACCACAAAAACACCACACACAAAAAGGTTGTACCCCCCGACGGGGTGAGGGGGGGTTGGGGGTGTTGGGGGCAGGGACAGAAAGAGATGAAGCAAGAGGGAGAATATCAGGTTTGAAATAAATGTCTTGAATGGATTAAAACCCTCAAAAATGGGCTTTGGAAAAGAGAGAGGGGAAGGGTTTCCAATCGTCCCCAAAAACAGAGAAAGAGGAGGCCAAGGGGAAAAAGGGTTAATTTAGGTATTCTTAAGCAGAAGGTACTGCGCAGACCCGAGGAACGAGGAGGTAAGGTAAAATATTCACGGGTAGGTGGGGTGCTGCTTTATGGAAAAATTTTGAAAAGAGGGTATGTCTTATATTTTACTCCTGTAAACCAGGCAGCCAGTGGAGAGACCGCAAGAGAGGAGAAATTTTCTCCTATACACAAAAAGGTCAAAGACAATGCAAGCTCAGCAAAAAAAAAAACAGTGTAGAATGCAACCAAAACCAACGCGAAAAATACCCTACATTAAAAATTACAATATTTGAAGGCCTAAATGCAATGGGGTTGTTTCACTTGAAAAATTTTTATGCGAGAGGGAGAGATAATCAGTGGTCAGCCTGGGTTTCCCCAACTAAAATTGGCACATTAGGTGGTTGCAGGGTTTATGGGGGACCATTTACGCCCTTTCTTCAGAAATCCCCCCAGCTGCAAAAGGGCACCTGCCCTTTTGGGTCAGGGAAAGCAAAGCAGCGATGGAAGGGGATGGGCCACCCTAAATATGCGACCCCCAGAGAAGCTGAGGTCTTGACACCTGTTCCCAAGACCGGGAGGTTTGGGGGAAAACCCTTTTCTTTTACCCGTCACCTTTTCTAATGAAAATAGGCATGGGGGACTCAGAAAAGGGGGGAACGTTGTAAGGCGGGAAAATATAAACTTTTGTCAGCATGAATTGTATTCCCTGCAAAAATTTTTGGATGCCACCTTGAAAGGAAAAAAATGATGAAAGTGTATTTCAAAAAATTTAAAAATTGTCATTTTTTTTGGAAATGCTGATTTTGGTCACCAAAATTTTTTTGATTTCTTTAAAATTTTAAAACTTCTTTTTCTTCTTTTCATGTTCTTCTTTTCGTTCTTTTTGTGTTGTTGTTGTTGTTCTTGTACATATTCCTTCTTCTTTATCACACAAGCGAAGGGCAGCAGTGTTTTTTCTTTGCATTTTTTCTCTGAATTCCTCTTCTTTGCATTCCCCATCCATCATCTCATCCTTTTATCTCTCATATCTCTCATCTTTTCCTCCCCCTTCCCCCTTTTCTTTGTCTTTTCTTCTTCTTTTTTTTCCCCCTCCTCCTCGTCTTTCTTTCCTCTGTCTATATCTCTCTTCTTTTTTTTTCACGCGATGATATGATGTGATGACAACGACTCAAACGACGGCAAAGCGAGATGATGATGATGATGACAACGACAAAGATAACGACGCGCGATGATGAGATGACGACAATGAGCGGCGATGACGATGATATGAGACAACGACGACAAAGATAAAGACGACGACGACGTGGTGATGACGCAAGAGCGGTGGTGCATACGATGAACGCGACGAGACGACGATGTGAGATGATGACGACGGACGACGACGACGACAAAAACAGTTTCGACCAATGCTGATACTGATGGCAAATGTTAACGAATAGCATTATGGTTATGTGCAGCGGTTGCAGTGGTGACGCGACAGTTCAGCCCCGTTTAAAAACTGCCAGATGGGGGAATGAACGGGCCCTATGAGTAGAATCAAGTCTCTGTCAGAGGGATAGACAACCCAAAACTTATATCAAAGACCCTTATGAAAACAAAAAAATTAGGTATTTTACATTATGAACCTCATTTTCTCATAATACCAGCAAAATATATCGAAGGTATAGGGGGAAAATGAAATTTGAAATTTGGGGGATTTTACGAATATTTTAGCTTTCGACTAAAAGATTTTGACACCAAGAGCATTTTGACTCTCACAGTGTTACATTTAAAAGTGCACCAAGACTAAAAAACATGAAAAATAGTTGTGACATAAAAAAAATGTGACGTCATTAAAATTATTCATAGGCCCTTTTGAAAAAACAATTATATAGGCATATAAATATTTTGGAAAAAAAAATCCAAAGTGGAAAATTGTAAACAGTGTGACGTGAGCATTGTGGAAAAAACAAAAATTCGTAGAAAAACCCGTCACTATAAACAAATCATGGAATTGTAAATACCTGGACATAACCCAAAAAAAGTTGACATTTTGAATGTGAATATTGTGACCTTTTTACCATGAAAAATAATAAATTCGAGGACATATAAAATATCACAAATTTTCACTGTGGAAAATTACGAAAATTGTAAAAAAAATTTTAAAATTGTCACATCAAGGAATTTGACACCATGACAGAACTGGTGACATTTAAAAAAATGTGATCCCCCTGCACATTGTGCCCTGCTATTTTTTTTTCATAATCTTTTCCCTCATGAACTTTGTGCACAGAGGTGTGGTGAAAATAAAACATTTGTCTCATGCAAACCCTAAAAAATTTATTTCAAAAAATATTGTGAATCATAAACTTTTCTGTCATGAAAATTTTTTTAAAGGCCATTATAAAAAAAGTGATTGTGTGAAAAAAAAAAATACCAAAAATTTTAAAAAACAAAAAAAAACAACAAAAATAAAACGAAAACAACAAAAATGAAATGGTTGAAAAATCCGACATTGAGGAAAAATTTAAAATTCTTTTTGAAAAATTTTTGGATTTTTTGTCCTTTGTACAAATCTGGGGCCCGGTTTTGATATTGGACTTCCCGGTTTTCAAAATGACTGTATCTTATATAAAATTATTTTAAGTTTTAAAACATAGCACCGATTCCCGTGTCTTTTTTAGTTCTCGTTTTCATTCAATTTTTTTCAAGCAATCCAAAAACAAAAGAAAAGGGGGGGCTGTAAAGAAGGTATCATCCACAGGTCGACATGGCAGTCGGGGAGGGGAGGAAAAAAAAAGCGTCTTTAGTGAAAGGATTCCCAATGCGTAACGAATTTTGTTTCTATTTTCAAAATGAATCTTTTAAAAAATTTCGTACTGATGCGGTTGTAAATGGCTGCCCGATGGTTTTTTCCTTACCCTTTTGATTTGTTAATATAAATTTTTTTTTTTGTTTTTCCCCTTTTTTTTTAAAAATGTACAATCAATATATGAATGTAATTGAAATCAGTGCTTTTATGGGAGGGAAGGACAAAAAAAATGAAACAGAGCTGATTTTTAAACAGAACAACGCAAAAAATCACTTTATAGCTTTTTCATTACTGTGTGTTGGTTTTTGACACTTCAATGATTCAAAAAGAAAAATGGCAATTTTTTGTCGAAAAAATTGCTGTTTTTGTAAATAACTGTTTAATCTTTATCAAATAACATTTTATATAGGTACGATGTTATTTTTTGTTTAACAATTTTAAATGAAACTTTTTTTAATAAGTTTGCAAAAACTATGAAGCAATCGGGGCACATAGACAAAATTTGGACAAATTTGCACATGCCATTGATGATATTATATACGTTTTGGAAAAAGGAAAGATATGCCTTAACGCCATTTTAAATTTAAAGTGTCATTGGAAGCCATGAAGACAAAAGGAACTTAAGTGCGTGCCACTTCAGCACTTTTGCACAGAAAGGTTAGAGCGCACTCTGACTGCAGAAACAACGTACCCCGTCGAAGGGAAAATTGCATTAAAAAAAAAAAGAAACTGGGAAAAAAAAAACTCCCCCGTTGCTTTCATTTTTAGCTAGGGCCCCAAAATTCGAAAAACTCTCAAAAAGCTGTGAACAACTGCGAAATGGGGTGTTGGTCGGTTGCCTAATCAAAACCTAAAAACCCTTAGGTTGCATATTTAAATATTTAACTATTTAAACTCTTTGGAAACGGTGCAAATCAGTCAGAGAAAACCCCGCTGATGACAAAAAAAGTGCCAAAGGCATCAACACTGCTAATTATGACGGAAAAAAATCGAGACATCCAAAAATTTAAATATCAGGGAGCTTTGAAAAGAGGAAGGATCAAAACCTGAAATCCTCTCCCGGACGCGCAGACCCCGGGGCAATGACCCCAAAGAAAATCCCGGAATGACAAGAACATCGCCATCAGTTTAAAAATAATATGCATTCCCTGATCATGTCCATTTTTTGTATGCATTTAAACTGGTCCCTTACAGAGACATTTAAAGAAGGATCGGAAAGAATAGGTGTTTTGAAAGGATTCCCTAAAGATAATTTATAAATAAAGTAAAAAAATGAGGTTTTTCGAAACTCCTGTTCTAAAAAACCAAACTTAATGAAGTTAAAAACGAATGCCAAAAACCATGGGCAAAGAAGAGCGACAAAGGGGAAAAACCAAACTTGGGGTGGGGAGGCCTTTTACAAAAATGAACTGGGGCCCGGGGGGGGTTAAAAATTATTGGCCCCCCCCAAAGGGGAAAAAGGGAAGTGGGAAGCACTTTTGGTGGAGCTTTGTTTTTTACCAAAAAAGTTTTTGGATAGAAAAAGAAAAGGGAGCTGTAAACTTTATTTTCCCCCCTTAGTAAGGGCTTTGATTGGCTTTCCCGATCAAATGTTTTTTATGGGTTTCTGACCCCTGTTTTGTTAACTTTTTGAACTTTTTAGGTAAGCTTCCTTTCCTTGGAATAATGTTTTTATCTGCCCCCCCCTTTCCCCCTATCAAGAAAAAAAAGAGCCCCTACCACCATTTTGGGCCGGGCGAAAAAACCCCAAAAATTTACCCCCCCCTGACACACACCCCTCCCCGCCCATGCCCACAACACACCCCCTCCCCCCTCACCTTCACGGGGAATGACTTTTGGGGGGGAAAACAAAATAAAAACCCAAACCCGGGCAACAAACCACAGAAAACAAAGCCATCAACACAAACCCCCACCACACCACACACCACCTTTTCTTTTTCAAACTTGAAATGAATTGGGAGGGGGTTTTTTTTTTAACCAAAAAACCCCCCCAAACCCAAACCCCAAAAAACCCACCAAAAGGAAAAAACAACCAAAAAAAAGGGGAGAGCATTTTTTCCGTTACAAAACAAACCATGTCGAAAAAAGGTTAAAGAAACCCCAAAGGGGGCGAAAGCCCCACACCCGGTTTCCAAAATCACAAAAAAACACACACACACAAAACACACACCACACACACACCAGAAACAAAAAAAAACAAAAAGTTTTGAGGGGGGAGGTAAAATTTGGGGTTTGGGGGAAAATTATCAAATAAAAAAAGAAAAACGAAAAAAAACTTTGTAAGTAAAAAAAGCCCATAACCCCCCACCACAAAAAAAAAATTTAAAAAAACCAACAACCCCAACTTAAAAAATTTAAAAAAAAAAAAAAAAAACAAAAAGAAAAAAAGCAACAAGAGGGAAAAAGAGAAGAACGGGAAAAAGAACAAAAAGGAAAAACCAAAAAAATAAAAAGAGAAGAAAAGGGAATTCTTTTGTTTATGGGAAAAAAAAAATTAAAAAAAACCGCAAAAAAAAGAAAAGAAAGGGGAAAGAAAAAAAGAAAAGGAAGGAAAAGGAAGAAGAAAAAAAGAAGAAAAAAAATCAAACAACACCGGGGGGGGAAAGACAACAAAAAAAAAAAAAAAAAAAAAAAAAAATTTTTTCTTTTTTTAAAACAAGAAAAAAGGGGAAGTAAAAAAAATTTCTTATGGGGTTAATTAAAAAAGACTTTTTTTCCACCCAAAAATTAAAAAGAGAAGAAAAATTTCCCGCAGAAGAAAGAGAGAAGAAGAAGAGACAAAGAAGAAGAGAAAAGAAAAAGAGAGATGAAGAGAAGAAAAGAGAAGGAGTTTAAGGGACAAAACAAAAAAAGGCAAAAATTTTTTTTTTTTTTTTGTTAAAATTTTTTTTTTTTTTTTAAGAATTTTAAAAAAAATTTATTACTTTCTTTAAAGGTTTTGGGGGTTTTTTTAACAAAACACACACCCACAACAAAAAAAAAAACAAAAAAATTTAAATTTTTACAAAAAAAAAACACAAAAAAACCAAAAACCCACAAAATTAAAATAAAATTAAATTTAAATTAATTTACAAAAAATTTTTTTTTTTTTTGTAAGAGAAATAAATTTTTTTTTTTTTTTGGATTTTTTTTTTGGGTTTTTGGGGGTTGTTGCTTGCCAATTTTAAGTTTTTTAATTCTTTCCCTTAAAAATGGATTTTGGGGTGTTTGACACAAATACAAAAACCAAAAAACCCTTTTCCCCCAAAACCTCAAAAAAAAAAAAAAAACTATTTAAAAAACTTTAAAAACCCTACACTTATTTTACCAAAAAAATTGCAAATTCCTTATTTAGGGGAGAAATGGTTTTTTAAAAATTTTATTTAAATTAAAAACAACACCTGCAAAATAAAATTTTTTGGGAAAAACTTTTCAAAACCAGGAAATTAAAAACACCCCCAAAGAAGAAAAGGGACCGTTAAAAACCCAACCCCCCAAACCCAAACCAAAATAACCAAAAACCCAAAAAAAGGGGGAAAACAACCAAAGGGAAAAAAAACCAAAAAACAACCAAACCCCCACAACAAAAAAAAACCACAAATTATTTAAAGAAAACTTTTCAAAACGGTACCCCCAAAATTGTTAAAAAAAAGGAAAAAATTCTTTTAATAAAAGGGGGGGCAAATATTTTTTTACACCCCCCAAAAAATTTTGAAAAATTTTAAAAAAAATCTTAACAGGTCCCAAAAAAAAAGGGGAAAAAAATTAAAAACCCCAAAAAAAAATTTTAAAACAAAAATTTTTAAAAAATAAAACCAAAACCCCCCCCCCAAAAACAACCAAAAAAAAAAAAAAAGGGGAAAGAAAAAAAACCAAAAAAAAAAAAACAAGAAACAAAAAACAAGAAAAACAAACAACCCAAAAAATAAAAAAATTAAAATTAAAAATTTTTAAAAAAAAATTAAAAAGGAAAAAAACATTTTTTACCAAAAAACAAAATCAAATTTTAATTTAAAAATTTTAAAAACAGGGCAAAAATTATTGATTAAACCTTTTATAAAAGGGGAAAAACCATAAATTAAAAGGGAAAAAAAATAAAAAAAGGGGGAAACAAAATTTTTTTTTTAGAAAATTTAAAAATAACAAACTTTCATCCCCCCCCCTTTTAATTAATTTTTTTATATATTTTCCTTTGGGGGAAAAAATTTTTTTTAAAAAAAAAAAAAAAAAACCAAAAGAAACCAAAAACAAAAAAAGAGAAAAAAAAATTTTGGGGGCCCAGGGGGGGGGGGCCCCCCCCCCCCCAAACAAAAAAAAACCACAAAAAACACAGGGAAAAAAAATTTTTTTAAAAACCAACAAAAAACAAAAAAAAAGGCACCCTTTAAACCAAAAAAAAAAAAGGGCCAAAACAAAAGAAACCCAAATGGGGAAAAAAAATTTTTTAAAAAAAAACCTTCCCCTTTTTCCCACCCCCCCACAAAATTTGCCAAAAACCCCCAAAAAAAAAATTTTTTAAAGAAAAAAAGGGGGAAAAAGGAAAAAACAAAACCCAAAAAGACCAAACAAACAACAAAAACCCAAAGTAAAAAATTTAAAAAAGCCCCCCCCCCAAAACCCCCCCCCCCCCCCCCCCCCCCCCCCCCCCCAACCCCCCCCAAAAAAAAAAAAAACACCAACAAAAAAAAAAAAAAAGAAAAAAAATAAAATAAAATTTTAAAAACAAAAAAACAAAAAAAACAAACAGCAAAAGCCCCCCCAACAGCCCAACAAGAAAAAAACCAAAACAAAGAAACAAATTTAAAGGAAAAAAATTTTTTTAAACCAAAAACCTTTCCCCCCCAAAAAACAAACCCAACATTTCAAACCCAAAAAAAAAAACAAACAAAAAAAAATACTAATTTACCAAAAGGGGGGAGGGGAAAAAAGGACCAGAAGCAGGCAAAAGTTAAAAATAAATCATCAAAATTTTTAAAAATGTAAAAAACCCAAAAATCCCTTTTGGGTTGGTTTTGGGGGGGGGGGGGGGGGTATTTCCGAAAGGCCCCCAAGGTTAATAAAAAAGTTTCAACTTTTGGGAACAATTTAAAATTATAAAAAGCCCCTTGTAAAGGCAATCCCAATGTTTTTTCCAAAAACTTTAAAAATTAACAAGTTTTACATCTTCAATAAACAAATAACAAAAATTTTTTTTCCCCCGGAATCCAATTTTAGCCCGAGACAGTTGGAAAAATAAGAAAAATTTAAATAAAGGCCCCAAAGATTTAGGCCCCAGTTAAAAAACACAACACCAACTGTACAATCCCCCAAATTTCAATTTTTAAAATTCCAAGTGTTATACAAAAAAAGAAATTCCATAAATCAATTTTCTTTTTAAAAATCTCTTTTTTCAAATTTCAAAAAAAAAGTTTAATTTCCCCCCAACAGGGGGGAAAAATTTCGGCCCTAAATTTTTCAGTTTTAACCCACAATCTGTCTCCAAGGGGAAAATTCCCAAAAGGGGGGGGAAGGGAAGGAAAAATGTTGAAAGGTTTAGGTGGGGAAAAGGACTATAACACCCCCAAAACAAAACAAACCCACCAAAAACCAAACAAAATCATGAAAAAATTTTTTTTTTTTAAAAAAAAAAAATTTGCTTAGAAAAAAGTTATTAAAAAAAAAAAAAAGGGGGCCCATTCCCTCAAAAAAGGAAAAATGTTGAAAAACCATTTTACACTTCTTTTTTTTCCCTTTTTTTTATGTTCCAAAGGGACCAAAAATTTTCCCATTTTAAAAATACTTTTGACAAATTCCCCAAAAAACAAAGGGTGAAACCAACCCCTGGAAAATTTATTTAAAAATTAAAAATTGAGAAAACAAAAAACATGGGCCCGGGGTCCAATCCTTTAAAAACAAACCTTTTGACAAAAAAAAGGGGAAAATTTTTAAATACAGCCCTCTTGAATTTTTCCCCAAAACCCCCCAAAACTTAAACCAATTTGAAAAACCCCGGGTTTTTCCTTCTGAATTAAAAAAGCATTGGTAAAAATGAAGAAACCCTAAAATTTAAAGGGGGTTTTCCCTTTAAAAAACTTTTAAAAATTTCCAACCCCCCTGGGGAAAAACCCAAACCCCGGTTTTTTCCCAAAAGCAACCCTTTTAAAAATTTGTAGGAAAAAATATTTTGTTTTAATAAAGCAAAACCCCCGGGGGGCCCCAAAATTTGGGGTGGAAAAAAAGGGGGGGTTTTTCTTTTTTGTTTAAAATTTCTCCCCTTTTTGTTTTCTTTCCTAAAATCCAAAAAAAAAATTTCTGCGAAAATTTTTGTTTTTTTTAAAAAAAATACTTGGGGGTTTTTTTTTTTTGGGATTCGATAATTTACTTTTTTTCCCTTTTTACTTTCCTTGTTCCCTTTCTTTTTCCTCCTCCCAAAAAAAATTTTTAACCCACCGAATCTTTCCCTTTCCTGGCCCCAGAAAAAAAAAGGGTTTTTTTTTAAAGGGGGGTTTTTCCTCCCCTACCTAAGGGTTTTTTTGGGAACTTTTCCCCCCAAACCTGAAAAATTTCCTTTTGAAATTAACCCTGTCCCTTTTTTCAAAAGTTAGCAAAAGGGCATTTCCGGGCCTTTTTTTCCCTCCCAAAAGTGGAAATTTTTGGTTTTTCTCCAGGTTTTTTCCCTTTTACAAAAGGAGGAAAGGGTTTTTTTTTACCGGGGGATTCCCTTTTTCCCTGGTTTTTGGTTTTCCCCCCCTGTTTTAAAAAGGAACGAGGGAGGGTTTTTTGGGGGGGTTTTTCCCAAACAACCTTTTTAACAAACAGGCCCGAGGAGTTGATGTTTTTCCTTGGGTTTGGTTCTTAATTGTACAGAAAACCCCTTTGAGCCACCCCCATGGGGAAATCAAGAATGTGGTATTTTGGCTATGTTGGCAGGTGTCACATCTTTTAGCATTACATTTTTTTTAATCCGGGTTGGTTCATAGGCCCTTGTTGGACAAATCTGGTTGGGACTGTGGCCTTGTATATATCTTACTTACTTTTTACTTTTTCCTTCCACTTGTACTCTGTGGCGTTGCGGGGAGATATAAATATCTGTCTCCTGCAAGTCGGTAGCTTGGAGGAGGGACAATCCATGGACTTTCAGTGTTTCTGCCACGAATCACTCCAGCCTTGCCTGGGCTGGCCCTCAGTGCCAGAGTACCTCAAGTTGTAAGCACGCAAGGCTGGCTGGTTTGGCGGCATCCGTGTGAGGTGCCTGAACCTTTGGTTTGTTGTTGTTCAATATGGTGTAGGACGGGTGTGGCTCCTACCATGTCTCTGATCACCTCGTTTCTCATCTTATCTCTCCTGGTCTTGTTGACGGCTTTCTACAAGCACTTCATCTCACACGTTACCAGTTTCTGCTCGAAGGACTTTTGTCAGGGGTCATGTCTGGCACTGGTAAGTGAGAGTTAGCAGGAAGATGGCAGTTGATCAGCTTTGCCTTGGTGCGCAGTGGGATGTTAGGATGTCACAGAAGTGCAGCAAGTTGATAGCTGACTGCGTTTGCTTTTTGACAGCGTGTTTCTATTTCTCTGTCCAGTTTTCCATCTTCTGTGAATATACTGCCTAAGTACTTGAATTCAGTCGTCCACTTTAGTTGGGCTCTGTTGATGTTGATTTTGAGTTTTTCTTGAGTTCTACTGACTGTCATGGCTTCGGTCTTGCTTATGCTGATTTTCATGCCATAGGTTTCACAGCATGTTTTGAGCTGGTCTGTGTGCTCTTGCAGCTTGTCTTTGTTATCATTGATCATGACTTGATCGTCAGCAAACAGAAGTTCGTTGAGTTGCTCCAGGTCTGAGTTGGCTTCCTTCATGATCTGGTCCATATTATGTGATGAAGAGCAGAGGGGAAAGGACGCAGCCCTGTCTCACCCCAGACGTCACAGGAAACCAGTTGGAAAGTCCACTTGGAGTGTGAACTGCGCTCTTGCTGTTGTTGTATACAGATCTGATGTTATCTAAGAGCTGCCCCTTGATGTCATACTGCTCCAGGACCCTCCAGAGCTTATCTCTGTTCACTCTGTCAAAAGCCTTTTCTTGGTGGACAAATACTAGGTGGAGTGCTTGATTGTACTCAAGAGCTCTCTCACTCAGTTGTCTCAGTGCAAAGATTGCATCAGTACAGCCTCTCCCTTTCCTGAAGCCAAACTGGGTGTCACACAGTAGGTGTTCTGCTTTAGCTCTGGAGCGCTGCTCTAGGATTTTTGCGTACATTTTTCCTACATGGCTGAGGAGTGAAATGCCCCTGTAGTTACAACAGTCCTTTTTAGTGCCCTTCTTTTTCCATATTGGCACTACAATAGCGTTCTGCCAGTCTTCTGGAACTCTTCTTTCCTCCCATGCCTTTTGGAAGATGGCTGTGATCCATTTGACTCCAGTCTCTCTACAGGCCAGGTTGGCTTCTGTTGTTATGCCATCTGCACCTCCTGCCTTCCCTTTAGGGCTAATCTTGATGGCCCTTCTTACTTCACACTCCAAGATGGTGGGTTCGGAGTGGTTGGGAGTGAATTGTGATTGTGTGTCAGTCGCCCCTGATGGGTTTAGAAGGTCTAAGTAGTCTTCCCATCTCTGTATGATCTCATCCTCTTCCTGCAGTGGCTGCCCGTTTGCATCGTTGATCGCAGTGGTGGGGTCAAAGAGTTCCTCCCGTATTTGCATGGTTTTTACACTTTTGTAGAACTCTCCAAAAGATAAAAGAGAACTCTCCAAAAGATAAAAGAGGTCACAGGGAAAAAAGTGTCAGCAAAATCAGGGTGCCTACGATCAAGAGATGGAGACATTCTTATGGAAAAGGAGGACATCCTCAACAGGTGGTCAGAATACATCACAGAGTTGTATCACGATGACAGAGGCCCACCACCTATCATCAGTAATGAAGATGAAGGCCCCCATATTCTTGAGGAGGAAGTTCAAAAGGCCCTCAAAAAGATGAAAAAGGGCAAGACCGCAGGACCCGATGACATTCCATCCGAAATGCTAACAGCTCTAGGCGAATTTGGAATCAAAGAAGTAACAAAACTTCTCAACACTATCCATGCTACAGGTGAAATTCCAACAGACCTCAAAAAGTCGGTGTACATTGCACTACCCAAAGAACCAGGCACAGTTGAATGCATCAGCACCACACACTCACAAAAGTCATGTTACGAGTGCTGATGAACAGAATGAGAAATAAAATCCTACCTGAGATATCTGAAACCCAATTTGGATTTATGGCAGATAAAGGTACCAGAAATGCCATCTTTGCCCTGAGGACCCTCATGGAAAGGGCGATTGAGGTACAAAAGGACTTGTACCTTTGCTTCATTGACTATTCTAAGGCATTTGACAAAGTAAGACATTCCGATCTGTTCGACATTTTACTAAGACATAACTGTGATGGAAAAGATCTTAGAGTGATCAGAAACTTGTACTGGGAACAAGAAGCTGCAATAAGAGTTGATAATGACTGCAGTGAGTACAGACCGATCTGTAGGGGAGTGAGGCAGGGCTGTGTTTTTTCTCCAGACCTATTCAATATCTACAGCGAAATGATTCTATGGAACATAGAGCAGCATGAAGGTGTCAAAGTAGGAGGTCACAACATAAACAATCTAAGATATGGGATGACACAGTGCTAATTGCTGACTCGGAAGAAAAACTACAAATTTAATATCCTTACAACAGTCACAATCGAAAGTGAAAACAAAGGACTCCAACTGAATGCAAAGAAGACTGAGTGCATGGTAATCTCAAAACAGTCAGACATGCCTGTATGTAACATTTTATGCAAAGGGGAAAGAATAAAACAAGTTCGCACCTTTAAATACTTCGGCTTCACAATAACTCCAGACGCCAGATGCAACACAGAAAAAAAGAAGAGAATCGCTTTGTCTAAAGACACATTCACCAAGATGAAGCCCATCTTTACCAACAGAAATATAAGACTCAGCATCAAAATCAACACTCTGAAAGCCTACATATGGTCCATCCTTCTGTACGGATGTGAATGCTGGACGCTGACAAAAGACCTCCAAAGAAGACTTGAAGCAGCAGAAATGTGGTATATCAGAAGAATTATGAGAATCATCATCAACATCAGACCTGTGACCTTGGCGGTCGTGGGGGAGACATGAAAGACGATGCCGTGGTAAGCCTCCTCCATCCATCTCGGTCCTCGGCTCTGCGCAGTAGTGCCGAGTCATTCATCCTGGTCCATTCTCTGATGTTGTCCATCCATGACTTGTTCTGTCTTCCCCTCTTTCTGCCACCTTCGAGTGTTCCCTGCAGTACTGTTTTTGGCAGAGTGTTGTGGCGGGTGACGTGGCCGAACCATGTCAGCTTTTTCTTCTTGACGATGGTGAAAGGGGTTCCTGTGGACCTGCCAGCCGTGTTATTTCACTCTTGACAAATTCATTGGTCTTTCGTTCTCTCCAGGATATGCCCAACAGTTTTCTATGGCATTTTGTTTCAAATCACTGGCAGCTTTGCTGTTTCAGCAGTCAATGTCCACGTTTCACTTCCGTACAGCAGGACAGTCTGAATTAGGGCTTTGTAGAGCTTTACTTTGATTGGGAAACTGATCTCTTTACTTTTCCATATGGTGGTGAGTTTTGTCATGGAAGATGTTGCCATGGCTAGTCTGACTTTGATTTCGGTCATCGATCGCCCGTCCTTTGTGAGTGTAGCGCCAAGGTATTTAAAAGCGTCTACCTCCTTCAGTTGTTGGCCGTTCATGTAAATTTTAGCAGTGGCGTTGCTCGTGCTGTTCACAAGTACTTTACTTTTCTCAAAGCTCACCTCCATCCCATATGCTCCAGCTCTGTTCTCAAGTCTGGTCGTAAGATCTTGCAGCTCTGCGTTACTTCCGCCCATGAGGTCAATGTCATCGGCAAACCGCAAGTTGTTGAGGGGTCTGCCGCCAATGGAGATGGTAGAGTGGAAGTCATGGAGGGTCTCTCTCATAATATTTTCCAAGAACAGATTAAACATTAACAGGACTGGAGATAACAGGCATCCTTGTCGGACCCCAACTGTGGTATTAAAGTAGTCTCCGACCTGATTGTTCAGAAAGACTGCACTGCTTGCGGTGTTGTATAGTGCTTGAATGGTTTGCACTAGTCCTTCTTCAATGCCAAACATTCTGAGGACCTGCCACAGGCCTTCGTGCCATACTCTGTCGAAAGCTTTCTTGAAGTCGATGAAGTGGAACAGGTCTCTCTGATGTTGAAGATGCTTTTCCATTAGGATGTGGCAGTTAAAAATCTGTTCGATTGTGCTCCTGCCTGCCCTGAACCCAGCTTGTTCCCCTGCAAGGTGTTCTTCTGCCTCCTTATTGAGTCGATTCAAAATAACTTTGAGCATGATCTTGTTGGCGTGGCTGATGAGGCTGATTGTTCTATAGTTTTGGCATTGGCGTAAATTCCCCTTCTTGGGCAGGGGTATGATGAGTGATTGTGTCCATTCTGTTGGCCACTGTTTTGTCTCCCAACTCTTCTGACAGATAGTTGTATCATGTGTGATGACTGTTTCGCCACCATGCTTGAGCAGCTCTGCTGGTATGTTGTCTGCTCCTGGGGACTTTCCTACTGGTAAACTGCGGATGGCTTCTTCCACTTCTTCCCTCAGTATAGGTAATGGCGAGGGTACTCTTGATGTTGCTGCTTCCTCTTCTATTATGCTCTTGTCAGGTTGTATTGGGTAGTTGCACAGTTCTTGACAATACTCAGACCACCTGTTCAATGCAGCTGAGCTTTCTGTGAGGAGGTTTCCGGAGCTGTCTTCAATGACTGATGATTTGGTTTGAAGTGGTTTTGTGAGTTTCTTCAGGGTGTCGTATGCCTTTTTACTGTTGCCCACTTTCATGCTATTTTCGATCTCATCACATTGATCACTGATCCACTTCTCTCTGGCCTTTAACATTGACTTCTTCACAAGATTGTTGGCCTCCCGGTATTCTTTAGGGTTGGAAGACCTGGTTGGTTTCAATGCTCTTCTTGTATCGCAGAGGTCCAAGATGTCATTGGTACTCCATGGCTGGTGTTTATTCCTCTGACGACCGAGTACCTCCTCTGCTGTTTCTCGGACTGCCTCATTAAAGTTGTTGGTGAGGTCATTGATGTCATTGTCCAGGAGGGTTAATGCCGCAAAACGTCCGCCAAGCTTAGCTTGGAAGATCTCCTCGACATCTGGATCTTTCAGTTTGTCCACGTCAAATTTGATACGTGGGTTTGCAGGCTGTTTGTTTTTCTTCAGCTTCATTTTGAATACCAGCAGCACAAGGTCGTGGTCACTGCCTATGTCAGCTCCAGAGTAGGTTCTTGTTCTGGCTCTGTTGATGCTGGATTTGAAGCGCCGTGGTGTTAAGATAAAATCTACTTGGTTATGGATTTTGCCGTTTGGCGCATGCCAGGTTGTCCTCCTTGACTGCTTGTGGGGATAGAGGGTATTGGCAATGGTAAGTCTGTGGGTGCAGGCAAACTCCAGCAGACATAGTCCCCTGTCATTGGTCTCTCCAGTTCCAAACTGACCAACTGTTCCGGCCCATTGGTTGTAAGAATCAGGACCTACTTTGGCGTTAAAATCCCCTTGGATGATGATGATGTCCATCTTGGGTATTTTCATAATGGTCTCTTCAAGATCTTCGTAAAATTCTTCTACTTCTTCATCTGCATGGTCAGATGATGGTGCATAGATTTGTATGATGGTGATGTTCTTGGGCTTGGCCGATACCCGGATGCTGATAATCCTGCTGGAAGCTGTGTACAGCTGATAATGCACCCCACTACTTCCTTTCTGACAATAAATGCCACTCCATGTTGGTGATGTTTCTCTTGGCCACTGTACCAGATCTTGTTGCCTTCTTCAGTCAATGTCTCACCAAATCCTCACCAAATGAGAATATCATGGACTGAAAAGAAGTCAAACGAAGAAGTAATGGAAATGGCCGGGTACAAAAGATCCCTACTCAAAACCATCAGAAAAAGACAACTACAATTTTTGGGGCACATAAACAGAGCTGATGGAATAGAAAAGCAAATATTGTGTGGAAAGATTTGTGGTACCAAAGACAGAGGAAGACAATGCACAAAATACACAGACAGTATGAATAGCTAAGCAACGAGGAAAGAATCCCCCAACAATGAACTCATCAGGAGAACTGACAACAGAGAGGAATGGAAGGCCATGATCGCTGATGTCTGCAACAGACCTGGCACATGAAGAAGAAGAAGTAGAACTCTCTTGGGGAGTTTTTACACATTTCACTAAGTTCTTCACCATATTTTTTCCATGAAGCCTCCTTTGCTGCTCTCTCCACCTGCTTGCTGTTTCTTCTTGGGAGTCTGTAGTTAACGTAGTCATCTTCTTGATTTGACTTCAACCAGATCTTGAAGAGTCTCTTCTTTTCTTTGATGGCCTCCTTGACTTCTTCATTCCACCATGCTGTTGCCTTTCTGGTTCCATTTCTTTCCTACCTGTTGTCGCATGCCTCTTGCAAGGTGTCCAGGATAGCTGTTTTAAAGGTACTCCAGGCGTCCTCAATATTCATATCTGTAGGGTCCACCCCGTTCAGCTTTTGAGCTACAGTGTTGAGGATGTGGTCCCACACTTCAGCATTTTTTAGCTTTTCATATTGATCCTATCTGCCTGTTTCCTTTTGCCTGGTGTCCTCTTCTCCCGTGTGTTGTGTTTCAGGATGACTGGTCTGTGGTCTGAGTCTAGGACCGCATTTGGAATAGTCCTTGCATCGGTAATGTTGTTTCTCATACCAGTTCTAGTTAGAATGAAGTCAATCTGTGATTTTCATTTGTGTTGTTCCACTTGTACCAGGTGTAGATTTGGCTGGGTCGATGTTGGAAGAAGGTGTTGGTGATCAGTAGTTCATGTTCTGCGCACAGTTCCAGCACATGGTTGCCGTTGTAGTTGCAGGGTGTTGATGGTCTCACTGTGCGGGCCAAGATGCGGTGTCCATGGCGTTCTCCTCTCACCTACTCTGCCGTTGAAGTCTCCCATGACATAAAGATCTTCAGTCATACACCCCGTTGATAAGGTCTGAGAGGTTTCCAAAGAAGTCATCCTTTTTCCTCGTCCGAGTGTGTGTCATTACAAGGCGCATTGATCTGTATGTAGTTTGCATCTTTTTTCCTTGTCTCACTCTGATCTTGATGAGTCTCTCCGAGATGTACTCGGTGTTCAAAATGTTTTTTTGCTTTATTTGGATGCAGAATAAATCCCACACAGTGTACTGCTCTCTGATCTTTGCTCACTCTGCTCTAGATGAGAAAAAAGTCAGAGTCAATTATCTTTGTCCCTGTACCTTTCCTTCTGGTGTCTGCTAAACCCATGATCAAGATTTTGGGTTGGGTCATAAATTCCACTATTTCTGGTTCTTTGTCACATATGCCACAGATGCTCCATGTCCAACCGATTCGCAATTTGAATGTTGTTGTCCTTGTCCATAGCCGGTCCGTTTTCCGTTTTGATCAGTCCATTCATATTTCCTTTGTTTCTCTTGAGCAATTTTTTTTAACCACTAGGGGCTAGCTAGGCCGTCATAGTTTCACCAGAGCCCTGTTAGCCAGCATTACCTCTACGACGGCGAGGATGGGTTGGGCTTTAGGAATATATATGTATATATCTTGTATATATCTCCCCCTAAATTTTTCCTTTGTCTGTCTGCTGCTATGGTTTGCTTCTTTGGGGAAATGGTTCTGTTTTGAGGATGAGAATAATAAAGGTGAAGATTTTTTTTCTTATGATTTATGAGTTTGGAGGGTATATGGGGTAGTACTTAGTTTCCCACACTATTTTTTTCTGAGGTTTTAGTTAAGGTTTGTTTATTATAGTCTTTCTATCTCTGTCTGCTCCTTTCTCCAGTTCTCTTTTTGCCAGGTCGTAATCCCAACCTGACATTACAAATATCTGGTATATTCCTCGATCCTCTTCCTCAGGTCTGTATTTTCACTACAGAGCATGCGAAGTCTGACACCAACATTAAAATTTAATCCTTTAAAAACTGATGGAGGGTGGCAGCTATTTGGTGGCAAGTATGAATAATTGTGCTTGGAATTCACATCCTTAATCATTTTCTTCTTCTTTTAGGCATAAGGCTGGAGATTAAAGGTATTGGGGTATTTAAAACTAGCTTTGCATCCAATTCCCCCATAAATACATCCACATAATGACATGAATGGGCAGGTCCCATAGCTGTACCATGGTTAGGGGAGGCATGTGCTGTACTATTTGTTCCATCTGTATATTGACAGACATTCCTTTTTAAACACAATTTTAATGCATCTAGTATACAGTCTTTAGAAGTAGGAAGAGGGGACAGGTATTTTTCAAGACGTTGCTTCACTGCAGGAATACCCAAGTATTATCTACATTGGGGAATAAGGGTATAACATCACATACAGCTAAAACTGCATCATCTGGTAAAGGAGCCAATTTCTCATTAATCATTAAAACTTTAGATAAACACTCTCCTGGATCCAGAACCTGGAATTATAATTTCTCCCTGAGGTGACTTAGTGCACACTGCACAAACTTGGATACATTTTCTGTGGAGGTTCCACAACCTGTTAGTAGGGGTCGGATAGGGTATGGTTTCCTTTGGTGTGTTTTGTCTAGGAGTTTACATTTTCCTGGTCCTTTGTTCTTAAAATCTGTAACATAGGTTGCTATCTCTTCATTGATATCCCCTTTTGCTAACCATTTAGCTGTCCAGGCTTTTATTTCTTTATTATGTGTGGGATCTTTTTCCAATATATCATAAAAGCTCTTGTTATTTTATTCTTCTAAGATATTAAAATCATCTGTATCTAAACTAGTAATGGCTGTGGTCCCACTTTAACTGGCATATCTGCAGGCTGCATTGTGTGTAACAGGCAGCTTATGGAGTTCTACAAGTGCTTTTCTTTGCTCTCTGGTCAGGTTGTCCTTAATTTGCCTGTGGTTATTTATAGATTTAAAAAAATCCCCTGTGCAAGATTCTATAAAAGCCTCTAATGCAGGGTCTTTCCTAGGGGCATTATTGTTTGTTTATTTATTTATTTATTTATATTCTTATTCTTGTATTTCGATGGGGCACTTATTGAGTGATTATTCCATTATCCTCGAAATAAAAGAATAAAAATTCAGCCTGAGGAAGCTTCAGATAGAAGCAAAATGTTGCTGATGACTAAAATAAAAGGAGAAATGAAGCTGAGCACAGTTGTGTTTTTATTGCCATTTTAATCTCTCTATATGTATATGTATATGTATATATATATATATATATATATATATATAGAGAGAGAGAGAGAGAGAGAGAGAGAGAGAGATAGATAGATAAATAGAATAGATAGATAGATAGATATCGTACCCCACATCAATTTCTCTGTTTATTGAGATGATAAAGTATTGGCATAGGAAATGGAGAGTCCCACTGGGACTCAAATAGAATTTAATAAAAACCGCATACACACAGGGACTGGATGTAAAAAAAAGCACATGAGTGATTATTCCATTATCCTCGAAATAAAGGAATAAATATGAATAAATAGATAAGATTTTAAAAAGTATTTAAATAAGTACATAAATAAATACATAAACCAAGCCACCCATCTCTACACTTTGATAGACTGTGTTTCATCCTGCCTTTGTTTACCTCAAACCTTTTTTATTCTCTTCAATGCTTTCCTAGCCTTTCGGTCAACCATATTCAGAACCACCACCACTTTTCGTGTAAAATCAAAGCACAGCAAAACTAAAAATGTGATAGGCCTAATAGTAGTAGTCCAGTAATGGTACACTTAAAAATGTAAGTTAGGAAACTAATTGCAACAGTTACTTTTGGGGGGCCGATGGTTAGTGTTTATAGTAATAAACAAATACTGAAAAGTTGAGAATGATAAGGCAATGCGTTTGTTTATAGTTTAGACAAATATATGTTATGGCGTTTCTATTTTTAGAACTCCACCATTGTCACCCCAGATATAGCCATGTAACCATTCGTTAGAGAGGTCTTCTTGTGATTCAGTTAAAATAGCATTACTTTGCTTCGTGAATTTGAAAATACGCATATATAGCCGATAAAATGTAATTTAAATAATATGCAATAATATCCTTCCAAACAGTGTTGAAACACACGATTTCAAACATTGTACTCTTGGCCGTTGCTCTTTTTTAAAAATATATTTCTGATCCATTTATTTAGGATGATTTCTCTCTGTCACTTCGCCAAAATCCTACATTTGATACTTTCAAATCCAGCCTCAAGACACAATTATTACCGACATAGGGATAAGTTTTAGGCCCTGTTCTTTTCACTCTTCACACTACCCCACTGTCACATATAATAAACCGTCATCAAATCAACCATCATTTTTACGCAGATGACTTTCAGAGTCAAAGCAGTGTTACTCCTGAAAATATGCCTTCTCTCCTGACAAATATGGCCCACTGCTTTGAAGATATTCAAAACTGTATGACACAGAACAAATTACAGCTAAATGCAGATAAAACCGAAGCCATGCTCGTAGGGACCAAACACAAACTCTCTTCCATTACAGCAGCTTCAATAGAACTCGGCAATACATCAGTCCCTCTATCAACTGTTGTGAAGTATCTAGGTGTTGTTATCGACAACACACACTCTATGCAAAAATTCCTCACCCAGACCTGTCAGTCATGCTACTATCAATTACGGCATATTGGTGCAATTCGAAAGTACCTGTCCACTGATGCAACATCCAAACTTGTCACTTCTCTCATTCTTTCACGTCTGGACTATTGTAATTCTCTTTTGGCTGGTCTTCCAGCATCATCTATCCACTCCCTTCAACGTACACAAAACTCTGCAGCCGTCTCAGAAAGAAAAAATCTGAGCACATTACCCCTCTCTTGCGATCTCTCCACTTGCTACCTGTGTCACAGAGAGTAAATTATAAGATCAGTACCCTCTGTTACAAATGTCCACAAAACTGTACCCTCCTACCTCTGAGAATGTCTTCACCTGTACACTCCTTCACGTTCCCTCCGCTCTGCTGCAGATACCTTGGGCTTACAAATACCTAGATTCAGCCACCATTGTCGGCTGTCGCTCTATGTCTGGTCCATCAATCTGGAATGGCCTCCCTATCTCTCTTCCCCAAAGGCCTTCTTGTGACACTTTTAAATCCAGCCTCAAGACATATTTATTTCAAACCTAATATTTCCCCCATCCTGTTTCATATCAGAACCATCCCACCTTCACTAACCCATGTCCTATCACCATGCTAAAGTATATGGCCTGTGTGTATGTGTGCTTTTGAAAACATTTGTCTTTATTTTATAGATTTTGGTCTGCAGCTACCATGTTTGTAATATCTGTTTATTTAAACTATTGATTGTTTGTCATTGGTTGCATGACTGTGTACGATTAGGTTGAATGCATGCGCTTTGATTTGTCTTTGCAAGATATAGGGCTATATAAGTTCTATTTTTTATTATTTATTATTATTATTATTACTATTATTATTATTATTATTATTATTACTTAGGATCTTCCCCCTTAGTTACACCTCTTATATGTTCCTACTTTCAATAGACATCTCCATCACCCCGCCTAAGTGTGTGTTTGTGTGTGTGTGTGTGTGTGTGTGTGTGTGTGAGAGAGAGAGAGAGAGAGAGAGAGAGAGAGAGAGAGAGAGAGAGAGAGTCACTAAATTTAAACTCTGTAGTTTAAGGGGAAGGAGGGATTGAACAGTCATATGTGTACCAATGATTCTAATGCAAGTGCTATTATTTCTTTGCCTTACAAGACTCAGCACAATACAAATTAAATATATCATATTATCAAAATAACTATATTTTTAGCTCTAAATGCAAGACAAATTCAGTGGTTGTTTTGTTTTCCACTGCATGCACTCACCCACAATAAGTGACATGTTCATTTCTTAGGGTCTTGCATGCTAATGCATGTCTTGAGATCTTCATTGTCTCCAACATCAGCTACTGCTGGTTCCTTGTCCACTTCTTCCATGATGTTGTCAAGAGAATTGTTGAAAGCCTTGGTTGCAATGACTACATTCAAAACAGCATCACCTGTGAAATGTCCCTGAACAGCTCTGGCCCTCCACTTGCCTGTCAACTGTAAGTGCTCAATGGCATTAGGTGAAAATGTCACTTCCAGCCACTGCTGAAGACCAGTTCCTGCCATTAGTCGTCCTATGGAACCCTGTAGTCTCATCTCAGTATCTAAGCCACCTAGTAGTTGGACACTGGAGCAGAGAGGGCTGTCATCTGGTTTACTTGCAACAATGATCCTGGCTTTTCACCACGGAGGTTGATCCAAAGTAACACTTAGTGTTACAATGTTCAGGCTTGCCAATGCTGACAAGAAGTGCAGAGGTGTGAACACACAGCTCCTGTCCCACAGTGGGGTCCATGTCCATCATGGGTAAGAAGGTGAAGCAGCTCTGCATGTCCTGGATAGTAGCTATCACACACTGCCTTCAGAGGTCTGACCAGCCTGGTCGTGGGCAGCGCAGTGGCCACAATACTTTCTACAGAAGGTCCAGAATGGTGTTGACAGCACTGTGGCTTGTTTAAAGAAGACTGAAGTCTCATTTTAGCTGAGAGGCGGACGAACTGAATATTTTTATTGGAATCCTCTCAATGACTTTCACCTACTCAGCAGTTCCTGCAATATCATATTTGGTGGACCTGCTAGTTCTAATGGCAAGAGCGACAGCAGCAATCATTCCATACCATGAAATGTACCAGCGCCCTCTATTGTTAGACGCTGTGCAACAAACAGATCACAGCTGGTTGAAGTCAAGCCTCATGTCTTGCATCAGTGCTGCAGACTGTTCATATCTCTTCACCTCAGCATAGGATGAAGAGAACTCCAGTTTGTTCAAATGGTCAACAAGATATCTGGAGCCAATAATGTGGTGAATTTCCACCCCGACTTCCAACTGCAATTGTGATATCAACTTTTGGTCTTGCTGCTTGGGCAAGACTGGCCAATGGAGGCAATCTTCAGTTTGTGATATATGTTACGAGAAAGAAGTGCGCTGAGGAACAGTGTCACAGATGATGGAGAAAATCGACATTGCTGTACAGGCTAGCCATGTCAGAACTTGATGGGTAATCCTCTTTTGTCATATCCATGGTCTTCATGTCTGACAAGAGGAGAAGGGCAGCTGTTCTGATGATGAGAAGTTTTGTTGTTGTTTTTGTCTTTCTCTTCTTCTCTGGAAAACTCCTGAAGGATTTTCTCTGCAGTTGACCTAAAAGTTATTTTATTTGCTTTCCCTGTAATGCATGTGACAAGTATTGATTCTCCAAACTGTTTTTCTAACTTTTGCCATAGATGTTTTTCAGTTTAAGATTTTTTTTTCAATTCCAGCTTCTTGAAGAATGTCTTGCATTTTCTGCCTGAGATCTGAAAGAGTGATTTGTTCATTATCGTTTTCTTCTAAAAACTGCACTACCTTCAAGAAGGCTTCTGTTTGGTCTTCATCAGCTGATCTTCCCTACTATTTTACAACTAATCTGACTGGTGCTGTTACAGGCAAATCAGTTTGCTGTCCTGGGCATGCAGCCGAAAAACGCCAGAATTTACTGCTTGTGAACAATTCCCTGTTAGACACCTAAATGATAAAAGGGTCCCAGATTGAAACTGTTTTAATCTTTAATCTAAACTTTGACAAAATCTAATCATTGTCCCTCTATCTAGCTGTTTGTCGTAATTGAAAACATATTTTTTGCATGTTAATTTCAGTTCATAAGTATCATGTACTCCATGGATTATATTGCATATGGAATAATTGTTCACATACACACACAATCACACACACAAGCACACACACACAACACACACACACACACACACACACGCACACCACACACACACACACACACACACACACACTGCATGCCACATAAAGTAAACCACGTTCTTACTATCAGTTTCTGAACACAGTGTACCACAACTTTTTTAAAAAAATGGTACAGACCCTGAAACCCATTTTGCCTGCAATCACTAATGTTTCATTCATATGAAATACTGTATCAGTTTCAACATCGAGGGGGTACTTGAACGGATTAATTAGACAAAACTATCGCTAAAATGCTGTGCAGAATGTCTAATTCTAAACACTACTTTTGAAGTCTTAGCCTACCAGCTACATCTGTATGCCTAGCAGACAACATAACATAGTCTATCACCATGCTGTGGACCTGTAATTCATAAACTCTGCAGGTAGGCTAGTGTTACTCAGTTCTTGTCTTGGGTATGGGTGAGTGGGTGTTACTCAACTATATCTGAGGTAAGGCGAGAAGGCTGGACTAAAGTGTGTATATTCGGGAAAATTTTTTATCTTTTATTTAATTTTAGTGCATTTTCCCGGGCCTCAACTTTGTCAGCTTTGGATATGTTATTACCTACAATATTTAGAATAGGATGAAACACCAAAAAAAACTGTTGCAATTTTTTCCTTGGCAATATCGTTCCAGTACTGGACTATAGGATGAGAAGTGATTTAGCCTTAATCTGTAGTAGGGTATGAGAAGTGATTTAGCCTTAATCTGTAGTAGGCCTAGTACAACTAAGCCATTTGTCACTTTGCACGCATGCGCAGTAAGGTTATGTCGGGAGAACAAGGCAGGCCTACGTGAAGGAGAGTGTCAACAACTTGAGAACATTAGGGAAAATTAATTTCTATGGATAAAAAAACTGGAGAAACGCCTTCGAGATTCGCCATCAATTCTATTTTGCAGGCGATCACTCACGTGCGCAGGCGAAAAGCACGCCCGGATCTCGCAGAAATTTGCCGTCAATTAAAAAGACTTCAAAATTGGACGCCACAAGAAACTAAACGCTGTGTTGATGAGCTTTTGGATTTGGGAATTATTTTGCGAGTGGAGTACAAAAATAACTTTTCCTATCGTGATCCTGCAGATCTACAAAGAGGCCACGTGTCTGGTACCATCAGCAACTCCGAGGGTTTAGTGGAAAGGCTTCAGTCAGCGATTGACGGTGCCATTAAAATGAACCAGACCATCGGACATGATATTGCCGGCGCTTCCCACGGCCGCGACGGTGACTTCAACGCGAATACAGAGACGGGTGCATCAGTGGAAGAAATTGAAGAATGGTTGAACAGAGAACAGTTAACGAGAAACGATACCTGTATGCTGAGAGGGAATTGTTTAAAAGAGGTGTTGGAAAGTGAAGTTAGCCGCGCGACTGTGATGAAGAGACGAGTGGATAACGTGTTTCGATACAGTGTTGGCTCTCGTGTGACTGTATCACAGTACAGAGATTCTTCCTCAAGTAGTGTGTCTGATCAGACTGAAGCAGAACAGATGCAGGAGATCCAGATTGAAGAAAACGTTCAACCAAGCGAACCGGCTGCAAGTGCAGCAAATGCATGTGATAAAAGACAGCGGCCTCCCTCAAATCGCAAAGTAAGTAGCCTAACACAACAGTGCATCCTACGTGCTCTACAACTTTGCAATCAGCAGTTAAGTGCAGAAAGATTGTAACCTATGGGTTATATTATCTTCATCAGAACTCTTGTACTAGTAGCAGTGCAGTAGTAGTATGAGTATGATGAGTGAGAAATTAATCTTTGTTTTAATTTTTAAAATAAATCAATTGTTTTCCAGATTAACTAGTAATGATCTGTGTGATATCTTTGAAGGGTGTACATAGTGAGTGGGAGTGCATACATATTATGCCATTTCTGACTGAAACTAAGGAAAGTTTTGAAGAAAAAAAAAAGAAACTTAGAAAAAAAGGCTTGAACTTGAACTGTGGAAGGTGAATGAAAAGAAAGAAACCAAAGTGGATCAAAGGTAACATACCTACCTAGAAAGCCATAAGTCCAAGTCAGAAGTGTGTGGTGGTTCAATCCCCGTTCAAACCCAAAACTACTTCACCATCCATTAGATCAGGAGGCACCGTAGTCAAGTGGTTTAGGCGGTCAACTCGTGATCCAGAGGTCTCGGGTTTGATCCCCGCTTGGCTCGGTGTTGTGCCCTTGGGAAAGACACTTTACTCCTATTTTCCTCACTCCACCCAGGTGTACAAATGGGTACCAGCTCTGCTGGGGAAGTATCTGGCGACAGACTAGCGTCCTGTCACAGGGGTGGTGAAAAACCATCAGTTCGCTTAACGCTACAGAAACCGGGATAAGCTCCAGCCCTATGGGCCTTCTGGCTCGAAAGAACATACTACTACTTATCCATTAGATCATGAGTGGTGGTCTGGATGCTAGTCTTTCAGATAAGACAATAAATCAAGGCCCTGTGTATTAAACATACTTATTCAACGTACGTAAAAGAACCCATGCAACAAGATAGTTGTCCCTGGCAAAATTCTGTAGAAAAACGCCAGTCTAATACTAGTAATAGGGAAACAGTTGCAGACAGGAAAAGAATTTTTTTTTAAAAGAAAAAAAAGGTGGCGCTGCTGTCGAGGCAGTGCGCTCTCCCCGGGGAGAACAGCCTGAATTGCATGCAGAGAAATCTGCCATGACTTAACCTCTTAGTTACTGCTGAGTGCAAGTATATCCTATATGCTGGGGAATACAATTCTATGTATTGTAATACTTACCTATTACTCAGAAATTACTATTTGATTTTGAATAACCTGATATTCTGCCAAATGACAGTATATATATCGTAGATTGCTTTCAGGCAAGCTCAAAGTAGTTAACATGAGATTTCACTACAAAAATTATTTTTTAAATGTTAAAAAAAGAGCATTAGATAATAATACACTTTCTTCATCACCACTGTCATTCTGAGTACACTCCACCCCCTCCATCTCAGTAGCATCACATATAAATCGTGGCAAAATCTCAGTTGTTTTCTTTTCATCGTAACTATCTGAGTATCTCCTGAATCACATAGGATTGTTTTCATCACTGTCAGGATTATCTAACATTTTATATTTTTTGCTACTTCTTCAGCTGTGTAAAGTAATTGATGCATTCACCTAGAAGAGTCAACCATTTTGAACAAGAACAGTCCAAGCAGTCATGCAAAAAACCCACAAAATATGAGCTAAAAAAATGATCAATTTGGCCATGTTTTTTGCAGCTGTATGTTGCCAAGCAGTCATAACATAAGTTATGCCAGTAAAGTCATGCTGAAAGTGATCCTAAACAGGCTGAAACCACAGGCAGAAGAGATCATCGCCGAAGAGCAGGCCGGTTTCCGCCCAAATAGAAGCACCACAGAACAGATATTCAACCTGAGGGTTCTGTATGAGAAATACAGCCAGCATCAAGAAGACATCTTCTATGTCTTCATTGATTTTAAGAAGGCCTTCGATAGAGTATGGCATGACGCTCTGTGGGCCACCATGAACAAATTCAACATTGGCCAGAAGCTGATTCACACCATCAAGGAACTCTACTCAAAGGCCACCAGTGCAGTACTTGTACAGGGCAGGGTAGGGGAATGGTTCCGTAACTCAGTTGGGGTCCGACAGGGATGTCTGCTGTCGCCAACACTTTTTAACATTTTCCTTAAACGCATCATGACTGACGCCTTGGAAGACCACACAGGCACAGTCAGCATTGGAGGGCGAACAATCACCAACCTCAGGTTTGCCGATGACATTGACGGTCTGGCAGGAAATGAAGAGGAACTGGCCAACCTAGTGAAGCAACTGGATGAAATATCCTCACGATCTCTATCTATCTATCTATCTGTCCCGTAGTCTGACAACCGTGGGGGCACCCTCAAAGACTCAACAACCAGTTCCCTCCATTCCTCTCTCTGTTCTGCCTTTCTCAGGGTTTTGTTGAGTTCTAGGCCTGTCCATTCGCTGATGTTATCCTCCCAGCTCTTCTTTGGTCTGCCTCTTCTTCTTCCTCCTTGGACAGTGCCTTGTAAAATTGTCTTTGCAAGTCCTTTGGATCTTGTGACATGCCCATACCATTTAAGTTTACGCTTTTTCACAATTGTTAGAAGGTTCTCATAGGGTCCAATGGTTTGCTGGATTCTGTTATGCGATACGGCATGGAAATCAGCGCCGAGAAAACCAAGCTCATGTCAAACAGTGCACAGCCAATCACCACCAAGATCACTCTCAGCGGAAAAGAACTGGAGACAGTTGACCATTTCAAGTACCTTAAAGCCATCATAAGTGAGGAAGGATCGAAGACCGAAATCCTAGCAAGAGCTGCACAAACAGCAGCAGCAATGGCAAGACTGAAGACCATATGGAGAGACAGAAACATCCCTCTCGGAACCAAGGTAAAGTTACTAAACGCGCTAGTCATCTCAATCATGCTTTATGCATGTGAGGCATGGACACTGAACGCAGACCTACAAAGGAGGATCCAAGCAGTAAAAATCAGATGCCTCAGAAGGGAGCATCTCATACAAGGACCGTGTCACCAACAATGAAGTCCGCAGAAAGATCACTCAACGAGTGCAGGACTATGAAGACCTACTGACCACGGTGAAAAAGAGGAAACTCAGATGGTATGGGCACGTAACACGCTCAGAAGGACTTGCAAAGACCATCCTGCAAGGAACAGTCCAGGGGAAGAGAAGACAGGGCAGACAGAGGAGAAAGTGGGCTGACGACATCCGTGATTGGACAGGGAAGGACTTCATTGTCACCCAGGCACTTGCCCACGACCGCGCTAAGTGGAGCCAGTTGGTCCACCATTCGTCCACCATGCAGCGCCCCTACGACCCTGGCGGGTTACAGGACCAGTAACAGTAAATGTTGCCAAGCAACAGGAGAGTGATCTCCACTGATTTTGAAGTTCTTTCCCTATAATTGTAGTCGAGGAAGTTGGCTTGTTTACATCAGTTCGAAATCCTAGAAATTTTCAGGGTTATTGGCGTATGCGGTATAGAGTGCAGATTTTGTCCTGGAAAATTTCCGGGGTGGGGCAGTCAAGTGATTAAAGTAGTATAAAATGAAATGAAATGACAAAATATATGATACCATCATATTCATAGTGAACTTGCCGCTATGGCGCAGTGGTTAGTGCCTTGGGTTACAGACCGGAAGGTGCAGGTTCATACGCCATAAGATTGAGTCATAGGGATTTTTGTTTGGACTCCAGCCAGCTTCTGTGTATTTAGAGTGAGTTTGCTGTAAGCTCATTGAGAAGACTGGGACCAGTTGAGCTTTTATCCACTTTATGAATTGTGTGATTTTGAGAGTAGTGCCCTTATTAAATTATTTACCTGACCAACAGTCAACACTGTAGGTGTCTGTATCTGTTGTCCGTGGTTGATGGAGGGATATATAGGAAGCGTAGAGAAAACCCTGTCAAGAAGTCTCAAAGCACATGCTCAAGATTCTATAGCAGTATCATTACATCATCCTCATGATCATTGGTCATAATTAATTTCGTTTTGGATGGCCCATTTGCTCTGGTCTGATGGTGACCTCACTTTCAGTTCCCCGTATAAATAATATACTTCTCTGCCTTTGATGAGTTTGTGTCAAATGACGTTTTCAGGGTTGGAGGTTCGTGGGAGAAGATCATTGGGGGGATGTTACTGAGGCTGCCTCCGTGACTGAGCTATTAGTATTAAAAAAAATTATTACGGTGTCAGTGGGGGCCTTAGTAGGTGATTTCCTGCATGATAATTGATATGTTAGCATAGAACAGGCACCACTGAACACCACCAAAGTGACCCAGCAGCAGCACAGGGTCCTTCTGGCTGGTGGCCCTGTCAGGATGTGACACCAGTGTGCTCTATGTGGACTTCTGATCCTGAGGATGTGACATTATATAACAAATCTAGGTATGGCTGTTGTGAGGATGTTGAAATGAGCAGCATGGGAACAGTAGGAGTACTTAGGACAGAATGTTGCAGAAGATAAGGCACCCCCCCCCCCAAAAAAAAAAAAAAAAAAAGAAGAAAAAAGTTAAATATAATATGCGTAGCACAAGTAACAATTTATGATGATAATGTTTACTCTCTGGCAGTGTTATGGTGATAACAGTGAAGTTAACCATTTATTTGTTGACAGATTGGATCTATTTTTCTCTTCTTTTTTTCAGAGAACTTTGAAGTACAGAGAAGAGATATATGAGCTGCCACCAGTCAAGAAAAATCGCAAGCAGCCCCAAGCATTCTCTCAGAACCAGAATTCGGCAACAGCTGTTGTCGCACCAAACCAGAGTGATGCCAAGAGCATGGAGGAAGCCCCTGTAGCACCAGAGTTTCGCCTGGCAACCATGTTCCGGCGATGCAACGAAATTCATCAGACAGAGAAACCTAGCAGGCATGCAGGACAGGAGAGCGAGATGCTGAAGTGCTGTGGATGTAAAATGACCGGTAAGCAGTGCTCTTGTGCTGTCTGTCTGACACATCTCACTTATAGTATACCAGGTATAGTATGTTGTTCCCAGTCCAAGGAAAATCAAAACCAAATGTTTCGTAACTCCACCATCATTCACTGGCAAGGGAGAAACCGGCAGCATGTATTTGTTATCTAATTCTAGTCATTGAACATTTTATTTCTAACCAGATACTTCAGGAGTTCTTCTAGTTCCATCTAGCTTGTCTATGTATATAGCTCATGAGGCATATGTATACAGCCTACATCATATATGGGTTATTCTCAGAAACGTGAGGTTTTTGTGACATAGACCTTGAAAAAAACCAACATCATTGGAAGTTTATGCCTTTTTGTCATATTTTAGAGTACTCTATCATAATCTGCATTCTTTTGAAAAAATTATGAATTATTAATTGGTTTTCTTGTATTTGATGAATTAAAGTTCTATTTTTAAGCATGTTGTGGTTGTGACATGGAAACCAAAAGTAGCACAAAGAAATCTTTTTACTCAGAATATTAAACAAAAAACACTCCAAAATGCTGTTGTTTTCATTTATCAAACAAATCTAACATTTGGAATTATGATAATCACTGACAAAGAATTTTTTTTGCTTTTTTATGACAGTTTGGTACCCCCAGATTTAAAGTTGCTTTGGGGTGTTTTTTGCTAGTGACCACAGAAGCACCACAAATTAGCCTGAACTTTATCCACAGAATCATATCGATAAAACAACAATTTTCTTTACACAAGAATGGAAGCTATTTCAAATTTGTCCGTCACCGATCCATCAAATTCCGAATCCTTTGGGGCACCTTCGAAGATTTGTCAACCACCTTTCTCCAGTCCTCTTGTCTCTCAGCTGCCCTCAGGGTGTCTCTCAGCTCCATGTCTGTCCACTCTCGAATGTTGTCCTCCCATCTCTTCCTTTATCAGCCTCTTCTTCTTCCTCCCCTCACTGTGCCTTGTAGGATCATTTTAGCAAGACCAGAGGAGCGTGTGACATGACCAAACCACTTCAGTTTCGTTGTCCGACGTGTGTTTGAAGGTCAGTATAGGGCCCGATTTCATTGCAGATGCATCTCTTGACTTCTTCATTCGTGATGTGGTCTTTGTACGAGATGCCTAAGAGTCTTTGGAAGCACCTCATTTCTACAGCTCTTATTCCTCTCTCTAAGTCCGCTGTGAGGGTCCATGATTCACATGCATATAAGAAGATTGACATGACCAGAGAGCGCATCAGTCTGATTTTAGAACTGATGGCAATTTTTCTGTTGCTCCAGATGGGTTTGAGTTTGGTCATTGCGGCTGTCACGATAGATCCCAGATATTTGAATCTGTGAACATTTTCAAGTTTCTGGTCTTTGATTTTGATTTCTGAGGTGAAGTTGCTGTTTGTCATCACTTTTGTTTTTTCACGCTGATTTCCATACCAAATTTTGTTGATTTTTCTTCCATGCGGTTCACTAAGTCTGTTAGTTCTTGCTCGTGGCCAGCTAATCCGTCAATATCATCAGCGAAGTGCAAGTTTGTGATTGTTCGCCCTCCAATACTCACTGTTCCCTCATGTTCTTCTAATGCTTCTTCCATGATTCTCTCAAGAAATAGATTGAAGAGAGATGGGGAGAGCAGGCAGCCATGGCACACACCGTCGTCCAAAACCAATCACCTATGTAGTTGTTGTGAAACACTGCACCTGTTGCATTCTCATAGAGGCTCTGTACGACTTTGATTAGGTTGGCATTGATGTTGTAGAGATTCATAGTTGCCCACAGTGCAGCGTGCCAAACTCTGTCAAATGCTTTCTTAGAATCAATAAAGACATGGTAGAGGTCCTGTTGATGCTGGAGATATGTTTCCATTGTGAGTCTTATGTTGAAGATCTGCTCTGGTGTACTGCGTCCAGGTCTGAAACCAGCTTACTCTGCGATGATTCTTTCAGCCTGTGGTTTGAGCCTGTTCAGTAAGATCTTCAACATCACTTTACTTGGGTGACTGATGAGACTAATGGTGCGGTAGTTCTGGCATTGTTGGAGGTTGCCTTTTTTAGGAAGTGTAATTATAAGGGATTGTGTCCATGCTTTTGGCCATACTCCAGTCTGCCAGATCTTGTTGCAGATTCAATGGAGTACATCTATATATATCAAATTAATGCATTATAAAAGTAATTTGTTGCGGTTGTGACATGGAAATCACACCCCTCAAAATCACAAATCATGAAAGTGTATCAATTTAAACATAAATTTAAACAAAATACACCAACTGAAATTGGAAACAATGCATTCTTGTAACATTATTCATACTGATTTATCATTTTATAGAGATATATTACGGTTGGGACATTATTGGACTAGGAGAAGTGAGATGGACAGGATTTGGCGAGACATTGACTGAAGAAGGCAACAAGATCTGGTACTGTGGCCAAGAGAAACATCACCAACATGGAGTGGCATTTATTGTCAGAAAGGAAGTAGTGGGGTGCATTATCAGCTGTACACCGGCTTCCAGCAGGATTATCAGCATCCGGGTGTCGGCCAAGCCAAGAACATCACCATCATACAAACTATGCACCATCATCTGACCATACAGATGAAAGAAGTAGAAGAATTTTATAAGATCTGAAAATGACCATTAAGAAAATACCCAAGAAGGACATCATCATCATCCAAGGGGATTTTAAACGCCAAAGTAGGTCCTGACTCTTACAACCAATGGGCCGAACAGTTGGTCAGTTTGGAACTGGGAACCCAAAGACAGGGACTACTCTGCTGGAGTTTGCCTGCACCCACAGACTTACCATTGCCAATACCCTCTATCCCCCACAAGCAGTCAATGGAGGACAACCGGCATGGCCCAAAACGGCAAATCCATAACCAAATAGATTTTATCTTAACACCACGGCGCTTCAAATCCAGCATCAACAGAGCCAGAACAAGAACCTACCCTGGAGCTGACATAGGCAGTGACCACGACCTTGTCTGCTGGTATTCAAAATGAAGCTGAAGAAAAACAAACAGCCCCGCAAACCCACTTTTCAAATTTTACTGGACAAACAAAAAATCCAGATGTCGAGGAGATCTTCCAAGCTAAGCTTGGCGGGCGTTTGCGGCATTAACCCTCCTGGACAATGACATCAATGAAACCTCAACCAACAAAATTCAATGAGGCAGTCCGAGAAACAGCAGAGGAGGTACTCGGTCGCAGAGGAATAAACACCACCATGGACTACCAATGACATCTTGGGCCTCTGCGATACAAGAAGAGCACTGAAACCAACCAGGTCTTCCAACCCTAAAGAATACCGGGAGGCCAACAATCTCGTGAAGAAGTCAATGTTAAAGGCCAAGAGAAGTGGATCAGTGATCAATGTGATGAATCGAAAAAACATGAAAGTGGGGAACAGTAAAAAGGCATACGACACCCTGAAAAAACTCAAAAAAAACCACTCAAACCAAATCATTATCATTGAAGACAGCCCGGGAAACCTCCTCAAGAAAGCTCAGCTGCATTAAAAGGGTGTCTGAATATGTCAAGACTGTACAACTACCCAAACAACCTGACAACATAATAAAAGAAAAAGCCAACATCAAGACCCCCTCCCCTTACCTATACTGAGGAAAAAAGGGAAGAAGCCCCCGCACTTACCAGTAGGAAAGTCCCCAGGAGCAACAAAACCCAGCAACTCCCAAAGCATGGGGCGAAACACATCACATATGTTACCTATCTCAAAATTTGGGAGCCAAAACGTGGCCAACAACGGACACAATCCTCATCAAAAACCCCTGCCCAAAAGGGGAATTTACCCCAAATGCCAAAACTATAGAAAAATCAGCCTCACACCACACCCAAAGATCATGCTCAATTATTTTGAATCCCAAAAAGGGGGCAGAAGAACCCCTTGCAGGGGAAAAAGCGGGGTTCGGGGCGGGCAGGAGCAAAATCGAACAATTTTTAACGCCACACATAAAGGGAAAAAACATCTTCAACTCAGAGAACCCCTTTCCAAACTTCATCGATTTCAAGAAGCTTTTACAGAGATGGCACGAAGGCCTGTGGCAGTCTCAGAAGTTTGGCTTGAAAAGGATAGTCAACCTTCAAGCCTATACAACCCGCAAGCAGGCACCCTTTCTAACAATCAGGTCGGAGATACTTAAAAACCCACAGTTGGGTCCACAAGGATCCTGTTTCCCCTCCTTTTCAATCTGTTCTTGGAAAACATCAAAAAGGACCCCCATGACTCCACCCTACATCTCCATTGGGGGCGACCCCTCAACAATTTACGTTTGCCGATGACATTGACCTCATGGGCGAAGTAACACGGGCGCAAGATCTTACCCCAATTTGAGAACAGAGCGGGAGCAAGGGAGGAGGTGACTGGGAAAAAAGTAAAGTACTTGTGAACAGCCGAGCAATGCCACCGCAAAATTTTACATGAACCCAACAAGGGGTGAGGAAAATTTTTTAAATCCCTGGGGCGCTACCTCACAAAGGACGGGCAAACGACGACAGAAATCAAAGTAAAACCATGGCAAATCTTCCATGACAAAACCCCACCATATGGAAAAGAAAGAGATCTTCCCAACAAACAAAAGCTCTACAAACCCAAATTTCAGTCGATCCTCTGTAGGGAAGTGAACCTGGACATTGACTGCGAAACAGCAAAGCGAACCCATAAATTCAAAACAAAATCCCAAGAAAACACGGGCAATCCTGGAGAAAAACGAAAGACCAACAAATTTGTCAAATCAAAACACGGCGGCAGCCACGGAACCCCTTCTCACCATCTCAAGAAAAAAACGACGGGTTGGGCCACTCACCCGCCAAAACACTCTCCCAAAAAACAACTGCAGGAACACTCGAAGGGGGCAGAAGGGGGGGGAAGACAGAACAAGTCAGGGATGGACAAATCAGAAATGGACCGGGAAGAATGACCGCAACTAAGCCAAAAGCCAGGACCGAGATGGATGGGGGACTTACCACGGCTCGTCTTTCAGTCTCCCCCACGACCGCCAAGGTCAGGGGCTGAGATATGATGAATTAGGGTTTTGACAGGAAACCCCCAAAAAACCCCCAAAAAAAATCATAAAATGTACAATTTAAATAAAAATTGAATAAACACATCATCTTTAAATTAGAAACAGTCATTCTTTTTAATTTTTAAAAATACTTTGAATTTAAAATGTTTTATTATTTTAGCTTGGGGACATGATATAATATCCAAACTTTATCACTTTGATTTTTAAATGCAGACGACTCTCAATTCTTACAGTGAAACCCCAAAAATCTCCTTCCTCTTGACAAATATCCTACTGCCTTCAAATTCCAAAATTGATGTGAAGAGAAACAAGTTACAGCAAATCAGATAAAACCAAAAGCCCAAATTTTGGAGAAGAAAAATTTACATTAAAATGCAGATAAAACCAAAACCATGCTTATAGAACCAAACACAAATCTCTTCCACACAACAGCTTCAAAATTCGCAATACCCGCCCCCTCTATCCACTGTAGTGAAAAACTGGGGATTATCAAACCCCCCTCCATAAAAAATTCATCACCCAAACCTCCCGTCGTCCCTAAAAAATTAGGCGCATTAGACTGATTAGTGATTCAAAAGTATCTGTCCCGATCAACATCCAAACAGTCTGTCTCATTCTCTCACATCGGGCACTGCAATTCTCTTCGGCTGTCTCCATATCACTACCCCCCTCTTAAACGATACAAAACCTGCCTCGACATCCTCATAAGAAAAAATCTGCACATACTCCTCTCTTGCGATCTCCCATTTGCGCCTGTGCCACGATGAAATATGATCTTCCCTTCTGTTCAAATGTCTCCACAAAAAACCTCCTTCCACCTCTTAAATGTCTTCACTTGTACACTCCTTCTCGTTCCCTCCCCTGCTCAAACCTTTTTTTAAAATCCCAATTCCAGCCCTGTGGCCGCACCTTTTCTTTTTCTGGAATCCTCCCCTCTCTCTCCGAAAAAACCATTTAATGCTTTTTAAACCCACCCTAAAACACATTTTTAAAACCTAAATTCTACCCTCTTGTTTCATCTTTTTTCTGCCTTCCCCAAAAACCCAAACCCCCCCCCTCCCCCCTCACCTGTCGAGTTAAAACCTTTTGGTTGTGTGGGTACAACCTTTGTGTGTGGGGGCGCGCGTTTGTGTGTTTACATTGAATTTATAATTTAAACATTAATTATCGTGTGTGGGTTTACATTGAATTTGTAAAAATCTTTTAATTGAACGCTGAAATGGAAACTAATAATGAAAGCGCTTGATTTTTTTTTTTGCAAAAATACGCGAAATTAATTTCCCATGTATTATATCTTTATTATTTTATTTCAAAAATACAACCACCCCATTTCTCTCACTGACTTATCGATCATTAAAATTTAATGTAAAAAAAAACCATACCAATGCTTTACATCAAGTAAAAAAAGTTTTTTTTTTTTAAATAAAAAGAAAAAAATCATATTCTTTAATTTTTTTAAAATTCTTTTTAGTAAAACAAAAAAAAATGTTGAAAAATTTTTTTAGGATCTCATTGATTTCAAATCATCCCTTGCTTTTTTTTGTTTGCCTTCTAACTTTTTGAATAACAAATAACTAATTATTTCTTCTCATTTTTTTTTTTAAAACGGGCAATTGAATTCTTTTATTTTTAAGGGGAAAAAAATCCTTCCACAGTCCGCATTTGCCATGCTTTTTTTCCACCAGCAGCCTTTTTTGTCCCCCACTAAAATGAACTAACAAATTTTAAATTGATTTAGGACTGTTTAAAAATTCTCTCCTCACACATGCTTGCACACACACACACACACACACGTATTTGCTGTTATTGTAACATTTTTTTAAAAAATGTCCCTAATCACATGCATCCTATGACATTTTACACCCTGCCACCTTTTTAAGACTACTTTTCTTAGGCACTGCCTTCTTTTTTAAAATGTACCCCACTCAAAACTTCCCTTTAAATTTTTGTTTTGTGTGTGACCTGTGAGAGAAGAAGAGAGAGAGGGGAGAGAGGAATGAAAGGGAGAGGAGAGAGAAGAAGCAACAAAATAAAAGAAATTTACTTGTTTTTGGGATTTTTGTTTTTGGGTCTGAACTAAAGAGAGAGTTTTGTGGGGCGGAAGTATGTGCGCACGCGTGTGTTTTGTCTTTTTAATTAAAAATCTGTTCACTCAAGGGATATTTAACCCAAAAATAAATGTACAAATAGGAAAAACGTTTGTGAAAGGTTGAGTGCTGCGTGTGGGGTCACCTGTGTGTGTTGTTTAACGGTTTTTTGTCAGTGAGTATGTTTTTGTGCGTGTGCCATTATGTTGCAAGCGGGGTGTTTTTTGGGTGTAACACCACAAGAAAATTTTTTTGCATGTGAAAATTTCTTTTTTTGCTCAATAAATGTTGACTTATTTTTTCCGAAAAGGCTTCATGGTTTTTTGTCATAACCCAAATTTTACTGATGTTGTTGCTTTTTTTGTCAATTTTCTCAGTTTTGTTATTTTTTTTGTTTTAAAAAGCTTGCTTGCACATTTTAAGAGAATCGTTTCCTATTTTACAAAGGGAAAAAAAAAGAAAAAAACAAAACAAAAAAGCCCCTCCTCATATGGGTTTTTTATCAAACTGATCACGGGCCTGTAAATTTCAAGAGTTTGAAAACGTTAACTTAGGGCTTCCCCAAACCATTTAAAAGTATTTCCAAGAAGGAATTTTTATTTTAACATATTGTTTATTCAAATTTTAACCAAAATTAATGGAAAAACGGAAAGTTTTTGGAACCGAAAAAACCCTTTGAACTTTAGCAAAAAATAAGTGGAAAAAAGGTGATGTTTTGTCGAAAGAAACAACGAGTGGGGCAAACCCCCCGAAAACAAACAAAACGATCAGGAAAAACCAGGGTTCACAGAGATCAAAAATTAACAAAACCATAATCACTCCTTTTTTTTCACCAAAAACTTTGGGAAAAACAAAGGTTTAGCCAAATCAAAGGCGAAAAAAACTATTTTTTAAAAAAAAAAGTAAAAGGGGGGGGGGGGGGGGGGGGGGGGGGGGAAAAAAAAAAATTTTGGGTTTGGGGGTTTGGAAAAATAAAACAAAAAAAAATTTTTGGGTAAGCCTGACTAAGTTGAGAAAAAATAAACCCCCTATTTGGGGTCTCAAAAGTGGTTAAAAACACAGTTCAGTCAACAAAAACCCAAAAATACACAAAAAATGAAAATAAAATTTTGTCAAAAATTTCAAAAAACCATTTAACCTTAAAAGAAAAAAAAATTAAAACTTCAAAAAGAATTTTTCGGTCCCTCAAAAAATTTTAAATTTTTTTTTATGTCCCCCAACCCAAAAAGGCAAAAACAAAAACGGGAAATTTTTAAATTTTGGCAAAAAGTTGTTTAACAACCCCCTTTTCCACAAATTCGTAGATGGCTTTTTTTATTCTTTCCCTAAAAATGGGTCTAAAAAATAACGGAAAAAAGTGCCCCCAGCTAACAAGCCCAAAAAGCTGTTACAAGAAAAGACAAAAATAAGAGAATGAAAAACAGCAATTCCGTGTTTTAATCTTTTTGGTTGTTCTAAGAACTAAACCCTGTAATTTTGTTTTAAGGTTTTTTCCCCCAATATTAAATTTACTCCCCAAACGTTTTGTTGGAGACAGTTAAAATAAATTTTTTTTGACAAGCATATTCACTCATTAAAACCAATTTATGTTCGGTCACCGTGCCCCGCAAGCCCCTTTTTTTTTTCCCTCATTTGTTTTGGGATATTTAAAACGCAAAATTGCAGGTTTTCAAAGTTAGTGGTCAAAAAAACGAAAACCCAGTTGGGTTTTCCAATTTTTAGTCAAATCTCAAGGTTTGGGGCACACAATTCCCCCTTTGCACCTTTTTTTGGTATTCTAAGGGGGAATTTTTAACTTTTTTTCTTTTTGAAAACAATCTATTTAAACACTCCAAAAACACAATTTTTGGATGTGTTGTTCCTTTGTTTCCCTTTAAACCTGGGAACCGGAAAACCTATTTTATTTTCCTTCTTCAATTTTCTTATCCCCCAATTTTGCATTTCGCCCCAATGCATTTAAACAAATGTGGTATTGAAAAACGCAAAAGGCACACTTCGGCGTTTATTGGGGACCGGGTGGGGCAAATTTCTCCCCCTGTGGGGTACAAGGGCAGAAAGTTAAAAACGTTTTTTTTTTTACCCTCCCCAAGCAGATTTTCTTTTCCCCTCTTTGTAAAAATTAAATTACTCCTTAAAAATTCTCTTCAAAAGTTCTACTTTAAACAAAAAACCCAATTAATCGTCCTCGTTTCAGATTTTAATGTCCTCTAAAAAGAAAATACCATTTTTTCCCTCACACTGCTACCATTGAAAATCATTCCAGTCACTGGCTGTTATTTCTTCCTTCCCTCCCCACTACACGCATGTTAGTGGTCTAAATTTATCACTGGCACCCTCTGACACCCTCCCTGCATCAGCCCACCAATTGTCAGACACATAGTGTGAAAACCACGAGATCTGTGTGTGTGATGGAAAAGTACTGCCCACATGGGCAGCACCAACTGTCGGCTGTGGTCATATTGGAATCTAGGCCTAGCAGCGGCCACCGTTACTGTCAGCTGTGGTCGTATCAGGGTCAAGATGGTTAAACACAAGTTTATGATTATTTAAACCACAGTTGGCAAAAGCAGAATATTTTTGAAAAGAAAACTGAAAAGATTCCTTCTCCTTTGATAAAAAATGTGGTAGAAGTGAGTAAACTCATCTTGATCAAATGTTGCCGTGCTTTAGCGATCGGTCATGACATGAGAAAACTTAGTAGAAGACAAAGACCAGCACACTAGTATAGCATCGCGATGTTCCTTTGGCGGGAAAAAGTATGTGCCAGAGATATTTTAGGTCAAGGTAAAGTGCCAGCTAAAAATCCCGGTCAGAGAAGGAATGTGCCGAGTTGTGCACCAGATTTACCTCAGCTGGTCATGACGTTAAAAATGGGAAACTATTAATAATCTGGAGTTTCAAGCCATGAATGAGGGTAGGAACGCTGGTTGATCAAAAAGATTGCTTTTATATACTGTTAACTGTTTACTTTATCAGTTGAAGCTATAATGTGTTGATGCTATCCATAGTTTATTTGTGAGGTAATATTTTTATTTTGGGCCTGCCTTTGGAAACCAAGCGTCTCAACCACAACGGGTATTTAATCCACCCTCTGTTTAGTGTTCATGAAAAAGAAATGAAGATGTTTTCTACTTGGAAGCTTGAAACAACATCTGGCATTAATTTAATACAAATTGTGTTTCAAATTAGCAGTCTTTGAAGTCAGAAGAACAATCTGAATAATGTACCCACCATGATGTCACAAATCTGCCATGTTGGAATGAGCACATTTTGTAAAAGAAAATTCAATATTTTTAAAAACAAGCTCAAGTACTGATTAAAACATTTAAATTTTATTTCTTTAATTCACACATAACCAGTAAACAGCATTTACCACAGTTACAAACTAAATTCAGTCAAATGGTAGATGTGTGAAGTAGGTCACTATCATGTCTCACATGTTTCTGAGAATGATCTATATGTATTTATTTATTTTATTTATTATTTATTCTTTTATATCGAAGATAATGGAATAAGCACTTATGTGCTTTTTTACATCTAGTCCCCATGTGTATGCAGTTTTGTAAATTTTGTCATCTGTTCCCATGGGCACACAATGACCTATTCTTTCGAAAAGCGGAACAGGATTTATCATGTGCGCAAGATGTTCTGCATGTGTTCACACACGGGGCCTCAGTTTATAGTCTCATTCGAAGGATATGTGTGTGTGTGTGTGCTGTCGTTTTTGAACATTACAAGTTGATATAGCTTTGACTTGAGGGTGCAGAGTATGCTAATATCAATGTTTATACATTTTATGACATTTTAAATTATTCTAAAATTTAAAAATTGGTAGAAGTAGAACCAAACCAAACAAAAACAAAACACCTCCCCCACACAAAAAAATAAAAGAAAAAGAAAAACAGACCCACAAAACATAACCATTAAAATAAAACACCTTCAAAACCTCACTGTTATATAAGGCAAAGGAAACACAAGGTGTTGAATTTTAACATTTGCTTTGAAAAGCAAGTACTATTTCTCAGTTTTTGTCATATTCTTCCTATGGCGGACTGTCCACAGAAGCAACATTCTGTTGTGTATTTTATTCTTTTCAAACATTTTCTGTCGTGCAGCACATCCGGACTGCCTGAACTACTCTGAACAGCTGCTCAGCAAAATCGACCGTGCTACCTGGCGTATGTGTCACCTGCAAAAAGTGCGCGCGCTGTGACAGCTGCTGAGGACGTAAGATAGATGTAGCAAGACTGTGGGTACTGGTGGAGGTGGTGGGGACATGATGTTGATGATGATGGTGATGTGGTGTGATAGTGGTGGGGACATGATGATAGTGATGATGACGATAGTGTGGTGGTGGTAGTTACATGATGATGTTGATGATTGTGATGTTGATGATCGTAACATGTTGATGATGGTGATCTTGATTTCTCTTAAAATTTCTCTGAAAATAATCATAAAAGGTTCCAAATGGGTATTCAACAAGATATTGTTAACATACATGTATGTATTTGCTGATTTTCCTAATAATTTTCTGGAATTTTAGTAAGACTTTGCTTGTTGCATAATATGTTTTTTATCTTTTAAATTTTTTTAATTAATTCTTTTATTTCAAGGATAATGGAATAGGCACTCCTGTGCTTTTTTACATCCAGTCCTGTGGTTTTGTCAATTTTGTTATCTATTCTGACCAGCACACAATGGCCTACTCTTCCAAAAGCAGAACAGGTTTAAACATGTGTGCAAGATGTTATGCATGTATACGCTCATGGGCATCTCAGCTTATAGCCTCATCCGAAGGTCTTTCAGGTAGTAGAGTCAGCATTGATGCTACTAAACTCCAGGAAAAAATCCCCTTAAACGGGCATCTTAGTCATGCCTCATACCTTGGCTCAAACCTGGGCTATCAGATCGTCAGCTCAATGCACAGCCTGTGTGGTCGTTAGGGAGGAGGGTGTCAGAGATCTATAGATCTCAGCTTCTCTAGTTGCCATCATTTTGAGGGCAGCACCTATCTTCTCTCTGTTGCTGCTTTTACCTTCCCTACCCTAAAAAGGGTAGGTAGCTGTTTGCAACTAGGGGACTGTACTGAAGCCAGGGTGCATGAATGATCGCCTATCCAAGAGGTAACCCACTCAGAGTGCTTAAGTTAACCTTAGCTTGGGAGAGCTTGCCCTGACCATCAAGCTATTCCCTCCTCCCTCTTACAGACAGAACGGGTAGCAAATCATGAACTACAACGCCTGTAGTTTGTTGTAGACACTTATGACTCAGAAAAACAAGCCACAAATATATATATATATATATATGTGTATATATATATATTTTTTTTGTTATTAACTTTTTAAATTTTCGTTTTGCATTTACAAAGAATTACAGACAAAATGTTTCTTTAAAAAAGTAAATAAATAAATAAACTTAAGAAAGTACAAATACAATTCTTTTTCATAAACAAGTAATATCAACTGCTTTTTCAAGTGCTTAATCAACCAAACACACACACACACACACACACACACAACACACACACACACACACACACACACACACACACACACACACACACACACACATATAAACACACATACACACGCGCGCGCGCGCGCGTTTTTCATGCTATCGTGAGAAAAACAGCTATCATAGCTATAGCTATCATGCTATCGTGAGAAAAACAATTTGTACGCCTCTGTCAATTCTGTAAATCTATACCATTGCACTCTTTCATTCATGAGGAAGATCACAATGTGCCAGTGTCAGTGTAATTACCTAGTTTATGACAGCATGGTCTTGGAGAGTAAAAACAATGCATGCACAATTCCATCTTTTCTGCTATCCCATGACTGCTTTTCAGCAAAAGCACATGGCCAGACATATGTCTCACTTATATAAATGTAATCTGTTTAGTCAAGCAATGGTCTATAGTTACTCCATTCAAAAGTGAATTTACTCAGGTTGTTTGCAATTGTTGCATTATATTTTTCAATTTGAAACCTGTATTTCAACTGTTTAAGAAAAACTGTCCATACTGGTAAATGATTTTCAATTCTGCATCTATAAATATACCATTTGGCAAGAAGGATAATGAAATCGAAAATAGCATCAGTTTTCATGCATTCGTCCACTCCAAAAAGTACAATCTTACGTGAAATTTTCACATTCGATACGTATTCACAATGGTCATTGATACTTTTTTCTAAATTTGTCCAAATAGTTCTTGCTTGGTTGCAGCCCCAAAAAGAATGTTCGATTGAATCTTTTTGGCTAGTGCACAGGGACAACTTGTATTTGTTACACCCATTGCGCACAGAACAACATTAGTAACGACAATTCTGTGCACAATTTTTATCTGTAACCATTGTAATTTGATGTCTTTAATCTTGTGCAATTTTTTAAATACCATTTTCCAGTTGATTTCTTCATTAAGTTTCTGTGTCCATTTTTTACAGCATTTGGGTTCTGTCTTGTTTGACATCAATTTTTCATAGTACAGTTTTGAGCCCCGGTGCACACTATCTATTGTCTGTATTGCTTTCATTGTGTTTGTACAACAATTTACATTGTCACCTATTTTGACTCCTGCCTTTTTTGCAAAGTGTTTGATTGATGAGATTAGCCCATTGAAAGTTACAAAGTCAATACAATTATCATTTGCTTTAGAAAAAATTTCATAATTAAAAAACTCACCATTTTTCTTGACAAGATGCTTTATTAGATATATCCCCTTTTCTGCTAAAATATTCTTATCAACAACTTTATTTCCTATAGTAATGTTTTCATTATACAAAATAGGTTCTGCAAGAAATTCATTTTCATTTTGTGGAGTGATGCAAGTACAGAAAAATTTATAAGCTTTAAAAACATGGGTCCAAAAAGGATTAGCCTTCACGTGCTTGTGCGTTATTGATGGACCATAACAGTCTAGAGTCTTAAGAAATGGTATTGTATTTCTGCAATACTGGCCCACTTGTGATTAGATTTTCTAAATTTTCTTACCCATGAAAGCTTCAAAGCATATATATAATTTTCGTATATCAGGTATATTTATCCACCTTGTTTGATGGTCTGCACTGCCGTCTGTCTTCTTATCTTGTCTTGCTTATTGTTCCAAACAAATTGAAAACAAAGTTCTGTAACGTTTCAAAAAATGATCTGGTGGTCTGGTAGTAATATCCACAGATGTATAAGCTTTGAAAGAATAAGAGACTTTAGTACAGCTACTCTACCTAATGGAGTAATAGTTCTTTGTGACCATATTTTGAAAAGCAGTTTAACCTCTGAAAATTTATTATTGTAATTTATCATTTCACAGTCTTTTAGTGTCTGGGTAAACCAGACACCTAATATCTGAAATCTGAGGGTTCCAAATCATTTTCAAATGGGGGCAAAATATTTTGCTGGAATTTTTCTTACTTCCTAACCATATGATCTGGGTTTTTTCCTTATTCATGTTTAGATCCTAAACTCTACCGAATTGTTCGATATATGTATGGAATGTTCAAACGAGGTCTCATCTCCCGCATTTAAGAGCTGTGTGTCATCAGCATATTGAGAAATTTTGTGCTCTTCTTTTCCAATATTGATTCCTTTTATTTCTTTGTTCTCCTTTATCATTAAGGCCAAAATCTCTGCACAAAGAATAAACAAATAGGGTGAAATCGGATCGCCCTGCCTACATCCCCTTTCAATTTTAAACCATCGGATAGTGCTACCATTTACAAGAACAGTTGATTTGATATTTTTATAGAATGTTTCAACCCAGTGCATTAAACTATTTCCAAACCCAAACGCTTTTAACACTTTAAACATAAAATTCCAGTTGAGAGAGTCGAAAGCTTTTCAAAATCGATACTAATGAGTAGCCCTGGTTGATTTTTTTTATTCAAATAATTGATCAAATCATAAATTAACCTTATATTGTCACCAATGTACCTGCTGCTCATAAAGCCTGTTTGGTCCTCACTGACTAACTTTGGAAGTACTCTTTTGATTCTATTGGCTATACAGGAGGACCCTATCTTATAGACTACATTTAGGAGAGTAATGGGACGCCAATTTTTTATATATTCTTTAGGTTTGTCTCCTTTAGGAAGACAAGTAATCAGTCCCTCTTTTTGTGTGGTTGACAATTCACCATATTTATAGCTTTCATTTAATGATCTAACCATAAATTGTCCTATTTGTTTCCAGAAAAATTTAAAGAAATCGACTGTGAATCCATCTGTGCCAGGACTTTTCCCGTTTTTCATGTTTTTTAAAGCTAGACTTGCTTCCTCAAGTGTAATATTACCGTTTAAATGACTCACTTCTTCCTTTGACAGTTTGGGTATTGCTCTTACTAAGTTATCAATTTCACATTCTTCCGTATTTCTTTTTTATATAAGTTTTCATAAAACGAACTTACTTCTTTTTCAATATCTGCCTGGCTTTCAACAATACTGCCCTCTTTAGTGACTAACTTTGTCATTTGTTTACTTACAAAATTTCTTTTCTCTAAGTTACAGAAGTACTTTGAAATCTTTTCCCCATCTGCTATCCATCGTGCTTTAGATCTTAGCAATACTCCTCCATTCTTTAGTTCGTATTGTCTCGAGCTCCTTATTTTCTCCTTTATCTGTAAAACTATGTTTTCATTTTTTTTCGATCTTTTCCAGAGAGTGTATATCTTTTACAAGTGCATTTTCATTTTCCTGCATCTTTCGTTTTTTCATAGTTGCGTAACTTATAGTTTTGGTTCGTATTTTCATTAGTAGGAAGTCTAGAAAGAGTTTATCTGAAATTTTAAATTCTGATTCTGATTTAGGTACATCTTCCAAGTTAACTCCATCATATTTAACCTGTACATATTCCTTAGTTACATTTGAAATTTCTGAATGAATTTCTTCTACGAAGTTTTTTATCTCTAAGCAAGGAAGAGTTAAATTTCCAAAAATTCTTACCTTTTTCATTTTTGCCAAATTTTAAGGTTAATGTTACCATTGAGTGGTCAGAACGGTATCCAGGCAGGATATCCGTATTGTCATAATACTAGTACAAAGAGTCTGAAAGCAAAAAGAAATCTAATCTACTCTGTTTAAGTGGTGTTGGTTTTCGCCATGTATACTGCCTTCTCTCTGGATTATTTTCTCTCCAAATGTCTGCTAAACCAAGCTCTTCAGTTACTCTTTCTAATGCCTCTCTAGCTCTAGGATTATTGATGTGTGTGTATTGATAACAATCTAGGTGTGGGTCTAATGCAATGTTCCAATCCCCTACAGCAATAATGTTGTTTGTTTTGTATGTCTCGATTGTATCTTTTAGTGAATGGTAAAAGTCAGGATCGTCTTTATTTGGTCCATACACGTTGACAAGGAGCATGTCCCTTTCCATTGTTGAAAAATGTAAAATTAGAAAATTCCCGTTTTGATCTGTAGTACTGCTATGTATTTTAAACTCAAAATTATTTGCAAAAAGAATGGCTACCCCTCTTGAATTCGTCTTATATGATGCGAAAACACATTTATACCCCCATTCTGCGTTCACATATTTCTCTAGTTTTTTGTCAAAATGGGTGTCTTGAAGACAATATATTGAGTATTTTTTCTGCTTAAGATAATGAAATACATCTCTTCTTTTATGCATATCCCCCAGACCTTGGCAATTTAATGAAGCAATTGTGATTTTATCCATTATTTGCAGAGTTAGTAATATATCTTGAAAAGAAACATGACTGCCAAACCGACTGTAGCCACGCTACCAGATACTTTCCAGAGGCACAAAGGATAGTGAAGCAAAATACCATGTAAGGTAGAAGGTACACCTTTTGAAGTTACAAACATAGCATGACATGCTGCAAATCATACTTCACTCTGAAGAAGAAGAATATAAAGAAAGAAAAAACAAACAAAAACAGAATCTGAAAAACACCCAGAAAAAATATAAGAAAACTTTTTGTTACTTAACTAACGCAGGTGAGCCCTGGCGCTCAAGATCAGTATTTCACAACAATGACCTATGTCCCTAATTAGGGGGCCTAAGTCCAACCAACCATATTGACCCCACATGGCTGTCTTCCACTTTATAACACGTGGTAGCCACACAAGCTAGAGTTGTTAGGAGACGCAATTTTTAAAAAATGCATTGTTTAGTCAAAACAAGTAAGCTTTTTCTGCTAAAAAATCTAAATAATTAGTGATGGGGTTTACAGCCCAGCCGACCAAAGGGGCCACAATGAGACTGACCCACAAAAGTTGGAGCAGGTCAAATCTATTACGAAAATTCTCTGCCCAGCCTTGATTTGCAATGCAATAATTCAAAAAATCATGCAGCAGGTATACCCAAAGGACAACCAAACTACAAAAAGAAAAAAACAGCAACAAATGGCAATCAACCCCTTCAAAAAAAGGTCTGGAAGACCAAACCACCAACAACCCCGACACATATCCACTTTAGATAAACTTGTATCACAGCACACACACAAAAAAGTAAATGGCACCTGTGATTGTAATGCACCAAAGTAAATATGCAAGCAAACAAAAACCATTCGCAGTAGAAACATATCATGGAAAAAAATATTTACACAACCTTGCGCCTTATGCCTGTATAGACATTCTCAATGGCAGGGTGCCAAAAACAGCAAATCCACAGTTTCTCGAAAAAAGGGGGGGGGAGGGGCGAAAAGCAAAACTCCCACAGCCCCTCCACACGGGCACACACACAAGAGAAGGGAAGGGGGGGGCGGGGGGGGCGGCAAGGAGACCAGGGACAGGAGGTGGCCACCAGCACCCAGTGACGGGGAGATGGGGCTCCTAGTATACCCATGGATCTTCCGCTTAATTACAAAGCATCTCAAGCAGGAATGCCACAGTCATACCATCTCTCAGGTGTAATGATTCATTTACTACTACCTCAACAACTGCAACTACTATTACCACCACTACTACTGCTAGTGTTACCTCCCCCATCCCTTCTGTTTCCTCTACCCTTACAACAAACCCCACTATTGCTACCATAACATATGACTACAGCTGCTGCCACTGACAAATACCACTATTGCAGACCAAACTTTCAATGCCAAGTATCAAGAAAGCAATTTTTTTATACTTATTATGCCCTCTTAGCAGCCCATGAAGTAAATCCACCTTCTTTGAGAGAGAGAGAGAGAGAGAGAGAGAGAGAGAGAGAGAGAGAGAGAGAGATTATCAAGAAAAAAGTATCAGTACCCCTGACAAACCGAACCCCTATGTGCTCTTGCTTATTGCACTCGTACATTATGGATTTCCACAGGAGAGAAACATGAAGCATCCGACACCTCCTATACAGAATGCATTAACGAATGATCTGTTTCCACCAACCGAAGAAACGCAGGCAACCCCCCCCCCCCCCCTTGACTTTTAAAGAGACATCAAGTATACCGTTCTCCCACACATCCTGCTGTGGAAATCTGAACGAGCTGGTACATCGTGCAGATTAGAACAAACACTCACGAGCGCGTGCACACGCGCACACACAAAACTCGCACCCCCCCCCCCCCCCCCCCCCATCCCCCCGCGCATATGCACCTGCTAACAAATGACAGTACCTGATGGAATCCTACTGAGTTGGGGGTGTGGCACACACATGTCTCATGAGATTGCAGGGCCACAAACCAGTGAGCTCTTCTTTAGGGTGAAAACATCCCTCCCATGCACGCCATGTGTGCGTATCCCGACAAGCACTATGCACACGCACGCACGCGCACACACACACACTCGTGTACACACACACACACACACTCGTACTCACACACACACACACTCTTACTCACACACACACACACCGCACGCATGCGCACACACACACAAACTCACACACACACACACACGCGCTCGCACGCACACACACACACACAGAGGATTTTCCAAAGAAAAAAGTTTGGTTTTCAGTCATTACAAACAAAATCATAATAATCATCCAATCCAAGCTCAAGTTTGACAGAAAAAAATAGGAAAAAACCCACACTAAAAAAAAAAAAACCAAACAAACAAAAACAACAACAAACAAACAAACAAAACCCAACCCAAAATTCAAGAACCATTGCGAAGTAACCTCTTAATCATCCTGATATTGACATCTGGTTGCCAAGTTCATTTACTACTACTACTACCACCACCACTACCACCACCACTACTACTACTACTACTACTACTACTACTACTACTACTACTACTACTACTACTACCACTTCTACTACTTTTGCTGCTGCTGCTACTACTACTACTACTACACACACACACAGAGGTTTTTCCAAAGAAAAAAATGTGGTTCTCATCATTACAAGCAAAATCATAATGGAATCATCCAATCCAAAATCAGTTTGACACAAAAAACAAAAAAAACAAAACACAACAACAAAAAACAACAACAAAACAATCAAACACACCCTAAACCCCTCCAATTCAAGAAACATTGCCAAGTGAAACTTTAATCATCCTGATATTGACATCTGGTGCCCAGTTGATGCAATAAAAAATACTACTACTACTACTACTAACACTACTTCCTCCTCCAACACACACACACACACACACACACACACACACGCACTGGCTGCAAAAATCCCCAGCAACAACAAAACCCTCACGAGTGACCATTCTACTGGCCCCGAAACAAAATAATAATGATAACGATAATGATAATAATAACAATAATAACACATTCCCCCTACCCCAGTCATCCCAAGCAAAAACATAATCATCCTACTCCAAACTAAAGTACGACAGAAAAAAGCAACACAACTCAATAGTCATACAAGTCGAGGGTGGAACAGATCTGTCATTAAGGCAAGAGACATTGAGAAGTGAAGTGAAGCCTTTATCATCCTGGTATTAACATCTGGTTGCCAAGATGTACACAATAAAAATGCTAACACAAACACACACACCCACTCACACCTCACTCACACACTTGCACACACGCGCACACACACACACAAACACGCACGCATGCACATATACATACACACACCACATGCACACATACACTCACCCAAACCCACTTCCACATCCCCGTGGAGACACACGCACGTACCCACGACATGTTCTAACTGATATACCAAGGTAAGCAGACATCAAGTTTCACAGCTCTTTCAAACAACTTTCAAAAATCCTGACTGATTCCGCGCCTAATACAAAAACGAATACAGACCACCACCATACAGCCCGATAAACAAACGCCCACCCCAAGCTAGCTCGCCCACTGCTTATGTATCTGTGGGCACCCTATACTTTTACTATTCTAAATTTGATCTATTTTCAAGACCCATTCTTTAATATTTTTTAATAACTTTTTAGCATGTATTGATTTATTTAATTTCAAACAGAGATTCATGTGTTTTACTTTAAAACATGAGTGCATTCATTTTTTTCCCTATCTATAGCAATCAAAGATTTAATGTCCACTTTAATTCAGAACCATCCCACTTTGAATAGAGAAACTAGCAGAACATAAGGAGTGACCCCCCCCCCCCCCCCCCCCCCCACCACCTCCACCCCCTCCCTCTCTCGCCCGGTGCCCAACACCCCGCCTCAACTTCTGTCAGCCCCATATCTATCATTAAGTCATTTCTCTAAAAATAATTTGTCCACATCCGTACCTGTATCGACTTTCAACTGTCTTTCCATTTTTTAGTTTGCACAGGATTTTGCCGTTGGATGACCAAGCGTCATCACTGCAGAGTGGGCGCTGACCCACCGGAGCAGCCTGTAGTTGGCCTGGGTCAGGTCTTTCCGCCACAGTCAGTCCCGTCTGTTTGAGGCGACGCCGGGCCGCCATCACCAGTCCTCTCTTTTCATGCGGGACAGGAACCTGACGATGATGGGGCGTGGTCACCCCTCCCTCAGCAGCTGCCCTCCCGGCCCGATGCGCGATGTCAAAGTCGGAGGGTGACACAGGGACATCCAGTCTCTCGGAGAAGAGCTGAGCGCATTTCCTTGCACAGTCCTCCACTGTCTCCTCTCCTGGCCTCTTCACCTCCGCAACCCCGAACACGCGGACATTCCAGGAGCGCCCGTGTTGCTCATTGTCGTTGAGCTCCTGCTGCAGCTTGCCGGTCTCTCTGGAGGTCTGGGTCAGCTGGCTCTTCAGGTCCGTGTTCTCTTCTCGGAGTTTCGACACCTCCTTCAACAGTTTATCGTTTTCACTCGCAATGTCGAAAAGACTAGCCTCCAGCTTGTCTATACGATGGGTGAAGGAGTCATTAAGTCTCTCCACCTCTTCTTTCAGTTGCTGAATGATTTTCAAGTCCTCTTTCGTAGCGAGGTTTTTTTATCGAGTCTTGGAGTTCGTAAATGCTTTCTTGTAGTGCCATTTCTTCTTCTGAGTTGTCACTGCCCTGTCGTAGCTTTTTGCTTTCTCTTCTTTTCGTGTCTTCCCACTGGCACACGAATCGCTTGTTGACGAAGGTCTTCTTTTCTCACTGCCGCCTCTTCCCCCAAAGTATTTTGAAATGGCGGTGCTCATCTCTTTTTTAACAATTCTGCCATGAAGAGTGTCGGTTATTGACGTAAACTACGCTAGCTCCCCAACGTCTATCATTCTTGTTGATGAAAATTTGTAGCACCGCGCCCACCTACCCGAAGGCAAAGAAAACTCACATGCTGCTGCTGCTGTACACAGCTGTTTGATTCGTTTTCTTGCACGCTCATCAAACACGTCTTGCTTCGACGGTGAGCGGAAGTCAAGTCCGTGTATATATATATAATATATATACACCATTATTGCTTTTGTTGGTGTGGTACAATGAAAACATGTTTAAATCAGGCCTGCCTACTTGTACGATTTATAAAAAAAAAATGAAATGTTGACCCCGAATCTGAAAATACACATTTAGTGATAGAAATACAACTTTAAAGACCATGAGGGGGGTAAAAAGTATAGTTGAGGTGGGAAATAGATTGCGACTCCATTGAGTTAAAGAGCTTTTGACATACACACTTGCATGCTGCACACTTCCTGTCTCACACCACTCTCCTTCCCTGCTCCCCCCCCCCCCCTTCTCTCTCTCATATCTTACACTCAAACACAAATTACAAATTGAAGATGCCATTAAATGATAATGATGAAGAAAACATTGAGAGTAAAAAAGACTGCTAACACTGTTTTTTATATCAAAATACTATTCTTTGGCTGGCCTGTCCAAATGCTAATTTCACATTTGCTGAGGTGGCAGGTCTGGTTGATTGAATGATTTATAGGAAAAGGTAAAGGTGCCCCATAACCTGTGTGGTCATAGGGAGCGAGGCTTCAGAGACCTCACTATTTCCAGCAGCCAGCATATTGAGGCGGCGTCCATCTCCTTTCCCTCTGCTGCTTTACCTTCCCTACCCTAAAGAGGCAGTACCCAATTACAGCTGGGTGAACTGGGGGACTGTACTAAAGCCATGGCCCACAAACAGAATGATTTATAGAGCACATTAAAAAAAGAAGAAAAAACTCGCTGTCAGGCATGATTGCTGTATTTACCTGTCTTTTACCTCAAAGTCAGAATGTGGCTATCTCATGGGGGGTAAAAACAGCCGCATACATCTCGCCATTGTGAACCACAGAGCTCTAGCCGAGCAATGGAAAAACAAAAACAAACCAAGAAAACTTTTATTTTCAGCCATGTCCTCTGACCTGCAGTGGGTGGACCTTGCCTATCACAAGTGTGTGTCACAAACCTTCCATACGTAAATCGAAGAACAAACCAGTTAAAGGTGAGTCATTTTCATTGTTGCAGTATAATTGTAATTATAGTATAGTATAACTATAAGGACACAGAACTTGTACAACTTCTTTCCAATTTTACTGACAATGAATAATTTTTGTCCAGAATGAGTAGTTTTCATGCCCCCTTTTTTTTTCCATTATTAAAAACCAATTCGATGTTGATGGAAGGTAGTATTTTACCTGCTGACAAACACTGGATTAAGTCACAAATGACAAACTGGCTGTTTTTTCATAAAAGATTTGAAAGTCTCTGAAAAGTTAGTCTGTTTCTAAAGATAGCAATGAGCAGTGAAGGGTTTGGTTTTTTTTTTGAGGGGGTCCTTTTTTATGTTTTTGAAGGAAGATGATATAAATGTGTGTTTAGAGCAAGACCCCACCCAGTAACCCCTTTAAAAAACCAGGTGGAACATAAAAAGAATAGTATTTCAAAAGTGTGAAGACAAATCCAGCCATGATGCTGAAGACTCCAAGGGAAGTAATGCCCTGTCTTGCTGTGTATGCTTTCATGATTGCACCAAATTTGATTATGTTTCTTTATTTGCTTCCATTTGTTCATGTATGCATTGTTTGCACAGAAAACTTAGATTTTGTTTGCCTGTTTGCTTCTATTTCTTTGTGTGTGTATACATCATTTATGTACAAAACTTGCTGTTTTGTTTTCTTTCTTTTTAAGCATTACTCATGTTGCCTTCTTAAGCTGAAGCCAACCCAAAATGACAGTATACAGCTGCCGTATTTTTCAAATGTTTCAGAGAACTGTTGGGGGGAAAAGCAGTTTGTTGTAAATAAGATTGTTAAAACGAAAAAACGTGATATATACTTTGGATCATAGACCCTTCAAAGCATCAAACAATCAGTGTAAAAGATATCATGAGTTTTACCAATTGCTTTTCTTCTTCTTCTTCTTCTTCTTCTTCTCTTTTTCTTCCTCTTCTTCTTTTTTCTTCTTCTTCTTCTTCTTCTCTTCTTCTTCTTCTTCTTCTTCTAACACTCAGACAGCAACTATTATCTGTCATATAAGCAAGAAAAACGTTGTGCTGCTGTTGAGCGCCTGACAAGTCAGACCCAGCACATCTGACTTCGCCACTGGAGATAATATTGTCTTTTAAGTCTTTCTGGGGGGAAAAGGAAGGGTTTTCAGCCCAAATTACATATGTCAATGCTGTCTGATAATAATATTTACAACAAATTATGTGTGTAATGGGGGGGGGGGAAGGGTTTTGTTATTTATAATTTTTTGTTTTTTTATAATTTTCATGTTTCAAACATAATAAGAAGTCACTCTTTCATCTTCACTCTTTCTTTCAGAGAACTGGCTGTGTATGATATGCACGGGAACAGACACTCAGCAGACAGAGAAAATGCCAGCTGCCAGTGAAGTCGCAGCGCCAGAACCAGCAGCAAGCGCTGTTGGCGACGGTGTGGATGACGCTGCTGCTGCTGCTGCTGCCGCCCAAGAGGAGGAGGAGGAGGAATCACCAGAGGAGCGGTCAGTGCAGGAGGAGGAAGAAGAGCAGGAGAGAGAAGAGGAGGAGGGGGAGAGAGAGGAAGAGGACAGGGAGGACAGCCGGCACTCCATACCCTTGCCCCCTGTGGAGAAGGCAGAAGGTGAGAGAGTGCAGCCTGTGTGGATCTGTCTCTGTCACAACCACAATCCTTGGAGAATACAGACCTGAGTTGGAACAGACCGTTGTCTAGAGTGTAATAGCTCACTCCTTCCAGGCACTACTTAGCTTGACACTAGACAGATCTATCCTCATCTGGAATATATATATATGTACACACACATAGCTTGACACTAGACAGATCTATCCTCATCTGGAATATATATATATGTACACACACATAGCTTGACACTAGACAGATCTATCCTCATCTGGAATATATATATATATGTACACACACATAGCTTGACACTAGACAGATCTACCCTCATCTGGAATATATATATATGTACACACACATAGCTTGACACTAGAAGGTGGCAGGATGGTTAAGACATTTGCCTGCCAACAAGTAAACTGTGAGGTTCTGGGTTCGATTCCCAGCCTCGCCCTTTCTTCCCAGTTTGACAAAAAATCGAACTGAATGTCAAAGTCCTTCGGATGAGACTATAAACCGAGGCCCCGTGTGCGAACGCATGCAGAACATCTTGCGCACTCGTTAAATTCTGTTCCACTTTTCGAAAGAGTAGGCCATTGTGTGCCGGTGGGAACAGATGACAAAATTTATAAAACCACATACACACAGGGATTGGATGTAAAAAAGCACATGAGTGCTTATTCCATTATCCTCGATTAAAAAAAAAAATTAAAAAATAAATAAAAATGTCATCTGAGCGCTTTGATTTGTTGGTTTACAAGATTCAGCGCTATATAAATTCCATAGATTATTATTATTATTATCCTCATCTGGAATATATATATGTACACACACATAGCTTGACACTAGACAGATCTATCCTCATCTGGAATAATATATATATATATATGTACACACACACACACCACAAACTTTGATACGACCGATTCACATCACATGGAACATTGATATTCAATCAATTTGCAAGCTCATATTAACTCTCCACCTCCCCATCCCAGACTCCTAACCCCACTACTCCCACCCGTACAATAACTTTAAAAAAAATCATCCCCCAAACCCCCCCAACCCCCCCCTCACCTTAAAAAAAATCCCTTCAGACATATCTGCAAGGCCACTACCTGCAAGATTTTTTAGGGAATCCGACCGGCAGTTGGACACTATCATATTCACAAGCTTACTGTCTGCAACAGTGAACGTGTTTGATCTTGCTTAAGAAAACAAAAACAACAAAAAAAGGGGGGGGGGGGTGGGGGATGTCTCGTACACAAGGAAGGGAAGAGAGAGGAAGAGGGATACATTACAGAAACTCTGTGTTTTGCAGAAAAGTCTTGAAAATTATCTCCCCCCCCCCCCCCCTCCCCCCAACCCTTCCCCCTCCCTGACTTGTACACCATTTGTTGTGATACATTGATAGTTTGAAATCCAACCTAAGAACCCCCCCCCCCCCCCCCCCATCCCCCTATTTCCAACCTAGAATTTTCGTCTGCAGCTACACCTCTTGTCTGTTACTACTTTCAACAGACATCTCCATTACCATTGCCCTGCTTACTCTTATTTCCTGTGTGTGCGTGCATGTGTGTGTTTCATTGTGCTTTGTTTGTTTAATTTTCTTTATAAGGGGCGGGAAATAATTTTTACCCCTGTGATTTGAGAAAACGACATTGTTCTGGCGTGCCATTGTGGACATGATGATGTGTCCGTGTGGTTTTTGCTCTGCAGCTGCACCGGCCAAGCCCACTGCTTTCCCTCCAACCCCTCGTAATTCCCCGTCCATTGAGGACGCCTGTAGAGACCAGTGCAGGTAAGTAAGTGTGTGTAGGTCTTTGATTTGACGTGTGTTCACTTAAAGTGATATCGGATCAAAGTGTGTGTTTTGTTGTCACTGTTGTCGTCGGTTGAAGGTCTGTTCATATTTAGTGATATTATACTGGAGAGGGGAGGATAGAAATGGATTAAAAAAAAAAAAGAGAGGGATGAAGAGGGATACAATAAAACATAACAGGAGATTGAGAAATAACCCTAACTATGTCAGTCACCTCTGGTGGACAAAGAAGCATAGTAACAGATTCGCTTTCCCAAATTTCAATACCTTATTTTCTTACATAGAATTCAAAACTGGGCACCGAAAAAGAATGTTTTGGTAAGACATTGGTTTACAAGCAAGCACATGCTACATTCTGGCAGTATTTGGTTTTCCAAGAATTGACATGCTATTGTAGATAAGAGTTCAAATGTATCTCAACAGATGACCGTTTATTTTTATATGGAAGAAAAGTCCTCTGCAAAAAGTGTGTGTGTGTGTACAACTAATTGTTGATGATGAATGTAGTGTGTATATTACTTTTTCTAACAATTCATAGATGATGATGATTATAGTGTTGTGGAGTCGCAGTGAAATGGATCTTGCCTCTTTGTGGTGACTCGTGATTTGGGCTATATTTGAAAAATTCAGCAGATTTACCCAACATAATAAAGACACACAAATTATACATCATTAAAAAGTTTATCTACTTTTGTGATTGTTACATAGTTTTTCAATAGATGACTGTAATAATTTTTACAAATTTTCAAGATATGTCACTGAATGCTGAAAAATAAACAGTTTTGAATATTAGGTCTGCTTGTCTTACATAGCTTGAATGGTTCATCAAATAGTCCTCTTGAAACAATGTGATGATTTTTCACCAAAGTAAAGTTCCCTGAAGTTGGCTGAATCCATCTGATGTCACTTTTTGCACGATACAATTTTTAAGAAAAATCGTAACATTGAAGAGCCCGAAATCCCAAAGAATACGCTTGTCCATATGTCAACGAAAAATAGCCAACACACAAAAACTAGGCAAGCTTTATGGCCAAGGTAAGCAACTGTATTTAGATAAATCATTGCCCTACAGGCCAGAGTACTTTCCCTTCAGTTGAACATTGCTTAGTATATTAAAAGAAATTTGTAATTCCGCTGAATCTTAAGCTTCGGCGCGTCACAATGAAGGAGAAGGGTGCCGAATCTACAACCTCTTTGTGTTAATGTAACAATAAATTGCTGATAGTGTGTGTAGGTACAGTGTGTGTGTGTGATACTTAATCTGACAATAAATAGATGATTGTGTAAGAGTGTGTGCATGCGTGTATGTGCAGTGTGTGTGTTTCAGTTTATTTTTTAAAACTATATTTTTGCGCACTCACACACACACACAAGATCATCAGTAGAATGTCTACAGTTAAAAATCCAAGAGGAATTCCCTGAAAGGTGACAGGAGAAAATGAGCGTGCTGCCTCCCTGCCCAGTTTCAGGTCCCGGCAGCAGCAGCAGCAGGGGGGAGAGGCGCCCGGCGACCCGCAGCGTGTGCAGAAGGTCAGCCACTTTGACGGCATGGCCTTCCCCGACTCCGCCGAGTGGAGCGTGGACCAGCTCTACAGCTTCATCTCCTCTCTGCCGCACAACAACGACGTTTTCCTCGACGCAGCAGAAGCCTTGAGAAGAGAGGTGAGTGAGTGAGTGAGTGAGTGAGGTGACTGTGTGTTCCAGAGAGACTGCGTGACTCTCCTCGATCATCTCAGATGATGGAATGTGGCTTTCTGTTAATCAATTAGTGGTGGGATTATTAAGAATGGTCGCGCGCAGAAACGTTTCGTCTGTGGCAAACGTGGTAGTTGTTGTTAAAGAAAGAAAAAGTGTCGGGTTTTTGTTTTTTTTTAAATTAATAATAATAATAAATGGAATTTATATAGCACTGTATCTTGCACAGACAAATCAAAGCGCTTGCACTCAACTCATTCTTAAATAGTCATGCAACCAATAGCAATTAATAGTTGTAACAAGTCCAAATGTACACACACTTACACACACACACACAGAGGTTATACACTTTGGCAGGGTGATGGGGTTTGGGCTGTTGAAAGCAGGGACAGCTATGAACATTTTTAATGAAACAGGAGAGGAAAATCTTAGGTTTGAAACAAATAGGTCTTGAGGCTGGATTTAAAAGTGTCACAAGAAGGCCTTTGGGGAAGAGAGATGGGGAGGCCATTCCAGATTGATGGACCAGACATAGAGGAAGAGGGACAGCCGACAGTGGACTGGCTGAATCTAGGTATTCGTAAGCACAAGGTATCTGCGCAGAGCAGAGGGAATGTGAAGGAGTGTACAGGTGAAGACATTCTCAGAGGTAGGAGGGTGCTGTTTTGTGGAGACATTTATAACAGAGAGTACTGATCTTATAGTTTATTCTTTGTGACACAGGCAGCCAGTGGAGAGATCGCAAGAGAGGAGTTATGTGCTCAGATTTTTTCTTTCCGAGGGCTAGTCGAGCTGCAGAGTTTTGAATACGTTAAAAGAAAATGGATAGATGATGCTGGCAGACCATCCAAAAGAGAATTGCAGTAGTCCAGACATGAAAGAATGAGAGAAGTGACAAGTTTTGATGTTGCGTCTGTGGACAGGTACTTTCAATTTGCACTAATACGCCGTAATTGATAGTAGCACAACTGGCAGTCTGAGTGATGAATTTTTGCATAGAAAGTGTGTTGTCGATAATGACCCCTAGATACTTCACAGCAGTGGATAGAGGGACTGATGCATTGCTGAATTCTATTGAAGCTGTTGAAGTGGAAGAGAGTTTGTGTTTGGTCCCTACAAGCATGGCTTCAGTTTTTATCAGTGTTTAGTTGTAATTTGTTCTTTATCATCCAGTTTTGAATGTCTTGAAAGCAGTAGGCCATATTTGTCAAGAGAGAAGGCAGATTTTCAGGAGTGTCACTGCTTAGAATCCGAGAGTCATCTGCATAAAAATTATGGTTGATCTGATGACGGTTAATTATATGTGACAGTGGGGCTGTGTAGAGAATGAAAAGAACAGGGCCCTGATCCCTGCAGGACTCCTTATTCCAGTCTGGCAGGTACTGACTGAATTTTGTTTACTGTGACTGTCTGGAATCGGTCAGTCAGGTATGAGCTAAACCAGGTGAGGGCTGTACCAGTAACACTAAACGTTTCTTGAAGACGAGAGAGAAGAATAGAGTGGTCAGTAGTGTCGGAGGCTGCAGATAAGTCAAGTAGAGTGAGAAGGGAGATTTTTCCTGAGTCAGAAGCAAGTAGAAGCATGTTTAAGGTGTGGACTAGGGTGGTTTCAGTGCTGTGGTTGACTCAATACGCAGACTGAAACGCAGGAAGAAGACTGTTGGAGAGGAGATGGTTGTTGAGCTGTTTCAGAACTTTTTTTTCAAGGACTTTAGAGATAAAAGGTAGGTTGGAAACAAGTCTGTAATTCTTCAGAATATTAGGGTCATGGTCATGCTTTTTGAGTAGTGGTATGACTATAGCAGGTTTGAGAGCTGAAGGAACATTTCCAGAAACAAGAGATAAGTTTATTATTTCGTGATAGTGGGTATAAGCTGTGGTAGGCACTCTGCGAAAGGGAAGCAGGTATGGGGTCGAGGTCGCATGATTTTATAGTCATTCCTTTCACAATTGTCACGATTTCTTTCTTGCTTGCTGGATGAAAGAAAAGGACAGGAGTGCCAGAAAATTGGGGATTAGAAATTGCAGGCTGGAAAGGAGTCTGATCCAAGCTAGAGCAAATGTTGCAGATTTTTTCAGAAAAGAATGCGGAAAATATATAAGGAAGTTCAGAGTGGTTGTGGATAGAAGGCAGAGGGCTAACCTTTTGCAGATCCAAGAAGAGTGGATGTGAAGGAAAAGAGAGATTTCATAGACGTGGCATCAAGAACTTGAGAAGAGTAATACTTTGTTTTTGCTGAATGGATTAAGGTTTTGACTTTGTTGATTTGTTACGAAGAAGCTGTTTGTTTATTTCAGTTTTTGTTTTTTGCCTTTGCTGCTCTAGTTGTCGGCGTTTGTGTTTTGCGACGAGGATGTCATGGGTGTACCGTGGTGCACAGGGTTTATCAGGCAGGAGATGGTTAGTAGGAGGTGCATGCTCATCAAGGAGTTGGCTGAGGATGGTATTGTAGTGTTTAGAAGGGTCAGTATGGTCAGGTGTTTGTGATAGGCGTTCAGCAGCTTGGCAAAGTAAAGTTTGAATATCTATGGCCTTGAGGTTGTGACGGGTAATGCACTTCTTCTTTCTGATAGGCTTTGCAATGTTTAGGGAGAAAAGAATGGTAGAGTGATCGGAGAGCAGTTCATCAGTGACAGATACAGACTGAGATGTGACTAGACCTTGATTTGAACCCAGTGGTCCATCATGTGCTGCATTATTCATCTCTGAACGTGAAGTCAATATAACTTCAAATCTTCATCGTAATCAGTTGTTTTTTAAATGGTATTTTGGCTTATTGTGTTTTAGCTTTAACATGCAATCACTATCTTGGTTACTGTAGGCACTAGCTTGTGCCAAATCATGGTATTTACTCCCAATGTTAAAGAAGAGGTGATTGGTTCTTGCAAGTCATGTGATTTTTTCCAAGATGGTTCAGCACTTGGCATATAGCTGTGTTTTAGAGTTCAGCTGTGTGTGCTTTTTTTCTTTCTGGAATTGATCTGACAATGTTTTGTGTCATACCTAGTACCATGTCGGTGAATAGACCCAAATTTCATGACATTTTGAACTTCCGATCTGTTGGAATATTTGTATCCAACCATTGAAGTGAGGATATGAGTTTTATTTAGGTCATGCCATTCTTGTTTGTGTCTGTGGTTTGCAGTACAGATAAAATAGGTTTAAAATCTTTGAGTTTATCTATACGTGTTTACTGTGCAGGTAGATCATTATTGCCAATTTTACACATGTCTGCATGCAAGAACCTGTGTGCAGTGGCAAACACAAACTCTCCTATCTTTGCATCCTCTATTACAGTCAGGGAAAAGATGTTGAATTAAAGGGGTTTGCTGATTTGGGTATATTTATGTTTCAGTTTTTTAGTATGTATATGGTTGGTTTCAGAACATTGACGGGGAGGCGCTGATGTATCTATCACGGAACGACGTCCTCACCCGCTTCGCTCTCAAAGTGGGACCAGCCCTGAAACTCTACCGACTGATAGTCAACATGAGAACCAACGGAAACGCACACAAGTACAATTTCTCTGTGAGCTAGGGGAGTAACACAGAGACATAGCTGTAGATGGGGGTGCATGCATGGCGAGCCATCGTGGGTGGCAACTCACATTGCGGCGACTCAAGTGTATTTCTTGTATGTCATAGCGATGAGTGATATATGTATCATGTATTGGAAAGTGTATCGACAGAAGATGGTTTGTACAATGTATGCATTATACGTTGTAATGATGGGCCACCTATGTACAAGGGAAAGTTGAAACAACACGACCCACCACAAGCACAAGGCTGTGTTAACTGACTCATGTGTGGGGTGGGCGTTCTGAATTATCATCCATTCTGTGAACCTTTGGTTGCTTGTTTGTCGGCGGTGCATGTGTGTGGTTGCTAGCTGAGGGTGCTGTTTGTTTGTCAGTTTGTATGTGGGGTGTTAGGGGGTTTTTGTTGGGGGGGTTTTCAGGTTCTCAGATCTGGCTCATGCCCTTCCTGTTAGGCTTGGGTTTAAAAAAAGTAAAATGATGGTTTAGAAGTGACGTTTTGTTATAGGAGTGAAGCTCTTAACCAACACATCTGTTTTTAAACAGTACTGACATTGTGGTTGAAAATGAAGTATCACTGTGAAGCTGACATTTTGTCACTTTTGAAAGTGCAGAGGTGAAGTTCTGGTTCTGAAGTGAAAGTTTCGCTATGGGGTTGATATAAGTTTCATTACTTGGGGGGGAATGACATTGAGGATGACGTAATGCTGCTGCTGTGGAAGTGCATATGCTTTGAGACTACTTGACAGGGTTTTACTCTACACTTCACCGTCACCGATCCCTCAGGGTGTCTCTCAGCTCCATGTCCCATCTCTTCCTTTGTCTGCCTCTTCTTCTTCCTCCCCTCACTGTGCCTTGTAGGATCGTTTTAGCAAGACCAGAGGAGCGTGTGATATGACCAAACCACTTCAGTTTTCGTTGTCTGACAAATGTTTGAAGGTCAGTATAGGGCCCGATTTCATTGCAGATGCGTCTTTTGACTTCTTCATTCGTGATGTGGTCTTTGTATGAGATGCCTAAGAGTCTTCGGAAACACCTCATTTCTACAGCTCTTATTCTTCTCTCTAAGTCCACTGTGAGGGTCCATGATTCACATGCATATAAGAAGATTGACATGACCAGAGCGCATCAGTCTGATTTTGGAACTTACTATCATAATATATCCTGGCGTCAACCAGGGCCCGAGAGATACAGACACCTGCAGTGTTGGTCAGGTAATTTGAGCAACACTCTCAAACTCACATCCATTAAGTGGATGAAGCTCGACTGTGTGGTCCCAGTCTTCCCACTAAGCCCACAGCACACTCACTCTGGTAGGAGCCAGCCGGAGTCCGAAAAATCCCTATGACTCTTATGGGAATCGAACCCGCGACCTTCCAGTCCGTAACCCAAAGCGCTAATTACTGCGCCATGGCGGCTGGTTAACCAAACTTTACTTTCTTGATAGAATTATTACAGGGACTGAGACTGTATTGGATTAAAAACACGTTCATTGAACACCGCAACTAGATATTTTCAGAGAACACCCCTGTGCTTTATGGTCAGATATATATTTTAAGCCTGCCTGCCTGCCTGTCTCATGGGTCAGGAGCCTTGGCTTTGCTGCCTGGCTGTGAGAGGGAGCGTGTTGCTTCTTCAATTCCACAGTCCCTAAATCTGAAAACTCAGCAGGGAGTTTTACACTATCTCGTTGCCATTGCCGCCTGTGTCACTGTCTCTTGCATACCTGACTATACAAAAACGGCATTTTGAGGTCTTTGGAACAGGTCATTCGCTTATAGAAATTGACGCAGAGAAAGAAGAAAAAAAATTGTCAAAATTTGTTACAAGTAGTTTCAGGGAGGTAACTGTTCCAAAACTGTTGTATGTTATCTCTCCTCAGCTGCTCTTAAATGGAAGTAATTATGTGAGAACTGAGTAAAGTGAGTGAATTTGAAATTTTGGGTTGGGAATAGAAGGGAATTTTTTTCAGTGTTAGGATGTAGTTTGGGTGTTTTTGTTTGTTTTTTTATTAAGACTTCTTCAGAGAGAATAGAGTCAAACACACAAAGCATTGAAGGTTAAGTTTGTGCAGTCATGGTGGAACCAAAAGGACTGTAATCGTGTATGTATCAAAACAAGATGATTTGAAATAACATTGGATAAAACATTATGGGTACAAAGAACTATGCCTGTAATCTTAGCTCTTGTGTGGTCAGCATTTCGTGTGTGCAAGAAAAGTTTACTGAGGCAAGCCGAGTTTTTAAAGTCTATTGTTTCCAAGAGCAACATTCGTCTGAACATTGGAATTTTTATTGGATGTCATCTTCATAGGGCTCAGTCTTTACCTGTGATTTTTATCTTGTCCACTAATGGCCCATTCACAAAATGAGATTTTAGTGTGTCATCTGGTGAAGGGGAAAGTCATTCTCTAAATGTTGCAGCTTTTATTGTATGTATGTCACCTTGTAATGTGTCATTCATTTTACAGTGGAGTTTTTATGGTGTAATTTCTCCATATGGGTAGCTCCATAATGATGGGAATATCTTCTTACATTATTATGCCATAACCATACAGATTATTTCTAAATATTCAACTGGTTTAAAAAAGCAGAAAGTGTTTGGATATATATCTGACATTTTATATATAAATAATATAAAGGTATCTAATGGTGAGTGAAAGTGGAGCTGTGCGTCCATGTTGAGTACACTGCCAGATTTGTTAGGGATTTTGTGTGTGTGTGGGGGGGGTGGAAACTGTCAGCGAAAATCTTGGCTGTGTGTATTGTGGAATTCCAGCACACCTGAAAAATGTTTTCCTTTCAATTCAAAGGAGCTGGCAAGACTGAGATTAAGCAAGGACAGCTGGAGACAGTATCATATATTCTGGATATGAGTGTCAGGCATTATGTGGCCTGATCAAAGTCTTTCATTGGAATCAGATGTTTCAGAAAATAACCTTTAGACTTAAAGATGGAACAGCCATTTGTTTTCTTCTTTTTTTGCTGTGTAACATAAGAGTCAGTAGCAGACTTTGTAAAAGACTTTATCTAAGAGTAGCATGGTTGGGGCTTTTTTGGTTGTTAACTGGTTTGATAAAATGTCCCCCCCCTCCCCCCCCCCCCTTAAAATTTATAAATCATACACAAAAATGATCTTTTTACTAATTGCATTCAGAATTGAATAACTAATGCCAGAATTCTTTTCACAAGTAAGATACATCAAATGATTTGAGAAGATAAGATAACTGAGGTTGCCTTTTTTTTTGTTGTCTGTTTCTTCAGATTAGTTTTAATTCACAATCTGCTTGTTGTCTTTGTTATAATTCTGCAAGCTCCTCAGACAAGTTTGATATTGTTAGTGATCAGCAGCTCAGGATAACCAGGCATTGCTGTTAAAATGAAATTGTGTGTCCCTTTATAGTTCTGTCAGTGCTCACACAGCACATGTGCAACACACACAGACATGAGCATGTGTGTGTCTCACATCTGTTTCACTGTCAGGTCGTACAAATCTTAAAAAGCCATAAAAGGCCCTGATTTTGAAGATCCAAAAAAGGCCCCTAAAAAGCCATAAAAATGAGACTGATGGCCCTGGAGGCCCTAAAAAGCCATAAAAAATGGGAACCATGAGTGAGAGTTTCTGTTGACATGTAGATTAAACAGATATACAAAATAAAACTTATGAGAAAGAAAGCAAGAAGGGTGTCCGAAGATCGTATTATCGCTGATAGAATGCCTGTCGTCTGCTATTCATGTCGCGCCATCTATATTGCCAAGGGAGGTAATTTGCCTCCATTGGAAGTGCATATTCACTTTGCTTTCACCAGTTACTTTTTTACATGCGGACTATCTACCCCTATGGTATGTCCATAATTTGTTCAGAAAATGATGTTTAACTATGGAACTGCGATCCTGAGTAAAAAAAAATACCAGTTTTCTGTTTACTGCGCCTAAGTCCTTCTCTACAAGATTTTCAATTTTAGCACAGCTGCGCTGTGAATAGCAAGCCTATTGTTTCTCCTGTGCGGATGTGCAGTTTACAAAATGATAGTCAGTGATACAGTCGCGTCGCAGAATGGGAAAACAAAAAACCTGTAGCCAAATCTATTCTTTATTTGAGGAGATTATCCCACGGATTTCCTGCAGAACGCATACAGAAACGAATCCAGTTGATAAGGCAAGTCAGAAATGCCAGCATTTTGCATATTTTCCACTGCTCAATGTGGTCGATTTAGTTGACTTTACTTTAAAATTTGCAGCTTGTTCAGTTATTGGCAGACTTGATCCAAAGATTCTTGCTTTAAAAAAAAATTACTATGGGGAGAGGGCGTGGGCATCCTTCTCAAGCCAGTGTTAGGCCTACCACTCGGTCTGCATTGACGATAGGGGACTTGTACATGTATTCATAGTGAAGTAGAACTTGTGTCCAGCAACATCTGTCTCTGTCTCTCTGTCTCACTCTCTTGTGTATACATGCATGCATGCACGTGTGTGTGGTGTGTAAATGCCTGCATGTACACATGTGTGAGATTGAAATAAAGGAGCAAATTTGGAAGAGGCACTGTGACTGTGTGAGGGTATTGTTATTACCAGTTCTAGTACCGGGTAACCATCTGCATCTTTGATAAGGCAAGGAGACTAGTTCACATCAGATGAAGTTTGAGGGATAGTGTCTGAAGTTCAATTTGCTAGTTTGTGAAAAAACCTATTAAAATCAGAGACACTTATTTCAGTTTTCATTTTGCTTGGTATTTCAAGACATGGAGACTTCCCATCATAATTTGATGTTTACTTGTGAAGATTTAATTCATTGTGGTATCTATGAATGATTGAAAGACATTTATTCTAGAACTTAACTTGGATTTGTGTCAATAATCAATATCGAACATGCAGTTTTAGACGAGAAGACTTTGCTTACATGAGTTTGAGATTTGTTTATCAAAGTAAACGTGTACACAGCTTGATAATTATACTTTTATGCCCCATGGCTAGGCCCTAAATATTTTAAATAATGGCCCCTAAAAGCCCTAAAAAAGGCCCTAAGTTTCCCCCACCAAATCTGTATGAACCCTGACTGTGCTTTAAAAGAAAATATTATTTTACAGTTCACCATTTTGAATGTCAGATGCACAATATTCACAATTGCTATAAATACTCCTCTACTACTCAAATGTTGTTACATCGATAAATGAACTATTGAAAGTGTTAAACCACTCTCTTTTTCTTGCCTTTTGCACCTTTATTTTTATACATCATCTTTTTTTCGTGGTAAACATTTTCTTTGGCCAGTTCCACACATTGTCTTCACACTTTTGCAAAGCGAAAGGAAGTCTTGATGCTGATTCCAAGATTGCTGATTCATGTGTAACTCCGGGAGGAATAGAGTAGAATCCTACCCTGTTTCCCTAGTGTTGTCTCCCTTGTCAGTATTATTAATTCTCATTGTGGTTGGTGCACATTTGTGTTTCTGTGGAATCAGTGGTAGCTCTTGTCATTGCGTAGATTTTATTTTCCACTTCAAGGGTGTTGGCTTTGCTTCACAAAGAGATGATATGAGTGGTTGCTCTGTTGAATGTTGTTCGCAAGTTTAGCAGTTTTTCTCCCTGCCAACTTGGATTGATGGATGGATTTCCTTTGGAAAGGAGGATGTGGAACCAAGTAGTAGTGAATATTTGTTTTTACAAGTGTACGTGTGTTGGGGGGGGAGGCAGGCTATTGCTTTTAAATATTATGTATGTGTGTGAACGTGTTATATTCGTTCATGTGTCTATGTATGTGTGTGATAGTGTTTTTTTCGTTCATGTGTCCTGTACTATAATTGGGATATACAGAAATTGTGACAGTTTGATCAGTTAGATTGACTGTGTGTGTGTTTTTTAATTGTGGAGCAGTGTTTGTGGGTTGTGGGATGTTGCAGCTTTTGATGTGAGCTTTTCTCTCTGGGGATGACCCTTTGCCAAAATGTACAGTGATGTGACATTGTAGCCTTAGCTATGCTTGTGGTTTGCCTGTGCGTGCATGTCATGTATGTATGTCTACACACTTGCCCATGCAGGCACATGTGCACTTAAACACACATCACACACACACATGCACGCACACACCCACAACCAGACCCACATGAAAGCTTTATATGTGCTACCTGTTAATGTTTACTGTCATTCCATGCCACTCAGAGAGATGATCTCAAGACATCATCTGCGTGTGTCCTTACCACTGTCTGCTTTCCTCAAATGGTATTGAACCACATGTGTGTGGCCCAGTATGATCTCTCCTTGTGTTCACAGAATGGATTATAGACCTGTGCCAGCATAGCTCAGCTGGTTGGTAGTCTCTGGCACAAAATTGCAAAGTATGCAAGTTGATCTTTAGATGCCCAATACATAAATGAGTGTACACCATCTTCTGTCGGTAAGTTTTTTTGAGTTATGAATTTGTATATAAGTTCTACACATGTAGTGGTTTATGTACTTGAATGCATCCCCCAGTTGTTGTGTTTTGGATTTTTTTCTTTTGCTTGTTCCTCATCTAGTCCCCAGAGGTTCACCAGTGGTGAGGTTTTGTAAATGTGACTGGTTTTGCCTGCTGTGAAGGTAGCCGCATTCCGACTTTGGAGTTTTTATTTCAAATGACGCAGTGAAATGTTAGTTGTATCCCCCTCCCTTGTATGGTCGGGAGGATTACCTCCCTCACCCACATCATGATATTGGTTTGAACAACTGAACAAAAATCCTGGGAGATTATTTTACCATGGCCAGTATTGTTGATTGTAGCTGAGCGCCGTCACTCCTCCTGACTGCTGCCTGGGCCGTGCAGCTGAGCAGTGATCACACTGATGTGTTGGGGGGGGTAGTTGGCTAGCTGCAGTCTTCGTTTCACATCCATCCAGATGAACAGAGAGCATGCACGTCTTTGCCTTTTATCTTTTCCCCCAAGTTCTTTCTGTCAGCTATGGGGATGACCCCATGCTTGCTGTGTGTGCTGTTCACACAGAAAAGAGCATGTTGTTGTCTTCAGGTGACCATGACCCAGAGGGTATCAGTGTGCATGCGCATTGGTGAATGGATGTGAAAACAGGATGTAGGGTTGTTTGTTCCTGATTTGTAGAGACAGGAATGTGTTGAAGTTTTTACAGATTTTGTTTTATTTACATGTGTGTTTTGCTGACTTGTTTTTGTTTTTGGTGGTGGTTTTTTTATTTTTGTGATGGAGAAGCACGGAAGGGTGTTAAACACATACACAGAAGGTAAACAAGAACATTAACTTTTTTTAATTCTGCAAAGAAGCGAAAGAGTTTGTCTTGAACGAAACACATACAACTTCTGAGTTAGTGGTGCTTTCACAGTTGTTTAGATTGCATAGTAAAGAAGAGCAATAACTATAATTTTACTCATTTCAGGTGGGATTGGGGGGGGGGGGGGGGGGGGGGGTCCAGAAATTCAGTACATTGATATACATTTCCTGCCCTACCAAAAGTGCAGGAAAACTACCATACTCACATAAACTTGTATCAATACTCATTATAATTGCACAAGTTTGGGGTTGTTTTTTATCATCAATATAAACGACTAAGCTTATTGCAGAATTGTTCAGAAGAAGATTAAATATGCATAAATGATATCTGGTCTCATAAACTTTAAACTTAGTAACTTTTTGGCTACTGCCTTGGAAAGAGGAATAGTGAGCATGGACACAAACTTGGGTGTTTTTTTAAGGGGTGTGTTTTTCTCATTTGTAGACGTCAGAGCTCCAAGCAAGTATCAAAACTAGAGAGACAGTTGATGAGCGGGTTTTCTGCAGATGTGTTTTGTCCATGGCTCTGTACTGTCTGTCCTGTGCCGAGGAAAATGAGTTGTGAAAGCATCGCCAGCATCAAGTGGTGGAGCTGTGGGATTTACTGTTCTTGTTTATTGATTCCTTTAGCCTCCATCACTTCATGTTTATATCACAATTGTTGTTATGTATCAGCATTCAGAGCATTGTAATCTTTGTCATAATTACCTTATATTACTTATTGAAGCTTTTTCATGTGTATTTTTTAAAAATTCCTAGTAAATCAATGTATTTTGTTAAAGTTGTGCTGACAGAAACAGCCTCAGTTTATATTGGAGAGCTGGCATAGATGTTCAGTATAGCAGATAGAGGAGGTGGTTTTTCCCGGTTTTTGCCTTTAATCAGCTTGCAATATTTTGAGGAATTTTATACTAAAAGCTCTGGCAAAGAGAGAGAAAGGGGTGAAGTATCATTGAAAGTTGTGTGTCTGACGGATGGCTGATGTGCAACAAAATGTGACCCTGAACATATTTCCCTGTGTGATTCGAGGGATGCGTAAAGTTTGACAAATTTGAAAGTATTCATAAGATTTAACAGTGTTGTCTAAGATATGACAGTGTCCATGTCTTCAGCAAGAATACAGAGGTAAAACTTGGATTTTGTGCACCATCTGTGAATTGATATGATTGGTCAGTCATGGAGGTTGAACATATGGAATGCCTAAAGAAAATATTTTTGAAGTTGATGTATCCATAATGGTTTGAATTTTAGAGAGGCATGTCTGCATGAAAGTAGGAATTGTTGCCTCTCAAACACACACACTTACACACACACACACTCACACACACACACACACACACTCACTCTCACACACACACACGCATGCACGCACGCACGCACGCATGCATGCAACCCACACCATGCACATCAGAAAAATGAGAGTATGATTATGGATTTGAATTAATGATTTCAACAACTTTCAACATATCAATCCATTACTGTTTAATGAACACGTTGTGAACTGAGTGAGAATGCTCAGTAGCTCTCAGAATTATGGTTTAGACAGAAGACATCCAGCCACTACACAAGACATGTTAATATGTGTAGGTACATTTTTCATTACAAATTCAGTTTTCTTGATAACGATTCAGGCTAGTCATCTGCAGAGATGTCAATCTATGGATTGCATGCACAAAACCTTCAGGAATTTTTAAAACCATTTTTTTTGTTGCTTCTTTATGTTTATCAGGATGTTTGTGCAAGCTTTGTGTAGGTAGGACCACGGCTGCCACTAGCCGGGAAAGTGTAGCAGAAAGTGGCAAAATTAACCAACTTTAAACGCCCCAATTTCTCCACCCAAATCTTATATCTATCTGTCCCGTAGTCTGACGACCGGGGGGGCACCCTCAAAGACTCAGCAACCAGTTTCCCTCCATTCTTCTCTCTGTTCTGCCTTTCTCAGGGTTTTGTTGAGTTCTAGCCTGTCCATTCACTGATGTTATCCTCCCAGCTCTTCCTTGGTCTGCCTCTTCTTCTTCCTCCTTGGGACAGTGCCTTGCAAAACTGTCTTTGTAATTCCTTGGGATCTTGTGACATGCCCATACCACTTAAGTTTACGCTTTTTCACGATCGTTAGAAGGTTCTCATGGGGTCCAATGGTTTGCTGGATTCTGTTAGCACGCTTTCGTTGCTTATGGGGTTTCTTTGTAGGAGATGCCAAGGAGTCTCCGAAAGCATCTCATCTCCACTGCCTGTACTCTCCTCTCCAAATCTGCAGTCAGGGTCCATGATTCACAGGCATACAGAAATATGGATATGACAAGGGAGCGCATTAGTCTGATCTTGGGGATAAGTGAGATATTCTTATCTCTCCAGATGGTGTTTAGTTTTGACAAAGCTGTTATTGTCTGTGCAGTCCTGCATACTACTTCTGGCTTGGATCCCTGGTCGGATACAATGGCTCCCAGGTACTTGAAGCTTTGAACTGTTTCCAGCTTCTGGTCATTAACCCTGATATCAGTGCTAATGCCGTTGGTGTTATTAGTCATCAGTTTGGTCTTCTCTGCACTGATTTCCATGCCGTATGTTTTGGAGGCCTTATCCAGTGTTCTGTTAGGCTGGCAAGCTCTTTTTCTGATCCTGCTATTCCATCAATGTCATCTGCGAAGCGGAGGTTTTGTGATCGTTCTGCCACCAATGCTGACTGATCCTTCATGATGTTCCAGTGCATCAGCCATGATTCTCTCAAGGAAGATGTTGAAAAGGGTGGGTGAGAGTAGACAGCCCTGCCTTACTCCAACTGTTGTTCGAAACCATTCTCCAATGTTGTTGTTGTAGTACACTGCACTGGTGGCCTCGCTGTACAGCTGTTTGATGACTCTGATCAGGTTTGCATTGATGCTGTACAAGTTCATGGTTGCCCACAAAGCTGCATGCCACACCCTGTCAAATGCCTTCTTTAAAATCGATAATACTGGTATAGGTCTTGTTGATGTTGAAGGTACCCCTCACATAGTATTCTGAGGTTGAATATCTGTTCTGTTGTGCTGCGCCCTGCTCTGAAACCTGCTTGTTCCTCAGCAATGATGGTCTCTGCTTGTGGCTTCAGTCTATTCAATATTATCTGCAGCATGACCTTGCTTGGGTGACATATGAGGCTGTATAACTATAGAACCGCAGGAGATCCAGAAGTCCTTAATGTACCCGAAAGCAAGACACAGACAGTCACCCTATCCTCCGAGAAGAAGTGGAAACAGCAGTCAGATCGCTGAAAAAGGGGAAGTCAGCAGGGCTGACAACATTCCAGCTGAGTTGGTCCAAGCTGGAGGGGAAGCCATGATCACGCCCTACTAAGAATCTGCAACAAGATCGGGCAGACAGGAAAATGGCCAACCCCGGGGACGCAGTCGCTCCATCACCCTCCCAAAAAAAGGGAAATCTACAACATGAAAAATCTTATATACAAATGAAAAGTTAAATGCATAAACTCAATGTCGAATATTTTTTTTGCAAAAATATGACTGGATAAAGTGAGAAATTTTAAAATGGGCTCCGAGCCTCACTCACTAAAAACACGATCAGTGTTTTTCATGCTTGTTTTTTCTATCCGATCGAGGGCTTAAAAACAACAAAAACCCTTCAAGCGTGTATCTTTGGGGAAAGAAGAAATTTCCCGTAACCAAATTAAGATTGGTTTTTTTGTGTTTTTTTTTAAAGTTTAAGTATTAGCTTTAAAAATTCCCTCATTTTGGGGAAAGTCGAGAAATTTCTGTTTAATCGTAAAAAAAACCCCAAAGGTCATTAGAAAACCTCATTTCAGTTTATTGCTTATTCCGGGGAGTTTCCCCCTTTCTCATTTGCATACATGCCCCCCCCCCCCCACTCCCTTTCTTTACAAACCAAAATGGCCGCCTCCACAGTCAAGGGGACGCCCTTTTTGGACTTGCAACTCGACAGAATTTTCGATGTGTACGCGCAGTGCACTCCTTTTGAAGAAGTAAATGCAAAGTTTTTACTTTGTACATAGTTTTATCGAATCTCAATGATTTTAGAATTAAAATTCTCTTTACCAAAATTTTCCCCAACTGAGCCCCACAGGGAACGAGAACGGGTCATAAAGGGGGTCCTTCATTTTTTCAGAACTTCGTGAAATTATCTTTATAACAAAAAATCGGGGTGATGATTCTGGTCAAATTTTTTTCTGTATTTTTTGGGTTTTTTTTTTAGGTCTGTAATTTGTTGTATCAGTCGAAATTTTTGGGCGAAACATCGGAAAAAAAATGCAAAAATGACTGGGGGAAAAAAAATTGGGGGGAGGTACGAGGGAAAAAAAGCAATAAAAAAAAACCCATGAAATCCCCGTAAAAAAGACTCTTTTTTTTGAATCAAACATTTCATGGGTTTACCATTTCTGTCAGCAAGTAGAATGAGATATGATGATATCCCTATGCGCGGGACTTGTCTATTGTTTGGAGGGGTTATATGCATTCAAAATTGCTGTCAAAAGGGTTTTTGGATGATTTCATTTTGCCTCTACTAACTTTTACCCTCTAAAAAAAAAAAAAATACACCCCATCTAGAAATGATAAAACTTAATATAGATCTTAGACACTTTCGGGGCATTCTTTGGTTTGACAGGGGGGTAAAGTCCCCCTTTCACCAAATCGCAAACTTTTTGTAGAATTTTCTTGTTTTTGATGTAAAATTCATTTTTTTCCTTTATTTTTCCTTTTTTTTTTTAAATTTTTGTTTTTCAAGTATCAGAAAAAAATTACAACATTTTTCAGAAATGCAATTTCAAAATGGCATGAGGGACAGCCAAAAAGGCTTTATATAACAAAGGGGCATTTTTTTGGGGTTTAAAATTTTTAAAATGAAAATTTTAAAAAAAAACTTAAAGAAAATGATTTGAAATTTTGCATGCTTTTTGATCTTGTTATTTTTTTTCATTTTAAATAAGAAACACAATTTTATGATGTTTTAAAAAATGAGTTGTCCCCCCACAAAAAGTTTGCGGGGGAATTTTTTTTTTCACAGTTCATGGTGGATTGATGTTGTGAGTACAAATTGAAAGCTGACCATGTTTCCTATGTCGTTAAGGGCTTGCTAAATTTACTGTTAATGCACCATTTTTTAGAATTGACTTGGTAGCAGTGTTTATTCATTTGAACCCCAAATAAGACATGTTTAAAAACTTCATTTTTCCCTTTTTTTCTTTTTTTAAATTTCATTTTTCAGCCTAAAAATGTAAAGCCAAGCCCCTTATATATTATTGGGCACAGCCAAAAAAGGGGAAAACCCCCGGGATGTCAGTAAAAAAAAGTTGCTAAGCCTGCCTTTATCATTTTTACAAGATTTTGTCTAATTTTTTCTTTTCCACTAGGGGTTAAAGGGGAAAAAAGAAAAGAAATTTAAGAAGAAAAATAAGGAAAAAAAACCCCCCCCCTTTCCGGATAAAAAGCCTGCCCTTGCTTTTAACCAAATTTTTCAAAGTAATTATGGGTTGGTTTGGGTTTCTTTGTTTTATCAACTTATTTTTCTTTTTCTTTTTCTCAAACCCAGGCAGCAACTGTCCCCGAAAATGATTGCGCTGGTTTAGCACCTGACAATCAGATCCCCACTCCAAAATTTTTGGGAGTATCAATAGAAAAGGTGTCACTTCTTTTTATCCCCTGGTTTATTGTTTTCACCTCTGTGCAAAGGAAGCAGGGGAAGGATGGGATGGGGGAAGGTGTCTGGGTGGTGAGGAAAGAGGAACAACAAAAACAACAGCTGCTGCGTCGCTAACCTTGTGGGGTGACACATAGCCACCCCCTACAGGAGAGGGGAGGGCTTACCCCCTTTACATGCACAAGGGAGGGCCAATTTTTGTGTAAAAAAGTGTAGGGAATTTTATCTACCCCTCAGTTTTTCAACTTTTTGGGGTACAGCAGATCGTCAACAGGGGAAATGGCCCTAAAAAAGGGCATACATTTTGCATTTGAAGCAAAGGCTAAGTGTATAACAGACGGTTTAAAACCCCTACCTCACGAAAAAGCGCCCCACAATTTGCAGGGTGTCCAAAATGTAACACATGTCGCCTGATAGCATGGAGAGAAGCCCAAACCCATTCCGTCCAAACCCGTATTCATATAAAATCAAGGGATGCCTCTGATAAGCCAATGCCCATTTCTGTTCACATACACAAGGAATGAACCACTTTCCATTATTTCATTAATACAAAGGATAAAGTCATTTCCATTCTTTCAAGAGATAATGTCATTCAATTCTTTCAAGAGATGAAGTTGTTTCAATTCTTTCAAGAGATGAAGTTGTTTCAATTCTTTCAAAAGATTATGTTATTTCCATTCTTTCAAAAGATGGAGTCATTTCCATTCTTTCAAGAGATAAAGTCATTTTCATTCTTTCAAAAGATTATGTGATTTCAATTCTTTCAAAAGATTATGTATTTCAATTCTTTCAAAAGATTATGTTATTTCAATTCTTTCAAAAGATGGAGTCAATTTCATTCTTTCAAGAGATTATGTTATTTCCATTCTTTCAAGAGGTGAAGACATTTTCATTCTTTCACATTCAAGGATGAAGTCATTTTCATTCTTCAAGAGATGAAATCATTTTCATTCTCATAAGAGGTGCAGTTATTTTCATTCTAATTTCTGTCATGTAAACAAGGAATGAATTAATCTCCCTTTCATTACCCATGTACAAGGGGCAAGTTGATATCCATTGTTATACACACACAAATGATGAACTCATTCTTTTCTTGCATTCATACAGAGAGATATGCTAGTTCCCTTTGTTTCATACATGCACACACACACACATAAACACACACACACAACACACTTATACACATTCGTCTAATATAACTTTGAGTGAACAGACATAAAATCGAAGCAACAACACACACAAAACACACAAGGAATGAACCCAATCCCCTGATTCAGTTTGTTGTAGTGTTTTTTCCCTTTCATTCCACTATATTGCAGACCAGAGTATCTGTGCTTCGATTTGGTTGTTTTACCAGATTCAGTGCTATATAAATTCCATTTGTTATTATTATTATGACCACGCCAGGCTTCTTCAGTCACACTGTCAGTCCTAGCAGTCTCTTGGCTTTTGAGCGACCATGAGGCCAGTGATGAAGGGCGTTCTCGTCTTGCTTCACTTACAGCACACATTACGTGGTGTGTCAATATGCCTGTTGTGGTGTTTACAATACTGCACAGCGTTGCTCTGACCTGAGCGCTTGCAACTATTTTGCATAATATGATATGATATAGTGTTCAGTATCAAAAACTGTTATGATTGTGCAGTGGTGACATGTTTGTAAACTTTTCTTGAGTGTTTATTTTTTGGTGGTAGTTGAAAATATTCCATTGAAGCATTTTCTTCCTTTTGTTGTAAAAGAAATATATATAAACAAATAAATGATAAAAATCTTAAATGAAAATATGCAAGAAAAAAAAAAGAAATCCGAAACAATGAACCAACCAACCAAGAAGAAGAAAACGGCACTTTTTCTCCCTGATTCAGACAGACTGAAAGGCCTGTGGCAGTTCTCATTGCTGGTCAACACCCCCACACGACTTGTGCTGGAAATTTGGGGGATGTGGGTTGGGGGGAATCAGAGGGGGGGGTGATGATTTTTACTATTTTCACATTATATTTGCTTAATCTGCCAACTTTTCAAAAAGGGTCTGTAAGCCTCCTTGGGATGCTGGTTCAAATCTTGCTTATGCTTTGCTTCATTTTTGTTGCTGTTGAATATGTGTGTACTGAGGATCAGAAGTATATGTGATGTGTCATAAGATGCTGTCATTGATGTCATTGTAGGGAAACATATCCAGATGCATTGCTGATCAACCGTGAAAGATTTTTCAGTACATTTGTGTCAATGATTTGAAAGCAAGAAAAATTGTTTTGACCAGGTTGAAATCCCAGTCACAAATGTGATGGTCCTTTTATTTGGTTTGTTTTAGATATATATTTTCTTGTGTAGTATTTTACAGTTTTATTTTGTTTGAAGCGTAACCCAAACCACATGTATTGTGTCAGACAGATGTGGTGCTATGGTGATGTTTTAAAAACAACAGCAAAGCCTGTGTTGTGCCAGCGTTGTTCACTTCACTTTTCTGATTCAAAGGTTGGTGATGAAGGTTTAGAAGAAATATATCCTTTTTTTTTTTTGTTTTTGTTTGGAGTGTTTAATAATAGGTGTGTTGATGACATCTTACCCACCCTCTTCTTTCTTTTTGTTGGTGCCATTTGCTGCGATTGATATTGCACTATGTGAGGTCTGTGTGTTGTAAGGTACATATGTACACCTTGCTTCGTTGTCACATTTTGTGAATGTTTTCTTTCAGGAGAGCGTTCTCCAAAATTATGCCAGACATGAAAATCCTCTGTATTGTTGCAGCTTTTTGTTTCATTTGTATTGTTTTACTGAAGTAGTTTTGGTTTGGATTTTATGTCTCCTTATATTTTACTCATAATATTGTTGAAGGGTTTTTTAAAACCATTTTTTATTCAAGTTCATTATATCATACATTGTTGTTTTCTTTTTTCTCTGGTTTGGTTGTGTTCCTAATTTTGGTATCTGTGGGTTTTTCTTTTCTGTAGAGGATGCTATGTAAGCGACATTAGAAATAATGATTTAGCATTACTCAAAAAGAAAGCTGTTATCCTCTTCTCCCAATAATGTCAAGCCTAGCCAAACATAGTTATCTGAGCAGCAGAGCTCATTCATTGTCTGTGGTTTTATTTCATAAACTCTAACTTCATATCTGCAAGCCTCAAAAAAAAAAAACTAATGTAAACCTTGCTTCCCCACCCCTAGATTTGGCCTGTAGCAAGTTAGAATTGAAATACACACGCTTTTTCATTCCAGATGAGGAAAAGAAGGAAGACGTGAGTTGCAAATTGATCACGATCGTTGTCCTAGTAGGTTTTTAAAAACTGGTGCTCCCACCATTTCTGCTTAGTAGGTAGCATGAAGTCATGAAAAGGCAAAGCTTAGTCGTCATCCATGATTAGATGGAAATAACAAGTATTAAAAAAAAAACAACTGTACAGAGCAGTGCACAACAAGAAGTCTGAAATTCGGTTGCAGAATGTTGTTTAGTTGGTCATGGGATTTTAAAAATCGTGTACATAGTTCAGCAAGTTCATTTTTCTTCTTCATCGTCAAGTTTATTTGAAACAAGTTTTTGCTGGTAAAGTGAGGCGGTAGAGTTTGTGTTTTTATCTTCCAGTTGATAAGGATTGATTATAGTCACTACTGTTTGTGCAGCCTTTCTTTTTTATTCATGTATTGTGGATAAAACATCTGCAAAATTGGGGGGGGCGGTTACCCGCCAATTTTTGTGTGCATCTGCAATTAAGATAGGATGACTTGTAGAATTTTGAAATATAGTGCGGACAAAACATAAACAAATTCCACAGGGGTTGTGGGTTTTTTAGTCTTTGGCTTGCTTGGGGTTTTTGGCTATTGGAAAAAGAGGGCTTGTGGATGTAGAACTAGGGTAGCTGTGTTTGGCGGCTCCCAATCCCCACAGTGTGTTGACACAGCAAGCTCGTGGTGTGACTTTGATAGGCTGTGTCCTCACTCTTCTGTTTTAGTTCATTCTCCCTTCAGCTTAGGGTGCGACAGTCACAGATGTCTTAGGCTGCAATGTTTGTGTACGCTTTGGAAGTCTTGCTTTGGTTGGTTTGTGCTTCAGAAGTCTGCCTTGGTTTGTGTTCAAACTCTCACTGGAGCAAAACAGCACATAGCCCATGTTGCTTGGAAGTATAGGCCAGAAGTTTTAGTGTTGTTTGTTTTGGAGGGTTTTGTTTTAATAGAGGTTGTTGTCATGGCACAGAGAAGAGGACCAGAGTCCTTGGTGGTGACTGTTATGACTGATGAGCTGTCGGTGTTGGGGGGAGGAGGAGGATGACGTTTTCTTTTGTGTGTGCGCGTGTGTTGTGTTGTGGTCGTTTTTGAATGTGTTAATGGATGAGTATCAAGAAAACAATAAAGACACTGACGTGTTTATCCGTGTTCACTCTGTGTGTGTGTGTGTGTGTGTGTGTGTGTGTGTGTGTGTGTGTGTGTGTGTGTGTGTGTGTGTGTGAGAGAGAGAGAGAGAGTTTGTATGTGCATGGTGTGTGTGTGCATGGTGTTTGTGGGCATATATGTGCATGGTGTGTGTGTGGGAGCATATATGTACATAAGTGTGTATACGCGCGCAAGTGCATGCATGGTGAAACACTGAAGGGAGCTTCAGAAATGCGGCACAAGCAAACTGACAACAACAACAAAAAAAGAAGCGGGAAAACACACACCACACACCTCAAAATAAATGTTGCACGAATGGTAAACAATTACAATATGACGATAATGATGACACATGCAAACTTTTTAAAACAACACAACACAAGCTGTAACAACTACTTGACAAAACACCTTCAAACAATCGGACTAAAGCTGCCAGAGCAGCAAAGTCAGTATACAAAAGATATTGATAAGGTGTATGGCATCTCTGTAGTAGATCGGTAGTCCAGAGGAAATGCACCTGCCTAGAAAGCGAAAAGTGCGGGTTGGAAGTGTGAGATGGATCGATCCCGTTTGTGCCCGGAACTTTTCCCCATCCACTAGACTGTGAGTGGTGGTCTTGTCTGGGTTTTAGTCAATCGGATGAGACAATAAACCGAAGTCCTTGTGCGACACACATTTAGCGCACGTTAAAGAACCCACGGCAACTAGACTGTTGTCCCTGGCAAAATAATCTCAAAAAACCACCACTCCTATACACATGCAGACAGGAAAATATAAAATAAAATAAGGGTGGAGCTGCTCTTGTGGCGACACGCTCTTCGCGGGGAGAGCAGCCCGAATTTCAACCTAGAGAAATCTGCATGACTTAAGTGGTATACAAATATAAATTCCTCCATCATCTAACTTTAAAACAAAAGAAGAAGAAAGGACACACATTACTTCTACAAACGAAAAAAAAAAATGATTTTAAAAAAAATAATTAAAAAAATATATATTATTTTATATATATAAACATCAATGCGTCATTTTCTTAGGACTTTTTTTCCCATATGTGCGGCACAGAGGTTTAAAGTTAAACAGGACAACAACAAAAAGGACATCTTACTCTGTGTGGGTGGGGTGAGATAGCCTAGTGGTTAGAGCGATGTACTTCAGATCTATATAGTAACTCAGGGCCTGGGTTCAAGCCTCCACTGATTCTGCCCAGGAGTTAACATCGGCGCTGATCCCCCCCCCTCCCCCCCCCCCCCCCCCCCCCCCCCCACCCTTCAAAAACTCTACAATTACTCTTTTAATTTAACTGAAGTCTCATGTGCGAACCACATACACACATCTTGCAAACACGTTAAAATCCCATCCACCTATCTTAGGTGAGCAGCCAGCTTTGGCCAGCCAGATGATGACATAACCCGACCCCGCATGATCCCTTTGTCTGGGCAGGGGTGGCTCCCCCAGGGGAACTTTCACCCTACCTTTTAAAACCCGCCAGTGCCCAAAAAAACTTGGAAGGGAAAGGGGAGGTGATATAAGTCACATGCCACACACCCTGCTGTGTGTATGGCAAAATTCAC
>CM054150.1:57140712-57233831 GCA_028751875.1 Rapana venosa | reverse complement strand
ACATTTGATTACATTTGAACATCATTGTTTGATTACATTTGAAGCCTACGGAAAGTAAGTGGTAGAAAACGAGTGACATGTTTTGGTTGTGACCAGAAACACTGAGCTGTCATCGGCACAGCTTGTAGCAAACAATAACGTCACTGCGATGACATTTAGCGTGCATGAGTCTTACAGTTGACTCGATACGATTAACAACGATTGTGAAGATCAATCACTTCCCCGAAATCAACACTAGAAATCTGTATCTGAGGAAAAGCAGGCAATTTAGCACAGTAGATCAGAGTCCTTGACACGAAACCATAATCACTCCGTTTTCTGTCACAACTAACATGAGCTAAATGGTTTACGGCCAAATTTCAATGTGCGAGATAACTGACAGAACAGAATTGCTGCAGGTTTATATTTTCAACAACATAACCAGAACATTTGTATAAAGAATCAATGACGAAAACGTGAGACTAATTTTGTGTATGCTTCTAGATGTAACGGTTGAGACATGAAACCACGCTATCTTGGTTTTGTGTCTCACCAATGTGGTTAATACACGAGTTCACAGATCAACAAAAATATTCCCATAAAATACATTCAAACACTGAAAATAAATATTTCTGTCACTAATTGCTCGAGATAAAACACATATAACATCTATTTAAAAGAAAGAGAATGTAAAACTTCAATAAGAATGTTACAGTCCATACAAGAAACTGTACTATTTTCGTTTCATGTCCTAACCGTAACGCCGCACAACAAAAACTGGATATATTTAAATTTAATATTTTGTGCAAAATGTATGTTTTGCACACAACAACCATTTCCACAAATTACAGTAGATGGCTTTTTATTTCTTTCCGAGTAAGAATAAGCGGTCATCAAATGAAACGATCGGAAAATGTGCCCACAGCTAACAAGCCAAAGCTGTTGACAAGAAAAGACAAAATACAGAGAACCTGACAAATACAGGCAATGTCGTGTTTTAACCCTCTTGTTGTTGGATTCTACAGAGCTAAACTGCCTGTAGATTTTGAATTCTTTGAAGGTTTTCTACCCCCAACTGACTTACTTTACTTCTAAGACAGTTGTGTGTGTGCATGACAAGCTATCAAGCTGAAATGTGTCACAAGTTAGGTATGTCTTTGTACTTGCATTTAGGCGCAAGTTTATGTGTCTGGTCACCAGATGTCTTGTCATTGTCACCTTATATGTCACCAATCACAGGTAAAAGTATGTTATATATGATAAAACAGCAAATCCTGCATGGATTTGACAATAGTTCATGCATGTTAGTGTCGAATAAGGAACTGATACCCAGCTAATGTGTTTACCAATTGTTATGTGCAATAGTACTTCAAGGATGTGTCACACAATGTCCCTATAGCACCTGTTGTTTTATGGTATGTCTGGAGGAGACAGAAGTTTTTTTAAACTATTTTTTTCTTTTGAAAACAAGTCATATTCAATCCATCACAAAAAGCACAAATTATGGATGTGTGGGGGGTGTTCCTATTGCTGTCACCTGTCGAACCTTGGCAGACCGGAAACCTATTTATTTTCCTTCTTGCTATTTTCGTTATCGGCATATCTGTTCATTTCTGCCATTGCAGTTTCAAAGCAAAAGTGTGGTACTAATGAGAAAACAGTCAAAAGGCATCACGTTTTCAGGCGTTTATGCCGCGGACCGGCTGGGAGGTCAAATTTCTCCACAGTAGGTGTGTGTAGCACAGGTCAGGAATGTGCCGTGTAGCACGTTCTTTTCTGGCTTACTCTTCTCCCTAACTGCAGCATTTCCTTCCTCCTCTTCTGTAAGCATTTAATATCGGACTCGCTTAACAATTCTCATTCAAATGTTTCTACTTCCAAGACAATAACATTCAATTAATCGTCTCGTTTATCAGATGAATCGTCTGTTAGGAAAGAAAATACCATTTTTCCCCCACACTGCTACCATTGAAAAGCATTCCAGTCACTGGCTGTTATTTCTTCCTTGCCTCCCCACTACATGCATGTTAGTGGTCTAAGTTTATCACTGGCACCCTCTGACACCCTCCCTGCATCACCCCACCAATTGTCAGACACATAGTGTGAAAACCACGAGATCTGTGTGTGTGATGGAAAAGTACTGCCCACATGGGCAGCACCAACTGTCGGCTGTGGTCATATTGGAATCTAGGCCTAGCAGCGGCCACCGTTACTGTCAGCTATGGTCGTATCAGGGTCAAGATGGTTAAACACAAGTTTATGATTATTTAAACCACAGTTGGCAAAAGCAGAATATTTTTGAAAAGAAAACTGAAAAGATTCCTTCTCCTTTGATAAAAAATGTGGTAGAAGTGAGTAAACTCATCTTGATCAAATGTTGCCGTGCTTTAGCGATCGGTCATGACATGAGAAAACTTAGTAGAAGACAAAGACCAGCACACTAGTATAGCATCGCGATGTTCCTTTGGCGGGAAAAAGTATGTGCCAGAGATATTTTAGGTCAAGGTAAAGTGCCAGCTAAAAATCTTGGTCAGAGAAGGAATGTGCCGAGTTGTGCACCAGATTTACCTCAGCTGGTCATGACGTTAAAAATGGGAAACTATTAATAATCTGGAGTTTCAAGCCATGAATGAGGGTAGGAACGCTGGTTGATCAAAAAGATTGCTTTTTATATACTGTTAACTGTTTACTTTATCAGTTGAAGCTATAATGTGTTGATGCTATCCATAGTTATTTGTGAGGTAATATTTTTATTTGGGCCTGCCTTTGGAAACCAAGCGTCTCAACCACAACGGGTATTTAATCCACCCTCTGTTTAGTGTTCATGAAAAAGAAATGAAGATGTTTCTACTTGGAAGCTTGAAACAACATCTGGGCATTAATTTAATACAAATTGTGTTTCAAATTAGCAGTCTTTGAAGTCAGAAGAACAATCTGAATAATGTACCCACCATGATGTCACAAATCTGCCATGTTGGAATGAGCACATTTTGTAAAAGAAAATTCAATATTTTTAAAAACAAGCTCAAGTACTGATTAAAACATTCAAATTTTATTTCTTTAATTCACACATAACCAGTAAACAGCATTTACCACAGTTACAAACTAAATTCAGTCAAATGGTAGATGTGTGAAGTAGGTCACTATCATGTCTCACATGTTTCTGAGAATGATCTATATGTATTTATTTATTTTATTTATTATTTATTCTTTTATATCGAAGATAATGGAATAAGCACTTATGTGCTTTTTTACATCTAGTCCCCATGTGTATGCAGTTTTGTAAATTTTGTCATCTGTTCCCATGGGCACACAATGACCTATTCTTTCGAAAAGCGGAACAGGATTTATCATGTGCGCAAGATGTTCTGCATGTGTTCACACACGGGGCCTCAGTTTATAGTCTCATTCGAAGGATGTGTGTATGTGTGTGTGTGTGTGCTGTCGTTTTTGAACATTACAAGTTGATATAGCTTTGACTTGAGGGTGCAGAGTATGCTAATATCAATGTTTATACATTTTATGACATTTTAAATTATTCTAAAATTTAAAAATTGGTAGAAGTAGAGCCAAACCAAACAAAAACAAAACACCTCCCCCACACAAAAAAATAAAATAAAAAGAAAAACAGACCCACAAAACATAACCATTAAAATAAAACACCTTCAAAACCTCACTGTTATATAAGGCAAAGGAAACACAAGGTGTTGAATTTTAACATTTGCTTTGAAAAGCAAGTACTATTTCTCAGTTTTTGTCATATTCTTCCTATGGCGGACTGTCCACAGAAGCAACTAGTTCTGTTGTGTATTTTATTCTTTTCAAACATTTTCTGTCGTGCAGCACATCCGGACTGCCTGAACTACTCTGAACAGCTGCTCAGCAAAATCGACCGTGCTACCTGGCGTTGTGTCACCTGCAAAAAGTGCGCGCGCTGTGGACAGCTGCTGAGGACGGTAAGATAGATGTAGGCAAGACTGTGGGTACTGGTGGAGGTGGTGGGGACATGATGTTGATGATGATGGTGATGTGGTGGTGATAGTGGTGGGGACATGATGATAGTGATGATGACGATAGTGTGGTGGTGGTAGTTACATGATGATGTTGATGATTGTGATGTTGATGATCGTAACATGTTGATGATGGTGGTCTTGATTTCTCTTAAAATTTCTCTGAAAATAATCGTAAAAGGTTCCAAATGGGTATTCAACAAGATATTGTTAACATACATGTATGTATTTGCTGATTTTCCTAATCATTTTCTGGAATTTTAGTAAGACTTTGCTTGTTGCATAATATGTTTTTTATCTTTTAAATTTTTTTAATTAATTCTTTTATTTCAAGGATAATAGAATAGGCACTCCTGTGCTTTTTTACATCCAGTCCTGTGGTTTTGTCAATTTTGTTATCTATTCTGACCAGCACACAATGGCCTACTCTTCCAAAAGGCAGAACAGGTTTTAACATGTGTGCAAGATGTTATGCATGTTTACGCTCATGGCATCTCAGCTTATAGCCTCATCCGAAGGTCTTTCAGGGTAGTAGAGTCAGCATTGATGCTACTAACTCCAGGGAAAAAATCCCCTTAAACGGGCATCTTAGTCATGCCTCATACCTTGGCTCAAACCTGGGCTATCAGATCGTCAGCTCAATGCACAGCCTGTGTGGTCGTTAGGGAGGAGGGTGTCAGAGATCTATAGATCTCAGCTTCTCTAGTTGCCATCATTTTGAGGGCAGCACCTATCTTCTCTCTGTTGCTGCTTTACCTTCCCTGACCCTAAAAAGGATAGGTAGCTGTTTGCAACTAGGGGACTGTACTGAAGCCAGGGTGCATGAATGATCGCCTATCCAAGAGGTAACCCCACTCAGAGTGCTTAAGTTAACCTTAGCTTGGGGAGAGCTTGTGCCCTGACCATCAAGCTATTCCCTCCTCCCTCTTACAGACAGACGGGTAGCAAATCATGAACTACAACGCCTGTAGTTTGTTGTAGACACTTATGACTCAGAAAAACAAGCCACAAATATATATATATATATATGTGTATATATATATATATTTTTTTTTTATTAACTTTTTTAATTTTCGTTTTGCATTTACAAAGAATTACAGACAAAATGTTTCTTTAAAAAAGTAAATAAATAAATAAACTTAAGAAAGTACAAATACAATTCTTTTTCATAAACAAGTAATATCAACTGCTTTTCAAGTGCTTAATCAACCAAACACACACACACACACACACACACACACACACACACAACACACACACACACACACACACACACACACCACACAATATAAACACACATACACACGCGCGCGCGCGCGCGCGTTTTTCATGCTATCGTGAGAAAAACAGCTATCATAGCTATAGCTATCATGCTATCGTGAGAAAAACAATTTGTACGCCTCTGTCAATTCTGTAAATCTATACCATTGCACTCTTTCATTCATGAGGAAGATCACAATGTGCCAGTGTCAGTGTAATTACCTAGTTTATGACAGCATGGTCTTGGAGAGTAAAAACAATGCATGCACAATTCCATCTTTTCTGCTATCCATGACTGCTTTTCAGCAAAAGCACATGGCCAGACATATGTCTCACTTATATAAATGTAATCTGTTTAGTCAAGCAATGGTCTATAGTTACTCCATTCAAAAGTGAATTTACTCAGGTTGTTTGCAATTGTTGCATTATATTTTCAATTTGAAACCTGTATTTCAACTGTTTAAGAAAAAACTGTCCATACTGGTAAATGATTTTCAATTCTGCATCTATAAATATACCATTTGGCAAGAAGGATAATGAAATCGAAAATAGCATCAGTTTTCATGCATTCATCCACTCCAAAAAGTACAATCTTACGTGAAATTTTCACATTCGATACGTATTCACAATGGTCATTGATACTTTTTCTAAATTTGTCCAAATAGTTCTTGCTTGGTTGCAGCCCCAAAAAGAATGTTCGATTGAATCTTTTGTGCTAGTGCACAGGGGACAACTTGTTGTATTTGTTACACCCATTGCGCACAGAACAACATTAGTAACGACAATTCTGTGCACAATTTTTATCTGTAACCATTGTAATTTGATGTCTTTAATCTTGTGCAATTTTTTTAATACCATTTTCCAGTTGATTTCTTCATTAAGTTTCTGTGTCCATTTTTTACAGCATTTGGGTTCTGTCTTGTTTGACATCAATTTTTCATAGTACAGTTTTTGAGCCCCGGTGCACACTATATCTATTGTCTGTATTGCTTTCATTGTGTCTGTACACAATTTACATTGTCACCTATTTTGACTCCTGCCTTTTTTGCAAAGTGTTTGATTGATGAGATTAGCCCATTGAAAGTTACAAAGTCAATACAATTATCATTTGCTTTAGAAAAAATTTCATAATTAAAAAACTCACCATTTTTCTTGACAAGATGTTTTATTAGATATATCCCCTTTTCTGCTAAAATATTCTTATCAACAACTTTATTTCCTATAGTAATGTTTTCATTATACAAAATAGGTTCTGCAAGAAATTCATTTTCATTTTGCGGAGTGATGCAAGTACAGAAAAATTTATAAGCTTTAAAAACATGGGTCCAAAAAGGATTAGCCTTCACGTGCTTGTGCGTTATTGATGGACCATAGCAGTCTAGAGTCTTAAGAAATGGGTATTGTATTTCTGCAATACTGGCCCACTTGTGATTAGATTTTCTAAATTTTCTTACCCATGAAAGCTTCAAAGCATAATTATATATAATTTCGTATATCAGGTATATTTAGTCCACCTTGTTTGATGGTCTGCACTGCCGTCTGTCTTCCTATCTTGTCTTGCTTATTGTTCCAAACAAATTGAAAACAAAGTTTCTGTAACTGTTTCAAAAAATGATCTGGTGGGTCTGGTAGTAATATCCACAGATGTATAAGCTTTGAAAGAATAAGAGACTTTAGTACAGCTACTCTACCTAATGGAGTAATAGTTCTTTGTGACCATATTTTGAAAAGCAGTTTAACCTCTGAAAATTTATTATTGTAATTTATCATTTCACAGTCTTTTAGTGTCTGGGTAAACCAGACACCTAATATCTGAAATCTGGAGGGGTTCCAAATCATTTTCAAATGGGGGCAAAATATTTTGCTGGAATTTTTCTTACTTCCTAACCATATGATCTGGGTTTTTTCCTCATTCATGTTTAGTCCTGAAACTCTACCGAATTGTTCGATTATATGTATGGAATGTTCAAACGAGGTTCACTCTCCCGCATTTAAGAGCTGTGTTTTCAGCATATTGAGAAATTTTGTGCTCTTCTTTTCCAATATTGATTCCTTTTATTTCTTTGTTCTCCTTTATCATTAAGGCCAAAATCTCTGCACAAAGAATAAACAAATAGGGTGAAATCGGATCGCCCTGCCTACATCCCCTTTCAATTTTTAAACCATCGGATAGTGCTACCATTTACAAGAACAGTTGATTTGATATTTTTATAGAATGTTTCAACCCAGTGCATTAAACTATTTCCAAACCCAAACGCTTTTAACACTTTAAACATAAAATTCCAGTTGAGAGAGTCGAAAGCTTTTTCAAAAATCGATACTAATGAGTAGCCCTGGTTGATTTTTTTTATTCAAATAATTGATCAAATCATAAATTAACCTTATATTGTCACCAATGTACCTGCTGCTCATAAAGCCTGTTTGGTCCTCACTGACTAACTTTGGAAGTACTCTTTTGATTCTATTGGCTATACAGGAGGACCCTATCTTATAGACTACATTTAGGAGAGTAATGGGACGCCAATTTTTTTATATATTCTTTAGGTTTGTCTCCTTTAGGAAGACAAGTAATCAGTCCCTCTTTTTGTGTGGTTGACAATTCACCAATTTTAATAGCTTTCATTTAATGATCTAACCATAAATTGTCCTATTTGTTTCCAGAAAAATTTAAAGAAATCGACTGTGAATCCATCTGTGCCAGGACTTTTCCCGTTTTTCATGTTTTTTAAAGCTAGACTTGCTTCCTCAAGTGTAATATTACCGTTTAATGACTCACTTTCTTCCTTTGACAGTTTGGGTATTGCTCTTACTAAGTTATCAATTTCACATTCTTCCGTATTTCTTTTTTTTATATAAGTTTTCATAAAACGAACTTACTTCTTTTTCAATATCTGCCTGGCTTTCAACAATACTGCCCTCTTTAGTGACTAACTTTGTCATTTGTTTACTTACAAAATTTCTTTTCTCTAAGTTACAGAAGTACTTTGAAATCTTTTCCCCATCTGCTATCCATCGTGCTTTAGATCTTAGCAATACTCCTTCCATTCTTTTAGTTCGTATTGTCTCGAGCTCCTTATTTTTCTCCTTTATCTGTAAAACTATGTTTTCATTTTTATTTTCGATCTTTTCCAGAGAGTGTATATCTTTTACAAATGCATTTTCATTTTCCTGCATCTTTCGTTTTTTCATAGTTGCGTAACTTATAGTTTTGGTTCGTATTTTCATTAGTAGGAAGTCTAGAAAGAGTTTATCTGAAATTTTAAATTCTGATTCTGATTTAGGTACATCTTCCAAGTTAACTCCATCATATTTAACCTGTACATATTCCTTAGTTACATTTGAAATTTCTGAATGAATTTCTTCTACGAAGTTTTTATCTCTAAGCAAGGAAGAGTTAAATTTCCAAAAATTCTTACCTTTTTCATTTTTGCCAAATTTTAAGGTTAATGTTACCATTGAGTGGTCAGAACGGTATCCAGGCAGGATATCCGTATTGTCATAATACCAGTACAAAGAGTCTGAAAGCAAAAAGAAATCTAATCTACTCTGTTTAAGTGGTGTTGGTTTTCGCCATGTATACTGCCTTCTCTCTGGATTATTTTCTCTCCAAATGTCTGCTAAACCAAGCTCTTCAGTTACTCTTTCTAATGCCTCTCTAGCTCTAGGATTATTGATGTGTGTGTATTGATAACAATCTAGGTGTGGGTCTAATGCAATGTTCCAATCCCCTACAGCAATAATGTTGTTTGTTTTGTATGTCTCGATTGTATCTTTTAGTGAATGGTAAAAGTCAGGATCGTCTTTATTTGGTCCATACACGTTGACAAGGAGCATGTCCCTTTCCATTGTTGAAAAATGTAAAATTAGAAAATTCCCGTTTTGATCTGTAGTACTGCTATGTATTTTAAACTCAAAATTATTTGCAAAAAGAATGGCTACCCCTCTTGAATTCGTCTTATATGATGCGAAAACACATTTATACCCCCATTCTGCGTTCACATATTTCTCTAGTTTTTTGTCAAAATGGGTGTCTTGAAGACAATATATTGAGTATTTTTTCTGCTTAAGATAATGAAATACATCTCTTCTTTTATGCATATCCCCCAGACCTTGGCAATTTAATGAAGCAATTGTGATTTTATCCATTATTTGCAGAGTTAGTATATATCTTGAAAAGAAACATGACTGGCCAAACCGACTGTAGCCACGCTACCAGATACTTTCCAGGAGGCACAAAGGATAGTGAAGCAAAATACCATGTAAGGTAGAAGGTACACCTTTTGAAGTTACAAACATAGCATGACATGCTGCAAATCATACTTCACTCTGAAGAAGAAGAATATAAAGAAAGAAAAAACAAACAAAAACAGAATCTGAAAAACGCCCAGAAAAAATATAAGAAAACTTTTTGTTACTTAACTAACGCAGGTGAGCCCTGGCGCTCAAGATCAGTATTTCACAACAATGACCTATGTCCCTAATTAGGGGGCCTAAGTCCAACCAACCATATTGACCCCACATGGCTGTCTTCCACTTATAACACGTGGTAGCCACACAAGCTAGAGTTGTTAGGAGACGCAATTTTTAAAAAATGCATTGTTTAGTCAAAACAAGTAAGCTTTTTCTGCTAAAAAATCTAAATAATTAGTGATGGGGTTTACAGCCCAGCCGACCAAAGGGGCCACAATGAGACTGACCCACAAAAGTTGGAGCAGGTCAAATCTATTACGAAAATTCTCTGCCCAGCCTTGATTTGCAATGCAATAATTCAAAAACTCATGCAGCAGGTATACCAAAGGACAACCAAACTACAAAAAGAAAAAACAGCAACAAATGGCAATCAACCCCTTCAAAAAACAATAAAGAGGTCTAGAAGACCAAACCACCAACAACCCCGACACATATCCACTTTAGATAAACTTGTATCACAGCACACACACAAAAAAGTAAATGGCACCTGTGATTGTAATGCACCAAAGTAAATATGCAAGCAAACAAAAACCATTCGCAGTAGAAACATATCATGGAAAAAAATATTTACACAACCTTGCGCCTTATGCCTGTATAGACATTCTCAATGGCAGGGTGCCAAAAACAGCAAATCCACAGTTTCTCGAAAAGGGGGGGGGGGGTGGGGGGGCGAAAAGCAAAACTCCCACAGCCCCTCCACACGGGCACACACACAAGAGAAGGGAAGGGGGGGGGGGGCGGCAAGGAGACCAGGGACAGGAGGTGGCCACCAGCACCCAGTGACGGGGAGATAGGGCTCCTAGTATACCCATGGATCTTCCGCTTAATTACAAAGCATCTCAAGCAGGAATGCCACAGTCATACCATCTCTCAGGTGTAATGATTCGTTTACTACTACCTCAACAACTGCAACTACTATTACCACCACTACTACTGCTAGTGTTACCTCCCCCATCCCTTCTGTTTCCTCTACCCTTACAACAAACCCCACTATTGCTACCATAACATATGACTACAGCTGCTGCCACTGACAAATACCACTATTGCAGACCAAACTTTCAATGCCAAGTATCAAGAAAGCAATTTTTTTATACTTATTATGCCCTCTTAGCAGCCCATGAAGTAAATCCACCTTCTTTGAGAGAGAGAGAGAGAGAGAGAGAGAGAGAGAGAGAGAGAGAGAGAGAGAGAGAGAGAGAGAGTATCAAGAAAAAAGTATCAGTACCCCTGACAAACCGAACCCCTATGTGCTCTTGCTTATTGCACTCGTACATTATGGATTTCCACAGGAGAGAAACATGAAGCATCCGACACCTCCTATACAGAATGCATTAACGAATGATCTGTTTCCACCAACCGAAGAAACGCAGGCAACCCCCCCCCCCCCCCTTGACTTTTAAAGAGACATCAAGTATACCGTTCTCCCACACATCCTGCTGTGGAAATCTGAACGAGCTGGTACATCGTGCTAGATTAGAAAAAACACTCACGAGCGCGTGCACACGCGCACACACACACTCGCACCCCCCCCCCCCCCCCCCCCCATCCCCCCGCGCATATGCACATGCTACAAATGACAGTACCTGATGGAATCCTACTGAGTTGGGGGGGTGGGCACACACATGTCTCATGAGATTGCAGGGCCACAAACCAGTGAGCTCTTCTTTAGGGTGAAAACATCCCTCCCATGCACGCCAGTGTGTGCGTATCCCGACAGCACGTATGCACACGCACGCACGCGCACACACACACTCGTGTACACACACACACACACACTCGTACTCACACACACACACACTCTTACTCACACACACACACACGCACGCATGCGCACACACACACACACACACACACACGCGCGCGCACGCACACACACACAGAGGATTTTCCAAAGAAAAAAGTTTGGTTTTCAGTCATTACAAACAAAATCATAATAATCATCCAATCCAAGCTCAAGTTTGACAGAAAAAATAGGAAAAAACCCACACTAAAAAAAAAAAAACCAAACAAACAAAAACAACAACAAACAAACAAACAAAACCCAACCTAAAATTCAAGAACCATTGCGAAGTAACCTCTTAATCATCCTGATATTGACATCTGGTTGCCAAGTTCATTTACTACTACTACTACTACCACCACCACTACCACCACCACTACTACTACTACTACTACTACTACTACTACCACTACTACTACTACTACCACTTCTACTACTTTTGCTGCTGCTGCTACTACTACTACTACTACACACACACAGAGGTTTTTCCAAAGAAAAAAATGTGGTTCTCAGTCATTACAAGCAAAATCATAATGGAATCATCCAATCCAAAAATCAGTTTGACACAAAAAACAAAAAAAACAAAACAACAACAACAAAAAACAACAACAAAACAATCAAACACACCCTAACCCCTCCAATTCAAGAAACATTGCCAAGTGAAACTTTAATCATCCTGATATTGACATCTGGTTGCCCAGTTGATGCAATAAAAAATACTACTACTACTACTACTACTACTACTACTCCTCCTCCAACACACACACACACACACACACACACACACGCACTGGCTGCAAAAATCCCCAGCAACAACAAAACCCTCACGAGTGACCATTCTACTGGCCCCGAAACAAAATAATAATGATAACGATAATGATAATAATAACAATAATAACACATTCCCCCTACCCCAGTCATCCCAAGCAAAAACATAATCATCCTACTCCAAACTAAAGTACGACAGAAAAAAGCAACACAACTCAATAGTCATACAAGTCGAGGGTGGAACAGATCTGTCATTAAGGCAAGAGACATTGAGAAGTGAAGTGAAGCCTTTATCATCCTGGTATTAACATCTGGTTGCCAAGATGTACACAATAAAAATGCTACACACACACACCCACTCACACACTCACTCACACACTTGCACACGCGCACACACACACACACGCACGCACGCATGCACATATACATACACACACGCACATGCACACATACACTCACCCAAACCCACTTCCACATCCCCGCGGAGACACACGCACGTACCCACACATGTTCTAACTGATATACCAAGGTAAGCAGGACAGTCAAGTTTCACAGCTCTTTCAAACAACTTTCAAAAATCCTGACTGATTCCGCGCCTAATACAAAAACGAATACAGACCACCACCATACAGCCCGATAAACAAACGCCCACCCCAGCTAGCTCGCCCACTGCTTATGTATCTGTGGGCACCCTATACTTTTACTATTCTAAATTTGATCTATTTTCAAGACCCATTCTTTATATTTTTTAATAACTTTTTAGCATGTATTGATTTATTTTAATTTCAAACAGAGATTCATGTGTTTTACTTTAAAACATGAGTGCATTCATTTTTTTCCCTATCTATAGCAATCAAAGATTTAATGTCCACTTTAATTCAGAACCATCCCACTTTGATATAGAGAAACTAGCAGAACATAGGAGTGACCCCCCCCCCCCCCCCCCCCCCCCCCACCTCACCCCCCTCCCTCTCTCGCCCGGTGCCCAACCCCCGCCTCAATCTGTCAGCCCATGTCTATCATTAAGTCATTTCTCTTAAAAATAATTTGTCCACATCCGTACCTGTATCGACTTTCACTGTCTTTCCATTTTTTAGTTTGCACAGGATTTTGCCGTTGGATGACCAAGCGGTCATCACTGCAGAGTGGGCGCTGACCCTCCGGAGCAGCCTGTAGTTGGCCTGGGTCAGGTCTTCCGCCACAGTTAGTCCCGTCTGTTTGAGGCGACGCCGGGCCGCCATCACCAGTCCTCTCTTTCTTCGGGACAGGAACCTGACGATGATGGGGCGTGGTCTCCCTCCCTCAGCAGCTGCCCTCCCGGCCCGATGCGCGATGTCAAAGTCGGAGGGTGACACAGGGACATCCAGTCTCTCGGAGAAGAGCTGAGCGCATTTCTTTGCACAGTCCTCCACTGTCTCTTCTCCTGGCCTCTTCACCTCAACAACCCCGAACACTCTGACATTCCAGGAGCGCCCGTGTTGCTCATTCTCGTTGAGCTCCTGCTGCAGCTTGCCGGTCTCTCTGGAGGTCTGGGTCAGCTGGCTCTTCAGGTCCTTGTTCTCTTCTCGGAGTTTCGACACCTCCTTCAACAGTTTATCGTTTTCACTGGCAATGTCGAAAAGACTAGCCTCCAGCTTGTCTATACGATGGGTGAAGGAGTCATTAAGTCTCTCCACCTCTTCTTTCAGTTGCTGAATGATTTTCAAGTCCTCTTTCGTAGCGAGGTTTTTTATCGAGTCTTGGAGTTCGTAAATGCTTTCTTGTAGTGCCATTTCTTCTTCTGAGTTGTCACTGCCCTGTCGTAGCTTTTTGCTTTCTCTTCTTTTCGTGTCTTCCGGACTGGCACACGAATCACTTGTTGACGAAGGTCTTCTTTCTCACTGCCGCCTCTTCCCCCAAAGTATTTTGAAATGGCGGTGCTCATCTCTTTTTTAACAATTCTGCCATGAAGAGTGTCGGTGATTGATGTAAACTAAGCTAGCTCCCCAGCGTCTATCATTCTTGTTGATGAACATTTGTAGCACCGCGCCCACCTACCCGAAGGCAAAGAAAACTCACATCGCTGCTGCTGCTGTACACAGCTGTTTGATTCGTTTTCTTGCGCGCTCGTCAAACACGTCTTGCTTCGACGGTGAGCGGAAGTCAAGTCCGTGTATATATATATAATATATATACACCATTATTGCTTTTGTTGGTGTGGTACAATGAAAACATGTTTAAATCAGGCCTGCCTACTTGTACGATTTATAAAAAAAAAATGAAATGTTGACCCCGAATCTGAAAATACACATTTAGTGATAGAAATACAACTTTTAAGACCATGAGGGGGGTAAAAAGTATAGTTGAGGTGGGAAATAGATTGCGACTCCATTGAGTTAAAGAGCTTTTGACATACACACTTGCATGCTGCACACTTCCTGTCTCACACCACTCTCCTTCCCTGCTCCCCCCCCCCCCCCCCCCCTTCTCTCTCTCTCACTCTCTCTCATATCTTACACTCAAACACAAATTACAAATTGAAGATGCCATTAAATGATAATGATGAAGAAAACATTGAGAGTAAAAAAGACTGCTAACACTGTTTTTTATATCAAAATACTATTCTTTGGCTGGCCTGTCCAAATGCTATTTCACATTTGCTGAGGTGGGCAGGTCTGGTTGATTGAATGATTTATAGGAAAAGGTAAAGGTGCTCCCATAACCTGTGTGGTCATAGGGGAGCGAGGCTTCAGAGACCTCACTTTTCCAGCAGCCAGCATATTGAGGGCGGCGTCCATCTCCTTTCCCTTGCTGCTTTACCTTCCCTGACCCTAAAGAGGCAGGTACCCAATTACAGCTGGGTGAACTGGGGGACTGTACTAAAGCCATGGCCCACAAACAGAATGATTTATAGAGCACATTAAAAAAAAGAAGAAAAAACTCGCTGTCAGGCATGATTGCTGTATTTACCTGTCTTTTATCCTCAAAGTCAGAATGTGGCTATCTCAGTGGGGGGTAAAAACAGCCGCATACATCTCGCCATTGGTGAACCACAGAGCTCTAGCCGAGCAATGGAAAAACAAAAACAAACCAAGAAAACTTTTTATTTTCAGCCAAGTCCTCTGACCTGCAGTGGGTGTGACCTTGCCTATCACAAGGTGTGTCACAAACCTTCCATACGTAAATCGAAGAACAAACCAGTTAAAGGTGAGTCATTTCATTGTTGCAGTATATTGTATTATAGTATAGTATAACTATAAGGACACAGAACTTGTACAGACTTCTTTCCAATTTTACTGACAATGAATAATTTTTGTCCAGAATGAGTAGTTTTCATGCCCCCTTTTTTTTTCATTATTAAAAACCAATTCGATGTTGATGGAAGGTAGTATTTTACCTGCTGACAAACACTGGATTAAGTCACAAATGACAAACTGGCTGTTTTTCATAAAAGATTTGAAAGTCTCTGAAAAGTTAGTTGTGTTTCTAAAGATAGCATGAGCAGTGAAGGGTTTGGGTTTTTTTTTTGAGGGGGTCCTTTTTTATGTTTTTGAAGGAAGATGATATAAATGTGTGTTTAGAGCAAGACCCCACCCAGTAACCCCTTTAAAAAACCAGGTGGAACATAAAAAGAATAGTATTTCAAAAGTGTGAAGACAAATCCAGCCATGATGCTGAAGACTCTAAGGGAAGTAATGCCCTGTCTTGCTGTGTATGCTTTCATGATTGCACCAAATTTGATTATGTTTCTTTATTTGCTTCCATTTGTTCATGTATGCATTGTTTGCACAGAAAACTTAGATTTTGTTTGCCTGTTTGCTTCTATTTCTTTGTGTGTGTATACATCATTTATGTACAAAACTTGCTGTTTTGTTTTCTTTCTTTTTAAGCATTACTCATGTTGCCTTCTTAAGCTGAAGCCAACCCAAAATGACAGTATACAGCTGCCGTATTTTTCAAATGATGTTTCAGAGAACTGTTGGGGGGAAAAGCAGTTTGTTGTAAATAAGATTGTTAAAACGAAAAAACGTGATATATACTTTGGATCATAGACCATTCAAAGCATCAATCAGTGTAAAAGATATCATGAGTTTTACCAATTGCTTTTCTTCTTCTTCTTCTTCTTCTTCTTTTTCTTCTCTTCTTCTTCTTCTTCTTTTCTTCTTCTTCTTCTTCTTCTTCTTCTTCTTCTAACACTCAGACAGCAACTATTATCTGTCATATAAGCAAGAAAAACGTTGTGCTGCTGTTGAGCGCCTGACAAGTCAGACCCAGCACATCTGACTTCGCCACTGGAGATAATATTGTCTTTTAAGTCTTTCTGGGGGGAAAAGGAAGGGTTTTCAGCCCAAATTACATATGTCAATGCTGTCTGATAATAATATTTACAACAAATTATGTGTGTAATGGGGGGGGGGAAGGGTTTTGTTATTTATAATTTTTTGTTTTTTTATAATTTTCATGTTTCAAACATAATAAGAAGTCACTCTTTCATCTTCACTCTTTCTTTCAGAGAACTGGCTGTGTATGATATGCACGGGAACAGACACTCAGCAGACAGAGAAAATGCCAGCTGCCAGTGAAGTTGCAGCGCCAGAACCAGCAGCAAGCGCTGTTGGCGATGGTGTGGATGACGCTGCTGCTGCTGCTGCTGCCGCCCAGGAGGAGGAGGAGGAGGAATCACCAGAGGAGCGGTCAGTGCAGGAGGAGGAAGAAGAGCAGGAGAGAGAAGAGGAGGAGGGGGAGAGAGAGGAAGAGGACAGGGAGGACAGCCGGCACTCCATACCCTTGCCCCCTGTGGAGAAGGCAGAAGGTGAGAGAGTGCAGCCTGTGTGGATCTGTCTCTGTCACAACCACAATCCTTGGAGAATACAGACCTGAGTTGGAACAGACCGTTGTCTAGAGTGTAATAGCTCACTCCTTCCAGGCACTACTTAGCTTGACACTAGACAGATCTATCCTCATCTGGAATATATATATATGTACACACACATAGCTTGACACTAGACAGATCTATCCTCATCTGGAATATATATATATGTACACACACATAGCTTGACACTAGACAGATCATCCATTGGAAATATTTTATAATGTAAACACACTAGCATTGCACACTAGACAGATTCTTCCCTATTGGAAATATATATATGTACACAACACTAGCTGGACACGAGAGGTGGCGAGATGGTTAAACATTGCTGCCACAAGTAAACTGTGGTTCTGGTTCGATCCAAGCATCGCCTTTTTCCAGTGTTGAACAAAAAGATCGAAACTGATGTCAAAGTCCTTCGATAGACTACAACGAGGCCCCGATGTGCGAACGCATGCAAACATCTTGCGCACTCGTTAAATTCGTTACACTTTGAAAAGAGTAGGCCATTGTGGCGTTGGAAGTGACAAAATTTAAAACCACATATACAAGGGATTGCATGTAAAAGACTGAGTTTTATTCATTATCCTCGATTAAAAAAAAAATTAAACAATAAACTAAAAATGTCATCTGAGCGCTTGATTTTTAGGTTTACAAGATTCAGCCTATATAAATTCCATAGATTATTATTATTATTATCCTCATCTGGAATATATATATGTACACACACATAGCTTGACACTAGACAGATCTATCCTCATCTGGAATATATATATATATATATATATGTACACACACACACACACAAACTTTGATACGACCGAGTCACATCACATGGAACATTGATATTCAATCAATTTGCAAGCTCATTTAACTCTCCACCTCCCCATCCCAGACTCCTAACCCCACTACTCCCACCGTACAATGAACTTTAAAAAAAATCATCCCCCAAACCCCCCCCCCCCCTCACCTTAAAAAAAATCCCTTCAGACATATCTGCAAGGCCACTACCTGCAAGATTTTTTAGGGAATCCGACCGGCAGTTGGGACACTATCATATTCACAAGCTTACTGTCTGCAACAGTGAACGTGTTTGATCTTGCTTAAGAAAACAAAAACAACAAAAAGGGGGGGGGATGTCTCGTACACAAGGAAGGGGAAGAGAGAGGAAGAGGGATACATTACAGAAATTCTGTGTTTTGCAGAAAAGTCTTGAAAATTATCTCCCCCTCCCCCCAACCCTTCCCCCTCCCTGACTTGTACACCATTTGTTGTGATACATTTGATAGTTTGAAATCCAACCTAAGAACCCCCCCCCCCCCCCCCCCCCCATCCCCCTATTTCCAACCTAGAATTTTCGTCTGCAGCTACACCTCTTGCCTGTTACTACTTTCAACAGACATCTCCATTACCATTGCCCTGCTTACTCTTATTTCCTGTGTGTGCGTGCATGTGTGTGTTTCATTGTGCTTTGTTTGTTTAATTTTCTTTATAAGGGGCGGGAAATAATTTTTACCCCTGTGATTTGAGAAAACGACATTGTTCTGGCGTGCCAATGTGGACATGATGATGTGTCCGTGTGGTTTTTGCTCTGCAGCTGCACCGGCCAAGCCCACTGCTTTCCCTCCAACCCCTCGTAATTCCCCGTCCATTGAGGACGCCTGTAGAGAGCAGTGCAGGTAAGTAAGTGTGTGTAGGTCTTCGATTTGACGTGTGTTCACTTAAAGTGATATCGGATCAAAGTGTGTGTTTTGTTGTCACTGTTGTCGTCGGTTGAAGGTCTGTTCATATTTAGTGATATTATACTGGAGAGGGGAGGGATAGAAGATGGATTAAAAAAAAAGAAAAGGAGGGGATGAAGAGGGATACAATAAAACATAACAGGAGATTGAGAAATAACCCTAACTATGTCTGTCACCTCTGGTGGACAAAGAAGCATAGTAACAGATTCGCTTTCCCAAATTTCAATACCTTATTTTTCTTACATAGAATTCAAAACTGGGCACCGAAAAAGAATGTTTTGGTAAGACATTGGTTTACAAGCAAGCACATGCTACATTCTGGCAGTATTTGGTTTTCCAAGAATTTACATGCTATTTGTAGATAAGAGTTCAAATGTATCTCAGACAGATGACCGTTTTATTTTTATATGGAAGAAAAGTCCTCTGCAAAAAGTGTGTGTGTGTGTGACAACTAATTGTTGATGATGAATGTAGTGTGTATATTACTTTTTCTAACAATTCATAGATGATGATGATTATAGTGTTGTGGAGTCGCAGTGAAATGGATCTTGCCTCTTTGTGGTGACTCGTGATTTGGGCTATATTTGAAAAATTCAGCAGATTTACCCAACATAATAAAGACACACAAATTATACATCATTAAAAAGTTTATCTACTTTTGTGATTGTTACATAGTTTTTCAATAGATGACTGTAATAATTTTTACAAATTTTCAAGATATGTCACTGAATGCTGAAAAATAAACAGTTTTGAATATTAGGTCTGCTTGTCTTACATAGCTTGAATGGTTCATCAAATAGTCCTCTTGAAACAATGTGATGATTTTTCACCAAAGTAAAGTTCCCTGAAGTTGGCTGAATCCATCTGATGTCACTTTTTGCACGATACAATTTTTTTTAAAAATCATAACATTGAAGAGCCCGAAATCCCAAAGAATACGCTTGTCCATATGTCAAGGAAAAATAGCCAACACACAAAAACTAGGCAAGCTTTATGGCCAAGGTAAGCAACTGTATTTAGATAAATCATTGCCCTACAGGCCAGAGTACTTTCCCTTCAGTTGAACATTGCTTAGTATATTAAAAGAAATTTGTAATTCCGCTGAATCTTAAGCTTCGGCACGTCACAATGAAGGAGAAGGGTGCCGAATCTACAACCTCTTTGTGTTAATGTAACAATAAATTGCTGATAGTGTGTGTAGGTACAGTGTGTGTGTGTGATACTTAATCTGACAATAAATAGATGATTGTGTAAGAGTGTGTGCATGTGTGTATGTGCAGTGTGTGTGTTTCAGTTTATTTTTTAAAACTATATTTTTGCGCACTCACACACACACACAAGATCATCAGTAGAATGTCTACAGTTAAAAATCCAAGAGGAATTCCCTGAAAGGTGACAGGAGAAAATGAGCGTGCTGCCTCCCTGCCCAGTTTCAGGTCCCGGCAGCAGCAGCAGCAGCAGCAGCAGGGGGGAGAGGCGCCCGGCGACCCGCAGCGTGTGCAGAAGGTCAGCCACTTTGACGGCATGGCCTTCCCCGACTCCGCCGAGTGGAGCGTGGACCAGCTCTACAGCTTCATCTCCTCTCTGCCGCACAACAACGACGTTTTCCTCGACGCAGCAGAAGCCTTGAGAAGAGAGGTGAGTGAGTGAGTGAGTGAGTGAGTGAGTGAGTGAGGTGACTGTGTGTTCCAGAGAGACTGCGTGACTCTCCTCGACCATCTCGGATGATGGAATGTGGCTTTCTGTTAATCAATTAGTGGTGGGATTATTAAGAATGGTCGCGCGCAGAAACGTTTCGTCTGTGGCAAACGTGGTAGTTGTTGTTAAAGAAAGAAAAAGTGTCGGTTTTTTGTTTTTTTTTAATTAATAATAATAATAAATGGAATTTATATAGCACTGTATCTTGCACAGACAAATCAAAGCGCTTGCACTCAACTCATTCTTAAATAGTCATGCAACCAATAGCAATTAATAGTTGTAACAAGTCCAAAGGTACACACACTTACACACACACACACACACAGAGGTTATACACTTTGGCAGGGTGATGGGGTTTGGGCTGTTGAAAGCAGGGACAGCTATGAACATTTTTAATGAAACAGGAGAGGAAAATCTTAGGTTTGAAACAAATAGGTCTTGAGGCTGGATTTAAAAGTGTCACAAGAAGGCCTTTGGGGAAGAGAGATGGGGAGGCCATTCCAGATTGATGGACCAGACATAGAGGAAGAGGGACAGCCGACAGTGGACTGGCTGAATCTAGGTATTCGTAAGCACAAGGTATCTGCTGCAGAGCAGAGGGAATGTGAAGGAGTGTACAGGTGAAGACATTCTCAGAGGTAGGAGGGTGCTGTTTTGTGGAGACATTTATAACAGAGAGTACTGATCTTATAGTTTATTCTTTGTGACACAGGCAGCCAGTGGAGAGATCGCAAGAGAGGAGTTATGTGCTCAGATTTTTTCTTTCCGAGGGCTAGTCGAGCTGCAGAGTTTTGAATACGTTAAAAGAAAATGGATAGATGATGCTGGCAGACCATCCAAAAGAGAATTGCAGTAGTCCAGACATGAAAGAATGAGAGAAGTGACAAGTTTTGATGTTGCGTCTGTGGACAGGTACTTTCAATTTGCACTAATACGCCGTAATTGATAGTAGCACAACTGGCAGGTCTGAGTGATGAATTTTTGCATAGAAAGTGTGTTGTCGATAATGACCCCTAGATACTTCACAGCAGTGGATAGAGGGACTGATGCATTGCTGAATTCTATTGAAGCTGTTGAAGTGGAAGAGAGTTTGTGTTTGGTCCCTACAAGCATGGCTTCAGTTTTATCAGTGTTTAGTTGTAATTTGTTCTTTATCATCCAGTTTTGAATGTCTTGAAAGCAGTAGGCCATATTTGTCAAGAGAGAAGGCAGATTTTCAGGAGTGTCACTGCTTAGAATCCGAGAGTCATCTGCATAAAAATTATGGTTGATCTGATGACGGTTAATTATATGTGACAGTGGGGCTGTGTAGAGAATGAAAAGAACAGGGCCCTGATCCCTGCAGGACTCCTTATTCCAGTCTGGCAGGTACTGACTGAATTTTGTTTACTGTGACTGTCTGGAATCGGTCAGTCAGGTATGAGCTAAACCAGGTGAGGGCTGTACCAGTAACACTAAACGTTTCTTGAAGACGAGAGAGAAGAATAGAGTGGTCAGTAGTGTCAGAGGCTGCAGATAAGTCAAGTAGAGTGAGAAGGGAGATTTTTCCTGAGTCAGAAGCAAGTAGAAGCATGTTTAAGGTGTGGACTAGGGTGGTTTCAGTGCTGTGGTTGACTCAATACGCAGACTGAAACGCAGGAAGAAGACTGTTGGAGAGGAGATGGTTGTTGAGCTGTTTCAGAACTTTTTTTTCAAGGACTTTAGAGATAAAAGGTAGGTTGGAAACAAGTCTGTAATTCTTCAGAATATTAGGGTCATGGTCATGCTTTTTGAGTAGTGGTATGACTATAGCAGGTTTGAGAGCTGAAGGAACATTTCCAGAAACAAGAGATAAGTTTATTATTTTCGTGATAGTGGGTATAAGCTGTGGTAGGCACTCTGCGAAAAGGGAAGCAGGTATGGGGTCGAGGTCGCATGATTTTATAGTCATTCCTTTCACAATTGTCACGATTTCTTTCTTGCTTGCTGGATGAAAGAAAAGGACAGGAGTGCCAGAAAATTGGGGATTAGAAATTGCAGGCTGGAAAGGAGTCTGATCCAAGCTAGAGCAAATGTTGCAGATTTTTTCAGAAAAGAATGCGGAAAATATATAAGGAAGTTCAGAGTGGTTGTGGATAGAAGGCAGAGGGCTAACCTTTTGCAGATCCAAGAAGAGTGGATGTGAAGGAAAAGAGAGATTTCATAGACGTGGCATCAAGAACTTGAGAAGAGTAATACTTTGTTTTTGCTGAATGGATTAAGGTTTTGACTTTGTTGATTTGTTTACGAAGAAGCTGTTTGTTTATTTCAGTTTTTGTTTTTTGCCTTTGCTGCTCTAGTTGTCGGCGTTTGTGTTTTGCGACGAGGATGTCATGGGTGTACCGTGGTGCACAGGGTTTATCAGGCAGGAGATGGTTAGTAGGAGGTGCATGCTCATCAAGGAGTTGGCTGAGGATGGTATTGTAGTGTTTAGAAGGGTCAGTATGGTCAGGTGTTTGTGATAGGCGTTCAGCAGCTTGGCAAAGTAAAGTTTGAATATCTATGGCCTTGAGGTTGTGACGGGTAATGCACTTCTTCTTTCTGATAGGCTTTGCAATGTTTAGGGAGAAAAGAATGGTAGAGTGATCGGAGAGCAGTTCATCAGTGACAGATACAGACTGAGATGTGACTAGACCTTGATTTGAACCCAATGGTCCGTCATGTGCTGCATTATTCATCTCTGAACGTGAAGTCAATATAACTTCAAATCTTCATCGTAATCAGTTGTTTTTTAAATGGTATTTTGGCTTATTGTGTTTTAGCTTTAACATGCAATCACTATCTTGGTTACTGTAGGCACTAGCTTGTGCCAAATCATGGTATTTACTCCCAATGTTAAAGAAGAGTGATTGGTTCTTGCAAGTCATGTGATTTTTTCCAAGATGGTTCAGCACTTGGCATATAGCTGTGTTTTAGAGTTCAGCTGTGTGTGCTTTTTTTCTTTCTGGAATTGATCTGACAATGTTTTGTGTCATACCTAGTACCATGTCGGTGAATAGACCCAAATTTCATGACATTTTGAACTTCCGATCTGTTGGAATATTTGTATCCAACCATTGAAGTGAGGATATGAGTTTTATTTAGGTCATGCCATTCTTGTTTGTGTCTGTGGTTTGCAGTACAGATAAAATAGGTTTAAAATCTTTGAGTTTATCTATACTGTGTTACTGTGCAGGTAGATCATTATTGCCAATTTTACACATGTCTGCATGCAAGAACCTGTGTGCAGTGGCAAACACAAACTCTCCTATCTTTGCATCCTCTATTACAGTCAGGGAAAAGATGTTGAATTAAAGGGGTTTGCTGATTTGGGTATATTTATGTTTCAGTTTTTTAGTATGTATATGGTTGGTTTCAGAACATTGACGGGGAGGCGCTGATGTATCTATCACGGAACGACGTCCTCACCCGCTTCGCTCTCAAAGTGGGACCAGCCCTGAAACTCTACCGACTGATAGTCAACATGAGAACCAACGGAAACGCACACAAGTACAATTTCTCTGTGAGCTAGGGGGAGTAACACAGAGACATAGCTGTAGATGGGGGTGCATGCATGGCGAGCCATCGTGGGTGGCAACTCACATTGGCGGCGACTCAAGTGTATTTCTTGTATGTCATAGCGATGAGTGATATATGTATCATGTATTGGAAAGTGTATCGACAGAAGATGGTTTGTACAATGTATGCATTATACGTTGTAATGATGGGCCACCTATGTACAAGGGAAAGTTGAAACAACACGACCCACCACAAGCACAAGGCTGTGTTAACTGACTCATGTGTGGGGTGGGCGTTCTGAATTATCATCCATTCTGTGAACCTTTGGTTGCTTGTTTGTCGGCGGGTGCATGTGTGTGGTTGCTAGCTGAGGGGTGCTGTTTGTTTGTCAGTTTGTATGTGGGGTGTTAGGGGGTTTTTGTTGGGGGGGTTTTCAGGTTCTCGATCTGGCTCATGCCCTTCCTGTTAGGCTTGGGTTTAAAAAAAGTAAAATGATGGTTTAGAAGTGACGTTTTGTTATAGGAGTGAAGCTCTTAACCAACACATCTGTTTTTAAACAGTACTGACATTGTGGTTGAAAGTGAAGTATCACTGTGAAGCTGACATTTTGTCACTTTTGAAAGTGCAGAGGTGAAGTTCTGGTTCTGAAGTGAAAGTTTCGCTATGGGGTTGATATAAGTTTCATTACTTGGGGGGGAATGACATTGAGGATGACGTAATGCTGCTGCTGTGGAAGTGCATATGCTTTGAGACTACTTGACAGGGTTGTACTCTACACTTCGCCGTCACCGATCCCTCAGGGTGTCTCTCAGCTCCATGTCCCATCTCTTCCTTTGTCTGCCTCTTCTTCTTCCTCCCCTCACTGTGCCTTGTAGGATCGTTTTAGCAAGACCAGAGGAGCGTGTGACATGACCAAACCACTTCAGTTTTCGTTGTCTGACAAATGTTTGAAGGTCAGTATAGGGCCCGATTTCATTGCAGATGCGTCTTTTGACTTCTTCATTCGTGATGTGGTCTTTGTATGAGATGCCTAAGAGTCTTCGGAAACACCTCATTTCTACAGCTCTTATTCTTCTCTCTAAGTCCACTGTGAGGGTCCATGATTCACATGCATATAAGAAGATTGACATGACCAGAGAGCGCATCAGTCTGATTTTGGAACTTACTATCATAATATATCCTGGCGTCAACCAGGCCCGAGAGATACAGACACCTGCAGTGTTGGTCAGGTAATTTGAGCAACACTCTCAAACTCACATCCATTAAGTGGATGAAGCTCGACTGTGTGGTCCCAGTCTTCCCACTAAGCCCACAGCACACTCACTCTGGGTAGGAGCCAGCCGGAGTCCGAAAAATCCCTATGACTCTTATGGGAATCGAACCCGCGACCTTCCAGTCCGTAACCCAAAGCGCTAATTACTGCGCCATGGCGGCTGGTTAACCAAACTTTACTTTCTTGATAGAATTATTACAGGGACTGAGACTGTATTGGATTAAAAACACGTTCATTGAACACCGCAACTAGATATTTTCAGAGAACACCCCTGTGCTTTATGGTCAGATATATATTTTAAGCCTGCCTGCCTGCCTGTCTCATGGATCAGGAGCCTTGGCTTTGCTGCCTGGCTGAGAGAGTGAGAGGGAGCGTGTTGCTTCTTCATTTCCACAGTCCCTAAATCTGAAAACTCAGCAGGGAGTTTTACACTATCTCGTTGCCATTGCCGCCTGTGTCACTGTCTCTTGCATACCCGACTGTACAAAAACGGCATTTTGAGGTCTTTGGAACAGGTCATTCGCTTATAGAAATTGACGCAGAGAAAGAAGAAAAAAAATTGTCAAAATTTGTTACAAGTAGTTTCAGGGAGGTAACTGTTCCAAAACTGTTGTATGTTATCTCTCCTCAGCTGCTCTTAAATGGAAGTAATTATGTGAGAACTGAGTAAAGTGAGTGAATTTGAAATTTTGGGTTGGGAATAGAAGGGAATTTTTTTCAGTGTTAGGATGTAGTTTGGGTGTTTTTGTTGTTTGTTTTTTTATTAAGACTTCTTCAGAGAGAATAGAGTCAAACACACAAAGCATTGAAGGTTGTTAAGTTTGTGCAGTCATGGTGGAACCAAAAGGACTGTAATCGTGTATGTATCAAAACAAGATGATTTGAAATAACATTGGATAAAACATTATGGGTACAAAGAACTATGCCTGTAATCTTAGCTCTTGTGTGGTCAGCATTTCGTGTGTGCAAGAAAAGTTTACTGAGGCAAGCCGAGTTTTTAAAGTCTATTGTTTCCAAGAGCAACATTCGTCTGAACATTGGAATTTTTATTGGATGTCATCTTCATAGGGCTCAGTCTTTACCTGTGATTTTTATCTTGTCCACTAATGGCCCATTCACAAAATGAGATTTTAGTGTGTCATCTGGTGAAGGGGAAAGTCATTCTCTAAATGTTGCAGCTTTTATTGTATGTATGTCACCTTGTAATGTGTCATTCATTTTACAGTGGAGTTTTTATGGTGTAATTTCTCCATATGGGTAGCTCCATAATGATGGGAATATCTTCTTACATTATTATGCCATAACCATACAGATTATTTCTAAATATTCAACTGGTTTAAAAAGCAGAAAGTGTTTGGGATATATATCTGACATTTTATATATATATATAAAGGTATCTAATGGTGAGTGAAAGTGGAGCTGTGCGTCCATGTTGAGTACACTGCCAGATTTGTTAGGGATTTTGTGTGTGTGTGGGGGGGGTGGAAACTGTCAGCGAAAATCTTGGCTGTGTGTATTGTGGAATTCCAGCACACCTGAAAAATGTTTTCCTTTCAATTCAAAGGAGCTGGCAAGACTGAGATTAAGCAAGGACAGCTGGAGACAGTATCATATATTCTGGATATGAGTGTCAGGCATTATGTGGCCTGATCAAAGTCTTTCATTGGAATCAGATGTTTCAGAAAATAACCTTTAGACTTAAAGATGGAACAGCCATTTGTTTTCTTCTTTTTTTGCTGTGTAACATAAGAGTCAGTAGCAGACTTTGTAAAAGACTTTATCTAAGAGTAGCATGGTTGGGGCTTTTTTGGTTGTTAACTGGTTTGATAAAATGTCCCCCCCCCCCCCCCCCCCCCCTTAAAATTTATAAATCATACACAAAAATGATCTTTTTACTAATTGCATTCAGAATTGAATAACTAATGCCAGAATTCTTTTCACAAGTAAGATACATCAAATGATTTGAGAAGATAAGATAACTGAGGTTGCCTTTTTTTTTGTTGTCTGTTTCTTCAGATTAGTTTTAATTCACAATCTGCTTGTTGTCTTTGTTATAATTCTGCAAGCTCCTCAGACAAGTTTGATATTGTTAGTGATCAGCAGCTCAGGATAACCAGGCATTGCTGTTAAAATGAAATTGTGTGTCCCTTTATAGTTCTGTCAGTGCTACACAGCACATGTGCACACACACAGACATGAGCATGTGTGTGTGCTCACATCTTGTTTCACTGTCAGGGTTCGTACAAATCTTAAAAAGCCATAAAAGGCCCTGATTTTTGAAGATCCAAAATAAGGCCCCTAAAAAGCCATAAAAATGAGACTGATGGCCCTGGAGGCCCTAAAAAGCCATAAAAATGGGAACCATGAGTGAGAGTTTCTGTTGACATGTAGATTAAACAGATATACAAAATAAAACTTATGAGAAATGAAAGCAAGAAGGGTGTCCGAAGATCGTATTATCGCTGATAGAATGCCTGTCGTCTGCTATTCATGTCGCGCCATCTATATTGCCAAGGGAGGTAATTTGCCTCCATTGGAAGTGCATATTCACTTTGCTTTCACCAGTTACTTTTTACATGCGGACTATCTACCCCTATGGTATGTCCATAATTTGTTCAGAAAATGATGTTTAACTATGGAACTGCGATCCTGAGTAAAAAAAAATACCAGTTTTCTGTTTACTGCGCCTAAGTCCTTCTCTACAAGATTTTTCAATTTTAGCACAGCTGCGCTGTGAATAGCAAGGCCTATTGTTTCTCCTGTGCGGATGTGCAGTTTACAAAATGATAGTCAGTGATACAGTCGCGTCGCAGAATGGGAAAACAAAAAACCTGTAGCCAAATCTATTCTTTATTTGAGGAGATTATCCCACGGATTTCCTGCAGAACGCATACAGAAACGAATCCAGTTGATAAGGCAAGTCAGAAATGCCAGCATTTGCATATTTTCCACTGCTCAATGTGGTCGATTTAGTTGACTTTACTTTAAAATTTGCAGCTTGTTCAGTTATTGGCAGACTTGATCCAAAGATTCTTGCTTTAAAAAAAAATTACTATGGGGAGAGGGCGTGGGCATCCTTCTCAAGCCAGTGTTAGGCCTACCACTCGGTCTGCATTGACGATAGGGGACTTGTACATGTATTCATAGTGAAGAGAACTTGTGTCCAGCAACATCTGTCTCTGTCTCTCTGTCTCACTCTCTTGTGTATACATGCATGCATGCACGTGTGTGTGTGTGTAAATGCCTGCATGTACACATGTGTGAGATTGAAATAAAGGAGCAGAATTTGGAAGAGGCACTGTGACTGTGTGAGGGTATTGTTATTACCAGTTCTAGTACCGGGTAACCATCTGCATCTTTGATAAGGCAAGGAGACTAGTTCACATCAGATGAAGTTTGAGGGATAGTGTCTGAAGTTCAATTTGCTAGTTTGTGAAAAAACCTATTAAAATCAGAGACACTTATTTCAGTTTTCATTTTGCTTGGTATTTCAAGACATGGAGACTTCCCATCATAATTTGATGTTTTACTGTGTGAAGATTTAATTCATTGTGGTATCTATGAATGATTGAAAGACATTTTATTCTAGAACTTAACTTGGATTTGTGTCAATAATCAATATCGAACATGCAGTTTTAGACGAGAAGACTTTGCTTACATGAGTTTGAGATTTGTTTATCAAAGTAAACGTGTACACAGCTTGATAATTATACTTTTATGCCCCATGGCTAGGCCCTAAATTTTTAAATAATGGCCCCTAAAAAGCCCTAAAAAGGCCCTAAGTTTTCCCCCACCAAATCTGTATGAACCCTGACTGTGCTTTAAAAGAAAAATATTATTTTACAGTTCACCATTTTGAATGTCAGATGCACAATATTCACAATTGCTATAAATACTCCTCTACTACTCAAATGTTGTTACATCGATAAATGAACTATTGAAAGTGTTAAACCACTCTCTTTTTCTTGCCTTTTGCACCTTTATTTTTATACATCATCTTTTTTTTCGGTGGTAAACATTTTCTTTGGCCAGTTCCACACATTGTCTTCACACTTTTGCAAAGCGAAAGGAAGTCTTGATGCTGATTCCAAGATTGCTGATTCATGTGTAACTCTGGGAGGAATAGAGTAGAATCCTACCCTGTTTCCCTAGTGTTGTCTCCCTTGTCAGTATTATTAATTCTCATTGTTGTTGGTGCACATTTGTGTTTCTGTGGAATCAGTGGTAGCTCTTGTCATTGCGTAGATTTTATTTTTCCACTTCAAGGGTGTTGGCTTTGCTTCACAAAGAGATGATATGAGTGGTTGCTCTGTTGAATGTTGTTCGCAAGTTTTAGCAGTTTTCTCCCTGCCAACTTGGATTGATGGATGGATTTCCTTTGGAAAGGAGGATGTGGAACCAAGTAGTATGTGAATATTTTGTTTTTACAAGTGTACGTGTGTTGGGGGGGGGAGGCAGGCTATTGCTTTTAAATATTATGTATGTGTGTGAACGTGTTATATTCGTTCATGTGTCTATGTATGTGTGTGATAGTGTTATTTTCGTTCATGTGTCTGTACTATAATTGGGATATACAGAAATTGTGACAGTTTGATCAGTTAGATTGACTGTGTGTGTGTTTTTAATTGTGGAGCAGTGTTTGTGGGTGTGTGGGATGTTGCAGCTTTTGATGTGAGCTTTCTCTCTGGGGATGACCCTTTGCCAAAATGTACAGTGATGTGACATTGTAGCCTTAGCTATGCTTGTGGTTTGCCTGTGCGTGCATGTCATGTATGTATGTCTACACACTTGCCCATGCAGGCACATGTGCACTTAAACACACATCACACACACACATGCACGCACACACCCACAACCAGACCCACATGAAAGCTTTATATGTGCTACCTGTTAATGTTTACTGTCATTCCATGCCACTCAGAGAGATGATCTCAAGACATCATCTGCGTGTGTCCTTACCACTGTCTGCTTTCCTCAAATGGTATTGAACCACATGTGTGTGGCCCAGTATGATCTCTCCTTGTGTTCACAGAATGGATTATAGACCTGTGCCAGCATAGCTCAGCTGGTTGGTAGTCTCTGGCACAAAATTGCAAAGTATGCAAGTTGATCTTTAGATGCCCAATACATAAATGAGTGTACACCATCTTTCTGTCGGTAAGTTTTTTTGAGTTATGAATTTGTATATAAGTTCTACACATGTAGTGGTTTATGTACTTGAATGCATCCCCCAGTTGTTGTGTTTTGGATTTTTTCTTTTGCTTGTTCCTCATCTAGTCCCCAGAGGTTCACCAGTGGTGAGGTTTTGTAAATGTGACTGGTTTTGCCTGCTGTGAAGGTAGCCGCATTCCGACTTTGGAGTTTTTATTTCAAATGACGCAGTGAAATGTTAGTTGTATCCCCCTCCCTTGTATGGTCGGGGAGGATTACCTCCCTCACCCACATCATGATATTGGTTTGAACAACTGAACAAAAATCCTGGGAGATTATTTTACCATGGCCAGTATTGTTGATTGTAGCTGAGCGCCGTCACTCCTCCTGACTGCTGCCTGGGCCGTGCAGCTGAGCAGTGATCACACTGATGTGTTGGGGAGGGGGTAGTTGGCTAGCTGCAGTCTTCGTTTCACATCCATCCAGATGAACAGAGAGCATGCACGTCTTTGCCTTTTATCTTTTCCCCCAAGTTCTTTCTGTCAGCTATGGGGATGACCCCATGCTTGCTGTGTGTGCTGTTCACACAGAAAAGAGCATGTTGTTGTCTTCAGGTGACCATGACCCAGAGGGTATCAGTGTGCATGCGCATTGGTGAATGGATGTGAAAACAGGATGTAGGGTTGTTTGTTCCTGATTTGTAGAGACAGGAATGTGTTGAAGTTTTTACAGATTTTGTTTTATTTACATGTGTGTTTTGCTGACTTGTTTTTGTTTTTGGTGGTGGTTTTTTTTATTTTTGTGATGGAGAAGCACGGGAAGGGTGTTAAACACATACACAGAAGGTAAACAAGAACATTAACTTTTTTTAATTCTGCAAAGAAGCGAAAGAGTTTGTCTTGAACGAAACACATACAACTTCTGAGTTAGTGGTGCTTTCACAGTTGTTTAGATTGCATAGTAAAGAAGAGCAATAACTATAATTTTACTCATTTCAGGTGGGATTGGGGGGGGGGGGGGGGGGGGGTCCAGAAATTCAGTACATTGATATACATTTCCTGCCCTACCAAAAGTGCAGGAAAACTACCATACTCACATAAACTTGTATCAATACTCATTATAATTGCACAAGTTTGGGGTTGTTTTTTATCATCAATATAAACGACTAAGCTTATTGCAGAATTGTTCAGAAGAAGATTAAATATGCATAAATGATATCTGGTCTCATAAACTTTAAACTTAGTAACTTTTTGGCTACTGCCTTGGAAAGAGGAATAGTGAGCATGGACACAAACTTGGGTGTTTTTTTAAGGGGGTGTGTTTTCTCATTTGTAGACGTCAGAGCTCCAAGCAAGTATCAAAACTAGAGAGACAGTTGATGAGCGGGTTTTCTGCAGATGTGTTTTGTCCATGGCTCTGTACTGTCTGTCCTGTGCCGAGGAAAATGAGTTGTGAAAGCATCGCCAGCATCAAGTGGTGGAGCTGTAGGAGTTACTGTTCTTGTTTATTGATTCCCTTTAGCCTCCATCACTTCATGTTTATATCACAATTGTTGTTATGTATCAGCATTCAGAGCATTGTAATCATTGTCATAATTACCTTATATTACTTATTGAAGCTTTTTCATGTGTATTTTTTAAAAATTCCTAGTAAATCAATGTATTTTGTTAAAGTTGTGCTGACAGAAACAGCCTCAGTTTATATTGGAGAGCTGGCATAGATGTTCAGTATAGCAGATAGAGGAGGTGGTTTTGCCGGTTTTTGCCTTTAATCAGCTTGCAATATTTTGAGGAATTTTATACTAAAAGCTCTGGCAAAGAGAGAGAAAGGGGTGAAGTAGTCATTGAAAGTTGTGTGTCTGACGGATGGCTGATGTGCAACAGAAATGTGACCCTGAACATATTTTCCCTGTGTGATTCGAGGGATGCGTAAAGTTTGACAAATTTGAAAGTATTTCATAAGATTTAACAGTGTTGTCTAAGATATGACAGTGTCCATGTCTTCAGCAAGAATACAGAGGTAAAACTTGGATTTTGTGCACCATCTGTGAATTGATATGATTGGTCAGTCATGGAGGTTGAACATATGGAATGCCTAAAGAAAATATTTTTGAAGTTGATGTATCCATAATGGTTTGAATTTTAGAGAGGCATGTCTGCATGAAAGTAGGAATTGTTGCCTCTCAAACACACACACTTACACACACACACACTCACACACACACACACACACACTCACTCTCACACACACACACGCATGCACGCACGCACGCACGCATGCATGCAAGCACACACATGCACATCAGAAAAATGAGAGTATGATTATGGATTTGAATTAATGATTTCAACAACTTTCAACATATCAATCCATTACTGTTTAATGAACACGTTGTGAACTGAGTGAGAATGCTCAGTAGCTCTCAGAATTATGGTTTAGACAGAAGACATCCAGCCACTACACAAGACATGTTAATATGTGTAGGTACATTTTTCATTACAAAATTCAGTTTTCTTGATAACGATTCTAGGCTAGTCATCTGCAGAGATGTCAATCTATGGATTGCATGCACAAAACCTTCAGGAATTTTTAAAACCATTTTTTTTGTTGCTTCTTTATGTTTATCAGGATGTTTGTGCAAGCTTTGTGTAGGTAGGACCACGGCTGCCACTAGCCGGGAAAGTGTAGCAGAAAGTGGCAAAATTAACCAACTTTACGCCCCAATTTCTCCACCCAAATCTTATATCTATCTGTCCCGTAGTCTGACGACCGTGGGGGCACCCTCAAAGACTCAGCAACCAGTTCCCTCCATTCTTCTCTCTGTTCTGCCTTTCTCAGGGTTTTGTTGAGTTCTAGGCCTGTCCATTCACTGATGTTATCCTCCCAGCTCTTCCTTGGTCTGCCTCTTCTTCTTCCTCCTTGGACAGTGCCTTGCAAAACTGTCTTTGTAATTCCTTGGGATCTTGTGACATGCCCATACCACTTAAGTTTACGCTTTTTCACGATCGTTAGAAGGTTCTCATAGGGTCCAATGGTTTGCTGGATTCTGTTATGCACGCTTTCGTTGCTTATGTGGTCTTTGTAGGAGATGCCAAGGAGTCTCCGAAAGCATCTCATCTCCACTGCCTGTACTCTCCTCTCCAAATCTGCAGTCAGGGTCCATGATTCACAGGCATACAGAAATATGGATATGACAAGGGAGCGCATTAGTCTGATCTTGGAGATAAGTGAGATATTCTTATCTCTCCAGATGGTGTTTAGTTTTGACAAAGCTGTTATTGTCTGTGCAGTCCTGCATACTACTTCTGGCTTGGATCCCTGGTCGGATACAATGGCTCCAGGTACTTGAAGCTTTGAACTGTTTCCAGCTTCTGGTCATTAACCCTGATATCAGTGCTAATGCCGTTGGTGTTATTAGTCATCAGTTTGGTCTTCTCTGCACTGATTTCCATGCCGTATGTTTTGGAGGCCTTATCCAAGTGTTCTGTTAGGCTGGCAAGCTCTTTTTCTGATCCTGCTATTCCATCAATGTCATCTGCGAAGCGGAGGTTTGTGATCGTTCTGCCACCAATGCTGACTGATCCTTCATGATGTTCCAGTGCATCAGCCATGATTCTCTCAAGGAAGATGTGAAAAGGGTGGGTGAGAGTAGACAGCCTGCCTTACTCCAACTGTTGTTCGAAACCATTCTCCAATGTTGTTGTTGTAGTACACTGCACTGGTGGCCTCGCTGTACAGCTGTTTGATGACTCTGATCAGGTTTGCATTGATGCTGTACAAGTTCATGGTTGCCACAAAGCTGCATGCCACACCTGTCAAATGCCTTCTTAAAATCGATAAATACGTGGTATAGGTCTTGTTGATGTTGAAGGTACCGCTCACATAGTATTCTGAGGTTGAATATCTGTTCTGTTGTGCTGCGCCCTGCTCTGAAACCTGCTTGTTCCTCAGCAATGATGGTCTCTGCTTGTGGCTTCAGTCTATTCAATATTATCTGCAGCATGACCTTGCTTGGGTGACATATGAGGCTGTATAACTATAGAACCGCAGGAGATCCAGAAGTCCTTAATGTACCCGAAAGCAAAGACACAGACAGTCACCCTATCCTCCGAGAAGAAGTGGAAACAGCAGTCAGATCGCTGAAAAAGGGGAAGTCAGCAGGGGCTGACAACATTCCAGCTGAGTTGGTCCAAGCTGGAGGGGAAGCCATGATCAGCGCCCTACTAAGAATCTGCAACAAGATCTGGCAGACAGGAAAATGGCCAACACCATGGACGCAGTCGCTCATCATCACCCTCCCCAAGAAAGGAAATCTACAACAATGCCATAAATCTTATATACAAATGAAAAGTTCAATGCATAAACTCAATGTCTGTAATATTATTTTGCAAGAATGATGACTGGATAAGAGTGAGCAATGTGTTAAATATCGGCTGCCAGAGCCTCACTCACTAAAAACACGACTCAGTGAATTTTCATGCTTCGTCTTCTATCACGATCGAGGAGCTTACAACAACACAAACCTATTCATAGCGTGTATCATTGGAAAGAAGAAATTTCCCGCTAACCAAATATAAGATTGGATTTTTTGTGACTTTTTTTAAAAGATATAGTATTATGCGTTTAAAAATTACCTACATTTTGCGGAAGTCGCAGAAATTTCTGTATTAATCGTACAAAAAATCCCAAAGCGTCATTAGAAACCTCATTTCAGTTTATTGCTTAGTTCCGTGGATGATGTCCCATTCTCATTTGCATACAGTGCCCCCCTCCCCCCACTCCCTTTCTCTTACAAACCAAAATGGCCGCCTCCACAAGTCAACGGACTGACGCTTTGGACTTGCAAGCATCGACAGAGATTTTCGATGTGTACAGCGCAGTGCACTCCTATTTGAAGAAGTAAATGCAAAGTTTTTACTTTGTACATAGTTATTATCGAATCTCAATGATTTTAGAATTAAAAACTTTCATCATTTATCACAATTTTAACCAGACTGAGACCACATGGAACGAAGAACTAGGTCATGAAGGGGTCCTCTCATAATTCATGAACTCTCGTGAAAATTATCTGTTATAACAAATAATCAGGGTGATGATTCTGGTCAAATTGTTTCTAGTAGTTTTGGGTTTTTTTCTTAGCGTCTGTAATTTGTTGTATCATGTCGAAATGTTTGGCGAAACATCGTGAAAACAAATGCAAGAATGACGTAGGGGAGAAAAAAGTAGGGGAGGTGACAGGAGGGAAAAAGCAATAAACATAACCACTTGAAATGCCCTGTAAAAAGACTCATTGTTTGAAGTCAAACATTTTCATAGGTTACCATTTCTGTCAGTCAAGTAGAAGCTGAGATATGATGATATGCCTATGCGCAGGACTTGTGCTATTGTTTGGACTGGTTATATGCATTCACAAATTGCTGTCATAAGGGTGTTTTGGATGATTTCAGTTTGCCTCTACATAACTTTTAGCCTCTAGAAAAAAAAAAATACACACCATCTGAGTAATGAGTAAAAGCTGTAATATAGATCTTAGACACTTTCAGGCATTCTTGTGGTTTTGACAGGAGGGTAAAGTACCCCTTTCAGCTCAAATCGCAAACTATTTGTAGAATTTTTCTCTGATTTTGATGTAAAATTCTATTTTTTTCCTTTATTTTCCTATTTTTTTTAAATATTTGTTTCTTCAAAGTATCAGAAAACAATATACAACTAGTTTCAGCAATGTCAGATTCACAATGAGCATGAGGGACATGCCCAAAAAGTGCTTTATATAACAAAATGGCATTTTCATTGGGTCTTAAAATGTTTAAAGTGATAATTTAAAAAAACGTTAAAGATAATGATTTGAAATTTTGCATGCTTCTTGATCTTGTTATTATCTTTCATTTGAAATAAGAAACATCAGATTCTATGATGTTTGAAAAAATGAGTTGTCCCACCTACAAAAAGTTTGCGGGGAATTTTTTTGTCACAGTATCATGGTGGTAGTTGATGTTGTGATGTACAAGTTGAAAGCTGACCATGTCTTCCATATGTCGTTAAGGACTTGCTCAAGTTTCACTGTTGAATGCAGCTCATGTTTTTAGAATTGACTGATGGTAGCAGTGTTTATTCATTTTGAACCACAAATAAGTACATGATTTAGATAGCTTCACTTTTCCTTCTTTTCTTTTTGTAAATGTTCATTTCAGCCTTAAAACTGTAGAAGCACAAGCACCCATTATATATATATATGGGCACAGCACAAAAAGGTGAACCCAGTGTATGTCAGTACAAAATAAGGTTGCTAGCAGTCTCTGCCTTTATCATTTTCACAAGATGTTTGTACTAATTTGTCTTTTCCACTAGCGTGATTCAGAGAGTAAAATAGAAAAGAAATTTTAAGAAGAAAAATAAGGAAAAGAACCCTCCCCCTTTCCAGGATAAAAAGCCTCGCCTTGCTTTTAACCATAATCTGTTCAGATAGTAATTATGTGGTTGGTTGGTTTCTTTGTTTTATCAACTTCATTTTTCTTCTTCATTGTCGTCAAACTCTCAGGCAGCAACTGTCTGAAAATGCATTGCGCTGCTGTTGAGCACCTGACAAGTCAGATCCAGCACATCCAACTTTGGCATGTATCAACTAGAAAAGGTGTCAGCTTTCTTCTTATCCCCTGGTTGACTTGTTTTCACCTCTGTGCAATGGAAGCAGAGGGAAGGATAGGGACTGTGGGAAGGTGTCTGGCATGGTGAGGAAAGAGGCAACAACAACAACAACAGCTGCTGCTGTCGTCTAACCTTGTGTAGGGTGATCACATAGTCCAGCCCATACAGGAGAGAGGGAGGGCTTACCCCTTTACATGTACACAAGGGAGGAGCCAATTCTTGTGTAACAGAGTGTAGATATTTGATCTACCCCATCAGTTTACAACTTTTGGGCTACAGCAGTATCGTCAGAACAGGGAGGAATATGGCCTCTGAAAAGAGGCTGCATACATTCTGCATTTTGAAGCAAAGGCTAAGTGTATATAACAGACGGTTCCAACCTCTACCTCACGAAACAGCGCCACACAATTTGCAGGTGTGTCCCAAAATAGTAACACATGTCGCTCTGATAGCATGGGAGAGAAGCCAATCACCATTCCGTCACACCTGTATTCATATATAAGAATACAAGGGATGCCTCTGATAAGCCAATGCCCATTTCTGTTCACATACACAAGGAATGAACCACTTTCCATTATTTCATTAATACAAAGGATAAAGTCATTTCCATTCTTTCAAGAGATAATGTCATTTCAATTCTTTCAAGAGATGAAGTTGTTTCAATTCTTTCAAGAGATGAAGTTGTTTCAATTCTTTCAAAAGATTATGTTATTTCCATTCTTTCAAAAGATGGAGTCATTTCCATTCTTTCAAGAGATAAAGTCATTTTCATTCTTTCAAAAGATTATGTGATTTCAATTCTTTCAAAAGATTATGTTATTTCAATTCTTTCAAAAGATTATGTTATTTCAATTCTTTCAAAAGATGGAGTCAATTTCATTCTTTCAAGAGATTATGTTATTTCCATTCTTTCAAGAGGTGAAGACATTTTCATTCTTTCACATTCAAGGATGAAGTCATTTTCATTCTTTCAAGAGATGAAATCATTTTCATTCTCATAAGAGGTGCAGTTATTTTCATTCTAATTTCTGTCATGTAAACAAGGAATGAATTAATCTCCCTTTCATTACCCATGTACAAGGGGCAAGTTGATATCCATTGTTATACACACACAAATGATGAACTCATTCTTTTCTTGCATTCATACAGAGAGATATGCTAGTTCCCTTTGTTTCATACATGCACACACACACACATAAACACACACACACAACACACTTATACACATTCGTCTAATATAACTTTGAGTGAACAGACATAAAATCGAAGCAACAACACACACAAAACACACAAGGAATGAACCCAATCCCCCTGATTCAGTTTGTTGTAGTGTTTTTTCCCTTTCATTCCACTATATTGCAGACCAGAGTATCTGTGCTTCGATTTGGTTGTTTTACCAGATTCAGTGCTATATAAATTCCATTTGTTATTATTATTATGACCATCGCCAGGCTTCTTCAGTCACACTGTCAGTCCTAGCAGTCTCTTGGCTTTTGAGCGACCATGAGGCCAGTGATGAAGGGCGTTCTCGTCTTGCTTCACTTACAGCACACATTACGTGGTGTGTCAATATGCCTGTTGTGGTGTTTACAATACTGCACAGCGTTGCTCTGACCTGAGCGCTTGCAACTATTTTGCATAATATGATATGATATAGTGGTTCAGTATCAAAAACTGTTATGATTGTGCAGTGGTGACATGTTTGTAAACTTTTCTTGAGTGTTTATTTTTTGGTGGTAGTTGAAAATATTCCATTGAAGCATTTTCTTCCTTTTGTTGTAAAAGAAATATATATAAACAAATAAATGATAAAAATCTTAAATGAAAATATGCAAGAAAAAAAAAGAAATCCGAAACAATGAACCAACCAACCAAGAAGAAGAAAACGGCACTTTTTCTCCCTGATTCAGACAGACTGAAAGGCCTGTGGCAGTTCTCATTGCTGGTCAACACCCCCACACGACTTGTGCTGGAAAGTTGGGGATGTGGGTTGGGGGGAATCAGAGGGGGGGGTGATGATTTTTACTATTTTCACATTATATTTGCTTAATCTGCCAACTTTTCAAAAATGGTCTGTAAGCCTCCTTGGGATGCTGGTTCAAATCTTGCTTATGCTTTGCTTCTATTTTTGTTGCTGTTGAATATGTGTGTACTGAGGATCAGAAGTATATGTGATGTGTCATAAGATGCTGTCATTGATGTCATTGTAGGGAAACATATCCAGATGCATTGCTGATCAACCGTGAAAGATTTTTCAGTACATTTGTGTCAATGATTTGAAAGCAAGAAAAATTGTTTTGACCAGGTTGAAATCCCAGTCACAAATGTGATGGTCCTTTTATTTGGTTTGTTTTAGATATATATTTTCTTGTGTAGTATTTTACAGGTTTTATTTTGTTTGAAGCGTAACCCAACCACATGTATTGTGTCAGGACAGATGTGGTGCTATGGTGATGTTTTAAAAACAACAGCAAAGCCTGTGTTGTGCCAGCGTTGTTCACTTCACTTTTCTGATTCAAAGGTTGGTGATGAAGGTTTAGAAGAAATATATCCTTTTTTTTTTTTGTTTTTGTTTGGAGTGTTTAATAATAGGTGTGTTGATGACATCTTACCACCCTCTTCTTTCTTTTTGTTGGTGCCATTTGCTGCGATTGATATTGCACTATGTGAGGTCTGTGTGTTGTAAGGTACATATGTACACCTTGCTTCGTTGTCACATTTTGTGAATGTTTTCTTTCAGGAGAGCGTTCTCCAAAATTATGCCAGACATGAAAATCCTCTGTATTGTTGCAGCTTTTGTTTCATTTGTATTGTTTTACTGAAGTAGTTTTGGTTTGGATTTTATGTCTCCTTATATTTTACTCATAATATTGTTGAAGGGTTTTTTAAAACCATTTTTATTCAAGTTCATTATATCATACATTGTTGTTTTCTTTTTTCTCTGGTTTGGTTGTGTTCCTAATTTTGGTATCTGTGGGTTTTTTCTTTTCTGTAGAGGATGCTATGTAAGCGACATTAGAAATAATGATTTAGCATTACTCAAAAAGAAAGCTGTTATCCTCTTCTCCCAATAATGTCAAGCCTAGCCAAACATAGTTATCTGAGCAGCAGAGCTCATTCATTGTCTGTGGTTTTATTTCATAAACTCTAACTTCATATCTGCAAGCCTCAATAAAAAAAACTAATGTAAACCTTGCTTCCCCACCCCTAGATTTGGCCTGTAGCAAGTTAGAATTGAAATACACACGCTTTTTCATTCCAGATGAGGAAAAGAAGGAAGACGTGAGTTGCAAATTGATCACGATCGTTGTCCCTAGTAGGTTTTTAAAAACTGGTGCTCCCACCATTTCTGCTTAGTAGGTAGCATGAAGTCATGAAAAGGCAAAGCTTAGTCGTCATCCATGATTAGATGGAAATAACAAGTATTAAAAAAAAAACAACTGTACAGAGCAGTGCACAACAAGAAGTCTGAAATTCGGTTGCAGAATGTTGTTTAGTTGGTCATGGGATTTTAAAAATCGTGTACATAGTTCAGCAAGTTCATTTTTCTTCTTCATCGTCAAGTTTATTTGAAACAAGTTTTTGCTGGTAAAGTGAGGCGGTAGAGTTTGTGTTTTTATCTTCCAGTTGATAAGGATTGATTATAGTCACTACTGTTTGTGCAGCCTTTTCTTTTTTATTCATGTATTGTGGATAAAACATCTGCAAAATTGGGGGGGCGGTTACCCGCCAATTTTTGTGTGCATCTGCAATTAAGATAGGATGACTTGTAGAATTTTGAAATATAGTGCGGACAAAACATAAACAAATTCCACAGGGGTTGTGGGTTTTTTAGTCTTTGGCTTGCTTGGGGTTTTTGGCTATTGGAAAAAGAGGGCTTGTGGATGTAGAACTAGGGTAGCTGTGTTTGGCGGCTCCCAATCCCCACAGTGTGTTGACACAGCAAGCTCGTGGTGTGACTTTGATAGGCTGTGTCCTCACTCTTCTGTTTTAGTTCATTCTCCCTTCAGCTTAGGGTGCGACAGTCACAGATGTCTTAGGCTGCAATGTTTGTGTACGCTTTGGAAGTCTTGCTTTGGTTGGTTTGTGCTTCAGAAGTCTGCCTTGGTTTGTGTTCAAACTCTCACTGGAGCAAAACAGCACATAGCCCATGTTGCTTGGAAGTATAGGCCAGAAGTTTTAGTGTTGTTGTTTTGGAGGGTTTTGTTTTAATAGAGGTTGTTGTCATGGCACAGAGAAGAGGACCAGAGTCCTTGGTGGTGACTGTTATGACTGATGAGCTGTCGGTGTTGGGGGGAGGAGGAGGATGACGTTTTCTTTTGTGTGTGCGCGTGTGTTGTGTTGTGGTCGTTTTTGAATGTGTTAATGGATGAGTATCAAGAAAACAATAAAGACACTGACGTGTTTATCCGTGTTCACTCTGTGTTGTGTGTGTGTGTGTGTGTGTGTGTGTGTGTGTGTGTGTGTGTGTGTGGTGTGTGTGTGTGTGAGAGAGAGAGAGAGAGTTTGTATGTGCATGGTGTGTGTGTGCATGGTGTTTGTGGGCATATTATGTGCATGGTGTGTGTGTGAGCATATATGTACATAAGTGTGTATACGCGCGCAAGTGCATGCATGGTGAAACACTGAAGGGAGCTTCAGAAATGCGGCACAAGCAAACTGACAACAACAACAAAAAAAGAAGCGGGAAACACACACACACACACCTCAAAATAAATGTTGCACGAATGGTAAACAATTACAATATGACGATAATGATGACACATGCAAACTTTTTAAAACAACACAACACAAGCTGTAACAACTACTTGACAAAACACCTTCAAACAATCGGACTAAAGCTGCCAGAGCAGCAAAGTCAGTATACAAAAGATATTGATAAGGTGTATGGCATCTCTGTAGTAGATCGGTAGTCCAGAGGAAATGCACCTGCCTAGAAAGCGAAAAGTGCGGGTTGGAAGTGTGAGATGGATCGATCCCCGTTTGTGCCCGGAACTTTTCCCCCATCCACTAGACTGTGAGTGGTGGTCTTGTCTGGGTTTTAGTCAATCGGATGAGACAATAAACCGAAGTCCCTTGTGCGACACACATTTAGCGCACGTTAAAGAACCCACGGCAACTAGACTGTTGTCCCTGGCAAAATAATCTCAAAAACAACCACCACTCCTATACACATGCAGACAGGAAAATATAAAATAAAATAAGGGTGGAGCTGCTCTTGTGGCGACACGCTCTTCGCGGGGAGAGCAGCCCGAATTTCACCTAGAGAAATCTGCCATGACTTAAGTGGTATACAAATATAAATTCCTCCATCATCTAACTTTAAAACAAAAGAAGAAGAAAGGACACACATTACTTCTACAAACGAAAAAAAATGATTTTAAAAAAAATAATTAAAAAAATATATATATATTTATATATATAAACATCAATGCGTCATTTTCTTAGGACTTCTTTTCCCATATGTGCGGCACAGAGGTTTAAAGTTAAACAGGACAACAACAAAAAGGACATCTTACTCTGTGTGGGTGGGGTGAGATAGCCTAGTGGTTAGAGCGATGTACTTCAGATCTATATAGTAACTCAGGGCCTGGGTTCAAGCCTCCACTGATTCTGCCCAGGAGTTAACATCGGCGCTGATCCCCCCCCCCCCCCCCCCCCCCCCCCCCCCCCCCCCCCCCCCCACCCTCCCTTCAAAAACTCTACAAATTACTCTTTTAATTTAACTGAAGTCTCATGTGCGAACCACATACACAACATCTTGCAAACACGTTAAAATCCCATCCACCTATCTTAGGTGAGCAGGCCAGCTTTGGCCAGCCAGATGATGACATATACAGACCCAGCATGCATCCTTCTGTCTGGACAGGGATGGGCTCCGCCAGGTGCAACTTACACCATACCATTGAAAACCTCGCGGCAGTGCCTAAAACACCTTGAGGAAGGAAGGAGAGGATGATGAGTAAGTCACATGCCACACACCCATGCTGTGTGTATGGCAATGCACAGTGACACAGCAGAGCACAGCACAGGCTACAGGTTCCTCTCTGTCAACCTGATTTCACAACACATGCATACACTCTCCTTCTCCCATCTTCCTTTTCCGCCTATCCTCAAGTTCTTTTAAAACATCATACAACAAATACGCATCAAAGAAACAAAGGGAGGGGTGGGTGTATTGGGACATACCGGACACACACAGAAGGAATAAATCCAGAAAGAACAGAACATGTATTTAAATCACCTGCGCTTTTGAAAGGGTTAGATCACAGCACTCCTGTCTTCCTCCGTCCTTCTCTAGCTTTTGTATGACGTATGACTGACATTAGCCAACATTAAATTCTTTGTAGAGGGGTGGAATAGCCTAGTGGTTAGAGCGTTGCGCTCGTGATCTGACGGTTCCGGTTCAAGCCTCAACCTAGGCGCCCGTTCGAGTGGATTTTCCCCCTGAAGTTTACATCAGCACCAACCGCATTCCACTGGAAGTCCTTCAGCTGAGACTGTAAGCCAAGGTCCTGTGTGTGCGTGCATGCAGAACGTCTTGCACACATGTTAAAATCCCGTTCTGCCTTTCGGAAGAGTAGGCATTTCGTACAGTTAGAAACGGGTGACATTTTTGTTCAACGCATGCGCACAGATGTCATGTTCAGACACCAATCCCTAAGTGGGATTGTGGCTGCCTGAATGGTGGGTAAATGGCTGCATACGCAAAACCTCCCCAGTGGTGAACCTGGAGCTCATGCCAGGAACAAAAAGATCCGATGTGCGTGCTCTCTGACAAGGTGAGCTGACGTTCTGGCTTACCCTGCTGTTCTCTAAGAATAACGCAAATCAGTAGTTGCATGTTTAAACCAATGTTTATAGAGAAAAGAAAAACACACTGTACAGAAATCCATTTGGAGCAAGCTAATAGCCAACAGCTGAGAGTGTACTCCTGCCTCATCAATCAAAACGAACCTTGCTGTTTGGCAGCTGAACAAAAACAAAAAAACCATTGTCACAACAAAGTATCCCTACTTAGACAAGTGTAATTAATAAATCAAAGACATCATTTCTACACTTGCTGCCGTTACACGCGTGGAAACTTTGAAACTTCGTATTTGCATATTCATATTTCAATCACACAAAAACTTGTCAGAAAAACGAAGTAAACATTACAAAGTAAGAAAAGAAAAAAAAAGGAAAAAAATAATAATCATCAAATAATTATTAACATTAATGTAGATAATTCATCAAGCAGAGAGTTGTATTAGATACAGGTTGGTGGTGGTGGTGGTGGTGGTGTGTGTGTGTGTGTGTGTGTGTGTTGTGTGTGCACTCGGTTTTGTTGTTGTTGTTTTTTTTGGGGGGTTGCCTAAGAAAAGAATGTGTAGTGTGTTTAGTAGTATAGTGTGTATATTAATGTACCGTATGTGATGTGTACGTGTGTCTGTTCCTCTCCCATATTCTTCCTACCTCCTTGGGGATCCTCCAGACCCTTCAATAACATGTTCATGATGCAGATAATTCGTCAAGCAGACAGGTGTATTAGATACAGGTTGGCGGGTGATATACCACGCGCACGCGCGTGAGCGTGTGTACGTGTGCAATTTGAATCTGACAGAGCCCAGGCTACAGGCAGCGTTCTAAGCAAGCGTTCCCAACACAAGCAGCGTGCCACCGCTGGTCGACTGCAGATGGTTGGTCTTCTTAGACGATAGCCAACAGGGGAAACTCGAGCTACCAGCACGGCGTTGGCTGCAGTCTAACCATGGCTAAGTGGACCTGTCCTGGTGGCCGTGTAGTGTAGCGTAGTGTAGGGTAGTGTGCCTGCTGGCGGTGGTGCGATTAACCTGTCAGCCAGACAGCCAGACAGCCCTGCCTGCAGTCAGTTGCTGTGAGGGGTGACAACACGCCTGCGACCTTTTGTTTTACAGCTCCTCCCAACATTGCTGTCTCGCTGTGAAGGTGTGTTGCTGTTGTTTAGTAACCAAGTCTGTTTTTGTTTTTTTAGTAATGAGTTTGTTGTTGATATTTTTGAGTAATGAAGTTTGATGTTGTTTTGTTTCGGGATTGTTGTTGTTGTTTTGTTTTTAGTTTTTGTTGTTGTTTTTGTTTGTTTGTTTTTTTTTACTAATGAATGTTGTTTTGAGCAATGAAGTGTTGTTGTTTGTTGTTTTAGGTTGTGGTAGCGGTGGGTTTTTTTTTATTGCTGTTCTTCTTCTTCTTGTGTTATAAATTACTGTTTTCAGCATCGTCATCATCTTGTTGCTGCTGTTTTGTGGTGATGGTGGTGTTGGTGATGGGGGTTGATACTGTTGTGCTGTTGTTGTTAAGTTCTGTGATTCTTGTTGCTGTTATTGGTGCTGTTGTTGTTAGCAGTAGTGGTAGTGTTGATACTACATGTTGTTGTCAGTATTCTTCTTCTTCTTCATTTCCTGAGAGAATCAGGCATTTTCCTGTTGATCTGAGCGAAGATGTCAAAGTTGGTCAAGTAGGAACTAGGCTGTTTTTAAGGAATGTGGTTTTGGTGTTATGTTTTGTTTTGTTTTGTTTTGTTTAATGTCTATTCACTACATGGTGATTTAGACACACCCGCATTCATACCAAAGTACCTATTATTACACACCGCATCTCTCTCTCTTTTCTCTCTCTCTCTCTCTCTCTCTCTCTCTCTCTCTCTCTCTCTCTTCTTTTTTCTCTCCCCTACACGCACCCACATCCACACACACATAAGTATATAAATATATACATACATATAAACATACATATATACATATATATATATATGTATATACATATATATAAACATATAATATCATATACATATATATATATATATATATTATATATATTATATATATATATATATATATATATATATGTAATTACAGTAAAGGTTTTACAGGTGAAGAATATATGACTTCAGCAACTGACACTATGAATTGCTGAGAGTCATATAAAACTTCTTGACTAGTGGCATATTTCTTATGAATATTAAACCTCTCCTTTTATACATGTCAAGAAAATTGGGCAATCAAACAACAAATGGTGGACTGAAAGTGGAATAGAACAACAACATGTTACATTTTTTGAATATTTAGTATTCCATGCATTTTTAATCTCAGTTTTAGTATTAGAATTTCTAATTTCCGTGGCAAGGAAAACTGCTGATAATGTTTTCTATGATCTTTGAATGTATGCATTTCATTAACTTAGAATGATTTCATAAGACGACAATGCAAGATTAGAATCAAACACTTCAGTACTGTATTCAGAGGCACCTTGTTTTGCCAAAGAATCAACCAGCTCATTCGAAAAAATTCCACAATGAGAGGGATCCAGCAAAAAGTCATGCTGATGCCTCTGCTTGCAATAGAATGTATCAGGAAATTTTATCTCAAATACAATATCATTCCTATATTTTACCATGCCATGACTTAATGCCATTAACATGCCTTGAGTCAACGCAAAACAGAATTTGGCAAACATCAATAGCTGTATCAGACAAAAAATTCAAAGCCATAAAGAATTGCAAATAATTCAGAAGTAAAAATAGAAAAATGTTGTCCTAAATGAAAAGATTTTTGAACTTTAAATCGGAATCACATATGCGCACCACTTTGCCTGATTCTAATACAGATCGTCAGTATACACTTTTAAGTGAATTAGAATAATTATTTTCTAAGTGACTTTTTACATCAACGGTGAAGATTTTGATCTTAAATTTTCTTTATTTCCGTGTAGTCAATGTCAAATCTAGCTGAAATATTTCCCAAGGAAGTAATTGTGGAACAATCGGTAAAATTGGAATTGTTGATATATCGATGTCATTTTCTTTCATAAATGTGTCTGTATCATTTTTAATTGGCTGCAGAATGAAATATTGCGTGCCCGTTTAGGAAAATCAGTGTCTTGATTAATAATATTTCCTCTTTTACTGAATTTGGAATAGAGATACTACGAACCACATATTTTGATACTCCCAGTTTCGCTGATCAGAAAGAGATAGTAAATGAGCTTCTTTATAAGTATTAGCTGTAATTTGCATGAGCCGGAACACCAAGAGCTATCTTTACTGCTTACTGTCTAGACTTTGTAATTTTTTAAGTAGATAATCTGCAGCAGAAAAAAAAACTTCTTGTCCGTATATTAATTTGAACGTACCAAGGACAGACCCAGATGTATCAGAGTCGTAGTGTCTTGACTCCATGCCTGAGAACTTATTATCTTTAGGAATTAAGTCTTTTCCTAGCTTCAGTTATCATTTGGTTGATGTGCATCTTCCAATTCAACTTTCTAGTTAAAAATACACCTAAGAATTTGACATCTTGTTTGTATTGAAGCACCTTTCCTTCTAATTTCAGTATTGGTAATTTTAATGCGTTGTCACGTTATTAAAAAGCACAAGAATACGTTTTTTTTTTGCTGATATTTAATTGTTTTCTTTCATATAATACAGATTTATTAAGTCTCTGATAATTTTTTTTCACAGAAGTTTGACATGTTATCGTGTTTTTAATCTGTACTTTATTTTATCAAAGGAGATTGTGACTTTGACAGTGTAGTCCCGATATGGCCTTTGGTCGCAAGTGGTGAACAACCAGGTTAGACCTGGGTTGACCTCTCCTTACCGGCCACCATTTGACTGTTCATTGTAGTCTGTTTTTAATCTTCTTGTTCTTTTTTAAAGTTTTCTTATCCTGCAATTCCTTCTTGTGGGCCAATATCAACAGGACTACTGTCTCCCCCCCTTTCCTCTCCTCCCCACCTTCTCCTCCTCCTTTATCTTCTTCTTCTTCTTCTTTCTTCTCTTCTTCTTCTTCGCAATTCTTTTTTCGCAATTCTCCCCCTTTCCTCCTCCTTCTCTCCTTTCCTCCTCTTCTCCCTCCTCCTTCTTCTTTCCCGCAATTCTTCTTCGCAATTCTTCTTCTCTTCTTCTACTTCTTTGCATTCTTTTTTGCGTTCTTCTTCTTCTTCTTCTTCTTTTCTTTGCATTCTTCTTCTTCTTAATAATATAATAATAATAATAATAATAATGTATGGAATTTATATAGCGCTGAATCTTGTAAAGCAACAAATCAAAAAGCGCTCTTTTATATCGAGGATAATGGGATAAGCACTCATGTGCTTTTTTACATCCAGTCCCCGTGTGTATGCGGTTTTGTAAATTTTGTCATCTGTTCCCACCGGCACACAATGGCCTACTCTTTCGAAAAGCGGAACAGGATTTAACGTGTGCGCAAGATGTTCTGCATGCGTTCGCACACGGTGCCTTGGTTTATAGTCTCATCCGAAGGACTTCTTCTTCTACTTTGCATTCTTCTTCTTCTTCTGTTTTGAAAAGGGTTATTTCCCCTTTTTTTCTTTGAGCTGTATACTTTGTTATTATTATTGCATTATCCTACGGCACTTTGAAAAACTGTGTCTTCTTCTTTCCTTGAAATAATTCTTTCTATTGCATTTCTTCCCCTTCTTGCATTCTTCTTCTTTGCATTCTTCTTCTTCTCTTTGCTTCTTCTTCTTTCGTCTCTTCTTCTTCTTTCCTCTTCTTCTTTTCTTTCTTATTTGCATTCTTCTTCTTTGCATTTCTTCTTTGCATTCTTCTTCTTCTTTTTCATTCTCTCTTCTTCTCTTTTCTTCTTCTTCTTCTTCGTCTTTGCTTCTTTCATTCTTATTCTTTATTCTTCTTCTTTGCATTCTTCTCTTCTTTGCATTCTTCTTCTTCCTTCTTCTTTCTTCTTTTTTTTCTTCTCGTCTTCTTCTTCTGTCTTCTTCTTCTTCTTCTTCTTTGTCTTTCTTCTTTCTTCTTCTTTTCTTTTTCCTTAAGCATTTAGTGCATTTTTCGCTTGGAAAGTGAAAGACTAGGCGTTAAAAGTTCTTCGTTTTATTCGCTTCTTCCGTACGCCTTCTTCATGTTTGTATTATCTATGTGATATTTCAGTTAATAGATTTGTGAAATAGTGGGCGCGGATGTCAGAGTATGAATCTTTGTCTAAAGCACATAGTGTATGATATGTAATGATAATGAAGTGTGGGATGGTATTAGGGGGTTAATATCTCTTCACACCATAGAACAGTTGAATGGCCAACTTGACTAGCGAGCCTCTCGCACTTTCCCTCCTGCCGTTCGCTTTTGTTGTTCGGAGTGAAGCCTTTGAATTGAGACCATGCCTTTTCCCTTATATGTTGACTATGTTTTATTCGTTAATATCACGATATATTCATGCGCACGTGCACACACACAGACACATTGGCATGAAACCTATCTTACTTAGTTTATCCAAGACAATATCACCTGAAAGTCTCTAACCTTCCTTTTATCTCTACAGTTCTTGAAAATGTAGTTCCGAAATAGTTCAGCCACCAGCCTCCAGATTACAGTCTTATCAAAACTGCACGGCACTACCTCACTGATGCAGAATGCAAATGGAATGCAGATCTTGCCGACAATGAACAGCAGCGCCTAAAGGATGCCGAATGCAGAATCGAATATGAGAAGTATTTTTCATTTGAGTGCAATCTCCGAAGTCGGAATGCAGTTACCTCAATGGTGGGGAAGAAATGGTCGCATACGCAAAATCTCACCATTGGTGAGCCTTGGAGGAACGAAAAAAACAGATGTCAGTGTAGAGCTGTGTCGGCATCAGATTTGTTTACAGCGGTATCTACTTTGGTGGGTATGTGGGTTAGTTTATTTCTTATTGGCTATGGCATTTTTAAAATTAAAAAAGCATAATTATCAGCTCCAGCTGGCGGTATGGACGACCCGAACATGCCCAGGATGCAATATCCCACCAGGAGAAGGATGAGCTCCACCATTTTTGTATAGCCAAAGACACACTGCCTGAAAGTTTCAGCGCTGGGCCTCAACAAATCCTCAAGGAGTTAACCATTGAGGAAAGAAGAGGAAGAAGATATGTCTGGAGATATTTGAAATCTTACAACCCTATTTTTAACCACCTTCCCCCCTTACCCCATTCCTCCCTAAACCAGTAGGAAGCAGGAGAAATCAACAGGGGGAGTAACCAGCCAAACCGGTTTGGTTTTTTCACTGATGTTCTCCTTTGTCATCGTCAGTCAGTGGAATGTAATCTCATGTACAGTGGTCTTGCTGATTGGAGATCTGAGACGTCAGTTATAAAGGAATTGACAGACTCCTTTTCACGGGAAAACGCCCTCAGGTGGAATATAAACTGGAGCATTTCGACCTCAGTGAACTGGAAGGGGGTGGACAAAAGGATTCACAAATTTACGTAACAATATAAATACCCCCACCCCCACCACCCCACCCTGTACGAACAACCAACCCCAGAAACAAGCCAGCAGTGTCAACTTCCAAGAGAGAGAGAGAGCAATTCTCCACTTTTGCAAAAATGACAAGAAAAGAAACTGGAAAACCACGGGGTTCTTTTGTTGTTGTTGTTGTTGTTTACAGAAAAGGTCTACACAGACTGAGGAGCTTCCCCAGACCTGACAGTCTCCACTTAGCATTGACGATATGCCTCACAGCTCCAGCACCATTCCAACAGCACCTGCAGAAAACAAGATGGAAGCTCTGAACAACATCAGCGAATGGGCCCAAAACACAACACCAATCTCCATCATTGTTGGAATTCCATATCTACACACACACCACCACACACACAACACACACACACACACACTCACACACACACACACACCACACACACACCACACACACACTCACTCACTCAATCACTCATTCACTGGCATCCTTCAGTCTCTGAAGATATGGAGTTGGCTCTAGGTGTTCATTCGGGTACGGTGTCGGCTGTGGCTGGCCAGTCCCACACGGCAATGACAGACAGTGCCTGTGGCAGAGGGCACAGATGAAGTCTGACAATGCTGGTCTGCCTGCCTGGCTGCAGCCTTTCTTCTCCTTCTCTTTGCCTCGTGCTGCTGAGCAAGTGTCTCTTCGAACTTGGAGAGACCTTTCTGCACAGTCTGTCTCCAGGCTGATCTTTCGAGGGATGTTGCTTTCCAGTTGTTCTGGTCGATGTTCAGGACTTTAAGTCCCTCTGGCAAGTTCACACCTACAAGCCAGGGAAATATGCCAGTCCTGCCAAGAGCTAGAGGAGAATCTGATGATCTGAATAGGATTGACGGTCCTCACACGTGGAACGCAAATTTGCAGTTGCTGGGTGGATTACCCCTTTTGGTCAACTCTACAGTAAACCAACAACAGTCAGCCAACGGCAGTAAACCAACACCAGTCAGCCATCCACGCTGTCATCAAACCGGCCCCTGAGGCAGAGGCAGCCCCGATCATTACCAGGCAGGAGGAACAGGTGGCCTTGGGCCGAGCAGGGATGCTGAAAGAGCAGCCAAAGCAGCCAGACCATGGTCACACGTTGAAGCTGACTTCACGGCCTGACTTCTTCTTCAACTCCTCAAGGAGGCTTTGGAACGCTGCACTGGTTTTTCAGGCAGTGTCGTTGGCACCTTCAACTTGTGGGGGGTCTACCCTCTCCAGGGTGCAGGGTGTTCAAGTTCTGGGTGTGTTCCTGTCATCCATGCCACTGGCCTTAGCTGAACTACTCTTTTACAAGTATGGATGGGATTTTAACGTGGGCACAAGATGTTAAGCATGTGATTGCACACGGAATCTCTGCTCATAGTCTCTCCATAGGACCTCAAAGAGAATGGAGTCAGCATCAATGTTTTCGGTGTGTGTGTTGTTTTTTTACATCTGTACCTTTTCTTTTCAGACAGTGTATCAAATAAATCTATATCAATATTTATTCAGATCCGCTCTTGTTTTGATATCAATAGACTCTAAGGTCATAAAACAGATTTTTAATCAATAAAAAGGCCCCTTTAAACCACATTTCGTGTCAGATTTATCTTGTATCCTAACCCTAATAAGATAGCCACAAGCTGAGTTGCACAGATTAACAAACCGTTTCCACCCCTCTCCCCCAAAAGTACTTTTTAACTTTCAGAGCTGGAATAGCGAAAGCTTGAGTGCTTATTCCATTATCCTCGATATAAAAGAATAGATAAATACAAATAAATAAAAGCTGCAGCAGCGTCTTTATCATTGAGAATCACTCAGCACCAATGTCACTAAGGGAACTAAGATGGATGGACACCTCAGCACCAATACCACTAAGGGAACTAAGATGGATGGACACCTCAGCACCAATATCACTAAGGGAACTAAGATGGATGGACACGTCAGCACCATTGTCACTAAGGGGACTAAGATGGATGGACACCTCAGCAGAGACTCCAACCTGTACCTTAGGCCAGCTATGTCCGGCAGTATAGATGACATGGGCATACAAGTTGGCAGCCTGTAGTCTCGTAAGACTATGGAGTTGCGCTCTAGGTGTTTATTCTGGTACAGCGTCGGGTGTGGCTGGCCAGTCGTACACGGGAATGACAGACAGTACATATGGAAGAGGGCACAGATGAAGTCTGACAATGCTGGTCTGTCTGTCTGCCTGGCTGCAGCCTTTCTTCACATTCTCTTTGCCTCGTGCTGCTGTGCAAGTGGCTCTTCGAACTTGGCAAGACTTTTCTACAGTTTGTCTCTAGGCATAAGCAACAAGCAATTACCTACAATGTCAATATGTCAATGAAAGACGTTTTGCTGCGGGACAGTAACCCCCCACCCCAACCCCCCACCCCCTTCCTCACAGGGAAGACTGGACCATGGTGATTTTCATGTTCATCTCCAGAACCCGGCAGTATTTCTATGCAAGTGTGCTGTCAGGGCCGTGAAGGAGTCAAGCCTTGTCCCCCTTAACACTCCATCATGGGAGTGATGTATGTACACACCATGAGGGGAAGGGGATGGGGGAGGTTAAAGGGGGAGGGGCATAGAAATTCGTTGGGTGACAGACAAACAGCAGTTACATTGCCTGCTTTATTCTGGTGTTCAGCCTTTCAAGTCAAGTTCGAGTCAAAACCACTTTAATCACCCCATGAGGGCAAGACACTCACTGACAGACCACACACACACTGCAACACGACTATACCACTACATGACAAGACCAATGGACACGTATAAAACACTGACAGACAAAAGTAGAAACGTATTACACCTACTGACATGACAACACATGAACGTATTACCACTACTGCACAGACACAAGCCGATACGTATACAACTGAAGACCATCGACTAAGGCACAGCGATACGTAATTACACTACTGACAGACACAGCGATACGTATAACTACTGCACAACATACTGTCCTACTGAAGCACAGCGATACGTATTACACTACTGACAGACACAGCGATACGTATCATAATCTTGAAAGACAAAAGCTACATTTCATATTGATTAAAATATTCCAAAATAACTTCAAATATAAATGTCACGAACACACACATACACACAGACACGCGCGCGCGCGCACACATGCACACACACACACACACCACCACACACCAATTGGGAACACAATGTTATAAAAACCATTGACTAAAAAGACATATAAACTTATTATTTAGGCACGCACATACGCAACAAGTACACACGCACTTGCGTGCGTGCGCTAACATACTCACGCACACCCACACACATACACCAATGTATGAATTCAATGTTTTTTAAGACCATCGACTAAGAAGTCTGAGACTTAATTCACACATACACACACAGAGCCTATCAACGACTACTTTTTTAAATAAAAAAAAACCCCCCCCAAAAAAAAAAAAAACCCCCCCCCCCCCAAAAAAAACCAAACCCCCAAAAAAAATTTTTTCCCCCCCGGGGGCCCTTTTTTTTTTTTTTTTTTTTTTTTTTTAAAAAATTTTTTTTAATTTTTTAAAAAAATTTTTTTTTTTTTTTTAAAAGGGGGAAAAACCCCGGGGGGGCCCCCGGGGGAAATTTTAAAAAATTTTTTTTTTAAAAAAAAAAAAAAACCCCCCCCAAAACAAAATTTAAAAAAATTAAATTTTTTAAATTTTTTTTTTTAAAAAAAAAAATTTTTTTTTTTAAAAAATTTTAAACGGCGGGGCCCCTTTTTTTTGGGGGGGGGGGCCGGGAAAAAGGGAAAACCAAGCTTTTAAAAACCCCCCCTTTTTTTTTTTTTAAAAAAAAAAAATTTTTTTTAAATAAAAATTTAAAACAAAAAAAAAAACCCCCCCCCAACCCCCCCCCCCCGCACCACCCACCCCCAAAAAACCCCACACCCCCAAAAAACCCACACAAAAAAAAAAAATTTTTTTTTTGGGGGGGAAAAAAGAAAAAAAAAAAAAGGGGGAAAAAGGGGTTTTTTTTTTTTTTTCCCCCCCCCCCCCTTTCCCCCCCTTTTTTAACCCTTTTTTTCCCAAATAAAAAAAAAAATTTACCCCCCCCGGGGGGGGAAAAAGGGGGGGGGGGGGTTTTTTTTCCCCGGGGAAGGGGGGGGAAAAAAAAAGGGGGGGGGGGGGGGGGGTTTTTTGGGGGGGGGGAAAAGGGGGGGGGGGGGATGGGTGGGGGGGGGGGTTTTAAAAAAAAAAAAACCCCCAAAAACAAAAAAAAGGGGGAAAAAAAAAACAAAAAAAAAAAAAAAAAAAAAAAAGGAACCCCCCCCAAAAAAAAAAAAATTGGGGGGGGGGTTTTTAAAAAATAAAAAAATAAAAAAAAAAAAAAGGGGTTTGGGAAAAAAATAAGGGGGAAGGGTTTTTTTGGGGGGGGGGGGGGGAAAAAAAAAAAAAAAAGGGAGGAAAAAAAAAAAGGGGGGGGAAAAAGGAAAAAAAGGGGAGAGAAAAAGGGGAGAGGGGGGGGGGGGGAAAAAGGGGGTGGGGGGGAGGGGGGGGAAGGGGGGGGGAAAAAGGGGGAAAAGGGGGGGGGGGGGGGAAAAAAAAAAAAAGGAAAAAAAAGGGGGGAAAAAAAAATTTTTTTAAAAAAAAGGGGGGAAAAAAAAAAGGGGGGGGGGGAAAAAAAAAAAAAATTTAAAAAAAAAGGGGGGGGGAAAAATTTTTTAAAAAAAACAAAAAAAAAAAAAAAATTTTTTCCCCCTTTTGGGAAAAAAAAAACCCCCAAAACCCCAAAAAAATTAAAAAAAAAAAAAAAAAAAAAACCAAAAAAATTTTTTTTCCCCCCAAAAAAATAAAAAGGGGGTTTTTTTTTTAAAAAAATTTGGGGGGCCCCAAAAAGAAAATTTTTTTAAAAATTTTTTTTGGGGAAAGGGGTTTTTTTGTTTTTAAATTTTTTAAAAAAAAAAAGGTGGGATTTTTTTTTTTTTTCCCCCCCGGGAAAAAGGGGTTTTAAAGGTTTTTTTGGGGGGGAAAAATTTTTAAATTCCAAAAATTTAAAGGAAATTAAATTTTTTGGGAAAAGGGGGGGGGGAAAAAAAAAAAATTTTTTTTTTCCCCCCCTTTTTTAATAAAAAATTTTTTGGTTTCTTTTTTTAAAAAAAAATTTTTGGGTTTTAATTTTTTTTTAAAAAAAAAGGGGTTTTTTTTTCCCCAAAGGAAAAAAATTAAAATTTTTCCCCAAAAAAAAAAAGGGCTTTTTTTTTTTGGGGGGTTTTTTTTTTTGGGGGTTTTTTAAAAGGTTTTTTTGGGGGGGTTTTTCCCCCTTTTTTTTTCCCCCCCTTTTGGCCCCCCCCCCTTTTTTTTTAAATTTTTTTTTTTTTTAAAAAAATTTTTTTTAAAAAAAAAAAAAAAATTTTTTTTTTTTTTTCTTTTATTTTTTGAGGATAATGGAAAAAAGCACCCATGTTTCTTTTTTATTTAGTCCCCGTGTGTATGCAATTTTGTAAAAATTTTTTCCAAAGAAGGGGAAAAAAGGGAAAAAAAAGGGGAGCCCTTTTTCCCCCTTGGTTTAAAAATTTTTTTCACTATGGGTGTTTTAGACAAGATAGTAAAAAAAACTTTAACCCCTTTTATTTATGTGTTCGTTCTTGTTTTCCTTTTTCGCTCATTCATTCTTTTGTTTTTGAATTTTCTAGGGGAAAAGGAAAAGCCCAAGGGGGCATTTGTTCCTTGAAACCGAAATAGAGGGTGACAGACAGAAAACCCGAGAAAGAAGGGGAAAACTCGAAAAATGGCCCTTTAACAAAACAAAAAAAAAACCCAACAACGGGCAAACAAAAAAAAGAAAAATTTAAAATACCCCACAATAATTAAGTCTAATAAATGAGGGGACAATGAAAAATGACAATTTACCCCTGACAAATTTTTTTATTTCGAGGTTAAAGAATTTGCAACATGTGCTTTTTTTCATCCCCGTCCCCCCCCGTTGGGGTACATCTTAATAATAATAACCCTTTTACTTATACAGTTTGCAAAAAAAACCAAAGGGGAAAAACCCCTTTTTAAAAAAGCTCCCCCCAAAAACCCCCCCCCCCCCCCCCAAAAACAAACCAAAATTTAAAAAAAAATCCTAAGAAAAACCCCCCCCCTACCCCCACCCCCCCAAAAAACCCCAACCAAAAAAAACAAAAAAACAAACAAAAGAGGGAAAGGGAAAAAAAAAAAAAAAAAAAAAGATGTTAAAAAGAGAAAAAACAGGACAAAACCCAAAAACAGCAAGGAAAAAAGAGCAAAACAAAGCCAAAAAAAATAAACCAAAACCCAAAATTAATTTAAATCATAAAAATAAAACTTACACCTTTTTTTCAAATGGTACACTACTTGTTCCCCATAAAATTTTAAGATATTTAAAAAGGGCCTCATTTTAAAAAGTAAGTTCAGAGGCAAGTCCAAAAAGTATTGAAAAAAATAAAAAAAATGAAACCTTTTATTGGATTTAAATATGCTATAAGCAGGGGATAAAAGGTGGGAGGAGAGAGGGACAGAGGGCAGAGAGTGTGTGTGTGTGTATTTCGAGTAATAAACCAATATATAAATCCCAAAAAAAGTATGCGACCCTTCCAAAAATATTTTTGATTTTACTCGTTTCAAATTATATGTCATGTAATGAAAAAAATTTAAACCCATACTCCACACAATAAAAACAAGAAACAAAACAAAAAGAAATTAAAAAACTATACAGTCGTTTTTGGGGGAGAATATGGGTGGGTTTTTGTGGGGTTTAGTATTGTGTGTGTGTGGGGTGTGTGTTTTTGGGTGGTGGTGTGTTTTGGGGTTTGTTTTGTGTGTTTGAGGGCGCGCGCGTGTTGTGGTGTGTGTGTGTGTGGGGTTTGAGGGGGTGTGGGTGTGGGGGGGGGGGGGGGGGGGGGGGGTTTTAGGGATAATACTAAATATTTAATATCACATAGCAAAACGAACAACACAAACACTTTTTAAATTTTGTTCATGCAAAATTTAATGTCATTTGGGAATAAAAAAAAAAAAATTTTATTAAAAAAAGGGGGAAAAAAATAAACCCCCCAAAAACAATCTCAAATTTTAAAAAAAAAATTTTTTTTAGGGGGGAATGGGGGAGGTATTATGTTTTTTTAAATGGGATGGGGGGAAATTTTAAAAATAAAATATATAATTTTAAGGGGGGAAAGGGAAGGGGGGAAAGGGGGAAAAAAAACTTTTTTTTAAAAAAAATTTAAAAAACAATAAAAAAAAAAACAAACCCAAAAATAGGGGGGGGAAAAGGACAGAAAATACCCCCGCCCCCCCCCCCCCCCCCCCCCCCCGAAAAAAAAAAAAAAAAAAACCAAAAAAAAAGTAAACCCAAAAAACCCAAAAAAAGAAAAAAGGAAAAAAAAAAAAAACAAAAAAAAAAAACCCAAAAAAAAAAAAAAAAAAAAAACTTTTTTAAAAAAAAAAAAAAAAAAAAAAAAAAAAAAACAACAAACAAAACAAAGAGAAAAACAAAAAACCCCCAAAAAAACCCCCCCCCCCCCAAAAAAAAAAAAAACCCAAAAAAACAAAAAAAACCAAAAAAAAAAAAAAAAACAAAAAAGAATTTTAAAAAAAAAACAAAAAACCAACAACAACAACAACAAAAAACAACAAACACCCTTAAATAAAAACAAAAAAAACAAGGAAAAAAACAAAACAAAAACAAAACAAAAAAAGAAAAAAAACAACACCAAAAACAAACAAAAAAACAAACAAACAAAAAAACAAAAAAAAAAAAAAAAAAAAAAAAAAAAAAAAAAAAAAAAGCAGCCCCCCTTAAACAAAAAAAAAACACCCAACCAAAAAACACAAACACCCAAAAAAAATATTAAAAAGGGGAATAAAAAAGCAATAACCCCAAAAAAATTCCAAAAAAGAAACAAATTTTAAAAAACCCTTTTTTAAAACAAATAACAAAAAAAGAGAGAGAGAGAGAGAGAGGAGGGGTAGGAGAGAGGGGAAAAGGGATGAGGAAGAGAAGAAAAGAGTTTTGGTGAAAGGAGAGAGAGAGAGAGAATTTTTGGGTCTTTTGGGTTTTTTGTGGTTGTTTGTTGTTTTGGGGGGTTTAAGATTTTTAAAATAAAGGGTTCCGGAAAAAAAGTACAGTTTAAAAATTGGGGGCCAATTTAATATTAAAAAATTTGTTATGTTAAAAAAAAAAAATAAAAATAAAAATTTTTAAAAAAAAAAAAAGAAAGATACCTTTGGGCATTAGATTATAAAAAAATATTTTTTGAAAAAAAATTTTTTTAAAAAAAAAAAAAAATAATTAATTCATAAAAGGTCTTAGGCCAATACAAAAAATAAAATTTTTTTCGGGGGGGGTTTTTGGTTGTGGGGGGGGGGGGGGGGGGGTTTTGTGTGTGTGTGTTTAAAATGTAACCTTAAAAGTTTTAAATTCCCAAGGCAGTCACGATCACCTTAAAACATTTTGATTTACTCATCAAAATATTGTTAAGATAAAAAAAAAAATAAAAAAAATTTAATTAAAAAAAAAATAAAATCTCCAAACGTTACCGGGGGAAAAGGGGGGGAATAACCAAAAATTTTTTTTAATTAAAAAAAAAAAAAAAAAAATTAAAAAAAAAAAATGAGAACTAAAAAAAATTCTTTTTAAAAAACCCAATTAAAAATTTCCAAAAAAAAGAAAAAAAGGGGGGGGAAAGGGGGGGGGGGGGGGGGGGGGGGGGGGGGGGGTGGGGGGGGGGGGGGGGGGGGGGGGGGGGGAAAAAAAAAAAAAAAAAAAAAAAAAAAAAAAAAAAAAAAAAAAGGGGGGGGGGGGGGGGGGGGGGGGGGGGGGGGAGGGGAGAGAGAGAGAGAGGGGGGAAGGAAAAAAAAAGAGGAGAGGAGATGGGGGGGGGGAGAAATGGGGGGGGAGAAAAAGGGGAAAAGAGGGGAAAAACGGTCAGATTTCAACATTAAAATGCACAAGGGAGGACCCATGGGCCTTTTTTTTTACAATTTTTGAAAGCATTCAAGCTTGCCTTCCCCAAAAGGAAAAAAACGATTTTGGCAAGTAAATTTTGGGAGGTGGGGTATATTTGTCGGGGGGGGGAATGGGAAAAGGGGGAGGGGGGGTTTTTGGGGGGGGGGGGGAGGATGTGAGTGAAAAAAAAATGTATGTTTATGGCAGTGATTCATAGGGTGTGTTTAATAGTTTGGGGGGCCCGCAACCTCTTGTGAAAAAAAACTTTAAAATTTGTGGGTTAATTTTTAAATTTTTTAGCTTGGGGAGGCACCGTGGTCAAGTGGTTTAGGCGGTTCAACTCGTGATCCCGGGGTCGCGGGGTTTGATCCCGCTTTGGCTCGGGTTTTTGTGCCCCTTTGGGGAAAAACGCTTTTTCTCCTATTTTCCCCACTCCACCCAGGTGTAAAAAATGGGTAAACCCGCTCGTGGGGAAGTATCTGGGCCCCAAAAAGAAAAAAAAAATTGCCCTTCTCCTGTCCCCAGGGGTGGTGAAAAAAACCCTCAGTTCGCTTAACGTACAGAAAACCCGGGAAAGCTGGCTCTTGGCCCTTTTGGGGTCGAAAGAAAAATTTTTAAATTTTAGCTAGTGTAGGTTTACTTCCTCGTGGCTTGGAAAAATTTGGAAAAAGTAGAGTTTGTTTGTCTGTTTTTTGGGTTTTTTGGTGGGGGGGGGGGGGGGGGGGATTTTTGATTTTTATTTGTAGCGTTAATCGTTTCAAAAGGGGGTTGAATTCGTATCTATTTTTAGAGTGGGCTTTTTTTTTTAAAAGGGCTTTGCCGGGGTAACTCCTTTTTTCCCTTTCCCCCCCTTCCCGTTATTTGTTCTTTTTTTTTTGTCGTTTTCTTGGGTTTTGGGTTTTTTTGTTTTGTTTTATTTTCCCCGAAAGTTCGCTACATGATATTGATACACATCGCTTTATTGTCTCTTTCCCAAAGGGCCCCCCCCCCCAAAACCACCACCCCCACCCCCACCCAGACCACCACCACCAGTCATGTTTCTAGTGCCATTGAAAAAGAGTCCAGGTTCATGATTATTGGGATCGGAAACCGTTGACCTTTTGCTTGCTGGACAGGGGCATATCCGCTAGACCACTGCCCCGCTCGGGAGCCATTGTGCTCAACATGTTGGGGGGGGAGGAGCCTGGTTGGTTAGAGCCTTGGGCATTTCGCTCGTGATCTGCTGACCGCGTTCGATTCCTGTTAAAGGGGGATGTTTCCCCCTGGAGTTACATCAGTGCCGACTCCTTTCCCCCCAAAAAAGTCCTTCGGATGAGACTATAAACCGAGGTCCCGTGTGCAAACACACGCAGAACACCTGTGTACACTTTAAAAACCTGTTCCGCTTTTCAAAAGAGTAGCCCTTTTGTGTGTCGATGGGAACGGATGACAAAATTTAAAAAGCTGCTACACACGGGGAAACTAGAGGTAAAAGCAGCACACGAGTGCCTTATTCCACTATCCTCGAAATAAAAGAATAATAAATAAATAAATAGTTGATAATGACAAAGAAATAAATAGATCATTATGAACAAAGAAATAAAATAGATAATTACGAACAAAGAAATACATAGATAATCATTAACAAAGAAATAAATAGATAATCATTAACAAAGAAATAAATAAATAATCATGAACAAAGAAATACATAGATAATCATGAACAAAGAAATAAGTAGATGATCATGAACAAAGAAATACATAGATAATTATGAACAAAGAAATTCATGGATAATCATGAACAAAGAAATAAATAGATGATCATGAACAAAGAAATAAATAGATGATCACTGCTTTGAGTCCGGAGCCCAACACAATGTCAGGTGGGCATGCAGACAACTCACATTATCCTCGATATAAAAAGAATAAATAAAAAAGAATAAAATAACGTAAAAACAACAACAACAACAACAACAAGAGCAAACAAACAAACAACAAAACCCGACACTGCTGATGATACGATCTACCCTCTAATTTCTCGCCTTCCTGATAAATTGTCCATGACAAGGGGTGCTCTGTCTGTTTCCCTGGGGGCTGGCTAGGTGTCAGAGACTGAACGGTGGCTGTTGAAGGGTGTGCTGCACAGCGTGACAAGATGTTGAGACAAATTACAACAATACTGATGTCGTGATCTATACACTGCATACCACAACCCAAAACACACACCCCACACACAACACAACCCCACACCCCCCACACAACACACACACACAAAATACGACATACGCGCTTGCTTGCGCTGGCACGCAAAGCAAAATATACACACACACACAGTGAATCGGTAGTCTAGAAGTCACACAACACACACACACACACACACACACACTCACACACACACCCCCACAACCACACAACACACAACACATACGCCCATACGCGCGCGCTTGCGCTGGCACGCACGCAAGTATACACACACACACAGTGAATCGGTAGTCTAGAAGTCAACACACACAACACACACCCCCACCACACCCACACACACACCACACCCCAAAACACACGCACGCAAAGCACGCACGCAAAGCAGCACACACCCCCACGTACACTGGATCGGTTAGTCTAGAGGTAACATACACACACACACGCCACACACGCACCACACACACACACATCGTGTGGGGCATCGGTGGTCTAGAGGTAACGCGCCTTCTAGAAAGCGAAAAGTCCGGGTTCCGTATCCCGTCATGGGCCGAAACTTCCCACCATCCATTAGCACATGCGTGGTGGTCTGGGCATAGTCTTTCGATGAGACGATAACGAGGTCCGTGTTTACAGAAAATTATGCAGCGCACGAAACGAACAACGCAACAGAGAGTTGTCCCTGGCAAAATTCTTAGAAAACAGCCACCTGATGGGAACAGAAATACAGTTGCAGACCAAAAAAAAAAAAACAAAAAAAAAAAAGGGTGGCGTGCTTGTGGCGACTGCTCCACGGGGAGAGCAGCCCGATTTCCGAGGAAAATCTCGTGACTTAAAGTGGTATAAAAAACTACACACGCACACACACACGCACACACACGCACACGCACACACACACACACACACACCACACACACACAACACACGCACACACACACACACAACACACCACACACACACACACACACCACACACTCACACACTAGATCGGTGGCATAGAGGTAACGCACCTGCCTAGAAAGCCGCCACACACACACACACGTACACACCAACACACACACAAACACACAACACGCACACACAACGCACACACGACACACACACGTACACACACAACACGCACACACACACACACACACACACACACACACACACACACACACACCACACACACACACACAGGATCGGTGGCATAGAGGTAATGCACCTGCCTAGAAAGCGAACACACACACACACGTACACACACACACGCACACACACACACACACACACACGTACACACACAAACATGCACACGCACACACACACACGGCACACACAACACGGACACGCACACGCATCACAACGCAACCACACACACACACACACCACACTCACCACACTGGTATGGTGGCATAGAGGTAATGCACCTGCCTAGAAGCGAACACACACACACACGTTACACACACACCGCACACACACACCACACACACACATGTACTCAACAACATGCACACCACACACACACACAGCCACACACGGACACGCACACACACACGTTACACACAACACGCACACAAACAACACAAAACACACACACACACACACACGTACACACACACACACACACACACACACACACACACACACACACAAACACACACACACACACACACACTGGATCGGTGGCCTAGTGGTAACGCACCTGCCCAGAAAGCGACAAGTCCGGGTTCAATCCATGTCCAGCTTTGATCCCTGCTTGTGTCCGAACTTTTCCGCCATCCACTAGACCGTAAGTGGTGGTCTGGGTGCTAGTCTTTCGGATGACACGGTAAACCGAGGTCCCGTGTGTAACACGCATTGAGCGCGCGTAAAAGAACCCACGGCAACAGAGAGAGTTGTCCCTGGCAAAATTCTGTAGAAAAAACCAATATGTGGCGCTGCTTTGGGGTTTGCCCGCGCCCCCCCCGGGAAAAAGAGAGCCCAAAATTTACACAGGGGAGAAATTGCCGTGATTTAAAAGGGGTATTACTTTTAATAAAAGACACCACCCCCAAACACCCAAACACAACCCAAAACACCCCACCCCGCGGCGGGGGCCCCGCGGCACACACACACAAAACCCCAACACAAACCAAATCCCAACCTCCCCAAACCAACTAACCACCCAACCAACTAATTTAACCAGCCAACCAACTAACAAACCCAGCCAACCAACTAACTAACCAGAAACCCAAAAAACAAAACCAGCCAACCAAAAAAACCCCAATGCCAACCCAAACCAAAACTAACCACCCAAAAAAACCAAATAACCAACTAAACCAAAACTAACAAACCGCCAACCAAAAAAACCAAACCCCTCCCAAACCAACTAATAACCAGCCAACCCAAAATAAAAACCAAAAAAACCCCCCCCACCCACCCCCCCACCAATAAAACTCAAATGAAGCATAATCGCTTTTTTTTTCCAGGCCCCCGAACAATGGACTATAATTATATTTTTAGCCCATGTTACATTGCACTCCCTCGGGTGCTAATGATAGGTTTGTTCCCAACCCCGGCCAAAAAAGGGCCCACTTGCCGGTACTGTAAAAACCCCGATCATTTGGCCCAAAGGGACCTGTTGTTGGACCCTGTTTACCCCCACCCCCGAAAATGCTGGCTTGACTTGTTATCATTATTTCCCTGTCTGGTACCCCATGTGGGGGGTGGTGTGGGGTTGGTTGGTGGGGGTTGTGTGTGTGTGTGTGTGTGTGTGGGGGGTGTGTGTGGGGGGTGTGTGTGTGTGGTGTTTTTGTGGGGTTTAGAGTTGGATGTGGGTTGTGGGGGGGGTTTGTGAGGGGATGGAGGTGGTGGGGTGTGGTTGTGGGTCCCAAAGCCCAAAAAATAATAAAATTAATAATTAAAAATTTTAAAAATATGATGATGTTGATGATGATGATGATGATGAGGGATTGATGGGGATGCTAGAATTTACAAAAAGAAACTGACTTTGGGAAAAGTAGCCAAAAAAATTTTTCACCTTATTTTTAAAATTCTTTTTCCGAAATGCAAACCGTCTACAAAAAAGCTTTTAACGATCCCCAAATTCACCCCACAAAACACACAAACACAACCCCCACACACCCCACACCACACCCCAACACACACCCCTCACACCCCACACACACACACACACAACAACACACACACAAATAAATTGGAGAAAAATTTTATATGTAAAAATAAGAATCCGCAAAAATGAAACTAAATTTCCCCCCTTTTAAAAGCAATTTAAAAAGTATTTGATTTTCTAGTAAAAAGGGTCTAGAGTGGATTGCATAATGGGCCTTTAAGGATATCATACTGACTTTAAATCCCCCAAATTTTTAATATTATATATATATATATAAAATATATAATAAAATTTATATATAAAATTTTTTTAAAATTTTGTATATATATGGGGGTTTTGTGTGTGTTTGTTGTTCTTCATTTAAAAACTTTCTATTAAACATTTAGGTTTTTTTTAGGGGAAAGGGAAAAAAAAAAGAAAAAGGTTAAAAAAATAAAAAAAAAAAAAAAAAAAGGAAAGAAATGCAAACAAAAAACAAAAAGTGTAAATTTAAAACCGTCCCAAAAAAATAACTTTAACTTTACTAAAAAAACTAAAAATTATGGGATTTTTTTTTATAAATTAAAAAACAATGCCCAAACATTTTTAACGAATGGTTCAGACAAAATCTGATCCAGTAAATAAAACCGGGTTTTCGGAAGGTAAAAATGTTTTTAAAGCCCACAATCAAAAAATAAAGGGACTAAATTGGTAATCTTCTCCCCCTCAAATTTTCAGTTTACATTTTTCACTTACTTGGCCCCCTAAAAAGCATTTTATTTTTAATCTGTCAAAAGGGGAAATAACTTTTTTTTCTACGATTTCCCAACCCAAAACTTTGTTTAGAAATAAAAAGCATTTTCGGAAAATTTTATCCCCTTGCTTGTACAGCCATTTTTAGAGGACAATAGCCTGAATCATATTTTTTTCTTTCTAAAATTTGTTCCCGGAAAGCGTTTTTTTTTGTCAAGGGTACCCCCTCATGCGAGAAAAAGGCAAGGTTTATTTCACAAAAACATCCCTTTTTTATTTCTCGCCCCCCTTTTTTTTGCAAGATGTAAAACTTTTTCTTTAAAAAAAAGATACCAGGTGTGGGGGAAACCCAAACAAAAAAGGAAAAACAGTATACCTCTTAAAATAAAAAAAGGGTTTTTTTCCAGCCCCCGGGAATTTCAATGATTGGGTTTTTTCTTACTTTAAAAAATTAAAATTTCTTAAAGCTTTTTAAAAACCAAATTTAAAATTAAAACACACAAAAGTAGGGGGAAATGTTTTTAGGGGGAAAAGAAGTACATAGTTAATGCCAGAAAATTTAGAGTCATTTCACCCTGTAAATATAGATTTATTTTTTTCCCAGGTAGCCCAGCTGTTTTTTTAAGGGAGGGAAATTAATGAATAGCTTGCACCAGTTTAAAATTTTTAGTTTTTAAAAAACAGACCCCCCATAAAATTTTGAGAGGGACCCGGAAGTTTTTTGGGAAATAGGTTCTTTTAATAGCGTTTGAAAGGGAATTTTTAACATTTTCAGCTTTTTTTACAGAAGAAAAAAATGATAAAAAAAGGGAGTTTTTTAAAAATTTCCCCAAAGGTGGGTGGGGAAAGTTGACGGTATGTTTTTTTGCTAATTTTTTTTGGTTTTTAATTTTTTAAAATTTTTAAAAAAAGGGGGAAAAGTTTTAAGTTTTTTAATTTGTAGTAAGCGGGGTAAATATTCTTGCCTCTTTTGGGGAAATTTGAATGTCAGTCTTTTCTGGGACTTCTTTTTTCAACTTTGCTTCATTTTTTGTACTTCTTAAGACTTTATTTTCCCACAGAAAAGTTTGTCGATTTTCTTTTTAAAGGAAGAACTCCTTTTCCCTTTTTTACCTATAGATGAGGCTGAGGGGTTCCATTTTAAACCCGTCGAAATGCTTTACAATAAAAGGACTCTGGATTTTTTTGAAGGCAAAAAAATTTTTGGAAAGCACTAAAAAATTTACTTCTTGCCCTTTAAGACAGTCTTATCGCCCAAGGGGACAAGGACAGTGCTTTAATAAAAAAATTTTTTGTCCCCTTGGTTGTTTTTTAGTAATTTTTAAGAATTTTTAAAAATTTTCTTTAGCTTTATTTTGGCCATATATTCAATTCCCTTGGAATTTCCATTTTAATTTGGGAAATTTAAGGTTTTACTCCAAAGGGAATTTTTCATTTTTTGTTTGTATTCAAAGAGTTTCTCCTTTTATTAAAAATTGGTGGGAAAAATTTGTGGGTTTTGTGTGGTTTGTTGTGTGTGGTGTGTGTGTTGTGTGTGTGTGTTGTGTGTGTGTGTGTGTGTGTGGTGTTGGGTGTGGTTTTGTGTGTGTGTGGGGTGTTGTGTTGTGTGTGTGTGTGTGTGGCTTTTGGGGTTCTTTTTCGGGGTTGTGAAAAAATTTTGGAAAAAACCTCCCAAAATTAAAAATAAATTTGAAAAAAAAAGAATAATCCCCCATAAAAAAAAAACAAGGAACAAAAGAAAAAAAAGGGCGTTGTGTTTAAATTGCTTTTGTGCGTTTCGGGTCTTCTTGAATGCCTGTAGTTTTTGGTATTTGGGGGGGGTTTTTTTAGTTTGTCAAAGAAAGCAAAACCCCAAGATTCGTTTGGGTTAGGTCTTAATGTGAACACACAGCGTGAAAACCCACCCCCACGGCACAAACCACACACAACACACACACACAACACAAAACACAACACACACACAAAAACACAAACCCCTTCGGCGCCGGCCTGGTGTTAGGGGGGCGTTTTTACAAACCCAAAACACATATATGTACACACATATTCTCCTTCTTCTCCCTGAATAGATAGATAGATAGATAGATAGATAGATAGATAGATAGATAGATAGATAGATAGATAGATAGATAGATAGATAGACAGACAGATAGATGATGGATAGATGATAGATAGATGATAAATAAATAGATAGATAAATAGATAGATAGATGATAGATAGATAGATGATTGATAGATAGATAGATGATAGATAGATAGATGATAGATAGATGAAAGAGAGATAGATAGATGATAGATAGATAGATGATTGATAGATAGACAGATATGTGTCTATATTATTGTTTGTTTGTGCGTGTGCGCGTGCGTGCGTGCGCGCGTGCGCGCGTGTGTATTTGTGTGTGTGTGTTCTTCAGCTAGAGTTCCTAAGTTCACCTATGGTGAGATGTTTACCTATGGTGAGATGTTTACCTATGCCACCGTTTTTGCCCACAATTAGGCAGGGGCATTCCGACTTCGGGTATAGTTGTACATTCATTTGTTTATACTGTTTTTATGACCCAGACGACTTCAGTAAATCAATGAATATAATCCAAAAAACAAACAAACCACCGGTAATGAAACATGCCCTGTGAAGTAACAGTCTTTGTTTTACCTCCATTGCAAAGTGTACTGGCACCTTTCTGTGGCTGAAAGTGCATCCAAGGGAGTCCTGTATCAGACCATATGCAGACCTGACAGTGCCTTTATTGCACCTGTAAAGTTCAAAGCGAATGCTAAAGCTCCTGTACAGCATGGTAATGCTATCACGCTGATCCTGCAGGGAAAGGCGAAAAACATGCCGAGGATGATAAATAAGCGCTCAAGTGTCTGGGATTTATAGACAGACAGACAGACAGACAGATAGATCGATAGATCTATAGATAGACAGACAGACAGACAGACAGACAGACAGACGGATGGATGGATGGATGGATGGATGGATGGATGGATGGATGGATGGATGGATGGATGGATGGATTGATGGATAGATGGATGGATGGATAGATAGATAGATAGATAGATAGATAGACAGACAGACATGCAGTTGTACGTATGCAGATCAACTGTGCACTTTAAAGATCTGGTAAACCATATGAATATAAGTGATTTGCTAAAACAACTGCTAAGACTCTCCTAGATATGCAATTGCTAAAAACAACTGCTAAGACTCTCCTAGATATGCAATTGCTAAAAACAACTGCAAAAACTCTCCTAGATATGCAATTGCTAAAAACAACTGCAAAGACTCTCCTAGATATGCAATTGCTAAAAACAACTGCAAAAACTCTCCTAGATATGCAATTGCTAAAACTACTGCAAAGACTCATCCAATTATGTAATTGCTAAAAACAACTGCAAAAACTCTCCTAGTTGTGCATTTGCAAAACTACTGCTAGACCTCTTTCTTACAGGCCTGGAAAATCAAATACAGAACATTCTCACGCATCAACGTTTCTGTCGACACCCCCCCCCCCCAAAAAAAAAAAAAAAGCTGTGAAGGTATAATAACAACAATAATAAAAGACTTTAGCACCTGCAGCCCTCAGCCCTCTTGTACAGGAACTAGGTCTGATCTTGACGAGCCAGGCTAGGAGATGTCTCTGATCTAGTTCTGACTCCGCTGACCCCCATTTACCTCCAGGGTATGAAAAGACACCCAAGTTCACCTTTTTGCCACAGAAAGGATTTTTCATAGGACCATACCACCCCCACCCCCTTTTCCCCCCAACTCCTCCCCCCCCCCCCCCCCCCCTTTTTTGGGGGACACACTGCCTACGTGTAGTTGCCAACAACTTGACAGCAAAGCAAGTGACTGCAAAAGTAGGCCAAGAGAGAGAGAAAGGGAGTTAGTTCTCTGTGGTATTCATCCTTTGCATTCAGTTCAAAACGCTGACTGCCCAAAGGAGTTAGAACAGTTATATGAAAACCCTTTGCTTCGTGGAAAGTTGAAAAGATAGAAGAAATAACTGAAGCTTAGAATTTGGTAACGCCTAAATAATATATCATAGAGTTGATTCGTGATTGGAGAACAATATCTGACGGTAGATTTGGGTTTGAACTACACCGTTGAACATGTTATTGAATATGATATTGAACATGTTCTTGAAAAGAAAATGTACGAATGGTTGAATATATAATTTCATTTCACTGGGAGGTTTACATAATTCAAGTTTTTAAATCTTTCCATTTATACTGCGTTCGATTCTCTCGAAAAGATTTAAGTAGAAACGTCTAGATCACTTTACTTTGAAGCAGTTCAGGGTGCGGTATATATATTTTTTCTCCCCGAGCTTGTTAGACTTCTGTTGGATTCTTCCATACTTACATGTTATTTCTAAAACTGACTGTTTACATGTGAGTGTTTCTTTAAACTTGTAACTGTTGTTTGAATCTGCGGTAAGAACAGTATAATAAAAATTACTTTTTAGGCGCTTAACGGCAGAGCAACGCATTTTCGCTAACATGACGAAGAAGAATACAACCACCACATTAAATTTTGTCTAACGGGCCAGCAGATCTGCAGACTAGTCACAGATGTTCTTCATTAGCACTCGGTTTTGGGAAAGAATGAACGGTATTTTTCAATAGCAAACTTTTGATCAACTGAGCGATACTGTTTATTTGTAACTTGATCAGAAGGCGAAAGTCAACATTGTAAAAACAACACCCACACAAACATGCAGGAGAGACAACAACAAACATACAAACTAGCATACTGATTGAATGATTGATCTATTGATTGATTGATAATCTTTATTCCCAAGGGTTACAGATAAGTATTTTGACGGTCCTTGCCCTGAGAAGGGACTATCTCTAATAATCAATGACGATTATTGAGACGACGCGACAAGACGTCAGCTAGTTTCAAGACAAGAAGTAAAGTTAAAACAACTCGTTTCTAAAAAGAAGATCTTGAACTGGCAATTCAGAACCAATTACTTCCGGAATATAAATCGGCATTTGAGTGCACCTCCAAAGTGTATATATACGCAAGTAATTTCTTTTTTTTTAACGGACAAATTTGATCACATATAAGAATTTTATAATTGTAGATAAAACAGGCAGGAGAATGGACCAAGAAGGCAGAAAATAGACAAGAATGAGGTGACAGGAAGATAACGAACAAGGCTGAAACAAAGCGAGGGATAGAAAAGAGGGAATTCCTACCACAGTTTCCAACAGGTGGGGATACTTTATATACTGACAGGCCCCCTGCATCTTGCAGGGGAGCTAGTATACTAGTTTGTATGGTTGTTGCCTCCCCTTGTGTGCCGGTGGGAACAGATGGCAAAATTTACAAAACCGCATACACACGGGGACTGATGTAAAAAAAAAAAAAAGCACATGAGTGCTTATTCCATTATCCTCGATATAAAAAAAAGTCATCTGAGCGCTTTGATTTGTTGCTTTACAAGATTCAGCGCTATATAAATTCCATACATTATTATTGTTAAGTGTATGGGTGTATGGTATTGTGTCAGGTCAGTCAGAGAAGTTCTCTGTTACTGCTACTGGTATCCATGTAACCCAGTACAACCTGTCGCATGTGGGGGAGGAAACCCCAATAGAAAAAAACCATATGGAGACTTGGAGAGGAGATTGGCGCCACAAAGGAATATCCTAAGCCCACAGAAAAGACATGAAAGACAAATGCAAAGCCAATATGATACCGGATCGGTCGAGGCCCGGGTTACCAACGAACGCGCTTTCCATTGATCAACACCAGGGTGGAAGTGACAAGTCAGCTACTGAAGTTAAAACATTACTTAAGCTCCCTAGAGAACAGATCACCATTGGTTTCATGGAACGTCCGTAAAATATCAGTGCGGAAAATCCAGAAACTGAGTATGAGCTTAAACCTATAAAAAGGGACATTATTGGACTAGGAGAAGTGAGATGGACAGGATTTGGTGGGGGACAAAGACTGAAAAAAAGGGAACAAGATCTGGTACAGTGGTTTAAGAGAAATATCCAGCATGGAGTGGCATTTATTGCAGAAAGGAAGGGAGTGGGGTGCATTATTTAGCTGTACACCGGTTCCAGCAGGATTATCAGCTTTCCGGTGTCGGGGCCCAAACCCCAAAAACATCACATCATACAAATTATGCACATCATCTGACCATGCAGATGAAGAAGTAGAAGAATTTTCGAAGATATTGAAGAGACCATTATGAAGATACCCAAAGAAAGACATTTATCATCATTCAAGGGGATTTTAACGCCAAAGAAGGTCCTGAAATCTTACAACCAATGGGCCCGGAACAGTTGGTCAGTTTGGGAAATGGAGAGACCAACGACAGGGGACTATGTCTGCGGAGTTTGCCTGCACCCACAGACTTACCATTGCCCAAAACCCTCTATCCCCACAAGCAGTCAAGGAGGACAACCTGGCATGCGCCAAACGGCAGATCCATAACAAATAGATTTTTTTTCTTAACACCACGGCGCTTCAAAGCCAGCATCAACAGAGCCAGAACAAGAACTACCCTGAAGTGAATAGGCAGCGACCACGACCTTGTGCTGTGGTATTCAAAATGAAATGAAGAAAAAAAACAGCCTGCAAACCACGTATCAATTTGACGTGGACAAACTGAAAGATCCAGATTTTCGGGGAGATCTTCCAAGCTAAGCTTGGCGGACGTTTTGCGGCATTAACCTCCTGGACAATGACATCAATGACCTCACCAACAACTTTAATGAGGCAGTCGAGAAACGCAGAGGAAGTACTCGGTCGTCAGAGGAATAAACACCAGCCATGGATACCAATGACATCTTGGACCTCTGCGATACAAGAAGAGCACTGAAACCAACCAGGTCTTCCAACCCTAAAGAATACCGGGGGCCAACAATCTTGTGAAGAAGTCAATGTTAAAGGCCAGAGAGAAGTGGATCAGTAATCAATGTGAGAGATTTGAAAAAAAAACATGAAAGTGGGGGAACAGTTGAAAAGGCATTTCGGGCACCTGAAGAAACTCACAAAAACCACTTTTAAACCAAATCATCAGTCATTGAAGGGCAGCTCGGAAACCCCCTCACAGAAAGCTCAGCTCCATTGAAACAGGGGGTCTGAGTTTTGTTTAAGAACTTACAACTACCCAATCCAAAACCCGACAAGAGCATAATAGAAGAGGAAGCACCAACATCAAGAGTACCCTCGCCATTACCTATATGAGGGAAGAGTGGAAGAAGCCATCCGCAGTTTACCAGTAGGAAAGTCCCAGGAGCAGACAACATACCAGCAGGGCTGCTCAAGCATGGTGGCGAAACAGTCAATCACACATGTTACAGCTATCTGTCAAGGGAAAATTTGGGAGACAAAACAGTGGCTAACAGAATGGACACAAAACACTCATCATACCCCTGCCCAAGAAGGGGAATTTACGCCATGCCAAAACTATAGAACAATCAGCTATCAGCCACGCCAGAAGATCATGCTCAAGTTATTTTGAAATCGACTCAAGAAGAGGCAGAAGAAACCTTGTAGAGGAACAAGCTGGGTTCAGGGCAGGCAGGTGCACAATCGAAAAGATTTTTTTAAATGCCACATCCTGATGGAAAAAACATCTTCAACATCAGAGAGACCTATTCCACAACTTCATCGACTTCAAGAAAAGGGTTTCGACAGAGTATGGCACGAAGGCCTGTGGCAGGTCCTCAGAATGTTTTGGCATTGAAGAAGGGACTAGTGCAAAACCCTTCAAGCAACTATACAACACCGCAAGCAGTGCGTCCTTCTGAACAAAACAGGTCGGAGACTACTTTTAAAACCCAGTTGGGGGTCCGACAAGGATTGCCCGTTATCTTTAGTCCTGTTTAATCTGTTCTTGGAAAACATTATGAGAGAGACCCTCCATGACTTCACTCTACCATCTCCATTGGCGGCAGACCCCTCAACACCCGGGGGTTTTCCGATGACATTGACCCCATGGGCGGAAGTACACAGAGCTGCAAGATCTTACGACCAGACTTGAGAACAGAGCTGGGCATATGGGATGGAGGTGAGCTGGAGAAAAGTAAAGTACTTGTGAACAGGCGAGGCAAACGCCACTGCTAAAAATTTTCATTTAACGGCCAGCAACTGGAGGAGGTAGACCCCTTTTAAATACCCCGGCGCTACACTCACAAAGGACGGGCGATCAACGACAGAAATCAAAGTCAGATAGCATGGCAACATTTCTATGACAAAACTACCCCATATGGAAAAGTAAGAGAAACAGTTTCCCAATCAAACTAAAGCTCTACAAAGCCCTTTAAATTTAGACTATCCTGCTGTACGGAAATGAAACCTGGACATTGACTGCTGAAACAGCAAAGGGGAATCCAGTCATTGAAACAAAATGCCCTAGAAAAATGCTGGGCATATCCTGGAGAGAACGAAAGACCAATGAATTTTTTCAAGAGTCAAATAACACGGCTGGCAGGTCCACAGAAACCCATTTCACCATCGTCAAGAAGAAAAAGCTGACATGGTTCGGCCCCGTCACCCGCCACAAACACTTGCCAAAAACAGTACTGCAGGGAAACACTCGAAGGTGGCAGAAAGAGGGGGAAGACAGAACAAGTCATGGATGGACAACATCAAAAGAATAGACCAGGATGAATGACTCGGGACTACTGCGCAGAGCCGAGGACCGAGATGGATGGAGGAGGCTTACCACGGCATCGTCTTTCGTGTCTCCTCCACGACCGCCAAGGTCATGGGACTGATGATGATGATGATGATGATGATGATGATGATGATGATGATGATGATGATGATTGATGATGATGATGCCTCCCCTGCCAGGGTTTTTCTCTCGCCATTTTGTCTTTAAATAAAGTTGAAAATGAATAGTAGTGCCTCAGATTTTTTTAAATATACCCCCAAAATTGTTTAGTTTACTTTTTTTAAGTACTAATTAAGAATATCTGTGAATAGTCTTCAGACATGCTGGCCAATTGACAAATATGGTCGTTATATAAACTTGAAGATACAATTTTAGCTCTGCAATCACACAGCAGTGGCCTAAGTGTTATCATGTTCCTGAGGAGCAAGTGAAGCACCAACAATGACTTATTATAACAACAACTCATCACATGGATATGAACCACAAACGCTGGTCGTACACGGCAATCACGTTACACAGAGTGTTTAGTGGATGACTGTAGCATATTTCCTAGCTTATGTTGTTCCAGAACTTCTGTATGGGTTATAACTTATTATTACATTAGAGAAACACTGATGTGTTCAAAACCCACCACCCCTCAATCATGTATGTGTGTGTACGCGCCCGCACGCGCGTGTGTCACACTAGAAGGTATACAAGTAGTGTCACTCGTATTTATAAACACACGAGAGCCTTTTCTTTTTTTAGCAAAGCAAGAAACGTAAATGTAAAAAATTAATGGTTCAGCACCTTCTACAAACACTGCCGAGAAACAGACGTGGGCAGTCAACACAGACCTCCAGCCCAGCAAACAGAGCATTCCAATTCACAGATGCACCTATAAACAGCACAGGCTGCTACGTTTGCAAGGGGGGAGAACTTAGGTCATTAATTCATCCCAACAATACCAGTCACTAGACTGCCTAGTGGCTGGACACGAAGCAGCATGAAGAGCGTGCCTTTCACAGCTGGACACGAAGCAGCATGAAGCAGCATGAACAGCGTGCCTCTCACAGCTGGACCGAAAGCAAAAGCAAGTGAAGCCTGCCTCTAAACAGCGGACACCAAACATAAGAGGGGGCCCTTACACCTGAAAACAAGCGATTGAAGAGCGATAACGGTCCACAGCTGGGAGAAAGACTCAAAACAGGTGCAATAATCATGCTATTGAAAAAAAAGTCATTAATACCAACAATAAGTATAGCTGCTAGGGCGGACACGAGAGCATGAAAGGGTTCAAGCTGGCAGAAAGATGAAGCGCAAAGAGCGTGCTCAAGCGGACACGAAGCACATGATAGCAATCTTCAAGTGGAACGAAGAGATAGAATAAGAGCGTTCCTCTCACATGGAAGAAGGCGCATAAAGCAAGATGAAGATTTCTCTAGCTTGGGAGGGGAGGGGGTGATTTAGCCATTAAATAAAGTAATAAGAGAAAAGGAAATTTGTAAGTATAACACCTGAATATTTAAAGGGAGAAGAGGAGAAAAGAATCGAAAGAATGAAACATGAATCTTCTTTATTTTCGAGTGGAAAGATAGCAAAATGTTTCTCTTCCAAAAAAATTGAATTAAATTAATTTTTTTTTTTTAAGGGGTGGGGTCATGAATCTAAAGAGAAGAGATACAAAAGACAGAAAAAAGGAAAGTAATGAAGACTGTCACTAAATGAGATAGGAGAGAGAGAGAGAGAGAAAGAATTGAATGAAAATGAAGAAAAAATTCTTTATTTTTTTTAAATTCAACCATAATTTTCCTCTTCTGTTGTTAATTTTATAAATTTAAAGCACAAGAGGGGGAAAAAATGAGAAAGAAAAAGGGACACGAAAACTATGATAGAGCAGAAGAAAGCGATTAAAGGGGCAACCTTATAAAAGACAGTAAAACTTATTTTTCTTTTTTTTTCTCATAATTCGCTGTTTCTCTAATTTTGTAAGAAGTAAAAAATGAATAAAAATAATAATAAAAATGAACTGAAAGCCATGTATCTAGCACGATAAAAAGAGGAAACGTTTTTCCTTCCTCTGCCCTGCAGTTAGCTCTAACAAGAATGCAAGGAGGGAGGCTTCTCTGGGGTAGCCTTGCCAAAACTGGGACCTACACACTGCCTGAAAAGTGCATGTTAATACCTATTCCGCTTTTCGGAAGAGTAGGCCATTGTGTGCCGGTGGGAACGGATGACAAAATTTATAAAACTAGTGCAGGGCCCCTCTGGTTGAAGGCCCCACTGCGGCCTGATATTCATAGGCTCCCTGTAGACTTCCGACCCTGGGGATGAGACAAGAAGAATCTGGGTATGGCTGTGGCGGGGAGATTGGGATAAGCGGCGTGAGAACTGCAGGACTGGGATGTCACAGAATATGGGGCAGTAAAAAAACAATCATAAAACTGCATACACACGGGGACTGAATGTAACATAGCACATGAGTGCTTATTCCATTATTTCCGAAATAAAAGATGAAAAAAAAACCTCAAACTTCAAAACAGTCATCCAACCACTTCTCCAGGAGAGAATGTCTCTGTGTTTTTGTCCTATGGTGGTGGGGATGTTATAGATGCTGTCAAAATTCAAGTCACACAAATGGGGAAGAGGGGGGGGGGTGGCCTAGTGGTTAGAGCGTTGCGCTCGTGAAGTGATAGCACGGGTTCGAGCCACAAGCGAGGCGCCCGTTTCAAGGGATTCTTCCCCCTGGAGTCAACATTAGTCCTGACTTCACACACCCGAGAGTCTCTCGGATGAGACTATACACCTAGGCCCCCTGTGCGAACGCAAGCAGGACATCTTGCGCGCACGTTATGGTGCTGTAGGTGCTGTGATTGCTGTGTGTGGTGGTGGCGATGGTGGTGACGGTAGAGGGTTGGCTGTGGTAAGGTCAGTGCCCCTAACCACTTCTCCAGAAGTGAGGCAGAAGTCAGTGTCTGTGTTTTGTCCTCTGGTGGCGATGTTGCGGAGTGTTGTTGTTGTTGTTGACTTCAATGTTACGTCTGTTCACTTTCAGTGATATCAGACGGATGCCGTCATTGTTGTGCGTGGCGGTGGTAGTTGAGGGACCAGTAAGGGGCTGTCCTTAAAGCTGCGTCCCCAACGACTTTTTAAGGAGTTAAATCAGAAGTCAGTCACTGTGTATTTTTGATGGTGATGATGATGTTGCAGATGTTGTCGTGGCTGTGTGTGGTGATGGCGGTGGTGGGGACGGTAAGGGGCTATGCTACGGGTCCTCCTCTTGAAGCGTGTGCACACATGTTCCCTACGGGTCACGGCACGGACGCCATGATGACTGCGCCTCCTTTCAGTCTGGAGGTCACTGGGGGACCTCTGACCAAAGCAAACCAGTCCTTTACAGGTGTGTCCGTGTTGTGTGTTGTGTGTGTGTGGTTGTGTGTGTGTGTATGTGTGTGTGGTGGTGTGGGGGTGAGCGAGCATATTTGGACAAATGCATATACTATATGCTCATAATATATTATAATATATATAGAGAGAGAGAGAGAGATAGATAGATAGATAGATAGATAGATAGATAGATAGATAGATAGATAGATAGATAGATAGATAGATAGATAGATAGATAGATATCACACAACAAAACCAACATAATAACGATTTAGTCACTTCTGATCCCGGACCTCTTGAAAAATCAAGCCCGTATGACATCCTGCAGACCCGACACGTCATAATGACGTCCCTTGGTCCCTATTTCAGTGACGCTGAGAGTGAAGAGTGACCCCAACATCAAGTACTTTGAGGGCATGTTCGTGCAGGCCCGCATGGCCAGCTGCTACAACGACAAGCCGCTGGGTCGATTCTACCTGGCCCCCTCCGATACCTTCAGCAAAGTGATGGACTGCCACAAAGAAAGACCCCAAGTGAGGGAACCGTCGTGATGATGGGGATGATGGGGATGATGATGATGATGATGATGGTGGTGGTGGTGGTGGTGATGGTGGTGGTGAGGAGGAGGAGGAGGATGCTGAGGATGATGATGACGATGGGATGATGATGATGATGATGGGTGGGGATGATGATGATGATGGGGATGATGATGGTGGTGGTGAGGAGGAGGAGGAGGATGATGCTGAGGATGATGACGACGATGGGTGATGGATGATGAGGTGATGATGGGGACGTGGTGATGATGATGATGGGGATGGTGGTGGGGATGATGATGATGATGATGGGGATGATGGTGGTGGTGGTGGTAGTGGTGATGGAGGTGGTGATGATGATGATATATGCGTGTTTGTTTCTGTCTATGTTTCTGTCTATCTGTCTGTCTGTCTGTCTGTCTTGTCTGTAAGCCCAACTCCTGTCTGTCGCTCTGATCCCCTGTCTCATGTATTATCGCTACGTGCGTTTCTTAGACCTGAATGTTTAGTTGTCTGTCTGTCTGTCTGTCTCTGTCTGTCTCTCTGTCTCTGCGTGAGTGTTACAAGTGTAGGAAGAAGAAAAGGAAGCCAGGAGTTCCATATGTGTGTGTGTGTGTGTGTGTGTGGTGTGTGTGTGTGTGTGTGTATGTGTGTTGTGTGTGTGTGTGTGTGTATGTGTGTGTGTGTGTGTGTGTGTGTGTGTGTGTGTGTAGTGTGTGTGTGTGTGGTGTTGTGTGTGCGTGCTGCGCGCGCGCGCGCCTTTTTTCCCCTAGCAAATGCCGTTCATTGCTGTTGCTCCGAATGGATGCGTGTGCCGTCTTTCTTTTCTGAATAAACCTTTGCTTAAGCCAACATCCTGCCTTTCCGCTCAGTAGTCTGTCTGTGTGTATGTCTGTCTGTGTGTGTGTGTTGTGTGTGTCTGTCTGTCTGTCTCTGTGTCTGTCATTGTTTGCCTGTCTGGCTGGCTGTCTGCCTGTTTGTCTGTCTGTCTCTGTGCCTGCCATTGTTTGCCTGTCTGGCTGGCTGTCTGCCTGTTTGTCTGCCTGTCTCTGTGCCTGCCATTGTTTGTCTGGCTGGCTGGCTGTCTGCCTGTTTGTCTGTCTGTCTTTGTTTGCCTGTGTGGCTGGCTGTTTGTCTGTCTGTCTCTGTGCCTGCCATTGTTTGTCTGGCTGGCTGGCTGTCTGCCTGTTTGTCTGTCTGTCTCTGTGCCTGCCATTGTTTGTCTGGCTGGCTGGCTGTCTGCCTGTTTGTCTGTCTGTCTCTGTGCCTGCCATTGTTTGTCTGGCTGGCTGGCTGTCTGCCTGTTTGTCTGTCTGTCTCTGTGCCTGCCATTGTTTGCCTGTCTGGCTGGCTGTCTGCCTGTTTGTCTGTCTGTCTCTGTGCCTGCCATTGTTTGTCTGGCTGGCTGTCTGCCTGTTTGTCTGTCTGCCTGTCTGTCTGTCTCTATGCCTGCCATTGTTTGCCTGTCTGTCTGACTGGCTGTCTGTCTGTCTTTCAGTCTATTTGTCTAAGTGTCTAAGTACCTGTTTGTCTAAGTGTCTGTCTGGATGAGTGTCTGTCTGTTTGTCTGGCTGTCTGGCTATCTATCTAAGTGTCTGTCTGTCTATCTAAGAGGATGTTTGTCTGTCTATCTAAGCGTCTGTCTAAGTGTCTGTCTGTTAGTCTGCTTGTCTGTCTGTTTGTCTATCTAAGTGTCTGTCTGTCTGTGTGTCTGAGTTTCTGTCTGTCTGTATGTCTATCTAAGTGTCTGTCTATCCTGTGTCTGTCTGTCTGTCTGTTGGCCTGTCTGTCTGTCTAAGAGTCTGTGTAAGTGTCTGTCTGTGTGTTTCAGAGCGCCGTTGCCCATAAGAAGAGCCAGCACATCAACGACAAGATCGAGTTCTACTGGCTGTCCCCAGAGAGCATGCCTGGCCACTTCTTCTTCAGGTCAGCTAGGCCTAATGGGTGGGCGGGATCCTCTCGGCTGGGGGCCATCGTGCTGCCCTGGCGCTTAACACCTACCTTCATACTTTTTCTCTAGCACTCAGAATGTATACTGGGTGTGCTGGTTTCATGCATACCATCAGCCATGGCTTCTTTATTCTTCTGTTAAAGTTTTGGTTTATGGCCCCGCCCGCCAGAAAGGCTATATCAGGGCTGTCCATCCTGTTCAATGTCAGTAACTCCAGCAACATTCACCTGAAGGTCAACATGAATACTATTATAATCCCCTCAAACATCGTACACAGTCAGACTGAGAATCAACATTAAGTAAAGACAAAGGGCCTACTTTTTCCTGTCTGTTCATGCAGCCAGTAATGACAAAGGGCCTACTTTTTCCTGTCTGTTCATGCAGCCAGTAAAGACAAAGGGCCTACTTTTTCCTTCTTTCATGCCAGCCATTAAATGACAAAGGCAAACCTTTTTCCTGTCTGTTCATGCAGCCAGTAATGACAAAGGGCCTACTTTTTCCTGTCTGTTCATGCAGCCAGTAATGACAAAAGCCACTTTTTCCTTCTGGTTCAGCAGCCATAATGCATAGGACCTACTTTTCCGTTGTTATGCAGCCATAATGGCATAAAGGGCTCAACCCATAAAATTAAAAGGGCCTGCGCAGTATGACAAACGGGCTATTTTCCTGTCTGATTCATGCAGCCTGTAATGACAAATGACCTACTTTTTCGTACGTTCATGCAGCCTAATGACAAAGGGCCTCAACCATAATGACCAAAGGGCCTGCAGCCGTAATGACAAAGGGCCTATATTTTTCCTGTCTGTTCATGCAGCCAGTATCGACAAGGACCTACTTTTTCCTGTCTGTTCATGCAGCCAGTAATGACAAAGGACCTACTTTTTCCTGTCTGTTCATGCAGCCAGTAATGACAAAGGGCCTGCAGCCAGTAATGACAAAGGGCCTACTTTTTCCTGTCTGTTCATGCAGCCAGTAATGACAAAGGGCCTGCAGCCAGTAATGACAAAGGGCCTACTTTTTCCTGTCTGTTCATGCAGCCAGATGACAAAGGACCTACTTTTTCCTGTCTGTTATGGCACCAGTAATGACCAAAGGGCCTGCAGCATAATGACAAAGGGCCACTATTTTCCTGTCTGTTCATGCAGCAGTAAGCAAAGGGCTGCAGCCAGTAATGACAAAGGGCCTACTTTTCCGTCTGTTCTGCAGCCAGTAATGACATAGGGCTGACTTTTGTCCTGTCGTTCGATGCAGCCAGTAGGATGACAAAGACCTAATCTTGTTTCCTGTCTGTTCATGCAGCCAGTATGACAAGACCTACTTTTTCCTGTCTGTTCATGCAGCCAGTAATGACAAAGGACCTACTTTTTCCTGTCTGTTCATGCAGCCAGTAATGACAAAGGACCTACTTTTTCCTGTCTGTTCATGCAGCCAGTAATGACAAAGGGCCTACTTTTTCCTGTCTGTTCATGCAGCCAATAAAACCAGGTCGTGCTGAGGCCGCCAACCATCCCGCTTGATTTACCTTCCCCCAGGTTATAAAAAGGGTCAAAAGAGGGCAGTGAACACTTAAATGTACCCCAAAAAATCCATTAAAAATGCCATATGGACAAACAGCAGTGCGGAATGGACATCCTGTGCCCATCTCACTGTTTACATCATCACTACCTGGTCCTCAGAACAAAACAGTACAGCGACAAAACTCTACTATATCGTATGAAAAGAAAATATCTGAAATATTTGCTCAAAAAAGGCAAGAGAGTGTGGACTGGGAAGGCAAAAACTGAGCAAGAGAGGTGATAGAAAGGCGAGGGGGGGGGGGGGTGGTGGAACCTGGAATACAGAGAGTGATAGAAAAGAGAACATTTTAAGCATAGGATTTCCAGACATTGGGAAGGCTATTCATACTGAAAGAGCCCCTGGCATGCCCAGGGCAACTGTGATAGGCTCCAATCCAATCCAGTGGAATCCTGTTGTTTATAGCCCCACCCACCACAGAGGCCATAGCAGGGCTGTCACCTCGTAAATCTTTAAATCTCACATTGTAAAAGGTTGATAAGTTTGTTGTTGTGTTTGTGTGTGCGTGCGTGCGTGCGTGCGTCAAGTCAAGTCAAGTCAAGTCAAGTCAAGTCAAAATTTTATTTCCAGATGGTACATTGAATAAGCAATGCATTTGCTTTTTTTCAGCAAGCCATCTATCTAAGAACAAATTTCGTAATGATTATACTAAGACACTACATGTGCGTATGTGTGTGTGTGTGTGTGTGCGTGTGTGTGCAAGATGATCTGCATGGTCTACATGCGGGGCCCTCAGTTTCTGATCTCATTTTAAGGACTAGCATAGGAATAAAGTCCACAGTAGTTATAACTGCTGGAAAGAAATAGCCTGAAAGAGACCGCTTGGCAGACTCGAACCTACATGACTCTAGATCATGATTCCGATAGTGTGACCACTCAGCTGCTTGTCCCTTGATAGCCACACCTTCCCTACCAGTTCAGCCGATTGAATGATTTATAGAGCGCATGAAAATTCCCATACCGATAGACTTGGAGCAGCTCCCTCAAATCCACGTTATCTGTGGTTATTTTCACGCGTGGGCGTAGGGAAAACAACGTGCTGGCGTGTGTGTGTGGTGTGTGTGCGTCGTGCGCGCGCGCGCGAGTGTGTGCGTGCAAAATATGCATTACGGGTCTGCATGGCCACTTGGAAGGCTGGAGAGGGGAGGACAAGAGTGGAATACCTCCCATGTCAAGTCATAGGCAAACCTGTACAGAAATTGTAAATGAAACCATGCCTGAATGGGTGGAATTATTGTTGTTTGCAGTAGATTTGTCTGCTGTGTATGTGTCCCGCGCCGCGCGCGCGTGTGTGTGTGTGGGTGGTGGGGGGGGGCGAGCGTGCATGCGCCTGTGTATGTGCATGCGTGCGCGTCAGTGTGCAAAATGCTGGGTGCTATGAGGGAGTATGCATGAATTCATGCGGGATGATTTCCTTGTGTTTTCAGGGCTACAGTGGTGAAGAACAAGACCACGTTCTGGACGGACGTGTTCTCTCCCATTATTCGCGACACCTCAGACAACGCCATGCTGCCCACCACACACTGCACCGTTTGTAAGCAGAAAGCGTGCAGTGCGTCATCATTTGCTGCCATGACGTCACTCGTCGTCGCTGCCGCCAGCTTTTCTCTTTTCTACACCTAAAGAGCTGAAGAGAAAGGGAGATAATCCATTGTGTGGGGTTTTTCCCCTTGTTTTTTTTATTTTGCTTTTATGTCTTTGCTTTCTCCCTTCCACCCACCCTCCTATTTCTTCTTTTTTTTTTCATGGTATGAAGCAAAAGTGAGAAAGGGAAAGAGTGTGCAGTATTTTTTGTGCTGTTTTCTTTTTCTCTTTACTTGTTTTTCCTTTTTGCTTTTTTGGGGGGGTTGTTTGGAGGTTGTTGTTTTTTAGTCCTGAGAGTAAAAGGTGGAGTTAAAACATGTCAGTCTTGTAAATTTTTGTCTCGTTTGTTTCATTTTGGTTTTGTTTTCCTTTTCTTACTTCTTTTTTGGTGGGGGGGGGGGGGGCTGCTGTGTTAGATTTTAGGGTTTTTTGTTTGTTTGCTTGCTTGCTTGATTTGATCTTTTTGTTAGAACTTTTTATTGTTAAAGATTTTTAAATGATACATCAGGCAGCAGCATCCTACTAGTTAATATGGCTTGTGTTATATTTTGAGCAGTGATATTACTGCTTACTTTTCATCCCACTCTCTCTTGGCACTGGACAATAGAACAACAACTCCACAGGACATAGGAACATAAAGGTGACTGTAAACAACGTTTGTTTGTTTTTTAATTACCGCCAAATTGTTGTATTTGAATTGGATCATTACGCATTCGTAGAACCACTTGATTGCGATAGATAAGATTTGAGCAGGATTCCAGCAAATTGTTAGCTAAAGGGAGATCAACCATCACAGTCAAGAGACAGAGAAAAGCAACATGTCTTAGAGAGATACGGCCATATTTTTTTGTGCCGTATATATAATGGATTGTGATTGTTACCTGTATCAAATGATGCCATACATTTTCCTGTTTTGTTCTGTGTGTTTGTATATAGAAGCTGTACATATTTTGTATGTCTCTCTTACATATCAGTTTTTCTTCATGCACTTACGTTGTGCCTGCTGTTCTGTTGTAGCATTGTGCTGTGTCTGCATTTTTGTATGTTCATAAATCCGACAGTGAATTTGAATATCCTTTTATAATGCTTTTATTTGCTATTAAGATAGACAGAGCATAACCATCCCCCCTTATATTTTCAAATACTCATACACAAATGTTAAGGTATTAACCAGAAAAAACCATTGTGCCTGTTGCAAATATATATAAATGACGTTTGTTTACTCAGTGTTCAAAAACTTGAAATAAACACCTTTTAAACAAACATTCATTCATGTGCTCCCCTCCCCCCCTCCCCCCCAAAAAAGAGCTATGTCCTTTCTATCAGAACCTTTTCGTTTTCATCTAAAGAAATTTTTTTTGACCATTAAATGCTTGCTTTAAACGTAGTTTCACTTAAATCTGTGTAGAATATAGACCAATGTCATGACACATTTTTTTATATTTATACCTGATGTTCACTTGTCAACGTTGAAGATCAAATTTTACTCTGTCCTATAAAAAAAATTCACAAGCAAACCTTCCCCCATTTTGACAAGTAGGTTCAAATGATCAGTTTTGTCGTCTGCAAAATTACTTGATAGGAAATGCGCACATTGCTAATTATGCCCCTTTGAATAACATCGTTTTGTTTTGGAATTTGTCGTGTTTCATTTTGTTTTTTGATGGATATTATAATTATTTTGGACTGAGTTTTTTATATCAACAACACTCGATTCTTTACAGGAAGATGAGAGGCAAGAAAAAGTATAGATGCCGAGTTTGTTGTTGTTTGTTTGTTGTTTTAATTCGTGCACATATGCACCCACCTTTGCAGGCATACACAGTCGCAAGTGGATGAAGGTAAAAAGTATACCTCGATAGCAAGCTCCGCATTTGAGAATGATGTATAAAAGTACTCAAACATTTTGTAACAAATCAAACAAACGGTATATTTATCCTCTCTTTTCTACCTACTTTTGGGGTAGGGGTAAACTTTTTCTTGTAAAATATAAGCAGAAAACAAGACAGAGATGCTGTTTTTTATTTTGCTTTTTTTTTTAAAGATTGTTTGAGTTTTAACTGTAGACAACTGAATGTTTAAATAAACTTTGTTCTAAACTGTAACTCTTTGGTGTGGTTCTATGCTTCCATACATTCTACTCTCTTTAATGGAGATAGACAAAAGGACATTTCAGGTGCTTTTTGTCCAGACTCTAGGGGTGCTGTTTTTCATACTGAAAGATCCCTGACAGCTCTTGGTAGAGGCAAGGCGCAGTACAAATTATTCACACCATCTTACAGCAACTTCAAAACACCAACCAAACATACCAACCAAAAAAGCCAATTTAGAGGCAGCCAAAAAAGTGATTAGTTGCTTCAAGCTTTTATTGACCAAAAATATCACATTGTAGTATCTTCATTCAAAACTCTGAAAAAAATGAAAATGATCAGAAACTTAAGAAAATAAATAATTCATAACATTAAAGGACAGATTACAAAATAACAAAGAATACCTACAGTAATCAGAAAGTAAACTAAAAAAATTTATTATCGTTTTGATTCAGGTGCAAAAAATCCATTACTTTGTAAAGGACAAACCAGTCATTATGCTCAACAGTTTGGGTTCAAATATACAGTTAATACGATGTACAAAAAATCCGTTACTGTGGATTGCTTATAAGAAGACAATGTACCAAAAAATGGAATACAATACAAAATGCACAATGAGGCACAAAATGGTATCAGAAAAATCATGTGAAAACTGCATAGTATTTCATAACCATGACAGTAAAATAACATTTTATATTCATAGCCACCTTCTTCACAGCCACAACAATAACAACAATTAGACCAATACAAAATGACAAATTCAAATGACAAATGACAAATTCTTTTATTTCGAGGATAATGAATAAGCACCCATGTGCTTTTTTACATCCAGTCCCCGCCCTTAAGGATATATATGATAATAAAATAAAATAAAGCCTATAGCAATACACTTACACAGTGTACGGGGGGGGGGGGGGGGGAATCTACACAAAAATCCCCACAAAAATCACTGAAGAGAAAAAATAAGTACAAAAGGCACAACAAGAACAACAACAGCTGAGTGGCTTGTATGACTAGACTTATCACACCCATCCTGTTTCCACAGTCGGTGAACAAACACACACACACACACACACACACACACACACACACACACACACACAATAAACAAGCTTTCCAAAAAGGCAACAGGAAATACAGCAACAAAAGCAGAAATAGAAACATCAGAAGTTGAATAGAGTTTTATTAAGATACATTAATATGGTGATTGTAGCAACTGCTATGTACATGAATGCCTTTATATTATGCTCAAAAACTAAACATATAGAGAGGTCAAAATCGTGATCATTAAAATAAGGATATACCCATTGAAAAGTGAAAATGCTTTAATATGTCTTATAAAATTTTGTTCTAAAAATAATCAGTAGCTGTTTGAGATTAAGCATGAATATAGTTGAAAGATAATGATGACTTCCCTTTACTGAAAATGGCCTAGAACAATTAAATAAATTTAAAAAATCAAATTGATTTGAAATGCATTGCATCAGTGTTACTGTAGATCAACACGGGAGGAGTAGTAGCAGTAGTAGCAGCAGCAGCAGCAGCAGCAGTAGTAGTAGTAGTAGTAGAAAGAACACTAAACGACTGGATTTTAAAAATCCATTCTGACTGAAACATTTTTGCACTTGAAAAACAACTTAAAGATTAAGTTAGATATATATCATGATATACAGTACAATGAGATGATGAAGAAATTAAATAAGATTAGATCAAAACCCCTCTCATAACAGTAAAGAGAAGAAAGGGTACATACACAAGTAGTTGGAGAAGAGAGGGGGGGAGAGTGGTAAAACTGTTGAGCGCTCATGGTTTGCCCAATACCAAAGCAACCAAATCAAAGCGAGAGAGGATTTAGGGAGAAAATAATAGTGCCACTATAGTTAAATAAATGAACTATCATTCTGACCATGGTAGCGTTAACGAACTAAAAACATCATCATCCAATTCCACACCACGTGGCTGAATGATTCTCCCATGCCGAAGTTGCATGTCCCCACACAGTTCTGCCTTCAGAAGGCCAGAGACAACATCAGCAAAGGCAGTAAAGTCAGGGCAAGGCTGCACACCGCAGTTGGAGTAGAACCTGGAACAGATAGAAACAGAATGATATATTGTTCTTGTAAGTACTTGAAAAAAATGTTGAAATGTAAATTCAACGACATGAGGGGGGTTGAGAGCCGAAGGCGAGAAACAGATGAGAGAAAGAATATTGACAAGGAAAGAAAGAATGATCAAGATTTTTTTCTGTAACATGTTGCTGGGAAAGTGCTTTGCAGACAAGGAAACCCCGTCCAAGTCAGAATGGGCTCCTTATAAAGAAAACGCATTTCTTTGTATCAATTCAAGTGTCTGTAAGCCTTAAAACAGACGGAATTTTCCACTAATTTCTTATGTCTAATACAGTTAGAAATCCTAGACATGTTGTTTTCTACACACTCAAAAAAGCGCCTACCAGTAAGCGATAGAAGGGATCAGCTTCTGTCTCCAATGTTCTGCCATACTAGCTGACCTCTGGCACAAGGACCGGCAACTCTTACAGCTTTCTTGGCCTGTGGCAGAGTGAATGCCCTTCAGTTAGGAACTGAGAGGGGGCCATGTTCGTTTACTCTAGATCTTTTATTTCTTACGGTTTAACTTGTTGACTAGGGATTCAGACATAAGACAAGACAGTAAAATACCTATCCCACCCATACAATGCAGTACAACATAATTCACCCTAATACAGCTTAACTTAATGTACTACAAAACAATTTGATAGGAGTGATAAAAAAAAAGATATGTTCAGTGCAGTCCAACACTACAGTACAAATGTTATTCCTTGTGCTTGGAGTCAATCAGATTCGCCGAACATTGGAGACAGCAGCTGGTATCTATCTCTGACTTCTAAATAATGTCTTCTAACTTCCTGTAAGAATACAGCTCAATACGGTGTGATACTGTGTGATACAAAAGCATAAAATGAATGCAATTTGATATACTATATCCAGCACCATGCAAAGCAGTACTATACAATACAATGATAACAACATAAACTACAAACAATATAATACAATGCAGTATTTTCTAATACTGTAAAGGACTGTAAATAAAAGACAAGACTACAAAACAAGACAACACATTCAATTCAGCACAGTACAATAGTGTATTATATACATTTCTATAAAGTAGTCTACAAGACAATGCAGTTTGGCACGATGCAAAACAGCACATAACATAGCACAAAATAACACAACACAGAACAACACTGAACGACACAGCACAACACAGCACAGCACTGAACAACACAGCACAACACAGAACAACATAGCACAACACAGAACAACAGCACTGAACAGCACAGCACTGTACAACACAGCACTACACAACACAGCACAACACAGAACAGCACAGAACAGCACAGCACAGCACTGAACAACACAGCACAACACAGAACAAAACAACACAACACAACATAGCACAGCACAGCAAAACACAACACAACAGAGATACAGACAGCCAGACATTGAAACAGCCAACCAGTCAGACAAACAGACAAGTAGACAGACTGCAGCCAGATAGACAAACGGATAAACAAACAGACAGGCAGACAAACAGACAGACAGGCAGACAGACAGACAAGCACACAGACTCGCACCCAGACAGACAAAGAGCCAACCAGCCAGCCAGCCAGCGAGCCAGACAAACGAACAGACAGACAAATAGCCAACCAGTCAGCCAGCCAGAAGACAGACAGACAGCCAGACAGGCAGACAATCAGACAAACAGACAGCCAGCCAGACAAACAGACAGCCAACCAGTCAGCCAGCCAGAAGACAGGCAGACAATCAGACAGACAGCCAGCCAGACAATCAGACAGCCAGACAATCAGACAGACAGACAGACAGACAGACAGACGGGCAGGCAGACAGACAGACGGAGAGACTGACCGCTGAAGGACAGGGTGAGGTTGGCAGTCAGGGCGTTGGACCAGTCATCATAGTTGGCCTGGCAGCGGTACACTGCCCCCTCATCCTCTGACCTCACTGACACGGGCAAGATGCTGACCGCCTCCCCGTATCCTGAAATCATCATCATCGTCGTCGTCATCGTCGTCGTCATCAACGTCGTCGTCGTCATCACATCGCCATTGTCGTCGTCGTCATCATCATGTCACTGTCGTCATTATCATTGTCATTATCATTGTAGTCGTCATGGTCGTCATCATCATCATCATCATCATCATCATTATCACTACCACCATCATCATCATTATCACCATCATCATCACTACCACCATCATCATTATTCTCGTTGTCACCATCATCATCGTCGTCGTCGTCGTCATCAACATCATCACCATCATCGTCATCATCGTCCTTATTGTCATCGCCGTTGTCTTACTAATGTAACTACCACTAACATCATCAACGTCATTGTCATCATAGGTCATTATCATTTTGATAGTCATTCACTTCGTTGTATCATCAGCTTTATCAATGTGATGGTTGTTGTCAAAGTCTGTGTCTGTCTGTGTGTCTGTTTGTCTTGATGTCTCTGTCGCTCTGTCTGTCTCTCTGTCTGTCTGTCTCTGTCTGTCTCTCTATCTCTCTCTGTTTTTCTGTCTGTCTGTGTGTCTGTCTGTCCGTCTCTCTCTCTCTCTCTCTCTCTCTCTCCTCTCTCTCTCTCTCTCTCTCTCTCTCTCTCTCTCTCTCTCTCCTCTCTCTCTCTCTCTCTCTCTCTCTCTCTCTCTCTCTCTCTCCTCTCTCTCTCTCGCTCTCTCTCTCTGTTTTTCTGTCTGTCTGAGTTTCTGTCTGTCTGCCTGCCTCTCTGTCTCTCTCTCTGTGTCTGTCTGTCTCTCTGTTTCTGTCTGTCTGTTTCTCTCTCTCTCTCCCCTCCTCCCTCCCCTACCCCTCTCTCCCCCCCCCCCTCTCCTCTCTCTCTCTCTCCCTCTCTCTCTGTCTCTCTCTCTCTCTCTCCCGGGACGACGTGACGGGACGAGAACTGAACGGGTGTGCTGTTAGTAAGCTGCTGCAAATTTTTGCATTTTAGCTTCAAAATGTCAGTTACTGGCCTTCCAGCTACTGTAATAACAACTTTAAACGCCCTGCTGATCGACAACGTCGTATCGAGTTGGAAAGTCGCTGGGGAGAGCGGCAGTGTTGTGTTCGTCTTGCGAATGAAGCCAGCTGACAAGCCAGTGTCAACAGAAATGGCGGACCCGGTGCTGAACCGTAACTCCGTGTTCAGTACTATCGCAAGAAACCCCCTTGTCAAAGACGTCGCGATGTTCAAAGAAGTAGACAACACCAAGAAAGACAGGCAAGTCGCCAATGTAACAATAACAGTGTCTTGGAAGAGCCGGTCTTGTGTAACATTGACTCCCTGCTCGATGTGGAAACAGAAGGAAAACAAACCAGTGTGTACACAGAACTATGTGTCAGCAGTGAATTGAATGCCTCAGCCACACCAGATTCACTTGATCTACTGTGTGATCCAGCAACAGACAGCAAGATCGGTGTGTCTTCTGAGGCGCCTGATGTGCAGGAAGAGCTGACAGTTGGCTGCACAGTGGATGACTCTGATACTGATACTGGTATTGTGAAACAGTATGTGTCTACTCTAACTGACAAACGTGTACAGCGTCGATTAAGGGACAGCAAGAGAAACACACGGTTTCGAAAGGTGGTGGTACATAGTTCGGTTGATCAAAACATTGTAATGTGTGAATCAGATGACATCATCCTGGAATACTCTTGGAATGGAGATCCTGGCGAGGAATCTAAGTGTGTGTTCTGGTACATCAAGCAAGAAGAGAAAAACATGTTGCCAGAAGAACGTGTCAGGCTTGCCAGACTTCATAAAGGGAGTGTACTAACACACAACACACACTGAGCAGGAGTTACATCATCTTCGGGACCAGTCCCGTCTTACATGGGCTGACTTCGCTGGCTGTAGACTGGAAAAGGAAAGGCTGGTTTGAAAATTGAGACACTTGAGACACAGACAATAATGTATCGAATCTTGATGTACATACCACCACTGCCATGGTTTCCATGTCATTGTAATCGCGTCGCGTTCGATATCGTTGTTACCGCCGCTTGATCCTAAATAGCAATAAAATTGTGTCAATTGTGTCAATTGTGTCTCTCTCTCTCCCTCTCTGTCTGTCTCTCTGTGTCTGCCTGTCTCTCTCTCTGTATCTGTCTGTTTCTCTCTCTCTCCCCTCCCCCTCCCCTCCCCCCCCTTGCCCCTCCCCCCTCTCTCCCCTCCCCCCTCTCTCCTCTCTCCCTCTCCCCTCTCTCTCCCTCTCTCTCTCCCCCTCTCTCTCTCTCTCTCCCTCTCTCTCTCTCTCTGTCTCATACCAGTCAGGTCCGGGGTGGCAGTGTAGGCAATCCTGGGGTCCTGGAGAGGGATGCCATTTCTGGACCAGGTCAGAGCGGGAGGCGGGTGGCCGCGCGTGGCCAGACAGGTCAGGTTGCTGACCCCTCCAGCCTGGGGGGGCTGGGCCCAGTACACGCTCAGGTTCGCCGGCAGGTCTGGGTGGTAGAGCAGTGAGTTGGGGGTTCAAACCTTGCGTGCTCGTGGGTGGAAGACAGGTGTGAGGACATGGGGGGGGGGGGGGGGGTGTGTTTGTGTGTGTGTGGCTGGCTGTACACAGATAGGGGAGAGAGGGGGGACAGGGGGGAGAACAGCAGGAGTTACATACATACATACATACAAACATACATACATACATAGAGAGAGGGGGGAGAGAGAGAGAGAGAGATGCCTGGCCACAACAATGAAACACAATGAAAAAAACTTATAATTATTATCTTGTCGTTATTGTTGGGGACGGGATAGCTCAGTGGTCAGAGCACTCGCTTTCCCCCCAGCCGAGGTTAAGCAGCATTGAGCGTGATTACCACTTGGATGGGTGACCGTTTGCACGCCTTGGCTTCAGTACAGCATCCCAGTTCACCCAGCTGTAAATGGGTACCTGCCTCTTTAGGGTCAGGGAAGGTAAAGCAGCGACGGAGAGGAGATGGGCGCCGCCTTCAATATGCTGGCCCCTGGAGAAGCAAGGTCTCTGACGCCTCGCTCCCCTATGACCACATAGGTTATGGGACCACGTTACATTTTTTCGTTTTACTGTGAAAGGAGCCTCAATTCGTGAGCCAGCTTTGCAGTATAGATAGACAGACAGACAGACAGACAGACAGATAGATAGATAAATAGATAGATATACAGACAGACAGACAGGCAGACAGACAGACAGACAGACAGACAGACAGACAGACAGATAGATAGATAGATAGATATACAGACAGACAGACAGACAGACAGACAGATAGATAGATAGATAGATAGATAGATAGATAGATAGATAGATAGATAGATAGATAGATATACAGACAGACAGACAGACAGACAGATAGATAGATATACAGACAGACAGACAGACAGATAGATAGATAGATAGATAGATAGATAGATAGATAGATAGATAGATAGACAGACAGATAGATAGATAGATAGATAGATAGATAGATAGATAGATAGATAGATAGATAGATAGATAGATAGATAGATAGATAGATAGATAGATAGATAGATAGATCTTCAGCACTGACCGACAACGGTCAGGAAGGCGTTGTAATCGTTGCCCCCGGCATTACAGGTGTAGCTGCCCTGGTCACCCAGCCTCAGGTTGACGATGACCAGGTTGTAGGTGCCGCTGACCAGGTAGTGACCATCGTTGTTGACCGGTAGACCGTTCAGGGTCAGGGCGTTACTGTCACCCGTCTGTTCAGAGACAGCACATAATATGGCAGACAGACAGACAGACAAGGAAGAAGAGAGTGGGGGATGCAGGGGGGGGGGGGGGATAGGGTGGGAGACAACAAGACAAAGAGAGAGGGGGAAGACAAAAAAGAAGAAACAGATATTCCTTTAAACAAAAGGCAAGGGTGGCAGGAAACAAACATACCATCTGAAGATTACAAATAGATCTACTACCGGGAGATAAATGATGCCCGTGTGGAATCAAAGGAGCATCTCTTGCATGACAGGAAGAAAGATATTGAAGAGAACGGGAG
>CM054150.1:57130712-57135712 GCA_028751875.1 Rapana venosa | reverse complement strand
ATCTCCCTTGCGTCTTTTGACAAAAACGAATTTGTCTCCTCTCTTTCTCTCTTTCTCTCTCTCTCTCCCCCTCTCTTCCTAGTTTCAACACCTTTTCGATATCATTCCTACTTTTATACCTCCTGCCTCCCTCCCTCCCTCCTTTCCCCTCTTCTACCCCCCCCCCCCCAACCCCCCCGACACCTCCCCTCCCCACTCCCCCCCCCCACTCCTCCCCTCACCCTGATCAGCCGTTAACACACACAGTCCCACCCCAGGCTTAGTGACTAATAAGGGACCTGCCGCATGCACGCGCATACCTACCGCCTTCCAGGTGTGGGTTAATTGTGTGGGCTGAAACAAAGGCCAGTGGGGATGGCTGGGTCACTGGAGAAACAAAGGAGAGGGGTGAAACGAGATGGTGGGGGGGGGGGGGGGGGCGGCGTGGTGGGGGGGGGGGGGGCAGGAGGGGGGGGGAGTAGTGGGGGTTGAGGGTCTAAGGGATGGATGGAGGGGGGGGGGGGGGGGTGGAAAGGGGCTTGGGAGAGTGAGAGACAGGGGGAGTTAGGTGGGTTAAGGGGTGTAGGCTAAAGGCGGATTTTTAGGGTGTGGTGGGTGTGGTGAGTTTTGTTGTTGTTGTTGTTGTTGTTGTTGTTGTTGAGGAACACCTAAAGTAGTGTTCTGTCAGGTCATGTTGTCAAAAACAACACAAATATACAGAAAGAAACAAGCAACAAACCAAAAATTTTTTAAAAACATAACAACTACTAAGCACACTAGCAAATAAGCAATCGAATAGAGAAACAACCAGGTAACCAACCAAACAAGCAACCAGGTAACCAAACAAGCAACCGATCAATCAACTATAACAACCTGGTAACCAGCCAAACAAGCAAGCAGGTAACCAGCCAAACAAGCAACCAGGTAACCAACCAAACAAGCAACCAATCAATCAACTATAACAACCAGGTAACCAGCCAAACAAGCAACCAGGTAACCAACCAAACAAGCAACCAGGTAACCAACCAAACAAGCAACCGATCAATCAACCATAACAACCAGGTAACCAACCAAACAAGCAACCGATCAATCAACCATAACAACCAGGTAACCAACCAAACAAGCAACCGATCAATCAACCATAACAAACAGGTAACCAACCAAACAAGCAACCAGGTAACCAACAAGAAACCAATCAATCAACCATAACAACCAGGTAACCAACCAAACAAGCAACCGATCAATCACCCATAACAACCAGGTAACCAACCAAACAAGCAACCAGGTAACCAACCAAACAAGCAACCAGGTAACCAACCAAACAAGCAACCAGGTAACCAACCAAACAAGCAACCGATCAATCAACCATCCAGCAGCAAACAAAGCCAAACAAGCTAAAAAGAAGTGTAAGAGCAGCTAAAACAAAGGTGGCAATGACAATCACAAATTCGATTTCAAAATCAAATTCTTTATCTCTCATCATCCTTTCACGGATAATTATGCGGGATTTCAACAAAATTCAAGTAAGAAAATTATAACTGAACAACACACACGCACCATTTAATCAGTCTTTTGATACATTATCAAAGTACAATAAAATTTTGTTGACCTACATGTTTTACATATTATTTCCAATAGTATTGATCATTAATGTTAGAACTAACATTCAGCAAAGTCTTGCTGTTGGATAAAGAAAACAGCTTTTAATACTTCAAAAGTATTTCTTTTTCTTGTGATATTTTGGTACTTATTTTTGACGACTTTCGTTCAAGAATGTACAAATAAAACTGCAATGAAATCTATAACTTGTATCACCAATACCGCATTTTGTACAGTATCTTCCTTGTCTTTGAATTCCTTCTAAGAAAGGCGGGGAAGTGGGCGGGGAGGGGGGGGGGGGCTTAATAGGCAGATTGTTAATGTACAGCAAACAAAACAAATCAAGCAATGTTAACCAAACCTCAAAACTGATAAGCTGATGCCGACCCCAAGAGTGTTAAGCTAGGAAATGCCCAGCAACAAACGATTATCCAATCAAAATCTTCTCCCTTCACACTTCCTATCTTCAGCCCTTACACCATGTATAAACTAGACATTTAGGAAAATATGAACAGTATGAAATAAAAGACATATTTGTAAACCACACAGCGCAATAATTATAGCAATAGGTTTACTATTACAAACTGAAAGCGAGCAAGACATACTTAAGATGAAACAGTATTAACTAAACATTTTTTGAAAATATTAGCTATACGTAATACACACACACACACACACACACACACACACACACACACACACACGCACGCACGCACGCACCACACACACACACACACAACACACAACACACACACTATAAGCAAAGCTGAAAATATTACCTACGCATAATGTGGGGGGGAAATTACACAAATAAGAAAAGGAACAATTTCTACATCACATAATTATTTTCTATAAACTGAACATGACATTCACAAAGAGAACTCTGCGAATGCAGTCAAAACCCCAGAAGACGAGACAATGACAATATTTATTGTAATAAGCTGTTTACAAGGGGACAGAGGGAAGGGGACTGGGCACAAAACACGTATTTTCAGAAATACAGATGTATAATTTCTACAGCCCAAATGGTCGACATGGCATGGATTCCACGCCCAGAAGATGAGAGAGGGAGTGTGAGGCTGCGAAGATACAGGACGGGGGTGAGGGGGGGGGGGGGGCTGATGGAAGGGAGGGAGGGCGTTGGTGTTGCGGTTTACTCAGAGAGATTCTGGTCAGGGTTGGGTCATTAGGGATGTCTCTTTGAAGTTTGCATCAGCCCAGTCCGTGCGTGCGTGTGTGTGGGTAGGGGGGGTGGGGGGGGGGGGGGGGGGGGGGGTCAATGGGGGTGTGGGTGTGGGGGGGGGGGGGGGGTCTTCTGTCTGCCTGTCTATGTGAGTTCTCTCTCTCTCTCGTCTCTTTGTCTCTGTCTCTATCTCTCTCTCTCTGTCTGTCTCTCTCTCCCCATTTTGTCTCTCTCTGTCTGTCTGTCCGTCTATGTGAGTATTCTCTCTGTCTCTCTGTCTCTGTCTCTGTCTCTGTCTCTCTCTCTCTCTCTCTCTCCGATAGATAGATAGATAGATAGATAGATGATAGTAGTAGATAGATTTAATAGATGTAGATATCCCTCTCTCTCCCACCTCCGTTTCTCTCCTCAACCCCCCCCCCCCCCCCCCTGCCATCTTGCACAAAAGCGGTCAATTGGATGTTCACATCACTTGTTATGTAGTTCACTTGTGTATTTGTCATATCATCATTCCATCAAGCTCCATAAAGTTTATATGTTAACATAATTATTTTGTTTATGATGATGGTGGTGATGATGGGGATGATGATAGAGGTGATGACAACGATGATGATAGTGGTGATGTTTATTGTGATTATTATGATTCACTTTGCTTATATTTTGTCTGTTTACCTTCTTCTTTTGGTCGGAGCACTCGCTTTCCCCCAGCCAAGGTTAAGCAGCGTCGAGCGTGGTTACCAGTTGGATGGGTGACCGTTTGTGCGCCTTGGCTTCAGTACAGTTCCCCCAGTTCACCCAGCTGTAAATGGGTACCTGCCCTCTTTAGGGTCAGGGAAGGTAAAGCAGCGAGGGAGAGGAGATGGGCGCCGCCCTCAATATGCTGGCCCTAGAGAAGTGAGGTCTCTGACGCCTCGCTCCCCTACGACCTTATAGGTTATGGGACTCCTTTACCTTTACCTATCCTTTACCTTTTCGAGGGCTGGATGTTAAAAAAAAGTCTTGTACTTATTCTATTACCCTCAGAAAATAAAATTTCGTCAGCGTTATCGTTATCGTTCACAATCACTAAACCTCATATCTGTATGTATACCCTTGTGTGCGAATACGTGTTGTGTGAAAACATCCATGGCCTTACTTACTTACTTACTTAGGCCCATCACTCCCCCTGGAGCATAGGCCGCCGACAACAGTCCGCCAGAGTCCTCTGTCCTGGGCTATTCTCTCCAGCTGTCTCCAGGTATATCCCATCTTCCTGGTTTCTGCCTCAAGGTCGCGTCGCCAGGTGTTTCTTGGCCTTCCTTTTTCGTTTTCCCTGGGGGTTCCATGATAGTGCCTGCCTTGTGATGTTGCTGGCTGGCTTTCTCAGGGTGTGCCCGATCCATCCCCATCTCCTGCGCCGGATTTCATTCTCAGCTGGCAGCTGGTTGGTACGTTGCCACAGGTCTGCGTTGCTGATGGTGTCGGGCCAGTGGATCTGGAGGATTCGTCTCAGGCAGCTGTTGATGAAGGTCTGCACTTTCTTGATGGTGGTCTTTGTTGTCCTCCATGTCTCCGCTCCATATAGTAGGACTGACTTGACGTTGGAGTTGAACAGCCTGATCTTTGTGCGGGTCGACATCACCTTGGAGCTCCAGATGTTCTTCAGCTGCAAGTACGCTGCCCTCGCCTTGCCATATCTTGCTCTGACGTCTGCGTCTGTGCCGCCCTGCATGTTAATGATGCTACCCAGGTACGTGAATGTCTCCACTTCTTCCAGCTCCTTCCCATTTAGTGTGACTGGGTCCTCACTCACTGCATTGATCTTGAGAATCTTGGTTTTGCCTTCATGGATCTTGAGACCAACCTGTAATGAGGTGGCTGCTAGTTCTGTAGTCTTGTCCTGCATCTGTTGGCGGCTGTGGGAAAGCAGGGCCAGGTCGTCTGCAAAGTCGAGATCATCCAGCTGGTCCCACAGTGTCCACTGGATTCCATTTCTTCTGTATGCCGTTGAAGTCTTCATGGTCCAATCGATCGCCAGGAGGAAGAGGAAAGGTGACAGGAGACAGCCTTGTCTGACTCCGGTCTTCACCTCAAAGCTGTTTTTGAGTTGTTCTCCATGGACCACCCGGGAGGTCATTTTTTCATAGGAGTTCTTGATCAAGTTGACCAGTTTGGTTGGCACTCCATGGTGGCGAAGCAATTTACACTGTCGAATGCTTATCCATGGCCTCTGCTGTATTAATTTGTCTACGTTAGACTT
>CM054150.1:57118212-57120712 GCA_028751875.1 Rapana venosa | reverse complement strand
CTTTTCCCCCAAAAAAACACTTCATCAAAAGATAACAATTCTCCCCCACGCCGAAGTTAGAGCCACTGGGCCTGACTTGACACGCGTTTAACAGCAGCGCAACGCATTTTCGCTCATTTGACAGACAACAATAGCTGCTGTTTGAGCGTTGGATGAAGCAGGGGAAGAAGAAGTTGGTGCAGTAGTTTGTCGGTGGGGCATTATTCTGCACAAACTACGTGTGTTGACGGAGACGACAACACGCGACAGCTGCTGGGGCCATTTGTCACCGCTTCTTCAGCGGCATGTGTGGCCTTTCCACTCCTTTATTTCCCGTCCCGCATAAACAGCCTTGGGCACAGAAGGCAGTGCATATATATGCACAGAGGCAGTGAAAGTCTGACGACACATACTTCGATCTACATCACTTCCAACTGTTCCCGCTGCTGCTGCTGATGATCATGATGTTGATGTTGCTGCTGCTGCTGCTGCTGCTGCTGCTGCTGCTGCTGCTGCTGCTGCTGCTGCTGATGATGATGATGATGATGATGATACTGCTGCTTTTACTTCTACGGGAACGGATGACAAAATTTACAAAGCTACTTACACACAGGGATTGGATGTAAAATAAAATAAAAAGCACATGAATGCTTATTCCATTATCCTTGAAATTAAAGAATAAAAGAATAAATAAATAAATAAGTAAACTACTACTTCTACTACTACTACTACTACTACTACTACTACTACTACTACTACTACTACTACCACTACTGCTACTGCTCCTTCTTCTTCTGCTGCTGCTACTACTGCTGCTGCTGCTGCAATTGTTGTTGCTATTGCTGCTACTGCTACTAAGTCAAATAATTGTCGTGGTCGTCATCATCATTATCATCATCATCATCGACACCGGCGTCGTCAATCATCATCATCATCATCATCATCATCATCATCATCATCATCACAATCTAATGTCGCTTTTTGATAAAAAAAAATAGCTGCGAACCATTATATACCAGATCTCGGACCAACCACATCACTCAGTGCGCCGGTGAAGCCTTAGGAGCATGTGAAGTATTTTCACATCCCTGCACAAACACACAGAACACTGACAGGAATGACAGGATCTAAAACTGGCATACTTAATTCCCTGCACTTTCCCCGTTGGGGACATGTAAATAGCATCCCCACCTCCTGAAAATGATGTGCTAGGAATTTCCTCTTTTCTATCCCTCTCTTTGTTCCTGCCTTGTTTCTCCTGTCACCTCCTTCTTGTGTATTTTCTGCCTTCTTGGTCCATTCTCCTGCCCTTTTTCAAGAAAGACTTAAAAGATAACAATTCTCCCACATGCTAGAGTCGGATGCGCTGGGCCTGACTTGTCAGGCGCTTAAAGGCAGCGCGCCGTACCTTCGTTCATCTGACACACACCATCACTTGCTGTCGGAGTGGTCGAGGAGGAATTCATTCCCTGCATCCCTGTGCCCGCAGAAGGGAGCCAACAGCGACAGGCCTGTGCACGAGTTGAGCTTGGGGACTGTCCACAAACATTTCCTCGCTCAATCCATGAGGAACCATCTAGAATCGAACCCGCGATCGACGATGTGAGGATACGCTTTAAACACGTCACCTTAACTACTGGGTCATTGTGTGTATCATCCTGAGAGGGGAGAAGGGTGGGGAGGGTGTGGGGAGGGTGGAGGGGTGGGCTTAAAGCCAGGAGATTGACATTTCTTGTGAAAACAACCTCTGTGTGTGTGTGTGTGTGTGTGTGTGTGTGTGTGTGTGTGTGTGTGTGTGTGTGTGTGTGTGTGTGTGTGTGTGTGTGTGTGTGTGTGTGTGTGTGTGTGTGTTTGTGCATTTCTATTTATTTCATTCTTTTAGTTCGAGGATAATGGAATAAGCACTCAGGTTTTTTTGGTTATCCGTTCCTACGGCACACAATGGCCTACTCTTCCGCAAAGAGGAACGGTTTTTAACGTGTGCGCAAGATGTACTGTGTGCTGCGCGGGCGCGCCCGCATGTGTGTGGGATTTTTACTTTTATTTTTTATTTATTCTTTTATTTCGGGCATAATGAAATCAGCACTTATGTGATTTTTACATCGAGTCCCCGTGTGTATGCAGGTGTTTTTTTATTTATCATCCGTTGCCACCGGCACACGATGGCCTATTCTTCCCCAAAGCGGAACAGGTTTTAACGTGTGTGGAAGATGTTCTGCATGCATTCGCTCACGGTACCTCGGCACACAATGGCCTACTCTTCCGAAAAGCGGACCAGGATTTAACGTGCGCGCAAGATATTCTGCGTGCGTTCGCACACAGGCCTCGGTTTATAGTCTCATCCGAAGGACTTTTGGGGAGAGTGGTGGAGTCTGCACTGCTGTTAACTCCAGGGGAAAATATCCCCTTGAACGGGAATCGAACCTGGGTCGTCAGTTTGCGAGCGCAATGTTCTAACCACTAGGCTATCCCGTCCCTCTGTGTGTGTGTGTGTGTGTGTGTGTAGGTGGTGGTGGTGGTG
>CM054150.1:57068212-57115712 GCA_028751875.1 Rapana venosa | reverse complement strand
AGATTTTTGCTTCTTTTTCTCTGTCTGTCCTTTTCGTTCTGAATTGCAAACGTGTCCGTCAGTCAGTCAGTCAAATTCTCTCTCTCTCTCTCTCTCTCTCTCTCTCTCTCTCTCTCTCTCTCTCTTTTGTAACGGGTTGTATGGCCTATACAATTAAATTCTTGAGTTCTTGAGTTCTCTCTCTCTGTCTCTCTCAAGGAGAAGAAGAAGAGTATGTATATTATAATTATGTGGTTGTAAGCGTCCGCACACACCAGCGTGCGCGTGTGTATGGGCATGTGTCCGCGCGCGCACGCGTGTGTGTATCGTGCGTGCTTGCGCTAACGCGCGTTTGTGTGTGTGTGTGTTTGATGTGGGGACAGCCTTGATAGGGCCTCTGTAGCCTCTGAGGCTATTATACAACTGGATTGGTTTGGACTGGGCTAAACTAGATTGTGTGTGTGTGTGTGTGTGTTTCTCTGTGTGTGTGTGCGTGCGTGTGTGTGTGTGTGTGTGTGTGTGTGTGCGTGTGTGCGCGCGCGCGCGCACGTGTATGTGTGTGTGTGTGTGTGTGTGTGTGCGTGTGTGTGTTTCATAGTCAAAGTTAAAGTCAAACTTTTATTTTCAGATGGTACATTACGTTGGTTGTGTGTGTGGGTGGGTGGGTGTGCGCGTGTGAGTGTGTGTGTGTGTGTGTGTGTGTGTGTGTGTGCGTGCGCGAGCGCGCATGTGTGTGTGTGTGCGCGCGCGCGCGTGCAGTGGATTCTTACAGCTGTGGACAACAGCTGCTGTGGGTGTGGGGCGGTATGACTGTGTGGCCCCAGTCAGCTTCAGAATGTGGAGTTAGTTGAGTGGTGTCGATCAATGCACGGTGCAGGGGCTCAGAGAGGCAGAGAGGCAAGCCATGCCGGCCTTCTCTCTTTCTTCCCGTCAGCTTTTGGTCTTGTTGTTGTTGTTGTTGTTGCTTTGTTTTTTCCTTCCTGGGCTACAGCTCCGAGGTTCACCAGTGGTGAGATTTTTGTGTATGCAACTGGTTTTCCCCCACCACCGTTAGGTAGCCACATACAGGCTTCGGGGATGGCGTCTAAACACGACACCTGTGTGCGTCCGTTTTTTGAAATGTCGTCTTCCGTTCCTACTGGCACAAAATGGCCTCCTGGTTCGAAAGGCGGAATGGGTTTTGTTGTTTTGTTTGGTTGGTGTTTTTGTTTGTTTGGTTGGTTGGTTTGGTTTTTTGTTGTTGTTGTTGTTTGTTTTTCTTGTTGTTGTTGTTTGTTGTTTTTTGTGGGGTTTTTTGTTGTTGTTGTTGTTTTTTGGGGGGGTTCGTTCCTCGGTTGTAACTCTGAGGTTCAATTATGAGATTTTTTGCCTATGTGAGCGTTTTCACCCACCATTGATGAGGTAGTGGCATTCTGACTTCGAAGAAGGAACGGGTTTTACACGTATGCGCAAGATGTTCTGTATGTATTTACACACGGGGCGTCAGTTTATAGTCTAATCCGAAGAACTTAAACATTCCATTCCATTTTTTTCGTCAAGCCGGGAAGAAAGGGCAAAGCTGGAATCCAACCCAGAATCTCACAGTTTACTGGTATGGCAGGTGAACGTCTTAACCGTCCGGCCACCTTCCTTCTTTTCCCATCATCCCAAAATTTACAAAACCGCATACACACGGGGACTAGATGTAAAAAAGCACACGAGTGCTTATTCCATTATCCTCGATATGAAAGAATAAATAAATAAATCATCTGAAAGAGTGTGACAAGGAAAGGGTTTGCTGGTTGTTTACTTGGCTGGTTGTTCTGAAGACGATTTTGCTTCGTGTTTTCTTTCAATTCATAGCTGTGATTCACGCCAAAGTCGGATGCGCTGGGCCTCTGACTTGTCAGGTGCCTAACGGCAGCACAACACAGTTTTCGACTATATTATAATAATAATAATAATAATAATAATGTATGGAATTTATAAAGCGCTGAATCTTGTAAAGCAACAAATCAAAGCGCTCAGATGATTTTTTTTCAATGTATGCGTGTGTATACGGTTTTTTAAATTTTGTCATCTGTTCCCACCGGCACACAATGGCCTACTCTTTCGAACAGCGGAACAGGATTTAACGTGTGCGCAAGATGTTCTGCATGCGTTCGCACACGGGGCCTCGGTTTATAGTCTCATCCGAAGGACAATATGACAGACGGTAGTTGCTGTCTGGGCGTTTGATGGCGGAGCAGAAGAAGAAGATAATTATTATTGTTTGTTTGTTTGGTTGGTTTTGATTGTTAAGTCGTTGGTTTTAGTTGTTTCTGCGTGGTGTTTGGTTCAAACGACTTCTTATCTAACGAATTATTCCAAGAACACAAGTCAGTGACAGCACATCAGGGGTAGGACAGCAGGCCATAGCTTAGTCTAGCCCACGCCCTGTGGCAAAGCAGCACCACCTGATGCTTTGCAAACAGGCAGGCATCATGCCTAATGACAAAGTCACAATGCCACACAACGCTTTTACACATTATGTCAACCAGTTAAACAGGTATCTCACATTTAGAATATGTCTATGACTAGTTGAGTAAAAGGAATTTAAAGTCAAAGTACAAACATTTTCTGCTTTTTTTCCAAAAGGAATGAAAAAAGGGGGAAGAAAATATTAAGAAACATTTATACGGGAGAGGATAATGCTTTCCGTGGAGGGGAGATAATTAGATAGGTGATGAAGGGTTATGCGGTAGTTGGGGAGCGAGGTGTCAGAGACCTCAGCTTCTCCAGGAACCAGCATATTGAGGGTGGCGCCCATCTCCTCTCCCTCACTGCTTTACCTTCCCTGACCCTAAAGAGGCAGGTATCCATTTACAGCTGGGTAAACTGGGGGACTGTACTGAAGCCAAGGCGCGCAAACGTCATCCATCCAACTGGTAACCACGCTTGATGCTACTTAACCTTAGCTTGGGAAAAGACAAAGCTTTGACCACTGAGCTATCCCGTCAAGGAGAGAATATACAGACAGCACAGAATAATGAGGGGACGGGATAGCTCAGTGGTCAGAGCACTCGCTTTCCCCCGGCCAAGGTTAAGCAGCATCGAGTGTGGTTACCACTTGGATGGGTGACCGTTTGTGCGCCTTGGCTTCAGTACAGCCCCCCAGTTCACCCAGCTGTAAATGGATACCTGACTCTTTAGGGTCAGGGAAGGTAAAGCAGCAAGGGAGAGGAGATGGGCGCCGCCCTCAATATGCTGGCCCCTAGAGAAGCTGAGGTCTCTGACACCTCGCTTCCCTACGACCTTATAGGTTATGGAACATCTGTACCTTTTTATACATAATAAAGGTATAGGCTGATTTTGCTTGGTGGGTTTCGGTATGCGAGGGTAGTGGTTGTGGCAGAGCCATCCAACAGCCCCAAATCATTATGAACAGGCTAAAACAATTTTTTTAAATAAAACAAGCAGAACAGCCGAGGAAGAACTGGATGATGCAGAACATCCAAGACTGAAGCGGCCTGGACCTGACATGGCTGTAGTGTTGCTGCTGCGAAAGGCTGAAGACAGACTGGTCAGCCTGCAGAACACTGCCGGCCACCAACACCTCCCTCGGTTCCCCCCACGACCATCTTGTCAAGGGACTGGTGACGACGACGACGACGACGACGATGATGATGATGATGATGATGGCGATGACGACGACAACGACGACGACGACGACGATGATGATGATGATGATGATGACGACGACACACAACGACGACGAATGATGATGATGATATGACGACGAACGAACGAGATAATGATGATTGATGATGATGATGATGAGTGATGTTGAAGAAACCACGACGCATGAAGATATCCTCATGAGCATGTCGCATCTCCCAACATATAGGGGTTATACTGTCTTAACATTCCCTAATCAAATCTACAGAAGGGGGATGGGGGTGTGTTTTCTCTGAAGCTACACCTCTCCAACTCTAAAGAGCATGGTTTCACACTCACAGAGCAATGTCCTTGTTTGCGTTAACTGAACCATAACGACAATTCACGCTGACAAGATAGAAAGCAGAAACTTGTTTAGAGTGGTTTTTAAAAAACTATTATTAAAGATACTTTTACTAAATGACATCTCCGTTTGACGTAACAACACACACACACACACACACGACGCACGCATGCACGCGCGCGCGCAGCGCACACACACACACACACCGCACGCACGCACGCACGGGCACTCACACACACACATAGGCAGACAGACAGACAGACAGAAGGAAGGAATAAGCAGCTAGACATTAAAAAATCATATTCCACAAAAAGCTTTAATCCGGAGAAAAGAAATGACGATCAGCACCTACCCTACACTACTCCTTCCCGTCTTCCCTTTTCCTCTTCCCGTCCTCTCTCTCCTCCGCCCCCTATCTCCTCTCTCTCTCTCTCTCTCTCTTCTCCTCTCTCTCTCTCTCTGTCTCTCTGTCTCTCTCAATACGTTCGACCTGAAATGAACCAGGCATAATGAACATTCATATAAACGTCACAATAACTCTGTCGCTCGTGTCACAGGTGGAAGAGGGTTCATTCAATGAGGGGGTGGGGTGGGTGGGGGCTGGGGGGTGGAGGCCGGGAGTGGATCTGGGTGTGTGGAACCTTGGTTTGTCCCCTGTGGGGATGCAGGGCCCTGTCAGTATAAATAGCATCCTCGCCTTCTGGAAATTCTGTGCTAGCAATTCCCTCTTTTCTATCCCTCTCTTTGTGTCTGCCTTGTTAATTTTTTCTTCCTGTCAACTCCTCCTTCTCTGTTTTCTGCATTCGCGATCCATTCTCCTGCCTTGTTTTCCAGAAAAGATACCAGTTCTTTCCCGCGCTGAAGACGTATGCGCTGGGCCTGACTTGTCAGGCGCTTATCGGCAATGCAGCGCTTTTTCGCCCACATATCAGACGACCGCTGCTGTCTAAGCGTTCGACGAAGGCGACGACGACGAAGAAGAAGAAACTTTTTGGTCAAGACGGCTGAAAGATTTTAGTGAATAAAATGAAAACAATATGAAGTGAAAGTGTACAGCATGGCCTGAAAACAGAGACAAGCAGCTGATAGCTGATGGTGTGCGGACAATTACGACAGTGACAAGATGGCTGCTGCTGAACTCCTTGCAGGTCAGAAACCAACAGCGGTCATTGCAGATTGCATTCAGGGTCCATAGTCTACCGAAATGGGAACGATCTTTAATCAGACATTCAGTTTAGAAAGTCTACACGCAAAGTGAAGTGGGGAGATAAGCCACAGAGGGAGACACGCCAAGTGAAAGAAATTACAAACACGTGCAAGTTGTTGTCTATGTGATTTCACACACGGGACCTCGATTTATTGTGTCATCCGAAGAACTTTATAGGGGAGTGGATGTTAACTCAATGGTGAAAAAGAAAACGTCGGGTAATTAGAATATACCGTTTTTGTTAGACTCATTCAAAATGTACCACAAGTAAGGACGCTAACTCTTATCAAAAGTGTAGCAGCAGCTAACAAAAAGGCAAGCGTTAACTGGTGACACATTATTACCTCCCATTAGGATGCTATAAAAGTTTCTGAGAAATTTCTTCCCTGCGACGTTTCTTTGTCTGGTTTTTGTTAGAGGGGGGGGAGGGGAGGGGTATGGTCTGGGAGGGTTTTAGTGCAAAACTGACCGTACATGTTGGTTTACTGTTAATGTGATTATTGTCCAGTAAGCAGTTGTTACTGTATGGACTCCCTAGCTATTTTGTGGGGTGTAAGAAATCGGGATAACCTAGAGATCAGAGCACTTGCTCTCTCCAAGATAAGGTTAAGCAACATCAAGTGTGGCTACCTCTTTGAGGGATGACCGTTCGTGCGCCTTGGTTTCAGTACAGTCCCCCAGTTCACCCAGCTGTAAATGGGTTCCTGCCATCTTTAGGGACAGGGAAGAAAAAGCAGCGAAGGAGAGGAGATGGGAGCTGCCCTCAATATGCTGGCCCCTTGAGAAGCTGAGGTTTCTGACATCTCGCTCCCCAACAACCGTATAAGTTATGGAAATACCTTACCTTTTTTTAAGAATCGAAACATACATAACATGACTGTCACTTTATCTGCTTATCGCTATCATTTCTTGTTCGCTTTCTGTTTTTTTCTTAATGTAGCTTCATGATTTAATGCTTGGTTTCCTGTAAGAGATTTATGCATTATGTATTTTGTTGTGAGAGAAACGGCTCCACCCGGGATCGACAGACGTGTAAAGGGACAGAAAGATCGAAAGCCACAGGTGATATATAGGACAAGTCAGCGTCAGCAACACAGTGACAGCCTGCTTGTACCTGGATTCAGTTGACTAGTACAGCTTGACCGTAAGTCACCGTGTGTGTGTGTGTGTGTGTTGTGTGTGTGTGTGTGTGTGTGTGTGTGTGTGTGTGTGTGTAAGTCAAATTTTATATCCAGATCGTACATTGAATAATCAATGCACTTGCCTTTCGCCTTTTTTCGTCTATCTAAGAGCAAAAACAACTTTATCAGTAGCATGTAACTACGATATAATTACAACTAATGAAAAATAACGTGTGTGTTGTGTGTGTGTGTGTGTGTGTGTGTGTGTGTGTGTGTGTGTGTTGTGTGTGATGTGCGTGCGTGCGTGCGCGTGTATGTGTGTGAATTTGATTTTTCTCCATCTACAAGAAAGGATATGGAACTGGAAAGAATAGTTTAACCAAACGATGCCCCAAAGTGCTTAGAACTGTACAGTACTGAAAACGAAGGAACGAACCAGAAACAGAACCACTAACTAAAGATCGTTAGAAATGGGACACATAACAAGAGCAACACCAGGTTGTAACATGGCAGGGGACGTAAACCAATGCCTTTGAGTTTTGACACACAGAATGTGTGTTGATATGTGTGTGTTTATTTATTTATCTTATTTTATTCTTTTATATTGAGGATAATGGAATAAGCACTTATGTGCTTTTCTACATCCAGTCCCCGTGTGTATGCGTGATAGTTTTAGTGTGTGTGTGTGTTTTCTATTTCTTTATTCCGAAGGTAATGGAATAAACACTCATGTTCTTTTTTGCATCCAGTGCCCGTATGCATGCAGTTTTTACAATGTTGCCATCCATGTGTGTGTGTGTGTGTGGATAGATTTGAGTTCATCCTCCCTTTTCATGCAGTAGACAGAAGGCTACAACTGAATACGAAGCCCTCAGGACAATGAGGCATACAGACCAAGAAGAAAAAAACAACTAGGAAAAATCAATCAAAAGATGACGAATAAAACACGTGTAACATTGGGTCTCAAATTTTGCATAGGCATATAATTCACTTTATAGCTTTGCTATTCTCTCTCTCTCTCTCTCTCTCTCTCTCTCCTCTCTCTCTCCTCTCTCTCTCTCTCTCCCTCCTCTCTCTCTCTCTCTCTCTCTCTCTCGGCTATTACTACATTATAATAACAAGAAATGTATTTTTCATATACAGTGGGTACTGTACGAGTATAATCAAAAAGAATGTTGATGGTATTGTGGTTTTGAGAACTATTTTCAGTTCTAGAATACATAACATTATTCTCTCTCTCTCTCTCTACTCGTCTTCTCTCTCTCTCTTCTCTTATCTCATTTTTAACATCATGACATTATTCTGTCCTCTCTTGTCATCTCTCTTCTCTCTCAATCTCTCTCTTGCATACAGCATTGTGTTAACATTGCATTAGCCTAGGTAGACATGGTTGTATTTGGTGGTACACTTTTCTGGAGTGTGAATGTTTTGAGAATACAATAACTTGTCAGTATAGTAACTATTTGAAATGAAAAATCCAACTAATGACATTAATGATTTCAACTGGTTATGATTTATGATGTGCTTGATGTTTGTATTTTGTATGTGAGAAGGTGTTGACATATCAGGTATAACTTCATCGATAAGCTTTGTTCACAGGTCTATTATCTTTTTGTGGTATCCTGGGAAGCAGTTACAGAGAACTGAAATTTTTTTAGCTGTGTTTTGTTTTGATTCTTGGCCTACGACAGCCTTTATTTAGCCATGATGGTGGAATGTGCATGTGTAAGAGTGTACAGTTTTGAGTGCTACACCAAGGTATTGTGCCAAAGTCTTCCAAATCTTATGATAATATTTTTTTCATCTTCCATTTTTCATCTTCAAGTTTTTGCCCTCAAAGTGTATTTTGGCCAAAGGCCGATGTACATTAAACCATTTCAGAGTTCAGAGTTCTCCCCCCACCCTCTCTCTCTCTCTCTCTCTCTCTCTCTCTCTCTCTCCCCTTCTCTCTCTCTCCTCTCTCTCTCTTTATAGTTTTGCTTGTAAATTCAAAGATAATGTGTTTACAGCTTGTATTCTGATGAAGGTTATATTGATATTTTTTTTATTTCAAGTTTTCGCATATGATGACTGTATTTGAGCCTTAGTGAATGTTTCTTCCAATATCTTATTGTGTTGAGTCAATAGCGATGTATAGCTTACCTATCATGTGTACATGAAGTTGTTTATTTTATGACTATAATCAATAATCACAAAGATAGATTTTGGCATTAGAACTGGAGAATCGAATTTCACTAGATAGTTTTCTCTCTCTCTCTCTCTCTCTCTCCTCTCTCTCTCTCTCTCTCTCTCTCTCCTCTCCTCTCTCTCTCTCTCGCTCGCTCGCCGCTCGCTCTTTCTCTCGCCTCACTTTTTTCTTTTCTCTTTTTTTTTTATTACAATTTTGACATTTTTGCTTTTATTAGTTTTGCTTTTGTTTTTGTTACTGTTTTGGGAGAGCATTTAGGGTTTTTTGTTTATTTGTTTTCATTGGGATTTTTTGGGGTGGTGGTGGTTGATTAATCATTTTGTTGGCTTAATTGGTTGCCTTATTTCGCTCCTGTGCCCCTAAGGAAACAGTGTCACATGTTAATTGATTTGATGGATATAGGAGTTTTTCTTTTCTTTTCTTGCCAACACTGGTCTAATTTTTTTTCCATTCTGTTCTTTACTTTTGAAGAAAAACAATTTTACAATTTTTAGTTGTACCTGTTTCAATTATGAATACATGTCAGTTGGGGGACGGGATAGCTCAGTGGTCGGAGCACTCGCTTTCCCCCAGCCAAGTTAAGCAGCGTCGAGCGTGGTTACCAGTTGGATGGGTGACCGTTTGCGCGCCTTGGCTTCAGTACAGTTCCCCCAGTTCACCCAGCTGTAAATGGGTACCTGCCCTCTTTAGGGTCAGGGAAGGTAAAGCAGCGAGTGGAGGAGATGGGCGCCGCCCTCAATATGCTGGCCCTAGAGAAGTGAGGTCTCTGACGCCTCGCTCCCCTACGACCTTATAGGTTATGGGACTCCTTTACCTTTTTTTTTTACATGTCAGTGAGACTCTCTCTCTCTCTCTCCTCTCTCTCTCTCTCTCTCTCTCTCTCTCTCTCTCTCTCTCTCTCTCTCTCTCTCAAATAAACATTTATAATTAGGCTGTAATCTCCAGCAAGAATATTTATTGAACATTTCACATACAATTTGATTGGATGGTCTAATACAGCATTCTAGAATGTTCTTGTTATTATTTTAGTTATTGCTTATTGGTTCCTGTTGTTCATCCTTGTTATTACTTTGTGTTCAGTTTGAAACTGAGTTTACGTCAAAGCTTAAAGTCGTATCCGTTCATAGAGAGTTCTTTTTGGGGTTTTTTGTTTTCATTACGTTAAATGCATCATGTGACTTTTCTTGTATTTATTTGTATTTACAAAAGAAAGTCGTGTATACCCCCCCCTTCCCCCATCCCTTGTCAATAGGCCACATTGGGCAATGACAATAAATTGGTCAAAGCGTCAAAAATTGATCAAAGCATCTCTCTTCACATAATCTCTTAAGTCTGCTCATATAACATTTGTTTTGTGTAATTTACTGTTGCTGTTGCTTTCCCTATTAAAAAAAATACAATGAATTTGTTGGCGTTTATGGTTTATCCTCCCTTGTACTGTGGAGTTATTGTGGAGATTATCTGGTTGTCACCACCACCATCACCCCCCCTCCCCCTTTCTTGTTTTTATTCTGCTTTTGATTTATTTGCTGGGGTTTTGTTTTTTTTTGGTCCAAGTCGGCACTTTATTTAATCGTTATTTTGGAAGATACAGATTCAAGAGTGCACAGTTTTGGTACATGCCAAGGTATATATGCCAAAGTCTTATCAAAGCTTACAGGAGTTATATTTCATTTTCCAGATCTTTCCATTTTGCACCCCCCCCTCCTCCCCCCCCCCCCCCCCCCCCTGCTATCTCAAAGTGTACTGTAGCCTAAGGCCGATGTATATCATTAAACCATTTCACAGTTCTGAGCTCTCTCTCTCTCTCTCTCTCTCTCTCTCTCTCTCTCTCTCTCTCCTCTCTCCTCTCTCTCTCTCTCTCTCTCATTTTATACAAGGCATTCAAAATACGAAATATTATCAATGATAGCTACTGTCAATGTATGTTATGTAAAGCTATGACATAGTATCGAGTATACCAAATCCCCACTTTTGTAGGGGCTATGGCCATTGTTGTATAACACAATTTACCTGTCTCTCTCTGTCTGTCTGTCTGTCTGTCTGTCTGTCTGTCTGTCCTCTCTCTCTCTCTCTCTCTCTCTCTCTCTCTCTCTCTCTCTCTCTCTCTGTCTAGCTCTCTGTCTCTGTCCTTCGGATGAGACTATAAACCGAGGCCCCGTGTTCGAATGCATGCAGAACATCTTGCGCACACGTTAAAATCCTGTTCTGCTTTTCGGAAGAGTAGGTCATTGTGTGCCGATGGAAACAGATGACAAAATTGACAAAACTGCATACACTGGATGTAAAAAAAGCACATGAGTGCTTATTCCATTATCCTCGATATAAAAGAATTAATGAATAAATTAATAAATAAGAATGTCTCTCTCTCTGTCTCTCTAGCTCTCTGTCTCTGTGTGTCTCTCTCTGTCCTTTTCGAAGATAGCTACTCTTACCCCTTGTCAATCTTCAATGTACGTATGTTTGTTTGCTTGTTGGTTTGTTTGTATGTATGTATTTTGTATGTATGTACGTGTGTATGTATGTATGTATGTTCGTGTGTGTGTATGTATGGATGCATGTATGCATGCATGCATGTATGTATGTATGTGTGTATATATGTATGTATGTGTGTATGTATGTATGTATGTATTTATGTATGTATGTAGGTATGTATATGTATGTATGTATGTATGTATGTATGTATGTATGTATGTATGTATGTATGTATGTATGTATGTATGTATGTATGCTTGTATATATAAATATCCTTTATCATAACAACAATGTCATATTGTTTTGCCTCTGTTGACGCCTCGTGCTATGTTTCTTTCTCCGTTCTTGCTCGGTTTTCTTTCTTTCATTTTATCCCTTCAATGTTTTCATCAAATCCCAACTTAAACTCTAAATTCGCTTTTACTTGACAATGACGAGTTCTTTGTGGCAACCACTGCCATTTTGCACAATACAGGACAGCAACATGATGAATGATTTTAAAACATACGCAGAAATAATCTCAAACTCAGAACAACTTTGTAAAAAAACAAATTCAGGACAGATCATGTTTCAATGTTTGTTTTTAAGGTCTCAACTCAACCACTACTACACTGTGTAAAACAAGGCCCAACAGTCAGTGGAAGTAGACAACACCCTCACCTTCCCCCTCTCCCCTACCTACCCCTTCAAAGCCACCACCCAAAACACACACACCCGCGCACGCGCGCGCGCGCGCCCACGCACACACGCACACACATGTACCATCTCAAAACATTTGACTTTGACTTACACACACACACACGCACGCGCGCACACACACACACACACACACACACACACACACACACACACACACACACACACACACACACGCCGCACGCACGCACGCACACACACACACACACACGCCGCACGCACGCACGCACACACACACACACACGCACGCACGCACGCACGCACGCGCACGCACGCACGCACACACACACACACACACACACACACTGGAGCAGTCAGTGGCTCTCCAGGCTGCAGCCCAGTGTGCCCATGTCTACAGCTCATCATTCTGCAGTCACCGCCAACAGCCACCTGCCGGCCATGTGGTGGCTGTCACCTCCTCCCTCCCCTCCACACACACCACCACCACCCACACCACACCACACCACACTGCAGTCCACACTGGGAGGAAAAATCGAAGCTGTGGAAGCAGATGGCGTTAGAGAGAAACCAGTTCGAATGTCTGCGTTTCGGTAGATGTGATATGTGGACGTGAAACCCTCTTTTTGTTGTGGATGTGGATGTGTTGGTGAAACAGTTTGACTGCTGGAAGCTTAGGCTTGGTTCAAAGATGTTGGGTAAGTTCAGTTAAACATTCTCCTTTTGGGCATAAAAATATGGATAGTTAATCGTTGAATCTTGATATATTTACAATCTAAAATCATCAATTTGTAGGATTAGGCCTTAGAAACAGCAACCAGTCAACAAACTGTAAGTTAGGAAGGTTGGTAGCTGTGTTAGTGCATTGGTCGAGAATTGTTTTTGCAGTCACTGAGAATCTCTTATCCGAATTCAATTATTCTTCTTGTCATTAAGAATCTCGTATTCAAAGTCCCACTTCTATCTTGTTTGTTTGTGTGCATGATATGTAACAATTTGGTGTCTTTTTACAAGGGTTGCTGAACTGTTAACAATCTCGATTGTTTCGAAGTTAGAAGTTGTTATGGCAGATGTTTCCAGTTCAAATTCTAAGTTGCTTAGCTGATTCGTTTATTTATTTTCAGACTCTCATAGAGGTAGATGATATTCTTCATCCGCATGGAAGGCTCAGGCAGCAACTATTGTTGTCTGTCGTATGAACAAAAATGCGTGTAGCCTGTAGATGATATTAGAACTGAAGTTATTCTTTCATTTCCTCGACTTCTTTAAGAATAGTTATGGAGGATTATAACATCAATCGCGTGTTCTGTCGACTCTGTCGCTTCTTTTAAGAATAAGTGTGGAAAATTACAAAAATGATCGCGTGGGGGTTTTATTTTGTCGTGTTTGTCACTTCTTCAGAAGTATGCAGTACTATAACAACAATCAAAGAAAAGTGATATCCTTTTTGTCATTTTTGTCTGTTCTGCAGAAGAATGCAGTATATTAACGATAGTCAAAGGAAAGTATAATTTTATACTTAAAATTATATGCAGCATTGAATGCTAGTATTTAGACGTGACAATGCATCTTAGAAATGAAAACTCGCTTTTGGGGGCGAGGTGTTGACGAAATAGTTGCAGTTTGTAGGCCTAGTGTTTGCTTGGGGGACTGCCTAGAGTGGGCTACATTAGCCTTTGATTAGTCGGCAAAATGTTTGGCGGAGTGGAGTGGAGTGTCGTGTAGCGTAGCGTAGTGTCGTGGTGTGGAGTGGCGTGGCGTCGTGTAGTGCAGAGCAGTGCAATGCGGTGCAGTGTCGTGCCGTGCCGTGTCGTGTCGTGCAGTGTAGTGCAGTGCAGTGTAGTGTAGTGTAGTGTAGTGTAGTGTAGTGTAGTGTAGTGCAGTGTAGTGCAGTGTAGTGTAGTGTAGTGCAGTGCCGTGTAGTGCAGTGCCGTGTAGTGTAGTGTAGCGTAGTGTAGTGTAGTGTAACGTAGTGTCGTGCAGTGTAGTGTAGTGTAGTGCAGTGCAGTGTAGTGTGTGCAGTGTAGTGTGTGTAGTAGTGTATGTAGTGTAGTGTAGTGTCAGTGTAGTGTAGTGTAGTGTAGTGTAGAGTAGTGTAGTGTAGTGAGTGTAGTGTAGTGTAGTGTAGTGTAGTGTAGTGTAGTGTAGTGTAAGTGTAGTGTAGTGTAGTGTAGTGTAAGTGTAGTGTAGTGTAGTGTAACGTAGTGTAGTGTAGTGTAGTGTAGTGTAGTGTAGTGTAAGTAGTGTAGTGTAGTGTAACGTAGTGTAGTGTGTTAGTGTAGTGTAGTGTAGTGTAGTTAGTGTAACGTAGTGTAGTGTAGTGTAGTGTAAGTAGTGTAGTGAGTTGTATGTTGTAGTGTAGTGTAGTGTAACGTAGTGTAGTAGTGTAGTGTAACGTAGTGTAGTGAGTGTAGTGTAGTGTAGTGTAGTGTAACGTGTGTAGTGTAGGCGTAGTAGTGCAGTTGTAGTGTAGTGTACTGTGTAGTGTAGTGTAGTGTAGTGTAATGTAGTGTAGTGTAGTGTATGTAGTGTAGTAGTGTGTAGTGTAGTGTAATGTAATGTAGTGTAGTGTATGTATGTAGTAGTGTAGTGTAGTGTAGTAGTGTAGTAGTGTAGTGTAGTGTAGTGTAGTGTAGTGTAGTGTTAGTGTAGTGTTAGTGTAGTGTAGTTGTAGTGTAGTGTAGTTAGTGTAGTGCTAGTGTAGTGTAGTGAACGTAGTGTAGTGTAGTGTATTGTAACGTAGTGTAGTGTAGTGTAACGTAGTGTAGTGTAGTGTAGTGTATTGTAACGTAGTGTAGTGTAGTGTAATGCGGTGTAGTGTAGTGCGATACGGTGCCGACTCCACTACCCCCAAAAGTGATGTGTGTGGTGTAGTGTAGTGTAGTGTGGTGTGGTGTGGTGTGGTGTGTGCTTGCATATGCAGGGGCGCGTAAACACACACACACACACACACACACACACACCACACACTCACACACACACACACTCCCTCGCATACTTGCTCCATCGCACAGAGAGAGAGGAGAGAGAGAGAGAGAGAGAGAGAGAGAGAGAGAGAGAGAGAGAGAGAGAGAGAGAGAGAACCATAACAAAGACACCAACATAGACTCGCTTCTATACCACACGTGAGTCAAGGATGCTAATAACACATGTGGCACTACCGTTTGGCAGTGTGATTCATACAGACCCCAACCCAATCACACACACACACACACACACACACACACACACACACACACACAACACACACACAACACAACACAACACAACACAACACACAACACAACACACACACATACACACACACACAACACACAACACACAACACACACATACACACACAACACACACAACACACACACACATACACACACACAACACACCACACACACCACACACATACACACACACAACACACAACACACACACACACACACACACACACACACACACCACACACACACACACACACACACCTAAAGGCCACAGCTATTATAGGCTCTATTACACGCTTCATGCGGGGACAGCCACAAAGGCCAGTAAGGGAAGCAGCACTTGTACACATGCAAACACAGCAGAACATATTACTATACATACTTCTGAAAGATCTATTCAAATAACAGCCTTTGTATTGCAAATACATGCATGCATACATGAACGCGTGTGGATGCATACGCACGAGCGCACACAAGCGTATACCCACACCGGCGCGCGTGCGTGGGTACACGCACTCATGTATGCAAGCACGCATGCACGCACACACGCACGCACACACGCATGCACACACGCACGCATGTACGCATGCACGTGCGCGTGCTCACGCACGCGCGCACACACACACACACACACACACACACACACACTCTGCTCCCCATTATGCTGAAGCTATACCAGAGCTGTGTTGTGTCTACGCTCCTGTACGGTTCTGAGTGCTGGAGGATGACGGAAGTGGAACTTACCAAACTTCGATCCTTCCACACCATATGCCTGCGAAGAATTCTCCGGATCTTTTGGCCAGAGAAGATCTCCAATGAAGACCTACTACGGAGATGCAGGCAAGAAGACATGGGAACCATCATCACCAGACGACGGTGGAAGTGGATTGGGCACATCCTCCGAAGAGACCCACAGTCAATCACAAGAACAGCATTGCACTGGACCCCAGAAGGAAGGAGAAAGAAAGGAAGACCAAAAGCAACGTGGAGAAGAACTGTAGAAAGTGAGATGAAGGCCATGCAGCATTCTTGGGGATCAGTGACTAGGTTTGGGCCCAGAATAGGCAGGAGTGGAATCGCATTGTTGCTGCCCTACACACCGCTGGGTGTAATGGCTAATGATGATGCATATATACCGAAAAAATGTCCATACACAAATGCTACAGAAATATCTCCATATACATTACACAAATATCTCCATGCACATTACACAAATATCTCCATGTACATTACACAAATATCTCCATATACATTACACAAATATCTCCATGTACATTACAGAAATATCTCCATGTACATTACACAAATATTTCCATATACATTACACAAATATCTCCTTGTACATTACACAAATATCTCCATATAATTACACAAATATCTCCACATACACTACACAAATATCTCTATTACATTACACAGATATCTCCATATACATTACACAAATAATACAATATACATCACACAAATATTGCAATATATGGTATATAAATATTGCAATATACGTAATTCAAATATCTTCATATACACTACATATACATTACTCAAATACATCCATATACATTACTCAAATATCTCCATATATATTACACAAATATCTCCATATGTATTACACAAATATCTCCATATATATTACACAAATATCTCCATATATTACACAAATATCTCCATATATATATTACACAAATATCTCCATATATTACACAAATATCTCCATATATATTACACAAATATCTCCATATACATTACTCAAATATCTCCATATATATTACACAAATTTCTCCATATATATTACACAAATATCTCCATATATATTACACAAATATCTCCATATATTACACAAATACCTCCAGATGTAGTACATAAATACAGCTACATGCAGTTCACAAACTTCACATAAATATCTCAGATACAGTACACAAATATCTTCATATAAATTACACAAATATGTATAAATACACTACTCGAATATCTCTGCATACATTACACAAATATCTGCAAATACATTAAATAAATATCTCTCAACACATTACACAAATATCTCCATATGCATTACACACACAGTTCTATGTGCATCACACAAAACATCTCCATATATATTACACAAACACCACACAAAATATCCATACACATTACACAAATATTCACATTACTATACACAAACATCCCCATACCCAGTACACAAATATCCCCATACACGTCACTGAAATATGTCCACGTGCATTATACAAATGTCTTCATATACGTGACACAAATATCTCCATATACAGTTCATTGTACATTACTAAAAGCATTATGAACACAAAAATGAACCGGGGAGGGGGGGAGAGGGGGGAGAGGGAGGGGGCAGTGACACTGAGGTTATAAGCGACAACAGAGAAAGGAACAGATGGCGATGGAGAAAAACAAAAAGATTACAACAATCAAAGCATTCGTGAAAAACAAATAAAACTAAACCAACTAACTGTGAATTAGAGCAATACCAACGATGCGTTATACAATGCGAAACAGTATAACATGATAATGATATAACGCAATTAGGGTACAGCTCAATATGCACTGACTTGAAAAAGATAATATGACGACGCGATGACGCCACCTTGCCGGAGAAGGATTGTCATGTAATAGATAGATAGATAGATAGATGACAAAGGCAAGAAGTTTGTTTTTTCATAACCGAAATGTTCGCTTTTAATTGCCCGTGGAAACTTACTGCATGCTAACACACACACACACACACACACACATATCGCTGTGAGCTTGAGATGGGAGTCGGGATGTTAGGTCTCATCTATTTATCTCCCTTTTTATTACACACCTTGTTTTTGTTTCGCTGTGTGTGTGTGTGTGTGTGTGTGTGTGTGTGTGTGTGTGTGTGTGTAAAACAAGAAACAGAGGATCCCTTTGTACATAATGATGCCTATTGTGGAAATGTGTCTGAGCGTTTCAGTGTTCGCTTATGTTGGCTGGTATTTCCTTGCCACTAACACAACCTGTTGATACTATCCCTGAGGGCTTGGGAGATTCTTTTTTTAATCATATGAAGCGGTACTTGTATCTTTAAAGGGGCTGCTCTAATGCGCTGAAATATGTATTGTCAGTGTGTCCGTTTGTTTGTTTGTTTGTGTGTATGTTTGTTTGCATAAACATGGGCTGAAGAGAAAAAAAGAAGAATTAGGAGGAGGAAAGAGGAGGAGCAGAGAAGAAGAAAAAGAAGAAGACGAACAACGAAAACAATAACATCGACAACAACAATCACAGTGATAATGGTAATGACGAACATGATGACAAAATGGCGACGACGACGATGACGATGAGGAGGAGGAGGATGACGACGACGACGACGATGATAATGAGATTGATGACTACGATATCATAACGTCGACATCAAGGATGAGATAGATGATGATGATGATATTATGACAACGACGACGCAGTGAGAAGATGAAAAAAAAAAAGGAGTCGTTGACTGGCTGGCTGGCTGGCTGGCTGGCCGATTGGTTGGTTGGTTGGTTGGTTGACTGGTTGGTTGGTTGGTTAGTTTGTTGGTTGGCTGGTTGGTTGGTACCTTCCTTTCTTCTTTTCCTTCCTTCTTTCATTCATTCATTCCTTCGTTCATTCATTCCTTGCCTCGTCAATTGTGTTGGAGTGTGGGGTCAGTGAGGACGGTGCATTAGGAAGAGAGAAAAGAAGCTGGCTTTGCTTTCCTGGGCTTGCTTTGGCTTGCTTCAGTCTGCTGCCTTGGCTGATTGCTTGTGATTTCTTTCTTTCTCTCGTTCTTTCTCTCTCCCTTTCAGTCATTCATTCATTTATTTGATTGCTTCTTTCTTTGTTTCTCCCTCCCTTTCAGTCATTCAGTCATTTATTTGATTGCCTCTTTCTTTCTTTCTTTTATCATTTAGTTTAGGTCAGTACCATTACATTTGTAAAAAAAACAACAACCAACCTATTAATTGTAACTGGCTGCATGTGAATGAGTAGGATGAATGAAAGTGCTTTGATTTTTTTGCTTCCAGATATAGCGCTATATAAATTCCATGTATTATTGTTATTTTGTGTAGCCTGTGGGTTACCAAGCGTACAACAGCACTATTAGCTAAACGTACTTTCGATAAAGAGTCAGATATGATGGCAACACACACACACACACACACACACACACACACACTCGTGAGCACATACCCAGATACCCGCATTTGTTATATCAGCCGCACACACTCAAAAAAACACACACACACACACACGCACACACTCACACTAAGCCCTCATAACCTGGACTGTCATCACATGGTTAAGCTCTCACGGCCTCTACTCTGGGTCAGTCTGATCACAAGCTTACACAATGCTTTCTTTATCTGCGGCAAAACATGCAGTCCGCTTCGTGGCAAAATTCTTCACCTAACGCAAGATTACAGATGATGAGTTCATTAAAATTGTTAAACATTCGGGACAGAATTTTAACGGAGATGTAGTACATGCCAGGGCTCTATGAGACCAAAACAAGTGAAGTGTTTTATTCTGTTACTGATGGTGATACCCAAAAAATCTGTAATGATACTTAGTGCTGGTGTGCAGTCCAGCAGACAACAGCAGGTAAAGATGTTATGCAGTCACTACCATGGAATATAGTTCCAGTGTTTAGTAAGGTTGCTTCCGTTCCCTCCCTCTTTCTCTTCCTCCCTTCCTTTGATGATGAGGCGATGTAAATAATTCAGTCTTTCATAAACTGACATACGTTTAGAATCTGTGGACATCCGTCAAGTCTATGAACGTTTAGCCAACACTGTGCCTAAATACACTTCTGCAATGTTTGAATACGGGTTTTTTTTTAAAAATTGGATGTCTTTCTTCGATGCAGCTGTTATAATCCTTTGAAAACTCTCAATGTGCACTTATAAGTTTTTCCTGGTGAGTCAGTTGTAATTGTGGTAAATGAAAAAAAAGTCCAGAAATACTGCCCTGCAAAATGCCAGTGACAATATTGATATTTCTGTGATTATTCCGTTAAGCTCTATTTTGTATGCTCTGACTCATGACATAAAGCGTTCTTTGAATGGGGTTTTTATTTGGGTAAATGCTCATATGGCCTATGTGTAGCCAAATTGATCCAACCTTTAAGAGAATCATATCATAAACTTTCTTTAAAAAATGATGTGTGTCGTCCTATCTATGGTGTGTTTCTTGTTGAGCAATGTGGTTATTTGGTCTAAAACTTACGATAAGTCTGTGGTATGTAGCTTTTATTTCTAGAATCCATGGTAACCATTTAGATCTAATTCTAAATTGTGAAGAGAGAAACAACACTGACTTTTATCACACTTTAAATAATGTTGTAGTAAACAATGCATGATTATACGTACACGTTTCAAATTTACAGACGCAGACTTCACGGTTTTTTTATTTTTAGTTTAAATTAACTGCTAATTCTGCTGTTTTCCAATCATCTGATAACATGTCTGTTTCATTAAGTTGCTTTAATTAAATTGCAATATAGATAGACAGACAAAAAATACATACAGACAGACAGAGAGATCTTGAAAATATAATTATTTATCACTTTGCATCTTATGTTTTACAGTTCCTTCCTGAAGAACTACCTCCAACCTCCAAACCAACCACATGAAAAGAAAAGCATGACTGAGGAGGCACCGGAACCGGAAACCACACTACACAAACGCATGCGCAAGCAACTCTAAAACGAAACTTCCGGCTCAGCGTTTCCAGTTGTCAATGCAGAACTAAACCACCCAATTTCGTGCTTTTGCCATTCAGCATCATGTCGGATGAATTGACTTTGGTAGAGAGGGAGCGACCACGTCCATCACGATGTCCTCGGAGCAGAGACGCGATGCTGGACACTGTCAGCTACTTCGCCATAGGATTCGTGTTCGTGGGGCTGGTCTTCTCGGCTGTGGGCTTCCTCTACCCCCGTGGAGTCAGGCACGACCCCAACGCCTCTGCAGCAGAGAACGAGAAGAAGGAGATCGAGTACATGCAGCTGTCCAAAGCTTTGAACTCCATCATTGTGGCAGGTAGGGAGGGGGGTTCTTGATGATGATGACGATGATGATGATGATGATGATGATGATGGTAGTGGTGGTGATAATGGTGGTTTTGGTGACGGTGGTGGGAATGGGGGAGGGGGGGTGGATGAGGGGGGAGATGGTGTGTGTGTGTGTGTGTGTGTGTGTGTGTGTGTGTGTGTGTGTGTGTGTGTGTGTGTGTGTGTGTGTGTGTGTGTGTGTGGTTGAAAAAGTGCAAAATGCGTCCAAAAAAAGTCTGTTACTTGGCAACATGCTATAGTTACCAACTTTATCCAGTATGCGACCTTGGTTGATTTGGAAAATCAAAAATCTAAATCCAATAAGCAACCTTTTTCTTTTGTGATACATTTTTAGAATTCTCAGTTTTTGTCTTAAGAATGCAACTTTTGTCCTTCCGCAGCTAGTTCCAAGGTTCGCCTGTCGTGAGATTTTACGTATGACATCCCCCCCCCCCCCCCTCCTCACCCCCTACATACACGCTATGAAGGTAGCCGTATTCCAACTTCTGGTTTTTTCTTTTTGTTCTCTTTTTGTTTTGTTGCTTTGTGTGTGTGTGTGTGTGTGTGTGTGTGTGTGTGTGTGTGTGTGTGTGTGTGTGTGTGTGTGTGTGTGTGTGTGTGTGTCGGGGGGGGGGGGGATGTTGCTGTTGTTCAGTTGTTATTGTTTTTGTTTTGTTTTTTATCGGGGGGAAGGTTGTTTTCTTTTCTTTTATTTTTGATTTTGGGCCTGTTTGTTTGGGATGGGGGTGGGGGGGGGTGTTCAAGTTTGTTGTAAAGGCAGTCTTAAAGATCGCTATAGTTTTCATACAGTTGTATGTGATTCTGAAGCAGTGTGACCAGCTCTGTTGCTATATCCATTGTAGATACTTGTTACAAGTGTTGAGAACTAGTGTCATGAAGAAAACACCAGAAGTACCAACTCTGTGAAATAGTCAGCGACAAAAATAGAAAATTACCGAAGCAGATGTCATCCCCAGAAACTACTTCCGTAGAATAAGTACAACAATGACCACTAACGAAAACAAGTTTAGAGAAGAATGACAATATTCCAAATTACACATGTCGTGTCCAGTGATGTATACGATTATTTGTGTCTGGCGAGATATATGACTCTTCGCTGGCATGTAGACAAAGCAGCTGAATTCAAGCCCTACCCTTACATCTGGATGCGGGTTTAAATAATAATAATAATAATAATAATAATAATAATAATAATAATGTATGGAATTTATATAGCGCTGAATCTTGTAAAGGAACAAATTAAAGCGCTCAGATGATTTCTTTTTATGCGTGTGTATGCGGGTTTTTTATATTTTGTCATCTGTTCCCACCGGCACACAATGGCCTACTCTTTCGAACAGCGGAACAGGATTTAACGTGTGCGCAAGATGCTCTGCATGCGTTCGCACACGGGGCCTCGGTTTATAGTCTCATCCGAAGGACTTCGGTTTAGTGTGAGCTGTTTTTCTCTGCTTTTATCACGTCAAGTTCTGGCCTGTTCATGCCCTGATTTATTATATATGTATTTCGCATAATGCAAACATGTTGGCGAAAGACCCAGAACTTTGAAGAAACATGTTCCCCCGAAGTCCAAATGCAGCTATCTTAATGGTTGGTAAAAACGGTCGCATACGTAAAATGTCTACATTGGCGACCCTCAGAGCTCTAGTCAAGGACTGTGTCCACTTTTTGATGAATGAATAACGCTTCAACTCTCCAAACACCCCCGCCAACACAGGAGACACATGGACATAAGAATGCGAAGGGGAGGGGGGGGGGGGGGGAATTAACTGTTCAACAAGAACGACAACAATTGTCAGAATTACAGGAAGCATCATCATCGCTATGTGTGTGAGCTATGGCACCCTGTTACATATCTGTAAAGTCACAGAGTATTTGTTTTTCTGTTTTGTTTTGGTTTAGATTTAATTTTTGCTCGCACGCTCTCTCTCTCTCTCTCTCTCTCTCTCTTCTCTCTCTCTCTCCTCTCTCTCTCTCCTCTCTCTCTCTCTCTCTCTCTCTCTCTCTCTCTCTCTCTCTCTCTCTCTCCAAGCAAGCACCTGAGGATGAGGTACATTTTGTGTTGTGCTGTCCAGTATTAGAGGATGTTAGGCAGAATACATCCCTGTTAAATATAGTAGACAGCCAAATTTATTTAGACTCTGTTTACTCCTGGCATCAAGTCATCCTGAGGTTGTGCGCAGCCTCACTTTATATTTGTGTAAAGCTTTCAGAATAAGAGATATATTGTTATCCTAAGTCATATTTTTGTAACTGAAGTTTTGTTATACAGTAACATGTTGTCGTTACTATTGCTTTTATCCCCACCAAAATACTAAGCAGTTCGGCAACCCCCTTCATGTATGGGCCAATGGCCTTTTGTGAATAAATTATTCGAGTTCGAGTTCGAGTTCTCTCTCTCTCTCCCTCATAATTATATGAATGTATATAGCACTAAATCAATTCCATTCGTTACTATTGTTATCATTATCACGTATGTATGTATGTATGTATGTATGTATGAATGCATGCATGTATGTATGTATGTATGTATGTATGTATGTATGTATGTATGTATGTATGTGTGTGTGTATGTATGCGCGCGCTTCTACGGGCGAAACTATGACCAGATACCAGACCAGACCCTTATCAGCATGCAGTAACAAAAATGTAAACAATGCGATGGACGCTACAGAGCGTTGAAACAGAGATGATGATCCTGTGAAAAATATTCTAGATCTATACAAGTGTGTGTGTGTGTGTCTGTGTCTGTCTGTCTGTGTGAGTGTGTGCGAGTGTTTGTGTGTCTGTGCGTCTGTAACAGCAATAAGAATAACAATAACATTTATTCAGTTTTTGCTGGCCATATGGCCCTATGAACAGAAAATAATTATGCATACATGATGTACTCTGAGCAGTTAAAATGCTCATATCATTTCATGGAATGTAAGCATGATAGTTCTTAATTATGAGGCTGGAATTGTTTTGTTTCCCACTGTTATATAGCACTTTTGAAAACTTAATTCTCTGTCATGTTGTTTTTATAATAACCTAACGAAAACATACTTGGGACAGACCAAAATGAAGTGACTCCGACCTTCACTACGTGACATGAAGTGACTCGACCTTCACTACATGAAGTGACTCTGACCTTCACTACATGAAGTGACTCTGACCTTCACTACATGAAGTGACTCTGACCTTCACTACATGAAGTGACTCTGACCTTCACTACATGACATGAAGTGACTCTGACCTTCACTACATGAAGTGACTCTGACCTTCACTACATGAAGTGACTCTGACCTTCACTACATGAAGTGACTCTGACCTTCACTACATGAAGTGACTCTGACCTTCACTACATGACATGAAGTGACTCCGACCTTCACTACATGACAGACATGAAGTGACTCAGACCTTCACTACATGACTATGAAGTGACTTGACCTTCACTACATGACATGAAGTGACTCTGACCTTCACTACATGACGTGAAGTGACTCCGACCTTCACTACATGAAGTGACTCTGACCTTCACTACATGAAGTGACTCCGACCTTCACTACATGACATGAAGTGACTTGACCTTCACTACATGACATGAAGTGACTCCGACCTTCACTACATGAAGTGACTTGACCTTCACTACATGACATGAAGTGACTTGACCTTCACTACATGACATGAAGTGACTCCGACCTTCACTACATGACATGAAGTGACTCCGACCTTCACTACATGACATGAAGTGACTCTGACCTTCACTACATGAAGTGACTCTGACCTTCACTACATGAAGTGACTCAGACCTTCACTACATGAAGTGACTCCGACCTTCACAATGACTCGACCTACATGACATGAAGTGACTCTGACCTTCACTACATGAAGTGACTCCGACCTTCACTACATGAAGTGACTCCGACCTTCACTACATGAAGTGACTCTGACCTTCACTACATGAAGTGACTCCGACCTTCACTACATGAAGTGACTCAGACCTTCACTACATGAAGTGACTCTGACCTTCACTACATGACATGAAGTGACTCAGACCTTCACTACATGACATGAAGTGACTCCGACCTTCACTACATGAAGTGACTCAGACCTTCACTACATGACATGAAGTGACTCCGACCTTCACTACATGAAGTGACTCAGACCTTCACTACATGACATGAAGTGACTCAGACCTTCACTACATGAAGTGACTCAGACCTTCACTACATGACATGAAGTGACTCAGACCTTCACTACATGAGGATCATGACATGAAGTGACTCAGACCTTCACTACATGTGTCACATTGCAGATAGTACTCTTTCATTAGCTGATTAGGGTCGACCTGCTGTGAAGATGATGAGTTATACATTGCACCTCATGGAAACACAAGGACCCCTGTGTGTTCCGCTTATATCTAACATCAGGATCACTTTAAGAAGCATAAGCTCATGTTCTGTATGGCTGTCACAATTCTATACATGAGCTGGGATCATGCTTCATGCAACATGTGTCCCTATTACAGTTGTTGCTTTAAAGTAGTATTATTTTATCATTGCCAATTCATTTGCTTCAATATTTCGAAGATAATAAAATAAGTACTCACGGTACATTGCTTTTGTTTTTTTACATCGAGTCCCCGTGGGCATGGAGTTTTGTAATTTTTTATCATCTTGTTCCACGGCATGCATCAATAGCCTACTTTCCGATAATAGCTCAGAACGTGATTTTAAGTGTGCGCACAGATGTTTACTGCGTTCGCAACAGGGATTCGGTTTATTAGTTTCATTCAAAGGACAAGAAGCCATAATACTTGCAATAGTTGCATTTCTACCATAGCCAAAGCTTTTGATCGGCACAGTAGTGACTTACTCATTGTCCTATACATCTCTTAAACTCGAGCATGCCATATTTTGCAACATTAATGCAGTTCAATTTGCTGGTGGAGTATCTCATCCGAATGTGCAAAAGTATGCACCAGTATTTTACAATCATAACAACATGCCTATCTATCTATCTATATTATCTGTCATATCTATATATTAAGAATAAATATATATAATATATATATATATATATATATATTATATATTACTATTTATATATAATAGGAATCTGACACAGTCTCCAAGAGCAACATTGTTTTTGACATCTCTCCCTACTCCCAATTCCCCCAAATCATTTTGCAGTTCAACAACATCATGCTCTCATCCACTAGACCTTGAGTTGTGGTCTGGATGCTAGTCTTTCAGATGAGACAATAAAACAAAGCATTGTATGCGACACGCATTTATCACACGAAAAAGAAGCCATGGCAAAAACAGAGTTGTCCCTGGCAACATTTTATAGAAAAACACGTCTGAAAAAGAAGCAAATGATAAAGAAGATAGGACAATCAACAACAACAACAAAATTATGGGTGGCGCTGCTCTTGTGGCGACGTGTTCTCCACGGGGAAAGCAGCCCCAGTCACACGCAGAGAAGTCTGCCGTGACTTTAAGTAGTACACAATACAATACAGTACAACACAAGACAAAATAATAGAATACATTACAACACAATACAACACATCACAATACAACACATCACAAGACAACACAATACAACACATCACAATACAACACATACAACGCAACATAATACAACACAATACAACGCAACACGATACAATACAGTACAACACAACACAAGACAAAACAACACAACACAACACAATAAACACAACACAATAAAACACACCATAATACAATAATGTGTGTGATGATCACGTGTTTCAGGGATGATTCTGACAGGCCTAGGAGGCCTGATCCTGTCCGCCATCTTTACCACGACTGTCGTCTGCCGCGATTGCCATGATGATGATGACGTAGGTGACGAGCGCGAGCCTGTGACGTCACGTCGACCTACGTCACAAGCCTCGGGGCCGACCACGAACACCGCCAGCGGCAACGTCAACTACGGCGCTGTACCGGACACTGGCAGCGCGGCAGCCAAATAGCAGACGTGGAGTAATTGTGATGATCAGTATTTTATTCTATTTTACTTTATTTTGGTTATACTAATGGGACGGAGTGAGGAATGAGGGTTGGTATGGGAGTAGACCCTTTGACAGCTCCAAAGATCGCATACGCGCAGTGGACATCTTCTCCATTTCAAAATCTGTTTGAAACTGATACAGGATTTCAGCTGACTGTTGTCGAAAAATGAAGATTATACAGTCATTGGGCATGATTTGCTTTTTCTCATTCAATCACACAAACCACGTATGGGGGTAACACCAAAAAAATCGTGGGATAATAGTAAGGAAAAGAGAATTATTCTAAGTTGTGTCCCTTATTTTTCTTGCGTAATGATTGAAGCTGTACGAAAATCTATGGGAGTAGGCTGTGATAAGAGTTATAAAGTAAGAAAGATGAGAAATATTTTTTAAAAATATCTATGCAAGCTGGTCAGTCATCCATGACGGCGAAATCGACGTTGGCTGGTATGATATTTGTTGTTTGTATACATTTTTTAGGAGAGGGAGAAGGTTACGTGAAAGAGTGTCAACTGTGATAAGTCTCGTGCCACGTATGCATTCCCCAAAATAATAATGAGAATAATGACATTGTTATTACTATAACTGTTATTGTTATTGTCATTATTGTACGTTCTATAAGTACACAGCTAAATGCTGTAGTTCTAACTCAATACTTCCATGCTGGGATTTTTTGTCTCTTGAGGGTTGTTGTTGTTTTGTTGTTGTTTTAGATATCTGTTTGTTTCCTTTTGAGGGTTTTTTCTACAGAGGGGAGTGAAAAAAAGAACAAATGTCTGATGTGATGAGAGCTTATACACGAGTGTTTTAAAAAAAAGCTTATTTGAAATGACTTTGAAAACTGTGGAATGGGCGTTTGCTGTATTTTATTTATATTGTGCAATATTTACCTGTATTATGCCGTACTGTGCAGGACAAAGCTGTCAGAGCATTAGACTCAAGTTGTACATTGTTGTGATATCTATTCTCCTGCTTCTTCTTCTTCTTCTTCGCAAATCTTCTCCTTCGCAGTTCTTTACAATTCTTCTTCGCAATTCTTCTTCGTAATTCATCTTCGCAATTCTTCATCTTCTTCGCAACTCTTCTTCGCAATTCTTCTTCTTCGCCTCCTGTTTCTCTGCAGTTCTTCTTCTTTGCAATTCTTCTTCGCAATTCTTCTTCTTCACAATTCTTCGCAACTCTTCATCTGCTTCCTTTTCTTTTTCAGCTGCGCAATTCTTCTTCTTTGCAATTTTTCTTTCTCTTCTTTGCAATTTTTCTTTTTCTTCTTAGCAATCTTCTTTTTCTTTGCATTCTTCTTCTTTACATTTTTCTTCTTCTTTTCATTGTTCTTCTTCTTCTTTACATTCTTCTTCCTCCTCCTCCTCCTCCTCCTCCTCTTTATTCTGTTCCTTTTCCTTTTCATTCTTCTTCAATTCCGTTAAGAGTCATTGGAGCACTTCAGTGAAGAGTTGTTTACCAAATTCCTCTGTCTATGTCGGTTGTGTGCCAAAGGGCCTGTGGTCTCCCAGTCATCCATACAGACAAAAATATGTCACTTTTCACAGGTGATATTGCTGTGATGTCGTCTTGTTTTACTGGCCAATTGTAAACATAGGTTTCCTCCCTCCCTTTCCAACCCCCCACCCCACCCCACCCTGTCACTCTCACACATAGTTTCTTGGGACGATTCCTTTTCCAGTTTGCCAAATCGTTTGCACGAGTGTCAACCTTAAGCTCGATCAGAAGAAAAACACTGATCTCAGATCAGGCAAGATAAGACCGGTTTGAGCGAAAGAAAAAAAAAACTATCTTGGAAAATGAGGAGAGACAGAACTGACAGTGTTAATATGATGTGTTGTTAGTTTGTGTTATGTTAAACTTACACCTATGTGTTTCAACGCTTCTTAAGTTGTCATCTGACTTACAGCCAAAGAACAGCTGGTAACGCACACGCGCGCATGCATGCACACACACACACACACACACACACACACACATGCGCGCACGCGCAGAGAGAGAGAGAGGACTGACTAACAGAAATATAAAGAAACAGACTAATGAATGGACAGAGAGAAAAACAGATAGACAGACTATGAGACAGAATCAGACACACAGAGAAAACAAAAAGAAAGGATTCCAGATGCAAGACAACTTTAATAAAAATATCAGAAAGGGAACTTGTGGCAGATGCCGCACTATTGAAGCTGCAACAATAAAACATTGAAAACAAACACTCACCCGAACACTCCCTCACACGACCCAAATATCGATTCCCTGCAACATGAAGCAGCAGGCTACAGTGAAGTATTTGATAGAAAAAGAAAGAAAGAAACAGACTTCATTATGGCTAAAGCGATATGCATACATGTACATGATTATTATTAATAAACCACAAGACAAGCCTCGTCAGCATGTTACCCTTTTACTAAATAATTCACTCTGTAAAGACAAACCTAGTTTAATGAGGACAGCTATAGGATAGATTGTGTGTGTGTGTGTGTGTGTGTGTGTGTGTGTGTGTGTGTGTGTGTGTGTGTGTGGTGTGTGTGTGTGTGTGTGTGTGTGTGTGTGTGTGTCGTGCGTGCGTGTGTGTGTGTATGTGTGTGTGTGTGTGTGAGAGAGAGAGAGTGTGTGTGTGTGTGTGTGTTTATGTGTGTGAGTGTGTGTGTGTGTGTTTATGTGTGTGTGTGTGTGTGTGTGTGTGTGTGTGTGTGTGTGTGTGTGTGTGTGTGTGTGTGTGTGTGGAACGAGCCAACCAACCAACTCAGATACGAAAAATGACACGCGCGCGCTCACGCATGCGCGCACACACACATACGCGCGCGCACGCACACACACACACACACACACGCACACACAGAGAGGCATGTATACAGGCATGTACACACGCATGCGTGTATGCATTCTTGTATCCACATCCATCCATCCATCATCCATCCATACATACATACATACATACATACAATATACATACATACATACACACACATATCATACATACGTACATACATGCATACATACATACATACAAACATACAAACATACATACAACATACAAACATACATACATACAAAAACATACATACATACAAACATACATACATACATACATACAGACATACATACAGACATACAGACATACATACATACATACATACATATATACATACATCCATACATCCATACATCCATACATACATCCATCCATGCATGCATACATACATACATACATACATACATACATACATACATACATACATACATACATACATACATACATACATACATACATACATACATACACACATACATACATACATAGAAAGGATGAAATGAACTGAAGTCTATACACTACTAATAATTATTTCCATGCCAAGGCGCCACAGCTGTGCAAAGCTGACAGCATATAATGGTCATTGAAAAGTAAAGTGAGATCCGACCTGCAACACTGACTGTGTACACTCAATTAATTCAGCACGCCTTGCATTGACCTGCTCTGCGGGCATCATCATCATCGTCGTCATCGTCGTCACCATCATCGTCGTCGTCGTCGTCGTCGTCGTCGTCGTCATGATGATGAGGAGGAGGAAGACGACGACGACGACGATTTTCTTATTCGTAGTGGTGGTGGTGGTGGAGGTGGTGGTGGTGGTGGTGGTGGTATTTTCATCATTGTCGTCGTTGTCGTCATCATCATCATCATCATATTCCATCACTATATACACCAACGGACAGAAACACAAAAACAGACAGACACATAAACAGGACATGCATAAAAAGGATAAAATGTGAGAATGAACAGATCAGACGCAGACAGACAGACACCAGAAGAATCATCAAGGGACAAAGACCACCACCACCACCACCATCACCAACAACAACAACAACAACACAACTACAACAACAACATGCAAACAAAACGAGTCAAAGCAAAACGGGACGAAAAGAACGCTCCAAACAATGACATACTTTTCCCTACACAATATCCATTGAGTATGTCAACAACTGATTAGTGTGTGGTAGGTCACAAACACAACACACACACACACACACCACACACACACACACACACACACACACACTTACACACTGCGCGCGCGCGCAAATACACACACACGCACGCACACACACACACACAGCACAACACAACAGAACACAACACACACGCGCGCGTGGGCGCGCGGGAGTAGGCTACTGTCTTTCAAAATAAAAATATAAATAGATGACATTATTGACAACATGTATAAAAAATCTTGTAAATGGTATGAAGTGAGGGAGGGAGGTGGATGAGGTTTATGAGACTGTTCAATAGAAGATAGACAGGAGGGAAGTTTACCTGGTTAAGAAAAAGAAAAGAAAGGTAATTGATGGGCCAGAAATGAAAATCAGGTATTAGTTGTTTCAGTTCGAACATTGATTTTCCTTGGAGAGACAACTTACTGTTGATGTTCCTTGTTTTCATCATTATTATTATTATTGTTGTTGCTGTAGCCTTTGATGTTATATTGATGGTATTGTGTTGTTGTTGTCGTCGTTGTTGGTTTGGTTTAGTCTGGGGATTACGTTGTATTGAGTTGTTGGGTTTTCTTTGTTGTTGTTGTTGTTGGGGTTTTTGTTTGTTGTATTTTATTAGTTTTTTTTCCTTTTTGGAGGATGGATTTATGGAGCCTGATATATGCTGCTTTATTTTTTTGTTTTACTTTTTCTTTCCATCTATATTTTTTGTGTATATAATTATGTTTCTTTATTCATTTCCTTCTTTTTTCCCCCTTTTTTCTTTCTTTTCTGTTTCTGTCTTTTCTCTTACCATTTTGTCTTTTTCTCTCTTCGCTCCTTTTATTCCTTCTTTTTCATTCATTCATTCTTTCTATTTTTTTCTTTCATTATATCTTTCCTTTTTATTTCGTTCTGTTCTATCTTTAGTTTCTCCTTTGCTTTGAATATATGAAGACATTGTATTCCTAAACACAAGACAAAAATGCTTTCAAACTTGTGACAATTTCTCGTGAATTATGCAATGCATCTATCAAGTCCAGTACCTTCCTTCACCTTCACCTCTCCCATAGTCGTTTAGACCGTTGGGGCACCACTGAAGATTTCGCGACCATCTTCCTCCATTCCTGGTGGTTCTCACCTCTCTGCTATAATAATTATGTCGTTCTACTCAAGGCCAGCCCATTCTCTGAGGTTGTCTCCCATCACTTTTCTCTGTCTGCCCTTCGTCTCCCTCCTTGTACTGTCCCTGTAAGACAGCCTTGGCCAGTCCAGATGTTCGTGTGATGTTCCCATGCCAATTTAGTTTGTGTCTTTTCACTGAAGTCAGGAGGTCTTCATACGGCCCGATGGCGTTTCCAGCTCCGGTTTTCACTTTCTCGTTTGTTATGTGATTCTGTATGAGATACCAAGAACTTTGCGGGAGCATCTCATCTCCATTGCCTGTATCTTTCTTTCAATGTCCCTGTTATGGTCCACATTTCACCTACATACAAAAATGTGTACATAACCAGGGAAAGTATTAGTCTGATTTTTTAGCCGATGGCGATAGTTTTGTCATGCCAGATACCTTTTAGTTAGGTCATTGCAGCTGTGATCTGGACTATCCTGGAGAGAATTTTAGGGCTTTGATACTTTATCCGATATTATAGCTCCCACATATTTGAAGCTACCGACTATCTCCAGTGACTAATAATCCTAAATTCGAGGATGATATCTATATCTAGTTTCTAATATTGAGGGTGTGGGGGAAAGGGAAATCCGTCAATTGATAACTCCATACTTGCCTGATCTTGCCCAGATCTGTATTAGTGCAGAAGAATTACGTTCCTGTAACGCAACTGTTGTGCTCCCTTTTTTTTCTACTATTGCTGCTACTGCTGTTGTTATTGATATGGTTCTTATTACTGTGATTGCTGTTGCTACTTCGTGTTTTAGTAAAATCCCAGCTCCGCTACTCTACACCATTCATTCCGATCTCAGTGTACACGAGCATATCCAGGCTCGTTCTGTCACACAGTCAGAAGCAGAAGTTTAGTGAACTATTAATGTTGGGCTGCCAGATGGCCACCAAACAGGAGAGGCCCTGCACTGTTGTTGGGTCACTCTGGCGGTAGGCCTACACGGTGCTTGTGCTAATTTAGCATACATAGGACACCACCCAACATCCCCCACCCCCAGCCTTGACTCTTTCAGGAGTAATCATGTCTGTAGTTTCATGCAGTATGTCTTAGGTAAGTCAAATGTAGCGGAGCCCATCCCTCTCCAGGTGGTGAATTGCATGCTGGGTATGGCCGTCATCTGTACCACATATCCTACTTAGCTGACCTACTTTATACGAAAAATAGACGGGTTTGGAATGAATGAACTGGATGTTATGCGTGCATCCATACCTAGGACCTGTGTTTGAAGCTTCATCCGAAGGACTTTCAGATGAATTGAGTTAACACCAATACAAACTTTTGAGATGATAAAGAATCTGAATCTGAAATGATGAGGGATGGGGGAGCGAGTTCCTCTCAAAGGGACAGCATAGAGAGATTCGAACCATCACTTATTTCTAAGGACAATAATATAAAGTGGGCAGTAAGCCAGACTGAGTGAGAAGCACACACTTTGGTAAAGCAATGTCACACTGTCCCTTCAGCCTTAGTCTTCTGCGTGTCCGAGTAGGCCATCTCTGAAAAACTTTAGCATGAATTAACCAACGGCATTAAATTTTTTTTTAAACGATATCGCCATGAGACCAGAATACAAAGAACCATAAGTCTGACACATGTTTTTCTATAAAAAAAAATGAATGTGTGTGTGTGGTGATGAGGATGATGATAGTGATGATGCTTTTGGGGTCTGGCTAGGTATGAGACTAGGTGAGAGGGCGACTTGTTTTAAGGTACGCCGTTTTATTGTTTTTCGCTCTTGCACAGTGTGTATGAGTTACATAAAATAAATATTGTTAATGGTATGACTTGTAGGGCCACTCTGATGTCTTCCCGTCTTTTTGTTTGGTTGTTGTTGTTGTGCTTGTTTGTTTGTTTGTTTGTTTGTTTGTGTTGTGTGTGTGTGGTGTGGGTGTGTGTGTGTGTGTGGTGTGTGTGTGGTGTGGTGTGTGTGGGGTAGTGTGTGTGTGTGGTGTGTGTGTGTGTGTGTGTGGTGTGTTGTGTGGTGGTGTGTGTGTGGTGTTGTGTGTGTGTGTGTGTGTGTGTGTGTGGTGTGTGTGTGTGTGTGTGTGTGTGGTGTGGTGTTGTGGTGATGTGTGTGGTGTGTGGTGGTGTGGTGTGGTGGTGGTGTGTGGTGGTGTGTGTGTGGTTGGTGTGTGTGTGTGTTTGTGTGTGTGTGTGTGTGTGTGTTGTGTGGTGTGTTGTTTTGTTGTTCGTTGCTGTTTTTCAATAGATCATTCGGGTAGATGATTTTCTTTTCATTTGTCAGTCGTTTTGTCCTTATTGTTTGTTTGTTGTGTTTATTTATTCAATTATTCATTCGCTTGTTTGTTCGTTCATTTTTCCAGTCGTTTTGTTAGTTTGTTTTCATGCCCGTCTATTATCGCTCTCTTTCTAGCTGTTATTTATCATTCATGATTTGTTTATCGTATGTTTACTTATTCGTTGATTCTATTGTTCGTTAGTTCATTCATTCATTCGTGCGTCTATTTATAGGCCCTACATCCATTCATTTGATTTACCTTGCCGAGCGCTGAATGTTATTCAAGAAGTGGTTTACATCGTTTTATCTTTAAAGCAATATATAGAAGCACAGTGTGTTGATGATTTTGAAATGAATACGTGCATGTAAATAAAATTGTCTGTATTATGTTTGTACAAAGAAAACTGCACACACCTTTGTTTGTAGATATATAGAGTAGTGTGGTGTTCACACACACACACACACACACACACACACACACACAACACACACACACACACACACACACACACCAGCGTTTTATATAATCTTCCAACTCCTTTTAAAACGCCTTCATTTGCATTCTCTTGGATATGTATATGATGAACAGCTTGTCGCCACATTCCCTCATGGGGGATGGTTTTTAAACTCAATATCAGTGGAGATGTATTCGCGTTTTATCATCCATTCCTACCAACACGCGATACCCCCCTGATCCTCTTCTTGCAACGATCTCATGCGATGTAACGTGCGTGCAAAATGGCTGTGGCACCTGTGCGCGCGCGGGGCCACGGTTTCCGAGGTTCACAATGGAGAGATTTTGCGTATGCCACCGTTTTTGCCCCCCATGAAGGTAGCCACATTCCGACTTCGGGGACGTATGCTGGATATCTTCGTGTTTCCGTCACCCGCTGAACAATGACAGGAATGACGGGATCTTTGATGTGCATATTTTGGTCTTCTGTGTGTGTATATATACCAAGAAAATGAAGGCACTGGCAGGTCTGAGTTCGAAGTTGACCTGGGAGGTCGTTAAAATGCCCACCCTGAAGTCTTCAGGTGATATTTTAGACTGTGCCCCCCTACAAACAGTATAGCCGAGTGGTTAACACTGTTCGACATTAATCCCATGGGTCCATGAAGTCGTGGGTTCGAATCTCGGCGGCGTGTGGTGTTATAAAGAGATTTTAGAGTCTGCTAAACTGTTGGCTGGATGAAAGTCTTTTCGAGCGGGTGTCTCTTTATTTTTTCCTTCTTTCGTTGTTTAAAAAAAATTACTTATTGGAACGCCAATTTCTCTTCTGAAATTGAATGTTTGTCCTTGAAAAGTCTCATCACCTCGCCTTTATGGTGTTCGTTCCAAATTCGGTTTTGCCTTCTTAGCTTTAAGGACATCCCAGAGTTTATGTACATAGTATGGGATATTGTAAACTGGTTGTTGAATACACTGTGAACAGAGAGACCTGGTCTTGTGTTCATTTTTGAGAGAGAGAGAGAGAGAGAGAGAGAGAGACAGAGAGAGACAGAGAGAGAGGTGGTGTGTTGTGTGTGTGTGTTGTTGTGTGTGTGTGTGTGTGTGTGTGTGTGTGTGTGTGTGTGTGTTTTGTGTGTGTGGTGTGGTGTGGTATGGTGTGGTGGTGGTGGGGTGTGTGTGTGTGTATGTGTGTGTGTGTGGTGTAGTGTGTGGTGTAGTGTGTGTGTGCGCGGGGGGGGAGGGGGGGGGTTGCCTATGCTTGAATGCCAAAGTCAAAGTCAACGCTTTATTTCCAGTTGGTAAATTGAATAAGCAGTGCATCTGCTTTTATTCATCAAGTCAATCGCGTAAAAAGAAAATCTCAAGAAAAACTATGGCAACAATCACATTTTGTTTAACAATAAAAGAAAGAAAGAAAGAAAACAAAAGAAAAAAGCGATCCAAAGCAAGAAAGACAAAAGCGTATCATGTTACAATATCTTCCAATCACATCAACCTGCCCCGTTCTTCTCCTTGGTCGTTCTTCCACAAACACGCCTACAAATCCTGGTCTATGCTAGGAATCTCTCTCTCTCTCTGCTTTTTTTTAAACATAAAAAAACGCAACCGGCAAGCAAAAACCCAAGACAAAAGCCAGCCACCAACTCTAACAACAACAATATTAACAAAAACAAATCTTGCCTTCGACACAGAACTGTTGATTTAGATATTTCATAAAACTGAACATTCCAAATTTCGCAGGTGTCTTTTCCTCTGAAGTAAAATCCATTTAATGAAATAGGTAAAGTAAAGGTAAAGGTGTCCCGTTACCTATAAGGTCGTCCTTGAACGAGGCGTCAGAGACCTCACTTCTCAGGGGGCCACATATTGAGGGCGGCGCCCATCTCCTCTCCCTTGCTGCTTTACCTTCCCTTACCCTAAAGAGGTCAGGCACCCATTTACAGCTGGGTGAACTGGGGGACTGTACTGAAGCCAAGGCGCTCAAACAGTCACGCATCCAAGTAGTAACCACGCTCGATGCTGCTTAACCTTAGCTGGGGGAAAGCGAGTACTCTACAAGGTAACAGGATTGTCTTGCAAGTGAAGTTGAGATGTAGGCCTATTACTTTATAGAGTACTGGCTTTCCCCCAGCTAGGGTGAAGCAGCATCGAGCGTGGTTACTACTTGGATGCGTGACTGTTTGAGCGCCTTGGCTTCAGTACAGTCCCCCAGTTCACCCAGCTGTAAATGGGTACCTGACCTCTTTAGGGTAAGGGAAGGTAAAGCAGCAAGGGAGAGGAGATGGGCGCCGCCCTCAATATGTGGCCCCCTGAGAAGTGAGGTCTCTGACGCCTCGTTCAAGGACGACCTTATAGGTAACGGGACACCTTTACCTTTACTTTACCTATTTCATTAAATGGATTTTACTTCAGAGGAAAAGACGCCTGCGAAATTTGGAATGTTCAGTTTTATGAAATATTTTAATGGAACAGTTCAGTGTCAAAGGCAAATGTATACATTTGTCAATATTGTTGTAAAGGAGGGGGGGGGGGGGAGAGTTTTTGTCTACACTTCATGGCAAAAATCAAACAAACCAATTGGTGCCAATCGGATAGCGCTCCGCTGGGAGTATAATACAATCCAAACTATATTCAGTCATTGACAGCCTGAAGCAGACTTCTTTAAGATAGTTAAGTGTGGGAGGGGGGGGAGGGGGGGCCCTGCAGTATTTCTTATTATTTTTTTTACGTTTGCATATTGTGCTATTGTTTTTTTGCAAGGCAAAGTCGACAGCAAAATACATGCCAGTCTAAACATATCCCATTGGACACCTTACTTCGTCCCATCTGCCCATCATTGGCAGATTACGCATTGTACATAATTATGTCCTGGGCAGTCGAGTGCACATGTCACCATGTGGACAAGGAAGTGGACTGACCAGTCGACATAAGGGCAAGCCGAGGCAAGATGTGTTTCAAAACTCCATGACAGAACCTGTACATGTTGCTGTAATTAACTTAGAACATAAAACACTGTCTTTTGTGGAACAATTAGACAACAATCATTAGAGTTGTCGATAAAGCAGTATAGACAGTATCCACAGAGAGCGAACATTTTGGTAACATCAACACAAAACAAGTCAGAGAATAAAGAGGGGCATTTTAAACTGGTCACCATATGTATATAATGAGAAAATGAACTAAAAGAGTAAATAGCACACACTTGATTTTGCAACAAAAAGGAATGAGAGTTTAATATATTTCGATCTTTCCGATAAAGTTTTGGCTCTTTGCTTTTCTTTCTTCAATAGAGTTCCAACAACGAAAGACATAGTTAATGAAATTCCCCCTATCGCATTTTAAACAAAGAGAACTCTTGGGATTCCGACGTACTTAGGAAGAGTGGTTCCCCTCCGCACATTACACCGCATTCAAAATGGCGGGGACCAGCACGCTTTCGAACGCTCTTGATTCTAAAGAGTTGGACTCCCTGTCACCTGCTGTGAAGCAAAAACTTGAAGTGGCACTGGGTTCTAAAGTGACAGAAGTCGAAAGTCTGAGAAGCAAGTATGAAAAGCTTCGTGTGAATTCAGGTGAGCTGTGAAAACCCACACCATCTTCACTTCAGCAGTCATTTCGATTGGTTGATGACCTCATCTATTCTTATTTTCTGATTCTTCGAATTCGATTCAGTTTCATCTTAAAAAGCGAAGAATTAAATTTAAATTGTATCGGTGAATCTTCCAATTGTAGAGTGATAATTATTTTAAATGGTGTTAAATCACTGTTTTAATATATACAAATAAAAATTGCCTCGACTGGACTCAGAGAGTAGAGTACCCCCACTATCCACGCAGTTCAATGAAAAACTCATCTTTAGACGAGACATTTCCGGAACTTTGACGTAAATTTATGGAAATTTACTGAAAAGTTTGTTGGAATTGTGATTATTTTGTAGAAATCATAGGTTTCAAATTAGATTCATTGCACCAAAGGTTTTCCAAGTTTAAACAGGGGGGGGCGTTATTGAGCACACAGTTTCCTGTAACAAAAGGGGACTCCTTCACATCCAAATTAAAAAAATAAAATCATTCTACAACTGTACATGTTTAAACATATACTCACACATACATTGTAATTATCACACGTGTATGATATTGTTAACATCATATTGTGATATATCACACACAACACCACACACACACACACACAGAATGCACGAACACATGCACAAGTTAATATGTAATAATAGTTATGCTATAATATTACTGAATCTGTTAAGTCTGTATTTTGTATGTGTGTGTCACTATGTGTGTGTGCATGTATACATATGTGTTAGGCCTGTCTCTTCAGCTTAACATCCTTTCCCTAAAAAAGTGATACCACTTGTTTAGTTATCAGGTGTGTGTGTTGAGTAATAGTGTGAATAATTCAATAGATATTAAATTTAACTAAGTGCACATGTATGTACACTATCAGTATCACACACAACACACACATGTAATGTATACACACCACACAAACACACATGTATACACAACAACACACACAAACACACTCACACAAGTGTGTGTGCACACGCGCGCACACACACGCACATGTACATAACACATGTACACAATACACACACACGGACGCACATGTGTACACACAACGCACCCACGTTTACACACAATGCACATTACACAAACACACATACACAAAATACAAGTATACACATGCATTGAAATCTGCTGTCAGTGGGATCTTACACTTTGTTCAGGGAAAAAAGTTCTTCAGATGAGAAGTCTTATAAAACAAGGTCCCATGTGCGAATGTATGCAGAGCATCTTGTGCACATGTTAAAACCTGTTCCATTTTTTGGAAGAGTAGGCCATTGTGTGCCAGTAGGAACAGATTACAAAAATTTACAAAATTGCATACTCACAGAGGCTGGATGTAAAAAAAAAAGTATATAAGTGCTTATTCCATTATCCTCCAAATAAAAGAATAAAAATAAACACACACATGTATACCAGTTACCACCGGAGAGTAAACCTTTATGTGTGTGTGTGTGCGTTCATGTGTGCAAGCGTGTGTGTATACATTTGAACTTGTAAAAAAAAAAAAATCATATTTATTGTAACTGGCTGCATGTGAATGAGTAGGATGAATAAAAGCACTTTGTTTCGTTGCAAGATATATAGCACTATATAAATTCCATGTATTATTATTATTATGTATACGCACATGTATACACACACACACACACTCCACTCTCCCCAAAGCCCTTTGGTTGAGACCATAAACTGAGGTCCCATGTGCGAATGCACGCAGAACATCTTGCGAACACATTAAAATCCATTCTGCTTTTCGGAAGAGTAGGTCATTTTGTGCCAGTGGGAACAGATGACAAAATTTACAAAACTGCATACAAATGGGGACTGGATGAAAATAAGCCATGTGTGCTTATTCCATTATCCTTGAAATAAAAGAATAAATAAATTTAAATTTAAGTAAATTAACACATACACAAACATGTACTCTCTCTCTCTCACACACACAGATACACAGTTGAGATTTTTTGCACAATTTTCAGTATTAGGATTGTTCAAATTGGGGGAATTGTTGAATTATAAATATTACCCATTTAGCCAGTTCACTGTTCCACTGTTAGTGTTGTTCAAAGGTATCAGTTTTATTCCTCCTGTCAGTGTCACATTGTGGTAACCTAGCATAGCTTATTATAATAATAATAATAATAATAAATAATAATAAATGGAATTTGTATAGCGCTATATCTTGCAAAGACAAATCAGAGCGCTTGCATTCAACATATTCTTACAGCCATGCAGCCAATAACTATCAAAAGCTCAAACAAAACTCAAATGTACGCACCTCTACAGACACACACACACACACAGGTTGTAGGTTTTGGCAGGGTAATGGGATTTTGGCTGTTGAAGGCAGGGGCAGTTTTGAGATGAAAGAGGGGAAAAGTTAGGTTTGAAACAAATATGTCTTGAGGCTGGATTTATATGTGTCATATGTAGTTCTCTGTCGAAGAGAGAGAGGAAGGTCATTCCAGATGGATGGACCAGAAATAAAGAGTGACGACCAACAGTGGATTGGTTAAATCTAGGTATTCGTAAGCACAAGGTATCTGCAGCAGAGCAGAGGGAACCAGAAGGAGTGTACAGATAAAGACATTCACAGAGGTAGGAGGATGCTGTTTGGTGGAGATATTTGTAACAGAGGGTACTGATCTTATAGTTTACTCTCTGTGGCACAGGCAACCAGTGGAGAGATCGCAAGAGAGGAGTAATGTGTTCAGATTTGTTCTTTCTGAGGACTAGGCGAGCTGCAGAGTTTTGTATACGTTGAAGGGAGTGGATAGATGTTGCTGGCAGACTAGCTAAAAGAGAATTACAATAGTCCAGACGTGAGAGATGCAACAAATTTGGATGTTGCATCAGTGAACAGGTACTTTGAATTGCACTGATACGCCGTAATTGATAGTAGCACGACTGGCAGGTCTGGGTGAGGAATTTTTGCACAGAGAGTGTGTTGTCGATAACAACTCCTAGATACTTCACAGCAGTGGACAGAGGGACCGATGTGTTACCGAGTTCTATTGAAGTTGTTGTAATGGAAGAGAGTTTGTGTTTGGTCCCTACAAGCATGGCTTCAGTTTTATCTGCATTTAACTGTAACTTGTTTTGTATCATCCAGTTTTGGATATCTTGAAAGCAGTAGGCCATATTTGTCAAGAGAGAAGGCAGATTTTCAAGTGTAACACTATTTTGAATCTGAAAAGTCATCTGCGTAAAATTGATAGTTGATATGATGACGGTTTATTATATGTGATAGTGGAGCAGTATAGAGAGTGAAAAGAACAGGGCCGAGAACTGATCCCTGCGGGACTCCACATTCCAGTTTGGCAGGTATTGACAGTATCTTGTTTACTGCGACTGTCTAGAATTGGTCAGTGAGGTATGGACTGAACCAGGAGAGGGCTGTGCCAGTAAGTGAGTAACACCAAAAAAATTTTGAAGACGGGAGAGAAGAAGAATTGAATGGTCAGTAGTGTCAAAGGCTGCAGATAAGTCGAATAGAGTGAGAAGGGAAATTTTCCCCAAGTTAGAAGCAAGTAGAAGTGTATTTAGGGTATGGACTAGGGTAGTTTCAGTGCTATGGTTGACGCGATAGGCGGACTGAAACTCAGGAAGAAGACTGTTGGAGAGAAGGTGGTTATTGAGCTGTTTTAGAACTAGGTTGGAAACAGGTCTATAATTCTTCAGAATGTTAGGGTCAAGGTCATGCTTTTTGAGTAGAGGTGTAACTATTGCAGTTTTGAAAGATGATGGAACATTTCCTGAAACAAGAGATGAGTTCACTATTTTTGTGATAGCGGGTGTAAGTTGTGGTAAAGTTCTGTGCAAGTCATAATATAGTCTCATAGTCATTGTCATAGTCATACCAATGACTAACTGGGTCAGCCTATTTCAAATACAGATTAGCATACAGATCAGTTCGTTGTTTTAGTTTTATGGACAGTGGTTGGTTGGTTTGGGTTTTTTGTTGTTGTTTGTTGTTGGATTTTTTATGTTGGTCTTTTTGTTTGTTTGAGGTTGTTTTGGTGGATTTTTTGTTTGTTTATGGTTTGGGTTTGTTGTTTGGGGGGGGTTGTGTGTGTGTTGGGTTTTTTGTTTTGTTTTTTGTTTTGTTTGTTTGTGGGTTGTTGGGGTGGTGTTGTTGTTTTTTTGGGTTTTTTTTTTTTTTTTTTTTTTTGGGGTGGGGGGGGGGTGCAATTCATGACCAAATTAGTGGAAATTAGCTTTTGCAAGATTCTCACAAGTGCAAAGGTTTGTTGGTCAGTTTCAAGTTAGCAAGCAACATTAATCAAATACTGTTTGGGAGAAAGCTGTTAGAAAAGTGAATCAATGTGGAATAATAATTAAAGATGCCAGACTGCTGTGTGATGGACTTGAGTTTACTCCCACTTAGTTCATACATTATGTGGGTTTTGTTTGTTTGTTATGGATGACATAATAATGATAATATGTGTGCAGATCATGGTCAAATATATAAAAGATCCCATAATTCATGTCAAGTATTCAGTTGGTATAAGAATACAAATAAAGTATTCCCAACATAGCTGATACACTAATATACAGCCTGTGTTAGTCATTGTACCACTACCACTAAAAAGTGTCGGTGATTGAGCCGAGAGGCACAACAGTTTCCCCACCTGAGAAGACCAGGACAGATACACGTCTACAGACAGTTCATGACTTTTTCTTCAGCTATGCTGCCTTCTTCTCAAAACTTACAAAATTATGTTTGTGATTTTTTTTTCAAGCATCAATGTCATCTACTGCAAGGTCATAGCATCATTAGTATAATAAGGCAGACTTGAATGAAATGTGTTGTTTTTTTAAAGGGCATTTTGTCATCATGGCCATATACTATCCACTGTATCCAGTGCACAGTGTTGACCTGTACTTCATTCTTATATTTTCACTGGAATATAAGCTCCCTTTTACCCTGGCCACAATCATTGTACATACTGATAAAATCGTCTACATTAGTGTGCTACTTTTCCTTTAAAATGTGACGTTTGATTATTTTTTTGATATTTTGATAATTTGATTTGTTTTGTTATTGTTTACAGAACAGCAGTACTTTGAGCTGGAGAAACAGCTGATCAACACCAACAGCCAGCTGGATACAGAGAAGAAGACCAACGCAGACATCCAGTCCAAACTTTCTGAACTTGGTAAGAAAACCAACGCAGACATCCAGTCCAAACTTTCTGAACTTGGTAAGAAAACCAACACAGACACATATCCAGTCTAAACTTTCTGAACTTGGTAAGAAAACCAACACAGACACATATTCAGTCCAAACTTTCTGAACTTGGTAAGAAAACCAACACAGACACATATTCAGTCCAAACTTTCTGAACTTGGTAAGAAAACCAACACAGACACATATTCAGTCCAAACTTTCTGAACTTGGTAAGAAAACCAACACAGACACATATTCAGTCCAAACTTTCTGAACTTGGTAAGAAAACCAACACAGACACATATTCAGTCCAAACTTTCTGAACTTTTAAGAGAACCAACGCAGACATCCAGTCCAAACTTTCTGAACTTGGTAAGAAAACCAACACAGACACATATTCAGTCCAAACTTTCTGAACTTGGTAAGAAAACCAACACAGACACATATTCAGTCCAAACTTTCTGAACTTGGTAAGAAAACCAACACAGACACATATCCAGTCCAAACTTTCTGAACTTATTAAGAAAACCAACACAGACACATATTCAGTCCAAACTTTCTGAACTTGGTAAGAAAACCAACACAGACACATATTTAGTCCAAACTTTCTGAACTTGGTAAGAAAACCAACACAGACACATATTCAGTCCAAACTTTCTGAACTTGGTAAGAAAACCAACACAGATACATATTCAGTCCAAACTTTCTGAACTTGGTAAGAAAACCAACACAGACACATATTCAGTCCAAACTTTCTGAACTTGGTAAGAAAACCAACACAGACACATATTCAGTCCAAACTTTCTGAACTTGGTAAGAAAACCAACACAGACACATATTCAGTCCAAACTTTCTGAACTTGGTAAGAAAACCAACACAGACACATATCCAGTCCAAACTTTCTGAACTTGGTAAGAAAACCAACACAGACACATATCTAGTCAAACTTCTGACTTAAGAAAACCAACACAGACACATATTCAGTCCAAACTTTCTGAACTTGGTTAGAAAACCAACACAGACACATATTTAGTCCAAACTTTCTGAACTTGGTAAGAAAACCAACACAGACACATATTCAGTCCAAACTTTCTGAACTTGGTAAGAAAAACACAGACACATATTCAGTCCAACTTTCGACTTGGTAAGAAAACCAACACAGACACATATTTAGTCTGAACTTGGTAAGAAAACCAACACAGACACATATTCAGTCCAAACTTTCTGAACTTGGTAAGAAAACCAACACAGACACATATTCAGTCCAAACTTTCTGAACTTGGTAAGAAAACCAACACAGACACATATTCAGTCCAAACTTTCTGAACTTGGTAAGAAAACCAACACAGACACATATCCAGTCCAAACTTTCTGAACTTGGTAAGAAAACCAACACAGACACATATTCAGTCCAAACTTTCTGAACTTGGTAAGAAAACCAACACAGACACATATTCAGTCCAAACTTTCTGAACTTGTAAGAAAACCAACACAGACACATATTCAGTCCAAACTTTCTGAACTTGTAAGAAAACCAACACAGACACATATTCAGTCCAAACTTTCTGAACTTGGTAAGAAAACCAACACAGACACATATTCAGTCCAAACTTTCTGAACTTGGTAAGAAAACCAACACAGACACATATTCAGTCCAAACTTTCTGAACTTGGTAAGAAAACCAACACAGACACATATTTAGTCTGAACTTGGTAAGAAAACCAACACAGACACATATTCAGTCCAAACTTTCTGAACTTGGTAAGAAAACCAACACAGACACATATTCAGTCCAAACTTTCTGAACTTGGTAAGAAAACCAACACAGACACATATTTAGTCTGAACTTGGTAAGAAAACCAACACAGACACATATTCAGTCCAAACTTTCTGAACTTGGTAAGAAAACCAACACAGACACATATTTAGTCTGAACTTGGTAAGAAAACCAACACAGACACATATTCAGTCCAAACTTTCTGAACTTGGTAAGAAAACCAACACAGAACATATCCAGTCCAAACTTTCTGAACTTGGTAAGAAAACCAACACAGACACATATCAGTCCAAACTTTCTGAACTTGTTAAGAAAACCAACACAGACACATATTAGTCCAATTCTGAACTTGGTAAGAAAACCAACACAGACACATATTCAGTCCAAACTTTCTGAACTTGGTAGAAAACCAACACAGACACATATTCAGTCCAACTTTCTGAACTTGGTAAGAAAACCAACACAGACACATATTCAGTCCAAACTTTCTGAACTTGGTAAGAAAACCAACACAGACACATATCCAGTCCAAACTTTCTGAACTTGGTGAAACACACAACATATTCAGTCCACTTCTGAACTTGTAGAAAACCATACATGAATGATATGTCAGTCAACTTTCTGACTGTTTGAAAACACACAGACAGATTTCTGATTGTAAGAAAAAACACAGACACATTTAGTCCAATTTCATTAAAAATATTTCGTGGTAAGAAAACCACACAGATCAATTCAGACCAAACTTTCTGAACTTGTTAAAAACCAACACAGCACAATTCAGCAAATTCTGAAATTGGTAGAACCTACACAGACACATTTCAGTCACTTTCTGATTGTAAGGAACCACACGACAATATTCAGTCCAACTTTTGAATTGGTAAGAAAACCACACAGACACTATTCGTCATTTCTGATTTGTATAAACCAACTGAAATATTCTGTAGAACTTTTGACTGGTAGAACCACAGACTATTTATTACCCTTGGTAGAAAACCAAACAGACACATATCACGTCCAAACTTCTGAATCTAGGTAAGAAAACCAACACTAGCATTTCGTTCCAACTTTCTGAACTTGGTAAGAAAAAACAAGAGTACTTATGTCTGACTGGTAAGAAACAAACAGACACATCAGTCCAACTTTCTGTACTTGTAAGAAAACCAACCGCATCGTCAACTTTCTGACTTGGTAAGAAACATCACAGACTTTTACCAGTTCCACTTTCTAACTTAATTAGCAAAACCAACAGAAATTAGAATTTTGAATTGGTAAGAACCAAACAGACACATATTCATCCAACTTTTGAACTTGGTTGAGAAAACCACAGACAATGATTACAATAGCAATGGTACAGGTCAAAACAAGATCATAGTTCAGTCCAAATGTTAAACTTGTAATATAAGATCAACACAGACATTTTAGCACAAAATCACAGACTTGGGTCAGCAATCATTATGTCCATATGTTTCTTTCATTTTCATTGAGTGGATATGTTCTGTTGATATGTTTAGTCCTTTACTCTAATGTGAGGATTTTTTAACATAACATAGTCCATATTTTCAATTAAAAATATTTACAGTGGTTACTGCCATCTACAGTGAATTATGACAATGTTTTTTTTTTGTTATAATAACCAACCATTCCATTAGATAATGTATGGAGTAGCAGAAGGTGTTTGTTTTAGTTTGTGTGGGGTGGTTTTGTTTTGGTTGGTTAGGGGTTTTTTGGTTGTTTTTTGTCTGTTTTTTGGGGGGGGAGGGAGACGGTGGGTTGGGGGGTGGGGGTAGGCTTTTTTCCTTAGTGTGAACTAAACATGAACTACACGCATACGTTCTGAATACAGAGATTTAAAAAATACTTAGTTTTCGTTTTCCTTTTTTATGTGTAAAAATACATATTGTGGTGTCTTACTGGCTGCAGTGTTATATCTGATAACATGTCCAATGTGATTCTGTGCAGTGTAGTCTAAAAACTGCATGTTTTTCCTTTCAAATTCAGCTTTTACAGTTTTACTTTTAGTTAATTATGGCTAAATATATGAATGATATGCTTAATTGTTATGCAAATGTCAGAGTGGTATGTGTATGGAGTTGAGGTTGAATTGGTTGCAGAAAAACAGTACAATGAAGCAAAGACCAAGGTACAGGTGCAGGAGAAAGAGATCAGTACGATACAGACCCAGAAGGTAAACTAAACCATAATATACATGCATGTAACACAGA
>CM054150.1:56955712-57063212 GCA_028751875.1 Rapana venosa | reverse complement strand
AAAGTGCAGTCTGTATTCAAAGCAAATCTGATCATGTACTTCTCTGCTTTTTTGTGGGGGGATGTTTAGTGTGAATCGGTGGGTTGGGGGAGTAAAAGGGTGGGGGAGGAGGTGCTTGTGTCTGTGTCGGTGTTTTTCCGCTTGATTTGTGGTGTGTCTGAGGAAGTTACGCTGCTGCACTTCCTGTCTCACCCTTGTGAATTGTTAGTGTTCTGGGCCTGTGCTTCTTGTCTGGGAGGTAGCATGCATAAATAAACCTTCTTCATTAGTAGTAATGTGCTTCGTTATTTTGCTTCACAAGATTCAGCGCTATATGAATTCCATACATTATTATTATAGTAGTAGTAGTGTGCTACTGCACCTGAGTCTTGGGAGACATGTAACGTGGTGGGGACAGTGACGGCTCTAAATGTAGCTGTAGATGTGAGAGGTTTGCACACATGTGCGTTTACTGTCACAGTGACTCTGACTTCTCCCTTAACTCCTAGAGGAGTTGTTGAGGCACTGCACTGCACTACACCGCACCGCACTGCATTTTTCAGGCTGTGCATCATGAGCAAGTTGAACCGAGTGGCACCAGTCTCTCCCTCTTCAGGTAGCAGGGTGCAATGCACCATGGCTAAAATGTTTGCACAAGAGGTTCAGCAGACAGTCTAGGTTGTTTGAAAAGTCTCATCCAGGGGAGTGAAGTCGGCATCAATCAAAGTTAACCGGGGGGGGGGGTAGAATAGATCCATCAGCAGACTCACACCTGTCTGCCACTGACCATCAGTCATAACTTTGTTTCTTTTCATTAAAATGGCAAAATCTATTCGAGTTCTGTGTTGCTGTTTGAAATTGTTAACAGTATTGTGTTTCTAACATTCTCAACTAAAGTAAGAGACCAGACTGCGCCATCACTTTATGTTGGGGTTACAATGATCTTACACAAGAGTTATGGAGTTGATGAAATTCTGACATTTCTTTATTGTAATTAAAAAAAAAATATATATATATATATATAAAGCAGTACTGCCATAGGTCTCTGTTTAGTATAAACGTAAAGGAAGCATCCAAAAAATGCTGGTTGTTGTTTTTTCCAGGCCCGTGATCTGCAGATGACAGCGGACGAACAGTACAGGCAGGAGCTGGCTGCTCAGACACGACTGGTCAACCTGTACAAGGTGAGTCAGCACCGGCTGTCGTTACCTCCCCTTCCTTTCCGTGCCCATTTCACTCTCACCAGCAGCTGTTTACCATGAGAATTTTGGTTCAGGAATGAGAAATAACAGTCAACAAAAACAAAACTCAAACATTTATCTAGCCCTTCGGATGAGACTATAAACCGAGGCCCGTGTGCGAACGCATGCAGAACATCTTGTGCACACGCTAAATCCTGTTCCGCTTTTCAAAAGAGTAGGCCATTGTGTGCCGGTGGGAACAGATGACAAAAATTTACAAAACCGCATACACATGGGACTGGATGTAAAAAAGCACATGAGTGCTTATTCCATTATCCTCGATATATATTTTTTTTTAAGTCATCTGAGCACTTTGATTTGTTGCTTTACAAGATTCAGCGCTATATAAAAAATTCCAGTCATTATTATTATTACTCTTATGCTGACATGTTGCTCCACATCCTGAAAAATTGTGATCTCAAGATGAATAAGGAAAATTCTTGTTGTAGTTGTGATGGCTGTCGGGGGAAAGCTGAAGAAATCAGTTCTTGTTTCATGCAGACAAATCTTTGTAACAGGTAGCCACATAGTGTTGGTCTGTTTTGTTGATTAACAGAGAAGTCATAAAGTGTTGGAAATAAATGTAGTATGCATGCTGGTACTTGATGTTATATTTAAGATGACACCTTTACTGTGGTAAACCTGTCAAATTTACTTAAATTTTTTTCCTAGTATTCAAAATTTGAAATAGATCTTCAAAAAAATCTTGCCTTTATGGGCATACATGGTTCCATAGAGATCAAATCCTGTGTAGCAGCACACCATGAGTGTGGCTATAACAAAGCAGAGTGTATAACGTACTTAGTATTTAAAAAATGTTCCTATATTTTCAAGAAAATTTTGCCTTTATCGGCATACATGGTTCCATAGAGTGAGTTATCAAATCCCTCTAACTTTGTACAGTAGCAGTGTGCTGTGAGTATGGATATAACAAGGCAGAGTGTATAGCGTAAGAGAAGTACCCCCAGGCCAGATTCAAAGGGGAAGTGGCTTGTGGCTGGCATTACCCCGAGTTAATGAAGATGACTTACCTGTTAATGCTACCTGTCTCTATCGCCACTGTTGACAGTAGGAGTACTTCTAGGATTTGCCACCTTTCTCTGTCTCTGCTGAGCTCTACCATCTCCTGTAGTACACTTGGACTAGTCCAAAGTGGCCAGAGTAAGTTGTAAGAGGGTTAGATAAACTACATCTTCATCGTGGTAGAGATCATGGAATGAGTCATACTTCTTTATGGCAACAGTCAGAAGGGAACATGATGGGGAGGAATAACTGGTGATTTGTGTTGTGTTATAAAGGAGTGAGTAACTGGTGTGTTGTGAAGGAAGAACTGGTGTGTTGTGTTGTGAAGGAATAACTGGTGTGTTGTGAAGGAAGAACGGGTGTGTTGTCTTGTGAAGGAATAACTGCTGTGCTGTGTTGTCTTGTGAAGGAATAACTGCTGTGTTGTGTTGTGAAGGAATAACTGCTGTGCTGTGTTGTGAAGGAATAACTGCTGTGTTGTGTTGTGAAGGAATAACTGCTGTGCTGTGTTGTGTTGTGAAGGAATAACTGCTGTGCTGTGTTGTGAAGGAATAACTGCTGTGTTGTGTTGTGAAGGAATAACTGCTGTGTTGTGTTGTGAAGGAATAACTGCTGTGTTGTGTTGTGAAGGAATAACTGCTGTGTTGTGTTGTGAAGGAATAACTGCTGTGTTGTGTTGTGAAGGAATAACTGCTGTGTTGTGTTGTGAAGGAATAACTGCTGTGTTGTGAAGGAATAACTGCTGTGTTGTGTTGTGAAGGAATAACTGCTGTGTTGTGTTGTGAAGGAATAACTGCTGTGCTGTGAAGGAATAACTGCTGTGTTGTGAAGGAATAACTGCTGTGTTGTGTTGTGAAGGAATAACTGCTGTGTTGTGAAGGAATAACTGCTGTGTTGTGCTGTGTTGTGAAGGAATAACTGCTGTGTTGTGAAGGAATAACTGCTGTGTTGTGCTGTGTTGTGAAGGAATAACTGCTGTGTTGTGTTGTGAAGGAATAACTGCTGTGTTGTGTTGTGTTGTGAAGGAATAACTGCTGTGTTGTGAAGGAATAACTGCTGTGTTGTGTTGTGAAGGAATAACTGCTGTGTTGTGTTGTGAAGGAATAACTGCTGTGTTGTGAAGGAATAACTGCTGTGTTGTGAAGGAATAACTGCTGTGTTGTGTTGTGAAGGAATAACTGCTGTGTTGTGTTGTGAAGGAATAACTGCTGTGTTGTGGAGGAATAACTGCTGTGTTGTGTTGTGTTGTGGAGGAATAACTGCTGTGTTGTGTTGTGAAGGAATAACTGCTGTGTTGTGTTGTGAAGGAATAACTGCTGTGTTGTGAAGGAATAACTGCTGTGTTGTGAAGGAATAACTGCTGTGTTGTGAAGGAATAACTGTTGTGTTGTGAAGGAATAACTGCTGTGTTGTGTTGTGTTGTGAAGGAATAACTGCTGTGTTGTGCTGTGTTGTGAAGGAATAACTGCTGTGTTGTGCTGTGTTGTGAAGGAATAACTGCTGTGCTGTGAAGTAATAACTGCTGTGTTGTGCTGTGTTGTGAAGGAATAACTGTTGTGCTGTGTTGTGGAGGAATAACTGGTGTGTTATGCTGTGCTGTGAAGTAATAGCTGCTGTGTTGTGAAGGAATAACTGGTGTGTTGTGTTGTGAAAGAATAACTGCTGTGTTGTGTCGTGAAGGAATAACTGCTGTGTTGTGCTGTGCTGTGAAGGAATAACTGCTGTGTTGTGAAGGAATAACTGCTGTGTTATGCTGTGCTGTGAAGTAATAACTGCTGTGTTGTGCTGTGTTGTGAAGGAATAACTGGTGTGTTGTGCTGTGCTGTGAAGGAATAACTGCTGTGTTGTGCTGTGCTGTGAAGTAATAGCTGCTGTGTTGTGAAGGAATAACTGGTGTGTTGTGTTGTGAAAGAATAACTGCTGTGTTGTGTCGTGAAGGAATAACTGCTGTGTTGTGCTGTGTTGTGAAGGAAGAACTGCTGTGCTGTGAAGGAATAACTGGTGTGTTGTGTCGTGAAGGAATAACTGGTGTGTTGTGTTGTGTTGTGAAGGAAGAACTGCTGTGTTGTGCTGTGCTGTGAAGTAATAACTGCTGTGTTGTGAAGGAATAACTGGTGTGTTGTGCTGTGTTGTGAAGGAATAACTGCTGTGTTGTGCTGTGTTGTGAAGGAATAACTGCTGTGTTGTGAAGTTATAACTGCTGTGTTGTGTTGTGTCGTGAAGGAATAACTGCTGTGTTGTGCTGTGTTGTGAAGGAATAACTGCTGTGTTGTGAAGTTATAACTGCTGTGTTGTGTTGTGCTGTGAAGGAATAACTGCTGTGTTGTGCTGTGTTGTGAGGGAATAACTGGTGTGTTGTGCTGCAGGCATCCACGAAGGAAAACACGGACAAGGTGACGGAGCTGACCAGAGCTGTGGAGGAGCTGCAGAAACTGTTGAAGGAGGCCAACACTGGTGAGCAGGTGTTCCTTTAGTGGTGTGGCGCTGGCTGTGCGTGTGTGTGTGTGTGTGTGCGTGTGTGTGTGGCTGTGTGTTTGTGCATGTGTGTGGCTGTGTGTTTGTGTGTGTGACTGTGTTTGTGCTTGTGAATGTGTGTGTGTGCATGTGTGCTTTGTATGTGTGTGTGTTCCGTGTGTAGTTAGAAATATTTTATATCATTCTGTGAAGGGAATTTCATAATTTTCTGTATGTGTGTGTGCATGCGCATGTGCCTTTTGTTAGTGTGTTTAGGAATATGCTGATAATTTTAGTCGTGTGTGTTTGCTTGGCTGTGTGTGAAACTTTACGTGGAATGTTTTTAATGTCTCTCTACATTACTTGTGCGCATGTTTTTGTGGTTTTGGTGTTCAATGTCTCTGTACATTACTTGTGACTGTGTATGTTTTTGTGGTTTTGGTGTTCTTGTTGCCCTTAAGAGGGGGGAGGGGGGAAGATGGGGATGGGGGGATATGGGTTTGTGTGTGTTCGTTCATACTACAACAATATGTATGTGTATGTTTTGAAAGTATTATAAAACATGTTTTCATCCTGTAGATTAAGGTTATGGGAATTTCATAAAGTTTTAGAGTTAGAAGTGATGAGAACTACTGGAAGTGTTTTTTAAAAAATATCCGGTAAAGAATGAAGTAAATCTGTCAGTGTGAATAACCTAAGACTCATTTCCTTTAGTATCATGGTCATTGTGTGAATCACCTAAGACTCATTTCCTTTAGTATCGTGGTCATTGCCTTTAGCTTTTTGTTCCGTCTCTGAGTCTTTTCTGCTGGTTTTCACTGGGGAGTGAAAGAACCCTACAAATTGGGGGAGAGAGAAAGAGAGAGAGTAAACCTAGATTTGTACACTTCGTGCAGTTAGCTGATACATAATTATGAAGTTCAAGCTGTGAATAGTACTTTTGTGTTGTTGTTGGGGTTTTTTTCAGCTTACAATCAGCTGGAGACAACAAAAGATGAAGAAGCCAATAAACTCTCGGACAGCATCAGGGAAAAAGGTATGTATCTGATCACATGGGGGTGGGGGAGGTTGAATTTTTATTTTATTTTTAAGGCTTTTTAAAGTCTGCTATCTTTTTGTTCAATACAGTGGAAATTTATGTATATATATAAGCAGTGTGGGTATGTTTTTGAATCAGCAACTACTGTTTGTGTATTTAGGTTGTGATACACTCGATTGACTGTTAGTATTTCATGAGTACTGCTGATCCTAATTTTTCTGACTATTCAACAAAAAACATATCAGTTAAGTTTCCACATGAACACTGTCTTAGCTCTTGATATTCTTCATCAATCTTAGAATGTGATGGTTGTGTCCAGAATCAGGAGCTTTAAGACAAAACATAACAAAAAAAAGGAAACAAAGGGTAGAATGTTTCAGTGGAAGCTTTCACACACCTTCTGAACATTACAAAGCTTGCATTAGCTTTCATCAAACTTAAAATAACGGCGGTTGTGTGCAGAATTAACGATCGAGAACTTGGAGACAGAGCTGCGCAACGCCAACGACCTTCTGGCGGCCAAGAAGTCTGGGGCTTTCTCTGTGAACCAGGAGGAAGTGGAGACCATGTACCCTGCCGCTGCCGCCACCAGCAAACTGCTCAAGTCTGGCATGACGCTGACGCAGGTTCGCTATAGGGATTTATCTTCAAGTTTTGTGTGGGTTGTGTGTCTTCAATTTGACGTCTGTTCACTTAAAGTGATATTAGACGACGTGGGTTGTGCTTTGTGGTTGGGGTGGGGTTTTGTTAGGGGACAGGGTGATTTGGTCGGGTTTTTTTTGTTGTTGATTGGTTTTTTGTTTTGTTTTGTTTATCGTATCTGTCCTGCGTGCATAGGGGACGGGATAGCTCAGTGGTCGGAGCACTCGCTTTCCCCCAGCCAAGTTAAGCAGCATCGAGCGTGGTTACCAGTTGGATGGGTGACCGTTTGCGCGCCTTGGCTTTAGTACAGTACCCCCAGTTCACCCAGCTGTAAATGGGTACCTGCCCTCTTTAGGGTCAGGGAAGGTAAAGCAGCGAGGGAGAGGAGATGGGCGCCGCCCTCAATATGCTGGCCCTAGAGAAGTGAGGTCTCTGACGCTTCGCTCCCCTACGACCTTATAGGTTATGGGACTCCTTTACCTTTTACCTTACCTGCGTGCATTAGTGAACTGCTTAAGTCTGGTGTGACTGTGACACAGATTTGGGGGTGGGGTGGGGGGTGGGGGCTTTTTTTTTTAAAACCACATTTTCAAAAGTACGCAGAACCTCTTGTACGCATGTTAAATTATGTTCCACCTTCCAGAAGAGTAGGCCATTGCATGCCAGTGGGAACATGACAAGATTTTTAAAAAACTCATGCACACTGATGTCATGTTTATACATCAGCCCCGAAGTTCGAATGCGGCTACCTTAATAGTGGGTGAAAATGATCACAAATGCAAAATCTCACCTTCGGTGACCATGGAGCTCTAGCCAAGGAATAAAAAAGAAAATCTGGCCCAGGATGCCTGATCAGTGAAACAGATTCTATAACCAGATAAGCACATCATGACATGAAAGTGACGTGTAGTGTCAGCTTACTTATCCGTCCATCTTCATGCCATTGTGCCTCAGCCTCTCAGCTACCTTCTGACGTAACGGAAAGAGCGTGAATAGTCGGTGTTGTGAGCCTTTTCTCTGTGACTGTGTCTCAGATCTACAGCGAATAGTCGGTGTTGTGAGCCTTTTCTCTGTGACTGTGTCTCAGATCTACAGCGAATATGTACAAGCCGTGGAGAACCTGGAACTTCAGAAGGAGGACAACAAACGCCTCAACTCTTACCTGGATCAGATTCTGCAGGTATATCTCGCGCACTGTTATTGTAACGTCTTTTTGTATTCTTGGCTAAGTGTATGTGTGGGTGATAAATACTGGTGCTTGGGTACCTCTTCCTGTTTAAAAGTAAAGGGCTTTGTTTGATCTAGAATGTGGAATTCTTTGGTTTTAGAGTGTACAGTATAAAGTTGTTGAAAGGAATAAAATGCTTTAGTTATCATCTGTGAAGTTTTGGATCTTATCTGTGTAGGATTGTTGAATGCCTGTGTTCAGTGCAGTGGTGAAGTCCTAGATGTAGCTTGCCTGCTATTTTTTACTTGAGCAAAAGAGTAAAACTGTTAAAGTTTTCTAGGCTGTGTAAGCCAGAATCTTTACCTTTGTAGAGAGTCATGGGAATAAAGAAAGAAAATAATTTCTGTTGAAATTTTTTTACAAACGCTCCTTTGTGCGGAAGATGGTGATTTGATCAGCATGCTGAAGTTAACGATTTAATCAGCGTGTTAAAGATGGTGATTTAATCAATCAGCGTGTTGTTGGTCCTCCTGTCAGGAAATCGAGGACAAGGCTCCACAGCTGAAGAAGCAGAGGGAGGACTATGAAGCGGCCCTGCAGACCCTGGATCAGCTGACCCCCCAGCTGGACGCCGCCATGCTGGTCAGTTGGCTCTGACCTTCTCTGCAGTCCTTCACACAGCCGTCTGCAGTAACGTCTGCAGAGTGTTGTTGTATGTAGTGGGTGTGATTGAAGGGAAAATGTTAGCAATCTTGGTTGTCCAATGGGGATATCTGCTATACTAGGGTAGCATGTTATGATGCTGTTCACCTGAGGGAATTGTGTTGGCTTTCAGATGAGACAGGAGTATGTGCAACTTGCATTTAGTGCATGTAATAGAAACCATGATTGCACACACAAAAATCTGTTACTAGTCAAGAGTTTTGTTTTTTCTTTCAATCCAGCTTGATACATAAAAAATTGCAATATGTAAAACACCTTGAAATATTTTTTTTCAAAGAAGTTTAAATAAACATTCAAATGATATTGTAAAATTCTGTAAAACCATTATGATAGACGGACACATCTAGGAGAACAGCCCAAATTTTGTACGTAGAAATCTGTCACAATTATAACTGATTTTGAATGGTAAGCAATGGGTATTGAGTGAAGTTGCTACACACCAATATGTGTGTGTTTTCATGCTGTGACAGGAGTGTGAAAAGCTGAGGACGGACAACGAGGAGCTGAAAAGACGGACTCACTACTTCCAGCGAGAGAATGCTCGCACTCAGCAGCGGAACATTGACCTCAGCAGACAGGTGAGTTTAGCGTGTAGCTGTCCACTGGAGGTGTCAGGACTGGTCATAGTGCATGTTGTCCCTGCTGAAGATAAGTCTCACTATAGCAAAATAGTGATGTAACTTTTCCTTATTTTGAAGGATTTTTATTCTATTTTTGAAGTTGGCAATCAGGAAATTCCTTTTTGTCTATTTTGTGTATAATTTTCTTTGTAATCATGATGACTTTTTGCTGAAGCATGCTTTAAAGAAAGGCAGTCATTAACTTTCATTAGATAAACCCTAATTTGTCCTCAGCTGTGGACAAAGCAATGAAATCAACAATCAAGTACTGCTATGCTTTCCTTTCAAAACACCGTACTTTTGTTTTCCCATTGTGAGAAACAGACTGTTTTTTGACTCCAAATTAGTAACCTCTCGAACTACTGTTCATTTTGCTTTTTTTTTTTACTATCTGAACAGTGTTTTTGGTTTAGGTTTTGTTGTTGTCGTTTTTTTGTTAAGCAGTGTTCTGTTTCCTTTGTGAACAAAGACTATATTTCTACTTCAAATTACTAAGCTCTGAAACTTAACATTTGTTTTTCTATTTTTGATCATGGAAGGTGTCGCCCATGGCAGCATGTTTGCTGTGTAGGACATTAGCAGAAAGTGATGTGTGTGGCGTGTGGGCCAGAGGAAGTTTGTGGTCAAGGACATCAAGAGATGAAGGGAAAACATAAATGAATGCATGAGTGAAAGAATGCATGATTTATATAGCAAATGACAACCTCCACCACACGCATAACTTTCAAACACCTAAAGGACCTCGTGGATATGGAGTAACAACAACAGCATGTGTGGTGTGTGTGGCAGGTGAAGTTCCTCGTGAAGGAGATCCAGGAGATGAAGGGAGGGTGTGTGGTGGCTGGGGATGAGTCTGAAGTCTCCTCCAGTCAGGACACGTCTGCTTCCTCACGCATCATCTCTGAAAAACTGGTCACCTTCAGGTACTGCTGCTTCTGTTCTGTGGTGTTACTGTGTAGTGCAGAGTAAAGTGTAGTGTTTTGGAGTTAAGTATTGTGTTGCCCATTCCCTGTGGGGATGCTGGGGGACTATCAGTATAAATAGCATCCCCTCCTGGAAATTCTGTGCTGGGAATTCCCTCTTTTCTATTCCTGTCTCTGTTTCTGCCTTGTTCCTTTTCTTCCTGTCACCTCCTTCTTGTCTATTTTCTGCCTCCGTGGTCCATTCTCCTGCCTTTTTTCACAGACAGACTTAAAAGATGAGCATTCTCTCCCAAGCCAAAGTCAGAGGTGCTTAGCAGCTCAACCATTTTCGCTCATATGACAGACAACATGGTTGCTGTCTGAGCGTTTGACAAAGAAAGAGTATTGTGTTGCATTATGTCATCTTCTGTATGATAGTGTCCTTTGACTTCACTCAGCATGTGTGGTTGTGGATAGGTGTGGTTTTTAGTAAGGGGATGCATTAATGTCGGTTCAGTATCCACATGAATATCGGAAAGTCATGACTGTGTTGGTGGTACTGTGGAGAACACCAGTCATCAGAAAAGGCTGTACATCTGCTGGACAGGAACATTGAGGAGCTGCAGGAGAGGAACCAGCAGCTGCTGGAGTCCCTGCGTGACCTCAGCAAGCAGCGCGATGAAGAGGAGCTGGTGGCCTCTGACACCAGGTGGGTGACCTCCAGCACTTTACCCTGACATAACACTGTTACATCTGATGCTGCTCTGTGGTGATGTCTTCACTTGATACATAACACTGTTACATCTGATGATGCTCTGTCATGCTGTCTTCACTTGATACATAACACTGTTACATCTGATGCTCTGTTGTGCTGTCTTCACTTGATACATAACCCTGTTACATCTAATGATGCTCTGTCGTGATGTCTTCACTTGATACATAACACTGTTACATCTGATGCTCTGTCGTGATGTCTTCACTTGATACATAACACTGTTACATCTGATGATGCTCTGTCATGATGTCTTCACTTGATACATAACACTGTTACATCTGATGATGCTCTGTCATGATGTCTTCACTTGATACATAACACTGTTACATCTGATGATGCTCTGTCGTGATGTCTTCACTTGATACATAACACTGTTACATCTGATGCTCTGTCGTGATGTCTTCACTTGATACATAACACTGTTACATCTGATGCTCTGTCGTGATGTCTTCACTTGATACATAACACTGTTACATCTGATGATGCTCTGTCATGATGTCTTCACTTGATACATAACCCTGTTACATCTGATGATGCTCTGTCGTGATGTCTTCACTTGATACATAACACTGTTACATCTGATGATGCTCTGTCATGATGTCTTCACTTGATACATAACACTGTTACATCTGATGATGCTCTGTCGTGATGTCTTCACTTGATACATAACCCTGTTACATCTGATGATGCTCTGTCGTGATGTCTTCACTTGATACATAACACTGTTACATCTGATGATGCTCTGTCATGCTGTCTTCACTTGATACATAACACTGTTACATCTGATGATGCTCTGTCATGATGTCTTCACTTGATACATAACCCTGTTACATCTGATGATGCTCTGTCGTGATGTCTTCACTTGATACATAACCCTGTTACATCTGATGATGCTCTGTCGTGATGTCTTCACTTGATACATAACCCTGTTACATCTGATGATGCTCTGTCATGCTGTCTTCACTTGATACATAACACTGTTACATCTGATGATGCTCTGTCATGCTGTCTTCACTTGATACATAACACTGTTACATCTGATGATGCTCTGTCATGATGTCTTCACTTGATACATAACACTGTTACATCTGATGATGCTCTGTCATGCTGTCTTCACTTGATACATAACACTGTTACATCTAACGCTCTGTCGTGATGTCTTCACTTGATACATAACACTGTTACATCTGATGATGCTCTGTCATGATGTCTTCACTTGATACATAACACTGTTGCATCTGATGATGCTCTGTCATGCTGTCTTCACTTGATACATAACACTGTTACATCTGATGCTCTGTCGTGATGTCTTCACTTGATACATAACACTGTTACATCTGATGATGCTCTGTCATGCTGTCTTCACTTGATACATAACACTGTTACATCTGATGATGCTCTGTCATGCTGTCTTCACTTGATACATAACACTGTTACATCTGATGATGCTCTGTCATGCTGTCTTCACTTGATACATAACACTGTTACACCTGATGCTCTGTCGTGATGTCTTCACTTGATACATAACACTGTTACATCTGATGCTCTGTCGTGATGTCTTCACTTGATACATAACACTGTTACATCTGATGATGCTCTGTCATGCTGTCTTCACTTGATACATAACACTGTTACATCTGATGATGCTCTGTCATGCTGTCTTCACTTGATACATAACACTGTTACATCTAACACTTTGTCATGACATCTTCACTGGACACTTAACACTGTTAATTTCTGAGTCTTTATCTTGATGTCTTCAGTTGATCTTCTGTAATGACGATACTAAACTTGGTAAATCATGTATACGGGCATTGAATGAAATAATAGATTTACCTGTAACCAGCTGTCAGAATGTAACAGTTATAGCTTTAAATCTTTTAAAGAATTTGGCACATTACTGATAAACATGAACCAGAGTGAATGAGTGTGTGTCTTTATACGTGTGTATGTGTCTATTTCTGTTTGTTTGGGGGAAGGTTGGTTGTTTGTTTTTATTTCGAGGATAATGGATTAAGCACTCATGTGCTTTTTATCATCCAGTCACCGTGTGTATGCAGTTTTGTAAATTTTGTCCGTTCCCACCTGCACACAATGGCCTACTCTTCTGAAAAGCAGAATGGGTTTTAACGTGCACAAGATGTTCTGCGTGCCTTCGCACACGGGACCTTGGTTTATAGTCTCATCCGAAGTGTGTGTGTATCTGTATGTATCATTCTGTCGGTGAGAGAGAGAACGAGAAGGAAAAAGAGGTACGTTCAACGTAAAACTACAACAACAGCAAAAAATGTTCATTGTCATTTTTTCCTCAACTTTCTTTTAGTGCTAAGAAGAAAATGCCTGGACCCGTGTGTGTGTGTGTGTGTGTGTGTGTGTTGTGGCAGAGTGACAGAGCTGAAGCAGCAGCTGGAGGCGGCCAGTCAGGAGCTGCAGCAGCTGAGGACAGACCGCACACGCCACGCCGAGATGGTGGAGGCCATTGTGCGCCAGAGAGACATGTACCGCGTGTTGCTGCAGCAAGGAGGATCCACCCCTGTATGTGGGACTTTCATCGGGGTGTGGGTGGGATGGGGTTTCCCCCACAGCACAGTCACCATCCTGGGTTGACCCTTACGGCTAGCTAGGGCGTTGTTACGAGGAACAGCCGTAGAGTTGATTTTATACCTATATTTGCACAGTCTGCATCTGAAATTTAAAATTTTAAAAGGTGTCGGCCCCGATATGGCCCCTGTGGTCGGCAGGGCTATAAACAATATTGGATTGGATTGGATTGAGTGTTGGTGTGTGGGATGTTTGGGTGTGGCTGTGTGTGTGTCTGTGGGATGTGTGTGTGTCTGTGGGATGTGTGTGTGTCTGTGGGATGTGTGGCTGTGGGATGTGTGTGTGTCTGTTGGATGTGTGTGTGGCTGTGGGATGTGTGTGTGGCTGTGGGATGTGTGTGTGTCTGTGGGATGTGTGTGTGTGTCTGTGGGATGTGTGTGTGTGTCTGTGGGATGTGTGTGTGTGTCTGTGGGATGTGTGTGTGTGTCTGTGGGATGTGTGTGTGTGTCTGTGGGATGTGTGTGTGTGTCTGTGGGATGTGTGTGTGTCTGTGGGATGTGTGTGTGTGTCTGTGGGATGTGTGTGTGTGTCTGTGGGATGTGTGTGTGTGTCTGTGGGATGTGTGCGTGTGTCTGTGGGATGTGTGTGTGTGTCTGTGGGATGTGTGTGTTTAGAAACAAAAGCCTATTCTTTTTCTTCTTATTGTATTTGTAAAGTTATTTCTGCTTGATGAACATAAGTTTGATGTTTTGATTATTTACTGTCATTGTGTTATTTCGCACCAGATCTGCTGTAGCATACATAGGAGGAAAATATATCTTGTTCATGTGATCATCTGTTTATATCTGCTTTGGCTTCTCCTTAATCTGCATAAACAGTAAACGAAGAAAGATTTTCTTCTGTAGGAGTATAATTCCAGGGCAGATAAGAAAGCTCTCTTTGTAGAGATCTCCAGGAGAACATGAGATAAAATCAGGCAGGGTACAATTTTGCTAGGTTCTTTAAATTTGTGAATTATTAAGATATACTGTGCAGTATTCCTTTTGGTGCCTCCCCTGGTATTATGGATGCAAGATTATTTCTGGAAAGGTTAATCCTCACAATAGAGAAAGAAAAAAAGGCAGGGTGGGGTGGAAAACATCCACAAATGTTTTTGAAAGTCGGTTACAAGGCACCTTAACAACAAACTTTGGGGGGGGCGGGGGGGTAGTGCAGAAATCCATGTATGGATCAGACAAAAATTATATGAAAGAAACAACAGGTTTCTCCAAGCATATGTTTGATGATAAGCATATTGATGAATGACTGCAAAATGGAGGTCCAAAAAATTGAAAAGTGAGGGAAGCTGTTCTTCATGCCAGCACAGTGGAGAACCAATGCTTTCTTTTCGATTCTATGCCACTGTCAAAGAGTCCGGTCTTAGGGTATTTTTATCTCCTGGAGTTAAAAACGTCAGTGCTGACTCCACTACGCCCATAAGTCCTTCAGACTCTAAAACGAGGTCCTGTATGTGAACGTATGCAGAACATCTTATACACACGTTAAAACCTGTACAGCTTTTCAGAAGAGTAGGCCATTGTGTACCAGTGGAAACATGACAAAATTACAAAATCACATACACACGGGTACTGGATTTTAAAATGTACCCGAGTGCTTATTCCATTATGCTCAAAATAGAAGATAAAATACAAAAAAAGACAGAAAATATTCAGAACATAGAAAGATGGCTAAACCACCCTGCTGCACGTTTCCTTCAGATGTCCCCCGGCCTGCCTCTGACCTCCACACCCATGCCCTCGGCACAGGTCAAGGACAAGAGTCCACAGCGCCAGTCGTCGACGGACGTGGAGAAATTGCTGAACGAATCCCAGATGGCGCTGAAAGAGATGCAGGCCGAGTACAACACCTACAGGAAGGAGAAGATGGAGAATGAAAAGTAAGAGCAGCAGCAGCAGCAGCAGCTGTCTGTAGACTTGTAGCTGTAAAAGGAAGGCTTCTCTTCTTCCAGCATTTTTCTTTTTCAAAAATATGAACACATCACTCCTCTTCTGCGATCTCTTCACTGGCTGCCTGTCTCACAAAGACAGGAGTATAAGATCAATACCCTCTGTTTCAAATGTCTCCACAAATCTGCACCATCTTATCTTTGTAACTGTCTTCACCTGTACACTCCATCCCGTTCCCTTCATTCAGCCGCAGATACTTTGTGCTTTTGAACACCCAGATTCAAACAAACCACTGTTGGCTGTTGCTCTTTCTCTGTTTCTGGTCCGTCCACCTGGAATGACCTCCCTCTTTCACTTCGCCAAAAACCTTCACTTGATACCTTCAAATCCAGCCTCAAAACGCACTTATTTCCTACCTGACACTTTCCCCTTATATCTGTCTCTACTTTTCAACAGCATCCTTCATCTCCTAAGTGTGTTCGTGGGTGTGTGCGTGCACGTACGCGTGCATAAATTTGAAATATGTTATTTATTATATTTGAGGAAAGTTGCATGTGCGTAAATGATTTGAGTGCAAGCGCTTCGATTTGCTTGTTTTACAAGATTCAGCGCTATATAAATTCCATATATTATTATTATTATTCCTCAGCTAGAGCTCCAAGGGTCACCGACCGATGAGATTTTCGTGTATGCCACCGTTTTTACTCGCCATTAAGGCAGCTGCATTCCAACTTCGGGGAATTTTTTGTAATAGAAGTGAGTGTAGAGTTGAACCCTTCAGCATGATTTCAGCCACTAGCTGCAAGTTGTGTGTGTGTGTTCTGGCCAGAAGCAGCCACAGCCTAGCACCCCACTGTGAATCAGGCCTAGGTGTACTTGTGTTGTACAACAAGGTCTGCCTCATAATAGACGCTCTCACCTTTGGATTGGTCTGACAGCACACCCATGGTGCCGTATGTCTTGCTAAAGACACTTTTTCTTGAAAATGTAATGAAAACTTCTAAATGCAATCTTAGTTATTCATTTTCTTTTTGTTTGTTTTTTTGTTGTTGTTTGTTGTATCTTGACCAGTCTCAGTCAAAAGCATTTTGTTTAAGTTCCATGGATGAAGCTGATCTTACATATTATTAAAGGAATATTATTGTAGTTGAGTACTGCCTGCCTCAACCCTGGGGGTCTCCCACAAAATGTGCTCTTCTTGTCTCACTCATCACACCTGGACATCACTGTGAGACTGACTGCAGGTGCACACTGGATGATGGGAAGTCTGTATGACTCTTTCCAAATACCTTGCCTTACCATATAGGCAGCCACACTCTGGCTTCAGAGGACAATGGAAAATTATCATCAAGCAATTTTAAAGATATTTTGTTTGGGACTTCTCATCCCCTTGCATTAATATTTTTTTAATTAAGCAAACTGAATGGATTTCATCCACAAGAATAGATTCTCAAAAATCTTTTTCCCCCCCCAGAATTGTGCTTGTTTTATATACTTACATCGTTCAGCATTGTGCATAAGAGCAATATCATTTATAAAAATGAAAAAGATAGGGAATGACGTGTTGTGGATTTGATGGACAGAATCCTGAACGAGCAGTTGGAGAAAACTCGTAACGAGCTGTCTGAAAGCCGTGTGCAGAACGCCCGTGTCGCTTCACAGGTGGGTGCTAGTGGATGATTGCTTTGTTTCTTTCTTCACACTAATAATGATGATGATGAAGAATATATGGAATGCCTAACCTCATGAATACAAAAGTCCTAATTGTGTGCCATGGTCAAAACATGGAACAGACTATAGCAAAAAAAATTTTTAAAACACACACACTCTCTCCACCCCGCACGCCTGCACATGCACGCACCAGCCCCACACACGCACACACCAAATGCACGCACATACACACTCCACATACACACACAAACACAAAAGCACACACTACACACACACTATATATATATAGCACACACAGCAATCCATAATGCATACAGCGAAGGGCGTTTTCATATGTAATCTGCAAGACCAGACCCAACTACAGTGGACATGGAAATCAAACACAATAGCAACAAAGCATACTGTTCATTAAAATGTTTTTATCAGTTTGAGGGGGTTGATTAGGCCTAAATGACTAATGCCTAATATTTTTCATGTGTGTGCATGTGTGCGTGCGTGTATGCACATATGTATCTGCATGTATGTATGTATGCATGTGTGTGTGCATGCACATATGTGTATGTATGTATGCACGTGTGTGTGTGTGCATGCATATAATTATGTGTATGTATGTGTGTGCGTGTGTGTCAGGTGGACCATTCGGCAGAGCGGTACAAGATTCTGCAGAGCAACGCGGAGGGCTACAGGAAGGAGATCGCGGCCCTGCAGGACAAGTGTCAGAAATACAACATCTCTGTGGCCAAGCATGAACTCACCATCAGCAAACTCAAAGAGGTGAGGGCCGGCGGTGTCTGCTGCTTTTGCTGCTGCTGCTGCTGCTGTTGCTGCTGCTGCTGCTGCTGTTGTTATTGTTGCTGCTGCTGTTATCATTGTTGTTGTTGAGTGTTCCCAAGCTTCAGCACTCTGGAGACTGCACTTTTCTTATTATTATTTTATTTTGTTTTATAAATGTTTTTGTTTGTTTATTCCTCAGCTACAGCTCTGAGGTTCACCAATGGTGAGATTTTTGTGTATAAGACTGTTTTTAATAATAATAATAATGTATGGAATGTATATAGTGCTGAATCTTGTAAAGCAACAAATCAAAACGCTCAGGTGACTTTTTTTTTTTAAATCGAGGATAATGGAATAAGCACTCATGTGCTTTTTTTTTTACATCCAGTCCCTGTGTGTATGCGGTTTTGTACATTTTGTCATCTATTCCCACGGGCACACGATGGCCTACTCTTTCGAAAAGCGGAACAGGATTTAACGTGTGCGCAAGATGTTCTGCATGCGTTTGCACACGGGGCCTCGGTTTATAGTCTCATCCAAGGACTTTTTACCCACCATTCAAGTAGCTGCATTCTGTGTTCGGGGGTTTTGTCCTCTTATTTTACTCACCCCACCTGGGAAGCACTGCAAGTACTTACTTGGCAAGAAGTTTGCATGGATAACCAGATTTCAAGCACCTAGCCATGTAGGCACCTATGCTCTGCCTTCAGAGGATTTTTGTTCTCCTGTAATGGAGAGTACAGGCTGTTCTTTTAGGAGCTTGTCATGGATGAAGACAAAAATCTTGACACAGAATTTCACAGAGTAAGAACATTTTGATGTAGGCCTTGGCACTTTGCTTACATCAAGAACTGGCACAGCTTTCAGCCTTTGTCTGCTCTTTTTTTTTCTACAGAGTTTATGTTACATAGTGAGGACTGGTTTTTTGCTGTTATTTCACATCCTGGGGGTCATCCCAAATATACACCCTGTATCATTCATCCTACATGAAATGAAGGTGAGATTATAAGTACTCACCAGATAGGCTTTATTTATTGATTTGGATCTAAAACAAAGAAAGGTCGTAATCATTGTCTCAGCAAGATGTATAACACCCTCTCTTGTTTATTGTTGTAAAAGAAAAAAAACTTATGACCATGATCATTGTCTGCAAGAAGTCTAATATCCTCTCTTCTTTATCATTGTAAGACACACAAAAAACTAATGACCATGATCATTGTCTGCAAGATGTATTAACACCTTGTCTTTTTTATCATTGTAAGACACAAAAAACTAATGACCATGATCATTGTCCACAAGATGTCTAGTATAACACCCTATTTTGTTTATCGTTGTCAGACACAAAAAAACCTACTGACCATGATCGTGGTCGGCAAGATGTATAATATCTTCTCCTGGTTTTCCTTGCAAAACAGGACACACAAAAGCCAACAACCCCACCCTCCCTACTGACCATGATCGTGGTCCGCAAAATGAAAAATCTCCTGGTTTTCCTTGTAAAACGGGACACACAAAAAACAACCCCACCCTACTGACCATGATCGTGGTCCGCAAGACATACATCTTCTCCTGGTTTTCCTTGTAAAACAGAAGAAACCAACCCCCCCACCCATCTACTGCCCCTAACCTCTCTCTCTGTGCCCAGGACGTGTTTGAGAAGCAGCAGCTGGCCAGTACCTGGGAGGCCAAGGTGGACCAGATGCGCGCTCAGTACGACACGCTCCGCGCCCACGAGCAGCGCCTCCTGGCGGAGCTGGAGAGCATGCGGCGAGAGCGGCAGTCGCAGGCCATGCTGACGGCCAACCTGCAGGCCATCCAGAACAACCTGGAGCGTGCCGAGTTCGAGTCCAAGACGCGCTACACCAACCAGATGGACAGCATGGAGAAGGAGCTGGCCCTGCTGAGGAGAAAGCTGCAGTCTGCCGAGGAGGAGAGGGCCACCACTGTCCGCGCCTTGGAGGTGAGGGGGGGTCGAGTTGGGCTGTCTGTCTGTCTGTCTGTCTGTCTGTCTGTTTGTCTGTCTGTTTGTCTGTCTGTCTGTCTGTCTGTTTGGGGGAGGGTTCGTTGCTCAGCTAGAGGTTTGAGGTTCAGCCGTGGTGATATTTTTGTGTAGGCAGCCGTTCTCTCCTCCCCCACCATTTACATAACCACATTCCGACTTTGGGGATGGTGTCTAAAGGCCTACTCCTTCAAAAGGCGGAACAGGTTTTTAATGTGTGCGCAAGATGTTCTGCGTGCGTTTGCACACAGGCCTCAGTTTTAGTCTTATTTGAAGGACTTTGATGTTCAGTTTGATTTGCTCGTCAAACTGGGAAGAGAGAACTATGGAGAATGTGCAAAGTTGATGATCTGGAGTCTGTAGCTAGTATCAATAGACTGCGCTGGTTTGGGCACGTTCAACGGAAAGCAGACCACCACATCATAAAAAGAGCAATGAACTTCGTTGTGGATGGAAAAAGACCAAAGGGAAGACCTAGCAAAACCTGGGCTGCCTGTATTGCAGATGATCTTAGAGAAATGGGCATAAATAAGGAGGAAGCTCAAAACAGAGAGAGATGGAGAAGTCTCATCAATGTCAAACCTCCCTTGGGAGAAACATGACAAAAAAGGAAGAAGAAACTGGGAAGAGAGGCAAGACTGGGAATCAAACCTAGAACTTCACGGTTTACTTATTAGGCAGGTAAACATCTTAACTGTCCTGCCACCTTCCTTCTTGTTTGTGAGGAGCAGGGGTGTATGTTTTTGTTGGTTTCTATTTTTTTTCTTTGGGGGGGGGGGGGGGGGGGGGGGGGGGTTGTTGGTTTGTAGTTGGGGGGTGGGGGGGGTATTGGTTTGACGATGTTTTATTTGCTGACAATACCTAACATGTACCCAAGGCTTGTCCAGCACACATTGGGTTATTCAGCTGGTTAGTCTTTCAGTCTTTCTTCTGCTCAGCTGTCGTGACCTTGCCCATGGTGGCTGTTTGCAATGTCCCCAGACACGAGTGAAGAGCTTGGAGGCTGACCTGAGCAAGGCGAAGGAGGAGGAGGAACAGCTGAAGGCCGAGGCCGACCAGGCGAGGAGAGAGCTGCAGGACAACCTGCAGGAGGTAGGTACAGTCGTGGCCATGTCTGGTGTGGTCAGTGGTCACTGCCAGAGACTTTGCTGGTGTGTCCGTGCCTCAGGGACAGTGTAGCGTTGTGACCACAGTCTGAAGGGTCATGGCCATGTCTGGTGTGGTCAGTGGTCAGTCACTGCCAGAGACTTTGCTGGTGTGTCCGTGCCTCAGGGACAGTGTAGCGTTGTGACCACAGTCTGAAGGGTCATGGCCATGTCTGGTGTGGTCAGTGGTCAGTCACTGCCAGAGACTTTGCTGGTGTGTCCGTGCCTCAGGGACAGTGTAGCGTTGTGACCACAGTCTGAAGGGTCATGGCCAGGTCTGGTGTGGTCAGTGGTCAGTCACTGCCAGAGACTTTGCTGGTGTGTCCGTGCCTCAGGGACAGTGTAGCGTTGTGACCACAGTCTGAAGGGTCATGGCCAGGTCTGGTGTGGTCAGTGGTCAGTCACTGCCAGAGACTTTGCTGGTGTGTCCGTGCCTCAGGGACAGTGTAGCGTTGTGACCACAGTCTGAAGGGTCATGGTCATGTCTGGTCACTGGTCAGTCACTGCCAGAGACATTGCTGGTGTGTCCGTGCCTCAGGGACAGTGTAGCGTTGTGACCACAGTCTGAAGGGTCATGGCCATGTCTTGTCTGGTCACTGGTCCTTGCCAGAGACTCTTCAGAAAGAGTGTGCTGTTGTGTCCATGTAGTAGATAGAGTGTATTTTTGTGAAAATAGTCTGAAGAGTCATGTTCATGTCTGGTCTGGACACTGGTCCTTGCCAGAGACTATTCAGAAAGAGTGTGCTGTTGTGTCCATGTATTAGATAGTGTATTTTTGTGAAAACAGTCTGAAGAGTCATGTTCATGTCTGGTCTGGTCACTGGTCCTTGCCAGAGACTCTTCAGAAAGAGTGTGCTGTTGTGTCCATGTAGTAGATAGAGTGTATTTTTGTGAAAATAGTCTGAAGAGTCATGTTCATGTCTGGTCTGGTCACTGGTCCTTGCCAGAAACTATTCAGAAAGAGTGTGCTGTTGTGTCCATGTAGTAGATAGAGTGTATTTTTGTGAAAATAGTCTGAAGAGTCATATTCATGTGTGGCTGGGCTTTCTGTTCACTACTAGAGACTGTTCAGATCATTCTCTTGTGCCCATGTACAATTGTGTCCATGCATCAGGGACAGTGTAACTTTGTGACAACGGTCTGTAGGGAATTTCACTGACTTTTTTCTTTCCATCGTGATCTTTAACATGTTTCATGTTCTTAGATACGTGCGAAAGGCTTTTCATTTTGGGCTGTTTTCTGAAGGTTCAGTAGGACTGAATTTTAATAATTATATGAAAATATGGCTTCATTGCAGTGTTTGAAGCTAGCTAGAAATGTGGAAAGTTCTAAGAGGTTTTCAGCTCAAAGAATCAGAAGTTAGTGATATTGTGTATTGTCATCAGTATTCAGTAATAGTTGTCCTGTTTGCTGTGGTGACTGTCAGTGATGTCTGTTTTCTGTGGTGACTGTCAGTGATGTCTGTTTTCTGTGGTGACTGTCAGTTGTATCTAAGGTGAATGTCAGTGATGTCTAAGGTGAATGTCAATGATGTCTGTGGTGACTGTCAGTGATGTCTGTGGTGACTGTCAGCGATGTCTGTGGTGACTGTGATGTCTGTGGTGACTGTCAATGATGTCTGTGGTGACTGTCAATGATGTCTGTGGCGACTGTCAGTGGTGACTGTCAGTGATGTCTGTGGTGACTGTCTGTGGTGACTGTCAGTGATGTCTGTGGTGACTGTCTGTGGCGACTGTCAGTGATGTCTGTGGCGACTGTCAGCGATGTCTGTGGTGGCTGTCAGCGATGTCTGTGGCGACTGTCAGCGATGTCTGTGGTGGCTGTCAGCGATGTCTGTGGTGACTGTCAGCGATGTCTGTGGTGGCTGTCAGCGATGTCTGTGGTGACTGTCTGTGGTGACTGTCAGTGATGTCTGTGGTGACTGTCAGCGATGTCTGTGGTGACTGTCAGTGATGTCTGTGGCGACTGTCAGCGATGTCTGTGGTGGCTGTCAGCGATGTCTGTGGTGACTGTCAGCGATGTCTGTGGTGACTGTCAGCGATGTCTGTGGTGACTGTCAGCGATGTCTGTGGTGACTGTCAGCGATGTCTGTGGTGACTGTCAGCGATGCCTGTGGTGACTGTCTGTGGTGACTGTCAGTGATGTCTGTGGTGACTGTCAGTGATGTCTGTGGTGACTGTCAGTGATGTCCGTGGTGACTGTCAGTGATGTCTGTGGTGACTGTCAGTGATGTCTGTGGTGACTGTCAGTGATGTCCGTGGTGACTGTCAGTGATGTCCGTGGTGACTGTCAGTGATGTCTGTGGTGACTGTCAGTGATGTCTGTGGCGACTGTCTGTGATGTCTGTGGTGACTGTCAGTGATGTCTGTGGTGACTGTCAGTGATGTCTGTGGTGACTGTCTGTGATGTCTGTGGTGACTGTCAGTGATGTCTGTGGTGACTGTCAGTGATGTCTGTGGTGACTGTCAGTGATGTCTGTGGTGACTGTCAGTGATGTCTGTTTCAGTTGTCAGCTGCAGAAGCTAAACTTGCCGCTGCAGAAAACAAACTGACAAATCTGGGAACAGCAGAAGAAGGTAAGTGGAGTGAACAGGTGTGTGTGTGTGTGTGTGTTACAGAATGGAACAGACTTGAACATTTTAGAATATGGGACATGTCTGGGCTTAGGAACAGTTCTTATATTGAGGGGGGGGGATGCTACTCTTGTAGGAATGATGCAACCCACAAGTCATGTGATGAAGGCTAATGCTTGTCTGATAGGAAATGGGCAGAGGTAACAGGTGCAGAAAACTAATGAATACATGTGCATGTTCTCTTACACACGTGTACTCGCACAGGAGCGTGTGTGCATGCATACACACGCCCACCCCTAGTCATTAACTTTTTTTTACAGGCCCTTTCTCTCACAAACTCACCACACCACATCACACGCATCAACAGTAACAAACCTCAAGGCATAAAAGCAAAAGCATCTGTATGTACAGTGCTTGTAAATGGTTTTGTCTTTCAAAATTCTTTTCCATATTTATCGTGTGCTCATTTTTTCATTGGAAAACAACGCTTTTTTTAAGATGCCAAGAGACAAAAGTAAACAAGCTTTTTGAATCTAAATGAAAAGCAAAAGCTATGAAATGTTATGAAAATACGTGGAACTGTTTGTCAGTGACAAGTGAGTGTGTGTTGTGCTGTCATGTCAGGTATGCCAGCGGAGGAGGAGATCAAGGACCTGAGGAATGAAGTTACGCAGCTGAAGCAGCATTTGAAGAGTGAGTCTGCTGTCAGCATTGTTGGGGATTTACGTAAAGCAGAGCTACTTCTGGGTTTGTCAAGAAGAAAACGTAACTAACCTCACTTTTTGTTCAGAATGTGTGAAACAAATCAAAAGCGCGATGTAGATCTGAATATTGTCTTTTTGTATGTCCCTTATGTGCACCAGCTGATAGATTTTTAAAAAGTAGATGTCATGGGAAATCAAAATTTGGGTTTTGGTTTTTTTTTTTAAAAACCTTATTTAGTTATTGGAAAGACAAGACAGTTTGTTTATGTTGTTGTTGTGTTGTTTGTTTTTTGGGGAAGGTATATCGTAATAACCATTCAAAAACAGATTATTTTCAGCCAGCCAACATGAGTTATAGTTATCATTCCCTTATGCTGTCCAGGTTGCATAAAGAGAATGAAATGGCTGAAGAACATTGTGTTAAGATCTGCATGTATGGAATAAAAGGGGGACTAACTTGACTGTGTTATCTCCTTGAAAGGTCATTTGGAGCACTGCGCTTGGATGTCGAGCAGTGTATACGTCAGCTTAATTGAACCTGGCAAAGTCCATTCATTTCCAGGCTACAGGGAACATGCTGGGTATGTTCATGTCATCCATGCCACTGGCCATAGCCGGCTTGCTCTTCTAGGAAAAGTGGACGAGTTTTGAAAGTGCATGCAAGATATTGCATTTTCATATCATATTTTAGTTTATGGTCTCATCTCAAGGACTTTCAGGGGAATGGAGTAAAAACATGTTTTACTTTCTGAAGTAAACCACCTTCAGAGGGATGCTAGAGCAGAGACTAGAACCTATGTCCTCTGTTATCAGATTACAAGCCATTATCCTAACCGCTAAGCTGTGCTGCCCCTTGAAGGAGGTGGGCATAAGTCAGTAACCACGGTGTGGTGTGTTGTGTGCAGACCTGCAGGCTCAGTTGAAGGCGGCCAAACAGCAGGCTGACCAGTACAAGGCCATCGCAGAGGGGGTGGAGCAGAATCTCCGCCAGTCCAACCAGGTCTGTATCTACTGCCGCTGCGCCTACATCAGTTTTCTTCCATTGACTTACACCTCGGGTAATCATATCAAATCAGATTAAAGCAAATCAATATGAAACACACACAAAAAGAAGCATGATTAATGTTCGATAAGGAAAATACTCTTTTGTCTTAGTCTTATGTTTGCTTACTTCCTTCAGTGTTGCTTACACATTTGGTTAAGTCAATCATCCATCCATGAGTGTGTGTTGGAACAAAATGAAAAATGCATTTACATCAAAGTTTTGAGTTAGTCAGTATGGGTAGACTGGGATACATACAGCTATTCTTTGTTAGTGTTGTACAGAAACATCAGCAGTTGTTGAAAATTGACCAATTCCACTCTGGTTTGTCTTGCTAGTCTGAATGACATCAGTTAAACCAAGGATAAAGACAGCATGAAGATGTGATTGCTGTGACATTGTCAAGCGATCACTCTTTCTCTTATCAGGGACAGGTATTGACTTAAGCACATCCAGCGGACTTGATTCAAACTTGCTGTGCATCTAAGTAATTTTGGTCAGAGATGCACGTGCGAGCTAATGGAAACGTATTTTGACATAGGAACAAATAATTTATTTGTTCATCAGTATTTGATATATGCCACTGCTTTGCAAAGTAATGAAAGGTTAATTTGATTAAGTTTATGTTACAAAAGATAACAAAGACGTTACAAAGATATTTATGCATACAGATGCCAGGTAGCGCATACTTATATGTAACATGTTTCCAAAGACCTACCTCACATAAAAATTGAGCATATGTTTTCCCCATTTTCCAGACAAGCAAGGAGTTCCAGGAGACCTGTGAGAACAAGATGATTGAGGCACAGAATGGTAAGTTAGTTTTGTCCTCTTCATTCTTCACAAGTCATTTATATGTGCAAGGTATAGCACTATATAAATTCCATTTATTATTAAGTCAGTATGTGGATGTACATCTATTCAGAACAAATTCTTCACAACTGAAGGGAATTTTGCCTTTCGCCCCTACAGCCAAAGACAGTGGCATGATAAATACCTAGAAGTAACACTTTTATGTATGCCATTCATTTTGGAAGAGTTGATTACCAAAAATTGTGGGACAAGTTTATTTAGAGAACTTTCTTCAGCAAGAAATTCTCTTAAATTGTTTGTATGCTGAGGTGTGGAGGAGGTAGAAACAATGATGATTCATTGACATGGCCTGTGTTGTTCAGGCAAAGCGGCCCTGGAGAAGAGAGTGGAACAGCTGGAGAAGGATCACCAGGAGTTGCTCAACGAAAACATCCGCATCACTGAGGACAGCCACAACCTGGTCAGTACCAATCCACAGTTTAGCTGACCGTTTTTCACCACTTTGCTTCCGTCCTCTCCCCTCCCCTCCCTTCTCCTTACCATCCCACTCTTGGTTTCTGTTGTCTTGCCAGTTACGGTACTCTGTTTTTGTGTTTGGCTTTAAAAGTCACTGTTTTAAAGTGGGAACCAGATAGCTGTGTTAGTTGAAGTGAACTGTGACGATAGATCAGTGTCTCGGTTTGTGTGCTTGTCTGTCTGTGGAATGTTTTGAAAGAAGACTGATTTGAGTGTATTTGAAAAAAAAGATTAGTCCTGCTGCTTTAAAATGTTTACACCAAGTGCAGAGTTGTAGCTACTTCAGAAACAACAACAGTGATAAAACAACAGCTGTAAAGACATCGAAAAACCACATTTTTCACACGCACACACACACACACACACACACACACACACACACACACACACACACACACACACACACACACACTCCCTCTCATTTTAAGGTCAGAGTCTTCCACTGAAACATTTCAGTAAAGAAATGCTGTCATGTCTGATCATTCCATTTTGCCCTCCCCAGAACAACGACCTGAGGAAGCAGCTGGCGTCTCTGCGTCACGAGCTGCAGGAGGCTTTGCAGACCCGGGAGTCGGCGCTGGCCGAGCAGACGGCCGCACAGCAGGCCCTGCAGAAACAAGTGGAGCTGGCTGCCGAGGTTTGAACCCAGGGTTGCCGTGTCTGTGCCAGCTTTTTGGTCTAGCTGTGTGTGTGTGTGTGTGTGTGTGTGTGTGTGTGTGTGTGTGTCTCTATCTCGCTCTCTCTCTCTCTCTCTCTCTCTCTCTCTCTCTCTCTCTCTCTCTCTCTCTCTCTCTCTCTCTCTCTCTCTCTCTCTCTCTCTCTCTCTCTCTCTCTCTCTCTCTCTCTCTCTCTCTCTCTCTCTCTCTCTCTCTCTCTCTCTTTTCTCTCTCTCTCTCCTCTCTCTCTCTCTGTGCTGTGAATTGAAGGCTGTTGCCTGATTTGGAGGGTTGGACAAGGAATGAGATGTATGTTTTAGATATATAGGAGTCTGTCTGTCTGTCTGTCTGTCTCTCTCTCTCTTCTCTCTCTCTCTCTCTCTCTCCCTCTCCCTCCCTCCCTCCTCTCTCCCTCTCTCTCCCTCTCTCCCTCTCTCCCTCTCCCCCTCTCCCTGTCTCTGTGTACTGTGAATTGAAAGGCTTTTGCCTGATTTGGAGGGTTGGACAAGGGGTGAGATGTATGTTTTAGATATATAGGAGTCTGTCTGTCTGTCTGTCTGTCTGTCTGTCTGTCTGTCTCTCTCTCTCTCTCTCTCTCTCTCTCTCTCTCTCTCTCTCTCTCTCTCTCTCCCTCCCTCCCTCCCTCCCTCCTCCTCCCTCTCTCTCCCTCTCTCCCTCTCCCTCTCTCCCTCTCCCCCTCTCCCTGTCTCTGTGTACTGTGAATTGAAAGGCTTTTGCCTGATTTGGAGGGTTGGACAAGGGGTGAGATGTCGTGTTGTGTACCTGATTGTAGGCTCAGGACAAGTACCAGAGAGAGCTGATGCTGCACGCCGCTGATGTGGAGGCCCTCACTGCACTGAAGAAAAAGGTCAGTGAAATGGTGCTAACATGGATGGAACTCTTTTTGTTGTTGTTGTTGTTAACTTCATTATGCCTTTTCACATCATTTTTATAAAGAATCTTCTCTTTAAAACTTCCCCAAATCATTTTTTTAAAAGAAGTTTTCACAGGCCCAAGACTAAGGAATGTCAAATGAGAGTCTGGCACTTCAGTGAATATAATAATAATAATGTATGGAATTTATATAGCGCTGAATCTTATCAGTAATAATACCCTGTGAATGTTGGATCAGAATAGGCACCATTAAACACAACCAAACTTACTCACCAGCAGTGCAGGGTCCTTCTGGATGGTGGCTCACAGCAACCTAACATTGACAGATATTTCTTTGAGGCAAGTAAAACCAAGTCTGGGCATGATTTGGGGGCTGGATGAGCAGTGTTGGAACAGCATACAGTGCCATCACAGAACTTGAAGAAGCAATGCAGAAAAAGGAGTGGGTTTCTTACATGTATGTTTTACTTGTTTGTTTACGCTTGTGCTTTTTCACGGATCTGTAGAAGAGGGGCGGGAGACAGTTCCCCTTCACTCAGTTTTGCCCAGAAGATATCCTCTTACTAAATATATTTTTGCTACTTAATAAGTTGTTACCCATTATTTGATTTGTGGCATTCAGCTTTGATTTTGCATTTTAATACTGGAGTGTGATGCCAGTGGCTGATGTGTGGTGTTGTGTTGTCATATCAGCTGGAGAGTCACAGCGATGACCTGGCCAAGGCTCAGTCGGAGATGGAGGGAGGGAAACAGAAACTGATCAACGCCCAGGTTTGTGTCTGACCTCGGACTGTTCACCTCTTCACACTTCTGTCTCTTCTGCTTCTCTTGATGTGAGACGCATGTTTTTAAAAGACATTATGTTTAAGTTTGAGGGGACGGGATAGCTCAGTGGTTGGAGCACTCGCTTTCCCCCAGCCAAGTTAAGCAGCGTCGAGCGTGGTTACCAGTTGGATTGGTGACCGTTTGCGCGCCTTGGCTTCAGTACAGTTCGCCCAGCTGTAAATGGGTACCTGCCCTCTTTAGGGTCAGGGAAGATAAAGCAGCGAGGGAGAGGAGATGGGCGCCGCCCTCAATATGCTGGCCCTAGAGAAGTGAGGTCTCTGACGCCTCGCTCCCCTACGACCTTATAGGTTATGGGACTCCTTTACCTTTACCTTTATGTTTAAGTTTAATGACAAAATATTGTGTTTCAATGCATTTACAGTATAACCAGGTTAGTCGTTCGCTACTGCAGTGGTGATAATTCTAGTGCATCATTTTTTTGTTGTGTACAGTAAGGCTACAGTTCAAAAGAGCAAACAGAAATCTAGAAGAGTAACACAAACATTTACAGTTCATGGACAAGGGATGATACATGCATATGTGTACTCACACACACATGCACACACACACGCACGCACGCACAGGTGCACACACAGAGAAAAACACAAATAGTATAAGTGTTGCACTGTACTGTATACAAATGACAGAGGTGGTGTGTGTTGTGGCACTGTGGTATACAAATGACAGACGTAGTGTATGTTTTGGCACTGCAGTATACAAATGACAGACATAGTGTATGTTTTGGCACTGCGGTATACAAATGACAGACATAGTGTATGTTTTGGCATTGCGGTATACAAATGACAGATGTAGTGTATGTTTTGGCATTGCGGTATACAAATGACAGACGTCGTGTATGTTTTGGCATTGCGGTATACAAATGACAGACGCAGTGTATGTTTTGGCACAGACCTCATGGCAGGAACAGGAGCGTGTTCTGCGAGAGGAGACACGACAGCTGGAGACGCGCTGTGAGGAGCTGGAGAAACAGAACAGGACTCTGCACTCCCAAATGGAAACAGTACGTCCTGACAGATGTCTGTTGTTCTGGTAAAAGAGTGGTAGCATCAGGCTGCATCGTGATGAGAAAGGAGTGAATGAATCTGTGATTTATGAAGTGCATGAAAACCTTCATACTCAAAGGTGCAAGGCGCGCAGAAACCAGCTATTCAAAGCAAAAATTGATTTTGCAACTTATTTTTGGTACGATATGAGTATGAATAATTGGGTGGGTAGGAGTGCCTGAATTTTCATTGTTTACCCAGTATACATGTATTTTTGACTTTTTAACTCTTGATTATATGATTGGCTTGCGTACATGTGTGTAACTTTTTGTATTTATATGTTTCTTTGTCTGTGCATTAGTTATGTGTGCATGTGACAGTGTAACTTTGTGTGTGTGTGTATCTCTGTTTATGTATATAACTCAGTATTTTTATGTATGTGATTGTGACTATATGTGTGATAGCAATAACGAAATGATAGCAAAATGTTCTGTGAAGACTTTGAAGCACATGTGCATACATGCATGCAATCATTTGTGTGTGTGTGTGTGTACAGCTGAGTAACCAGGCGATAGCGGTGCAGAAGAAGGCGTCAGACGACCCACACAACTTGTCGCTGAGTGAGGAGGCCAGCAAGAGCAGTGAGCAGCTGCTGGAGGTCATCAAGTCAGTGCCTCACTCCGCTTCTGTGTCGTCTGCACCTCTTGCCTTTGCTTTTTGTCTGTGTTTTGGTGTGTAGGGGGTGTGTGTGTGTGTGTATGATGTGTTTGTAAGTGTATGTATGATGTGTTTGTGCATGCATGCACAGTATGAGTGTATCTGTGTGTGTAGCTATTGTTCATACCTCCTTCCCATTCTGTACTACCATCATCCATTAAAAGTAGAAATAATATCTTGGGAAGTTGTTTTCCCTTTCTTACCGCCTTTCTTTTCCATGAAAATCACGAAAGTATAACTTACATCCCATTTTTATCTACTGCTGTTTCGTCAGGTTTTTGCGGCGTGAAAAAGAAATCGCTGAAACCAAACTGGAGGTGTTTGAGTCTTCTTCCACCCGCTTGCAGCAGCGACTGACAATTCTGGAGAAACAGCTGGACGAAACCAAGCAGGCTCTGGGAGAAGAACGACAGCAGAATCAGGTTAGTTGACAGGCACAGGCAGTTGGTCAGTCGGTCACCCAGACTGTCGCGTGCATGGGCTGGTGTGTGCATAACAGTTCTTAAAGTATTGATGGGTCGTGTAAGTTTAGAAAAGGGTAGAATGTCATCTTGGTTATGATAATAAATTCGGGGCTTATAAAAGTGCATGATAAGTTTAGAAGAAGATGATATACAAATTCAATATAATGATAGATTCTGGGCTGCCTGTATTGCGGATGACCTTAGAGAAAGGGGCATAAATAAGGAGGAAGCTCAAAACAGAGAGAGATGGAGAAGGCTCATCAATGTCAAACCTCCCCTGGGAGAAACATGACGAAAAAGGAAGAAGTATAGTGACAGATTCTGGGTAACATTGATGGAAATGTATATAATACAATACAATACTGTACAATACAGTACACTACGGCATGGTGTTACAGAGCAGTGTGCAGACAATGTCTCAGCACATGGATCTGATGAGGAAGGTGGAGACAGTCAACCTGCTGCAGGAGAGCAGTACAATATAATACAATATAATACAATACAATACTGTACAATACAATACAGTACAATACAATACAGTACACTACGGCATGGTGTTACAGAGCAGTGTGCAGACAATGTCTCAGCACATGGATCTGATGAGGAAGGTGGAGACAGTCAACCTGCTGCAGTACAATACATTACAATATAATGCAATACTGTACAATACAATACAGTACACTATGACGTGGTGTTACAGAGCAGTGTGCAGACAATGTCTCAGCACATGGATCTGATGAGGAAGGTGGAGACAGTGAACCTGCTGCAGGAGAGCAACAAGCTGCTGAGGGAGGAGAACACCAGGCTGCAGGCCCTCCAGCAGGAACTGGAGGCCAAGGTAGGAACCTCCTCCTCCTCCTCCTCCTTTTTCTTTGCTTTACGCTGTCAGGTGTGTCTAGGAAAAGTCATAGCATGTCCTTTCCAGGACATGTAATATTGTGTGTGTGTGTTGTGTGGGGGGTAAATTTCTCTCTGATTTTGAAACCATTGCTGGTAAATATCAGCTGTTTTGCTCAGATAGTTGTCACATTGAACCAACTGATTTGTAGACTGTTCCACAGTCTGTTCAGTTTATTTTGCTTAAGTGGACAAAAGAAGAGTGAATATACCCTTACCCCAAATCCCTTGTTCTCCCTCCCCTTCTGAAAAAAAATAGTATGAGAAATATTTGTTCCTGAGAGTCAGTTTACAGTTTTTGAGATCGGAATACAGAACAAAGTAACCTGAGGTTTGTGTCATGGAGATCGCAAGAACATTCTAGAAACTTTGCTCCCCTTTTTTGTGTGTGTGTTTGTTTGGTTGGCCTGTATGTATGGTAGGATGTTGGTCGGAAAAAGGGAAAAGAGGCAGACCATCAATATCCTACATTGCCAACATCACTGAGATCAGTGGTCTGGGAGGAGGGCTACAGGAGATGGTAGAACTCAGCAGAGACAGAGAGAGATGGTGGACCATGGTGGCATTGCATGGAGCTCCTACCGACAACAGCGGTGATGGAGACAGTTGAGTAGCTGTTGTTGTATGGAATGACACGTGGTGGTGGTGGTGGTGGTGGTGGTGCAGGTGCGACGTCTGGAGGAGGAGATCAGCCCACTGCAGGCGTCGGTGCGGGAGACGACGGCGCGCAAAGAGGTGCTGGAGGTGGAGAAGAAGACGCTGGCTGCTGAGGTGGAGAGGTGGAAGTCCAGAACTCACCACCTGGTGGAGCAGAGCAACAAGACCGACCCCGAAGAACATCGCAAACTCATGTAAGACAGAATGCATATGTGTGTTGGGGGGGGGGGGGGATGTTTGTTTGTTTTGGGGTGGGGTTTTTTAGTTGCACTCACTCACTCACTCAGTCCCATGTCCCAAAGGACGTAGGGGGGACATGAGAGAAGACGCAACAGAGATCTTTTTCCATGCTTCACGATCCTGTGTGGCTCGTAGAAGGTGTTGCAGGGGTTGGGCGGTCTAGTCCAGTAGAAACAAATCCTGAAGAAGAAAGGTCTTTTGTTGTTGTTTTTGTGATGAAAATGCTGGATACATTTATTGCAGGGAGAATTGTGTAAGTTTGGTCATCAACAATGGTACATATAGGCTGAGTGTCAGTGCCTTTATTGGTTGAGTCTGCCTTTGTTGAACCGTCCAGCTCTTGAGGAGAGGGGAGGTGGGTGTTTTGTAGTTGTTTTAGTTATGTCATACTGACATATGGAAACAGTGCTTCACAAAACCTGAAGCAAAACAACCAAAAAAACCCCACTATCAGTGTTTAAGATGCTCAGACTTTTCTTTTCTGTTATTAGAGGAGGTTTACTTAACTGTACCAGTTTGTTTGGTTGAGGTCTCTGTAAATCCATAAGTTGTTGCACCACATACGTGTGTATGCATGTAAATGTAAATCTGTATGTGTGCTCATGTATTTTCATGTTTTTAACCTGAAAATGACCTTTTTCTCTGTTCACAGACAAGAGAAAGACCAGATAAGAAAGCAGCTTGCTCAGACCAAGGAAGAGTTGTTCAAAGTCAAGTACGTAGAGAGTTTGAGTAGAGAAAGATTGTATTTCCCATTATCTATTTCTCACCTTTCTGGGACCTTCTTTGTTGTGTACAAGTAGCAGTTACGTGTACATGTGGAAAGATAGTATTCTTCTCTGTTATCCTATATGTTTATGTTGTGTGGTTTTAGATTCTTTTTTTTTTCTTTTTCTTTTAAAAAAAAATAGAAACATGTTTTCTTGAATTTGAGGAAGCCTTTGAAAACTAGGACGAAGTTGGGATGGGGGCCATCACTTGTTGAATTGCAGGAGAGGGGGGATGAATTGCATAAAAATTTTCCTAAAGACTGCACCTCAGGCGTCAGCACTCTTCCCATGGAAGGTGCCTTAGCTTATTACACTGACAGAAAAAGCAGTGTTTAAGTTTCCCATGGACATGGGGATATATGCTTGCAGTCATGCATGTTTGCACATGCATATGCATGTATAAACACACACATACACTCACTCACTCCCCCAATCGAAATGAATGATCAGCTGATGTACTCACTGTTATGGAGGGAATATAGAGAAAATCATAATTCCTGTATAGATTTTTTTTTTTTCAAATTTAGCTGATTTCTGTAAAGGAATAAGGAATATTCAGGAAAATGGCTGTGGATACACTTACGAAAGATGAAGACAAAATGAATAGTTATGTTCCCAAGCTAATCTAGACTGTATTTTGTGTAATTGCAGAGCTGAACTGACCAGAGTGAACTCTGTTGTCACCAGCAAGGAGTAAGTATATTTGTGTCTGAGCATGTTTCTCAGTGTTGTTGGTTTTCCTGGGTGGGGCTGGGTTCGTTGAGGGGGGTAGGGGGTTCCTACATTTTTGTTATATATTTTCTTTTTTCTTTTTTTTTAAATCCTTTATTTTCTTCTATTCATGTTGTGTTTTGATTTTGTTTTCTTCTTTGTTTTTTCTTCAACCTCAGAATACTATGTGAGCGGTACCTTCAACATCAACAAGACCTTTACCACGTATTTATCGATTTTAAGAAGGCATTTGACAGGGTGTGGCATGCAGCTTTGTGGGCAACCATGAATTTGTACAGCATCAATGCAAACCTGATCAGAGTCATCAAACAGCTGTACAGCGAGGCCACCAGTGCAATGTACTACAACAACAACATTGGAGAATGGTTTCGAACAACAGTTGGAGTAAGGCAGGGCTGTCTACTCTCACCCACTCTTTTCAACATCTTCCTTGAGAGAATCATGGCTGATGCACTGGAACATCATGAAGGATCAGTCAGCATTGGTGGCAGAACGATCACAAACCTCCGCTTCGCAGATGACATTGATGGAATAGCAGGATCAGAAAAAGAGCTTGCCAGCCTAACAGAACACTTGGATAAGGCCTCCAAAACATACGGCATGGAAATCAGTGCAGAGAAGACCAAACTGATGACTAATAACACCAACGGCATTAGCACTGATATCAGGGTTAATGACCAGAAGCTGGAAACAGTTCAAAGCTTCAAGTACCTGGGAGCCATTGTATCCGACCAGGGATCCAAGCCAGAAGTAGTATGCAGGACTGCACAGACAATAACAGCTTTGTCAAAACTAAACACCATCTGGAGAGACAAGAATATCTCACTTATCTCCAAGATCAGACTAATGCGCTCCCTTGTCATATCCATATTTCTGTGTGCCTGTGAATCATGGACCCTGACTGCAGATTTGGAGAGAAGAGTACAGGCAGTGGAGATGAGATGCTTTCGGAGACTCCTTGGCATCTCCTACAAAGACCACATAAGCAACAAAAGCGTGCATAACAGAATCCAGCAAACCATTGGACCCTATGAGAACCTTCTAACGATCGTGTAAAAAGCGTTAAACTTAAGTGGTATGGGCATGTCACAAGATCCCAAGGAATTACAAAGACAGTTTTGCAAGGCACTGTCCAAGGAGGAAGAAGAAGAGGCAGACCAAGGAAGAGCTGGGAGGATAACATCAGTGAATGGACAGGCCTAGAACTCAACAAAACCCTGAGAAAGGCAGAACAGAGAGAGGAATGGAGGGAACTGGTTGCTGAGTCTTTGAGGGTGCCCCCACGGTCGTCAGACTACGGGACAGATAGATAGATAGGTGGGAGGGGGGATATCTAAGATATTTTTCTTTTGTTGTATGCTGTTAGTGTATATCATTCAGTGATTCTCTAAAATAGTGCTAAAGAGATTTTTTTTTCTTTCTTTTAACAAATGGATTGTACAGAGTGTTTTTCAAAATCAGTTTTGTTGTTTGGTTTTCTAAAGAAAGCAGCCACTCCAGTTTGAGACCAAAGAGTGGGTGTGCTGGTCAGAGTGAAAACAGTTTGCAGCATCAGATACTTCAGACATTCATACAGCAGAAAGAAAAAGCAACCTGTCATTTTAGTTGGAAAATGAAGTGAAAATGCTTTTGCCTGCTGGGTCTCTTATAGCCAAAATCCCATTACCCTGCCAAAGCCTACAACCTTTGTGTGTGTGTGTGTGTGTGTATAGGTGCGTACATTTGAATTTTGTTTAAGCTTTTGATAACTAATGGCTGCATGACTCTGTAAGAATATGTTGAATGCAAGCGCTCTGATTTGTCTTTGCAAGATATAGCGCTATACATATTCCATTTACTATTATTATTATTAATGCAATTCATTTGTTTGATAGTTAAGTTTAGTATATGAATGTAATAATCTTAGTTCACAACTTGGCTGCTGGATTATGATTAAGACTGAAAAATGAAATGCTTTGGTCAAAACGTTGGATGTTGTTTTTACTGTTATTGTTATTGCATTAGTTGTTTCTTTGGAGCCATACCTGAACAGCTCGTTCATTTATTATTGAGCTATTTCTCTGTTTACTTTTTAGGACTGATCTGAACAACCAGAGACAGGAGATGAGCAAAAAAGTGTAAGTATATTTCTCTGACATGTCTTTTTTTATTTATCTATACAACATTTTAGGGCTTGTTTGTTTTTTCCTGTTGGTATCAGATATTCACAGTGATAGGTAATGGACAAGAGAAGAGAGGCAAGTTAATGAGTTCAGGAAAAAAGAAAGGAAATGCCAGACATCCTGCTCTCAAAATAAAATGAAAATTCATGCTGAAGGGAGATGTGCTGGGCCTGACTTGTCAGGTGTTTAACGGCAGCACAATGCATTTTCGCTCATCTGTCAGGCAACAATAGTTGTTGAGCATTCAGAGAAAGAAAAAAAAAATTAAATACAGATGTTTTTAGTCCTTTTAAAGCCAAATTAGAGGAAAGTGGGGTAATGTTTCTTTTTAACAAAAACCAGTTCATTTGTATTGCGTATCAAAGTGGGAAGTGATTCATGTTAGATCAGAAAGGCACTGAGAAATGAACTGGAGATGGAATGATATTTTCTGCAAGACAGAAGCTGACAGGTGTACCTACCTGTGTTGTGTTGTGTTGTGCAGAGAAGAGGTGCAGGAGGTGAAGAGACTCCTGGATGAAGAGCAGAAGGAGGGAGAGAAGAAGAACACCACCATCAACCAGGTCAGTGTTTTGTCTGTTAATGCTGTGTCATATCTGTATACTGTGTTACCTGTTTGTCCAGTATTACCTTTTTGTGCTGTTTTTATATGTTTATGCCATATTATCAGTTAATACTGTGCTCTATGCCATATTATCGTTAATAATGTGTTATCTGTTTATGCCATATTATCTGTTAATAATGATAATAATAATAATAATGTATGGAATTTATATAGCGCTGAATCTTGTAAAGCACCAAATCAAAGCGCTCAGATGACATGATTTTTTTTTTTTTTTACTCAGGTGGGGTTTTTTTAACATCCAGTCACCATGTGTATGCGGTTTTGTAAATTTTGTCATTTGTTCCCACCGGCACACAATGGCCTACTCTTTCGAAAAGCGGAACAGGGTTTAATGTGTGCGCAAGATGTTCTGCATGCGTTCTCACGCAGGGCTTTGGTTTATAGTCTCATCCGAAGGACTTTGACATTCAGTTCGATTTTTTAGTCAAACTGGGAAGAAAGGGCTAGGCTGGGAATTGAACCCAGAACCTCACGGTTTACTTGTTGGCAGGCAAACATCTTAACCATCCTGCCACCTTCCTTCCAATGATAATGATAAATGGAATTTATATAGCACTATATCTTGCAAAAACAAATCAATGCAGTTGCATTCATCCTACTCTTACACATGCATCACATTACAATTAATAGTTTTTACAAATTCAAATGTATACACACTCATGCACACACACACACACACACACACACACACACACACACACACACACACACACACACACACACACAGGTTGTACACTTCCGCAGGGTGATGGGGGTTTGGGCTGTTGAGAGCAAGGACAGAAATGAGATAAAACAAGAGGGGCGAATTTAGGTCTGAAAGAAATGTGTCTTCAGGCTGGATTTAAAAGTGTCTTAAGTAGGCTTTTGGCGAGGGGAGAGATGGAGGTCATTCCAGATCGCTGGACCAGAAACAGAGAAAGACCGATGGCCAGCAGTGGATTGGTTGAATCTAGGTATTCGTAAGCACAAGGTATCTGCAGCAGAGCGAAGGGAGTGAGAAGGAGTGTACAGGTGAAGACTGTGTTATCTTTTTATGCTATATCATCTGTAAGTGCTGTGTGATCTGTGTATTTGTACAGTTGAAGAAGATTGGCCGTAAATACAAAGAACAGTCAGAGGCCATACAGAAAGAGCTGGACCAGCTCAAAGCAGCGTCAGCAGGCCAGCAAACGCAGCAGACGTCAGCCGCTGCAGCAGCAGAGCAGGCCAACAAGCAGCTGACGGACAGACTGACCAGCATAGAGAAAGAGCGGGATGAGGTCAAGGCCAAGGTCACGCAGTCAGAAACAGAAGTGGCCTCCCTCAAGGAACAGATCCAGAAATTACAGCAGGTGAGGTTTGCGATTCGTTGTGATTTGTTGTGGTTTTGTATTGGATACCATTCACAGTAACAGCCGATAACTTGGTGTGAAACGAGGGCTGTTCTCCATGGGAAAAGTTTGTTCCCCTTAATGTAGCGCCACCTTAGCTAATATATGGTAGAACCATGTTGTGATAAGTTGTTTGTATTCTTATGAGGAAATGCAATCAGTATGATTGTCAGAGATGCTTATGACTTTTAAAAGAAAGAGTAAAATGGATTGCAACTCGTGTGGTTCGTAAGTTGGTTGGTTGGCTGGGGTTTTTGGGGTGGTTTTTTTTTTAATAGAACTCTTTTGTGTATTCTTGGTGAGGAAAAAAAAATCTATTACATTTTAAAATAAAATTTTTTGTAACAATACCTCTGAGAACATAAGGTTTTTACAAGATGCCGTTTACCCAAACACCTGGGGGTTTGTGTTGGGCTTGTTTACTTTTATTCAATGTTCTACCAATATTAAAAAGATATATATTCTACCAATATTACTGCTATATATATTCTACCAATATTACTGCTGGCAGTGTCACTTGAACTTCTTGTTTATTTTGTTCTCAACAGAAAGCACCAACATCTTTAAAATAGCAAAATGAATACTATGAACAGTGAGCACATTTTCACGGTGTGACCAGGAGCTGAGCCAGCAGCAGGACAACCTACAGAAGCAGCAGGCAGAGAGCTCCCGCCTGCAGACGGAAAAGGCCAAGCTGCAGTCAGACAGCTCCGAGCTGGAGAAGAAGCAGACGCAGTCACGCAATGTGCTGCAGGCCGCACGAAGCAAGATCACCCAGCAGAAGGAGCAGATCGAGCGGCTGAACACAGAGATGGCTGAGCTGAGATCCAGAGCCGCCACTGCTGGTGAGCCAAGCGTCGGGTCATGTTCAGAGATATGCACGTGCTCATGTGTTTGGGGAGGTTTTCCCCCATGGGGGGATGCCAGGGGCCTGTCAGTATAAACAGCATCCCCACCTTCTGGAAATTCTGTGCTAGCGATTCCCTCTTTTGTATCCCTCTCTTTGTTTCTGCCTTGTTCCTTTTCTTCCTGTCACCTCCTTCTTGCTTAATTTCTGCCTTCTTGGTCCACTCTGCTGCTTTTTTTTTTCCAGAAAGACTTCAAAGATAACAGTTCTCTTCCTCACCAAAGTCGGATGCACTGGGCCTGACTTGTCAGGCGCATAATGGCAGTGCAATACATTTTTGCTCATATGACAGACAACAATAGCTGCTGTCGGAGAGTTGGACAAAGCTGAAGGATCATGTTGAAAGACATGCACACACTCATACATTTCATCGCTTTTGAAAATCTTATAGTCGTATCTGTTGCCATTACTTTTTATTTGTTTTGTACTGTCGTATGTTTGGAGTGTTTTTAAGAAAGGCCTAACCCTGATGGCTACAGTGTTGTTGTTCCAAGTTCCTCCGCTTAACGCCCTGGGGTTACCCAGAAACTGCACCCTGACTTGCTCATCCCACCTGAGAATCACTGAGATTGAAAGTATATGCACTGGATGAGAAGTTTGAGTCTGCGACTGTATTCAAGTACCTCACCACATAGGCAGCCATACTCTGACTTCAGAGGATTTTTTTCTCCTTTAAAGGAGAGTGCAGGACCTTGTTGTCATGGCTAAAGACATTATCGGCTTAACAGTAAAATAACTTTCTTTCCCCATTCATTGGCCAGAGCTCCAAGGTTTAAACAAAATTTAGATGTTAAAAAAACTCTTTAAAAAAAAAAAGCTCTATGGTTCATCAGGGGTAAGATTTATTTGCATATCCAACTGTTTTTGCCCACCGTTAATTAGCCTCATTCCAACTTAGGGGATTAACAACATTTCAGTGTAGGCATTAACAACATTTCAGTGTAGGCATTAACAACATTTCAGTGTAGGCATTAACAACATTTCAGTGTAGGCCTCTGCAGTTCGCTTACATCATAACTGACAAAACTTTTGGCCTGGGCGAAAACTGTATGAGGGTGTAGGATAAGGATTTTTAGTGTCTTAACCAGCCCCTCCCTCCCCTGTCTTCAGGGATTTCGCCTTCACGTCTGTCTGGTTTCTGCCTTCCCAGGGGAAAGTGACCAGCGGCTGGCAGCTCTGAAGTCGCAGTACGAACAGCAGGTGGCGCAGCTGCAGCGAGACCTGGAGAAGTCGTCCAGAGGACCTGCCTCAGCCGCTGCTGGGGGGTCTTCAGAGCAGCTGCAGCAAAGAAAGGAAAGTTGGCTTCGGAAACACCGAGCTTGCAGAACAAATGTTGGCGTGCTGTGGTGTTGTTGGTTGCTGGCTGGTGATTCAGTGTCTGAATGGAGCTGTAGCTTGTTCTTAAACCCAGATTCACTGTTTTTACTAAAAAGCTGTATTCCACTCCTTTTCCTTTCTTTTTTGGTTTTAATCTTATTACCATACCTGTGCATATATAAGTACTACAATAAGTATCTATCCATATAGTAAACGACTTGATAATGTTACAAGTTCAATGAAATAATAACATGGATAAGAAAAAACGAAAGGGCATTTCTCCACATTCTTTTTGTCATTGTGAATGAGCTTCCTTGTGGATTTTCAGTAAATCGATGAAGCAAACCCTTTCTTACCTTTCATACTGTTCTGTTGTTTGGGGGTTGGATTGTTTGTTGTGTAGTTTTCTTGACTACCATAATGGCTTAGCAAAGAGCTGTTGGTGAGGTGTGAGTGAGCACTGGCAGTGAAGGAGGGTGTGTGTGTGTGAGGGCAGGTGCAACAGCTGCAGCGTCAGGTGGAGATGATGGCCAAAGCCACCCCTGCCCAGCCTGCACAGCCCATGCCCCGCCAGGCCACCTCCTCTGGCACCAGGTAAGTCAGTGGTCAGTAGTGTGGTCACTGTGCACATCTTCAGCTCGTTCTGTTCCTGACCACAAGATGATGAGATGTTGCTGTTTTATGGGTACAACTTTTCTCTGTAAATCTGTCACCTTTGCTTTGAAAGATGACCCTTAGCCTGCCAGAGAATTTGTCCCCCAAACATTTAGTATCCTGGATTCAAAGTGGATGTAATAGAGGTAAAAGCATATATTTACTGAAAGGAGAGTAGTTGAATGATACATGTAAAGAGGTTCCTTCTGATTTGATAATTCTGTGACCCAGACGAAGTATTTTCACGGGGGTGAGACGTGTGACTGCCTCAGGAATGCCGCACATGGCAGTCCAAAGCTTGGATCAAGTACTTCTCCACTTCCAGAAAGCCAAAAATACTTTTTTGTCTCCCCTCCTTCCAGATTGTCCTTTTTCTTTCTTTTTGCTTTTAGATTGCTGTGTTGAGGATTTGAACAGGCAGTCAGAATGGTGATGACTGGCAAGCTCAGTCATTTCTGATGTACCAAGTGTTCCACTGTATTTGCCCTCTCTGCTTAGTGCGTCAGTGCTGTTTCTGTACTTTTCTGCCTCTCTGACATTGCTGTTTTTATGTTTCGTGATATTTCACAACAGTATAGCTTTGGGAAAGTCTGGTGTGTGTAGAAATGTGATGGTCCTGTGCTTGTCATTACTGTAAATCTGTTGGCTTGTTATTGGTAAGGCTGGTGTTTTCTGTCCTCAAATGGGAGGGGGGTGGGGGAGGGGAGGGTTGAATTTTGAAGATTTGCTTTTAAAGGTACATTTTGAAAAGTTTTTGCTTTTAAGTGTGGGAAAAATAATCTGTGTTTGTGTGTACAACAGTCCCACGTCAACAGAAACGCCCAAAATGGCCAGCATCAAGCCTGTGGCCACAGCGGCGGCCGCCCCGGCCATGCAGCACACATCCTCACAGGCCAAGGCCACAGCCAGCATCCGGCCCATGGCCATCGCCTCGGCCAACACCACCACCACCTCCCTGCCCCCCTACCCCTCCAACTCCTCCACCCCACCCATTGTCACCGTCATGCCCACCACTGTCATGCAGGCAGAGCCTCAGTCAGATGGTAGGTTGTCTCTGTCGTCTGCTTCAGTGTAGGGAGTATGCTTCAACACAGAGTGTGTGTGCGTGCATGCGTGCGCGCGCATGGTTTTGAAATCTGTTGTTCATTATGTTTAAGGAGAGTTGCATGCCTGTAAATGATTGAGTGTAAGCGCTTCGATTTGTTTTTTGTTTTTTTACAAGATTCAGCGCTGTATAAATTCCATATATTATTATTATTTATAGTAAGGCAGAAAACAGAAAAAGCCTTAAGGACCAAGTGTGATTGATTAAGTGATCTTGTTCATGGTAATGGAGGAGGAGGGGGGGGGGACGGAGAAAAAGGATAAAGGACCATTGTTGACTTGTTCAGTGATCTAGTTCATTGCAGTTATCATACTGTGAGTATAATGCTAATCTACCCTCACCCCTTCTCTTTCAATTTTAAAAAAAAAGGTTAAGATCCAAATTTGACTTATTCAGTGATCCAGTTCATTGTAGTTGTTATATTCCAAATATGTGAAATACCATCGTCTTTGAAAATGTGTGGTCATTTGAGAGAGAAAAAATTGTTATTACTTCACTGTAGTGAGTACTCTCTAAAGAAACATGTTATAAATTTATATCTATTTAAAAAAACGTCCATTGTGACTGTTGGTCTTGAAATAAGTTCATCGTCCTGACCATCATTAAAAATGACTGCAGGTTTGGAGAGACAACAAAAATCTGTAGGTCAGTGGTATTGCTGCCATGTTCTGGTTTTGTGTTACTAATATTTGCCTTTTGTTTTTCATGTATGTATTACTTTCTTCTTTCTTGTATATATATTTAAATCATATTGTAAAGACACTCAGAGCCTGTATTTGGGGAAATACTTGCAATTGATACATGTTGTATTTATGAAAACATGTTTACAAAGAAAGATGGCTTACTCTGTGGTAATGGTCCTTCACGTTGTCCAACAGAACAGCCCAGCACGTCAGGCGTGCAGCAGCAGGCATCAATCCCAGCAGCCTCTGTGGCAGGTCGCCCACAGCAACAAGTACAGATCGTCGCCCCTCAGATGGAATCCTTGGGTCAGTTGGCAACAAACCAAGTATTTGTTAACCTTGCAGTCAGGTCTGAACAGCGAGATATAGAGTTGTCTGCAATGCAGTGTTCAAAAGCCAGGTTTTGGGGGCTGGGAATGGGTGTGTTTTTTTATTGTTTGGGTTTGGTTTGGTTTGGTTTTTTGGGGGGAGGGGGGGGATGATGTTTTGAATAAAAGGAATCGATATGTTAAGTGTTGTGTATGGGTGGTTTGCGGGGGGGCGGGGGGGGTTGGGCAGTGGCTAGTAGTTTCTGTAAGCACAGTATAATTATCATTTTGCAATGTAGCCAAGAGTGTTTTCTGTTGTGAGCATATTTTGCTTGGGATACAGAGGGGTTTTCTTGCTTTTATTCTCTTATTTGCAATATCATTATCTATAAACCTGATACCTTATTTAACAGTGCAATCCCTTTTCCTCATGTTTGCAGTCTCATTAATTCTAAATCCAAGGTTCTACTTTTTCAGTGGAGCCCAGCACCTCAGAAGAGACGACAGCTCAGGCGGTGGTGGCTCCTAGCATTCAGGAGCCAGTGCATGGCATACCACCATCATCACAGCAGCAGCAGCAGCAGCAGCAGCAGCAGCAGCAGCAGCAGGCAATGCAGATGGCCACGCCCTCCACGTCAGCACTGCCTCCATCCATGCCTGGCCCCTCCACCTCCTCCGATCAGCCCACTCTGCTCCTGGGGAAGAGAGGTCGCGAAGACTCAGACCTGTGAGCACTTTTCTCTTTGTCTCTGTTTGTTTCTCTTTCTCTCTGTCTCTGTTTGTTTCTCTGTCTCTCTCTCTCCCTCCCTCCCTGTCTGTCTGTCTCTCTCTCTCTCCCTCCCTCCCTCCCTGTCTGTCTGTCTGTCTGTCTCTCTCTCTCTTTATGGTAAATCCTTCATTGATCATGTTACTTTATAGCATTGTGTTGTTCTCACAAGACGATACTTGTAATTTACCTTTGAAAAGTATAGCTGTAGATATACCAGGTAAAGAATGGTTTTGGGAAACAAAACGTGATTTCCAGAATGTTCAGACAAGACTCATTCATATTTGAAATTACAACTACATATTTTTGTAAGGATGGTTTAAGTCAAAGCATTTGTTCAGTGCTTGTTGTTTAAAGTATAGTTTGTAATGTGTGTTTGAAACGTGATGGAAAGTGATAATGATTAATGACAATACTACCTATCTTTTATGTATTAAACTCTTTTTGAGTCGGTGTTGTGTCCTTGGGAAAGACACTTTACTCCTATTTTCCTCACTCCACCCAGGAGTACAAGTGGGTACCAGCTCTGCTGGGGAAGTATCTGGCGACAGACTAGCGTCCTGTCACAGGGGTGGTGAAAAACCATCAGTTCGCTTAACGCTACAGAAACCGGGATAAGCTCCGGCTCTATGGGCCTTCTGGCTCGAAAGAACATACTTTTTTTTTCTTTTTGAGTGTGTAGGCATCTTTATATCATGTTCTAATTTAAGAAGGAAATCTTTTATGAGGGGTTGCTTATTTATTTTTCTGTGTATTTGTTTCTAGTTGTCGGGAATATGTGAGTGTGTGTGTGTGTTGCCTATGATTTCCCATCATTCCAGTCACTAATGTTGAATGTAACAGTGAACGTGATTTCAGGCCTGATGAAATGGAAGCAAAACGGTCCAGGGTCACCCCCACCCAGGTTAGTTACAGCCATCATTGCAGAGATTGGGTTGGAGGGGGTATTTTTTGTTTGTTTGCATTTAATCTACCGTTTGTTTTTGACAGTTGATATTGACAGAGATATCAAATCAGTTCATGACAGCAAAATATTCATCAAGTATCTGTCAGAAATCTTCTATGACAGGACTGTGTACAGGACAAGGACTTTAACTAATGATAATTCAAATGGAGTGTTTATTGTGTTTGGTTGTTTTTTGAATTAGTGTGACTGTGCCTCAGTGCAGCGTTTTCTCCCTGTTTGCCTGTATGTTTGTTTCAAGGGCAGCTTTTTTCCCCTAAGAATGTTGCCAGTGACAAGTCTTTAATTGCACTAAACACACATTGCATGCAGGACTTTGGGTTATCACCTCATCTTACAAACGACCATGATATCATCACTGGTGGTGTAGTGCTTAAAAAAAGTCTGGATTCAAACAGGAGTTGGCGGGGTGGGGTGGGAGGGAGGGAGGGCAGCATAGCTGATGGTTTGTGCATTGAGCTCGTGATCTGATGGCCTGGGTTCGGGCCATCACTGAATTTCCCATCCCAGAGGATTTTTCCTCTGGAATAAACATCAGTACTGACTTCACTCCCCCGAAAGTCCTTCGGATGAAACAAACTGATGTCCCATGTACAAACGCTTGCAGAATACCTTGCACATATGTTAAAACCTGTTGTGTCTTTTGGAAAAGTTGGCCATTGCGTGCCGCTAGGAACAGATGACAACATTTTTAAAAACTGCATGCTATTAGGTGTCATGTTTAGACTCACTGTTGGAATGCAGCCACCTTTTTGGTGGATAAAATGGTGGTTTAAGCAAAAATTTCACCATTGGTGAACCTAAGAGCTCTAGCCAAGGAACACAATTTTTTTTTATTTAACCAAAAAACCAGGAGTCAAACCCATAAGCTCCTTATTTTCTAGATAGGCGTGGTGTTGGCAGACATCAGAAAATCTGAGGCACTGCGTGGGTGTGAGACAGGGAATGGCGTAAACATTTCAGCAGTGGTGACTGGTTTCACAGCCATGGTATGACTGGGTGGGCAGGAGGCGGCGGTGATCCCCACCATCACGGTGATGGACGAGAATTCCAAAGTGGTGACCCAGATTGAACCTCAGCAGGAGGGTGAGGGAGTCACTGTGTCAGCAGAGACAGGAGAAGAGGTCAGTGAACTAATATGTCTCTTTGTCCCATCATTTGTCTGTCTGTTCTCTAGAATCTGGTGTCTGCCTCTCTTAAGATTTTTCAGTGTGTGTTTTGGGGGGTGGGTTGGTTGGGTTTTTTCTGTTGCTGGCAGATTTTTGTGTTTTATTAGGAGAAGAAGTGGTCTGTTGTGTTCTCCCATGTCACAATTGTGTGCTAAATGTACTGATTTACTGTTGTTCAGGTGGTGTTGAGCACTTAGTTCTCAGAGAGGCCATGCACTGGTCTCTGAATTAGCTAAAACAAAAGAAAAAAGATAAATGTTTAATAACAGACAATTGAAATGCCCGGGACTCTTCCTTTAGCACTAGTTACATTGAAGGAGAGATGGGGGAAATTGTATAGAATTCTTTCAAATTTTCAGACCTCCAGTGCCCATGACATTGTGAAAGTCTCTAAAGGCCCAGTATATTCATGCAGGAAAAAAGAAAAGGGGTCATACTGGCTGGTGAAGCTTGAGTGCAGCAGATAACGGTGACCACCGAGTGACTAAGTGCTGGTCACGGTCTGAGTTCTTGTCACAGGGGTCTAGAAATGCGCAGCTGTGGCTTGGGTTAGGGGTTCTTTTTCTTTTTATCATGTGGTGTTTTTTGTTCAGTTTTTATTGAAAAGTATAAATGAAGGGAATTTAGGCTTTGGTAGGCCTGCACTTGAAATTGACCTGGAAAATTGAAGAAAAAATATCCCCACCCTGAATTCACCAGATTCCACCAAGATTTGAACTCACAACTTCATGGACCCATGGGATTGAAGTCAAACGGTCTTAACCACTCGGCTATAGTATCCACTGTACTGTAACTTAACTTGGTGTCTTCCTTATATATATGAAGAAGGTGTAGACAGCTGCCCACACCTGGCCATGATGTGTGTACAGGTGTCAGAGCAGACAGGGGCCAGCCAGATGGAGGGGGAGGGCCAAGACATGGTCATGGGACAGGAGGACAACAACGGAGACATCATCGTCGTCAACAGCGATGAAGAGGTACTACTTCTGTTCCTTCCTCTGTGTTTTCCAGCCTCTGAAAACCTGGTTTCTGAAGAGGTCCAGCCAGACACTGGTGCGGCTTTCATGAAGTTAATATTTTCATGTCTTGTATAGTTAAATCATGTCAAAGTGTCTTTAACTCTTCTACTACCGCGTTCCGTTTCTCTTACTTACCACTGTATACCAAGTATTTTCTGCAGTGTCTTTCAGTTTCACACCTACTGACTTTAAAAAATAATAAAAAATCGAAATAAAGACAGATCTACATGAAACTTTCTGTACTTGTTAAGTTGTGAATAAAAATTCAATATTTCTTCGTTTGACTCTTGTATGACTTGTTGTTGTGGAATGCTGATGGCGATGATGTTGCGGTTGTTGTTGGCTACGGTGGTTATGCAATAATTTTTAAAATATGACTATTTCAAGAGGTAAAGAATTGTAAAGATGAAGTGAAATAAAATCAAACATGCAAAATAAGTAACAATGTTCGGATAATATTAGAATAACATGCAATCACACTCACAAACAAGCATACAGGCTGACGAACAAACAGCAATTGAAATCAGGTCACGGTTTGTTCCAATTTTATTTTGCACTTCGTCAGTGAAAAACAGAAGAAAAAAACCCATCATACTACCCACGAGTCACTAGCATCGTTTTGCAAGTTTCTGGAGCCACAATTTTCACGAAATTCTTTCATTTTAAGCCAGTCACAGTCATATGCCCCCCTCGGCAGGATCGTTGTTTACACCACTGTCATAGTCATCTTCATCACTCGAATCACCAATAAACACAGCACATCGATTCCACTCTGCAACTCTTGAATCCTCTGTTCAGCTTCTAAGTCCATTTCAGTCCACATAAGTTCAGATTCTGCCATTATTTTCACAGAAAATCCTCCAAAAAGTTCGTTGAAGCAGTCGCCATATTGATGCAGCTCCCTCCAAAAATTGTTACTCGATGACATCGCCGTAAAATCGAAAAAATCGGCACCAAAATCGATCAACTGAAGCGAAAATTGCAAATGGCGGCAGCTACACTATCTGGGAGCTCACTGCCCATGTCTAAAGTGATAAGGGGTGTGAGACCATGGTATATAAATAGCGCAAAGGGAGACACCGGGTGTCCCCAGGTATTCGGCGGGCACACCCGCCCGCGGCTTTGCGGACCAAGTAGTAAGAGGGCGGGTCAACCCGCCAACGGTAGTAGGAGAGTTAATGATCCATATGGAAATTACAGGATACATTGATAGTGCTCATTTCTGACTCTGTTTATTCATTTTATGAATAAATGTAAATTGTTAGTAGCATTTTAACTCTTTATTCATTTTATGAATAAGCGTAAATTGTTAGTAGCAGTTTAAATAGACTGCGTCAAAATTCAACTAAACTCATACACACATTGGAGCATACACACACACAACACACACACGCACACACACACGCACACCATGTGATGCATGATAGAATAACTGGAGTGCGGATTGCTCAAAGAATACATTAATTTTTTTTTTTTTAATTGTTTTAACTTACTAGCAATGGTTAATGAATCGGATGGGTTTTGTCTTGAGATTTTAATCTGTGAATAGCTCTGAATTTTTATTATGGACCTTGTTCATTAAAGTCTTGGACCTGACCAAAATATTTGTCAGTTATTGATGAAGCGTTGTACAGCTGTAGATGTGTGAGTAAGGACGTGATGGCACCGTACACAGAGTGCCTGCTGTTCACGGAAATATATTTAAATGATGCACTATCAGCGTCGTCGACAGGGGCAAGCAGCTGGCCAGGAAGGGGAGGAAACCCAACATGTGGAGGGAGAAATCGAAGAGGACACAGAGGAAGAAGGGGTGAGTACAGAGCTGTGGTGTTAAAAAGGCCTCAGTTATCTTATCTGTTCATGTGAACTGTGCTGAAGCTAGAGTCATGTAGAGGATAAGGGGGGGGGGGGGGGGATTATTTGGGGGGGGGGTTTGGGGGTGGGTGGGTTGATTCCGTGGCTATGGCTCCAAGGTTCACCAACAGTGAGATTTTGCATACACAACCATTTTTGCCCCCCATGAAGGCAGCCACATGCCGACTTCGGGAATGCATGCTGGGTATGTTCCTGTTTCCGTAACCCATCAAATGCTGGTATGAATTACTGTATCTTGAATGTGCGTATTTGATCTTCTGCGTGTGTGTATACATGAGAAGGGAATTAAGGCACTGGCAGGTCTGCACTTGAAGTTGATCTGGGAGATTGTAAAAATCCTCGCCCTTAATTCACTAGATGCCGCCGACATTCGAACCCACGACTTCATGGACCGGTGACATTGAAGTTGAATGGTTTTGACCACGTGGCTGGCTGTAGTTCCCGTCCGTCAAAAGCTGTTTGAAATAACCGTTGTGATACTGTCATTTCCACTGTGTTGTGCTTTATTGGGGAGGAAATGCTTGACTGAACTTTTTAGTTTTTTACCAAGGATATTTTGACATGTTTAGACCAGCAATGATAACTGCAAAATGAAACTGAAAACGTTCCGTTTAACATAGGAATTTTATCGTGTATGAACTACAGGCGATAAGCTGCCAAAGCAGCAAACACAAAATGCTTCATTTGATTTTGTTACTAAACAAAATGGAGAGTTTCAGAACACTAGAAAATCCAGAAGTTGATTCAGATATTTTTTAAGTTGATTCATTTTCATATATTCCTAAAGTTGATTCAGATAATCCTGAAGTTGATTCAGATATTCTTAAAGTTGATTCAGATAGTCCTAAAGTTGATTCAGATATTCTTAAAGTTGATTCAGATATTCCTGAAGTTAACCATGCATAACAATAGAAAGTTGCACAGGAATCAGAGGAGATGGAAGAGGAGGAGTTTGAAGAGGAGGAGGAGGAGCAGGAGGGAGAGCTGGAGGAGGAGGGCATGCCAGGGGAGGGTGGTGGGGAGGAGGACGACGATAACGACGTTGTCATCATCGGTGAGTCCAGTACAGCCTGACAGGCTTCTGGTGCTTCCTTCTGTCTGTCTGTCTGTCTGTCTGTCTGTCTTTTACAGGTAGATTTTTTTTACAGCTGTATTCTCTCTCTCTCTCTCTCTCTCTCTCTCTCTCTCCTCTCTCTCTCTCTCTCTCTCTCTCTCTCTCTCTCTCTCTCTCTCTCTCAAACTTCATTTGTCTCCTTCATTCTTTACCTCTACTCTATCAGTAGTTTTCTTATATATATATATTGGGGCACCACTGAAGATTTTGCAACCATTAATGCTGCTCCAAACCAAAGCTTCTCAACCTCTCTCTCACTGAATCATACTATTTTGACATATTCACAGTCTATTGCTACTTTGATGTATTCACAGTTCATAATCACCTGCATGTGTGAACAGACTATAGAGATATAATCCCATCGTCAAGTTGGCAATAGACCGTTTTCTGTGTGACAAATTTCAGTATTTTAGAGTGCAGTTACTGTCATATCAGCTAGTATACTCAGCATGCACCATAGATTTCACCAGTACAGTGAGAGAGAGGTTGAGAAGCTTTGGTTTGGAGCAGCATTAATGGTTGCAAAATCTTCAGTGGTGCCCCAATGGTCTACTAGACTAAGGGATAGGTGAGGTGAGGTTACGAGCACTAATGAAACATTGTGAATCCAGTTTGGGCAAATCACTCATTCAGGCTTGTGATCTTAAGGGCCTCAGATCAAGTTGGAGCTGGCTGATCGGTTGTGGGGTTTCCTCCTTGAATTAACATGGATTGTAACTCCCATTTCCCTGCGTGTCGTTTAGATGAGATGACAGATCCTAAATCCTGTATTATTTTATATTTTATTTATTCTTTATATCGAATGACTTTTTTGTGTGTGTGTGCGGTTTTGTAAATTTTGTCATCTGTTCCCACCGGCACACAATGGCCTACTCTTTCGAACAGCGGAACAGGATTTAACGTGTGCGCAAGATGTTCTGCATGCGTTCGCACATGGGGCCTCGGTTTATAGTCTCATCCGAAGGACTTTTGACATTCAGTTAAATTTTTTTGTCAAACTGGGAAGAAAGGGCAAGGCTGGGAATCGAACCCAGAACCTCACGGTTTACATGTTGGCAGGCAAACGTCCTAACCATCCTGCTACCTTCCTTCTTAATCTGAAGGAGGGAGTGGATTTGGTACCAGTGGTAACTCCAGGGAAAATATATCCTGGGACACTTCAGTGGAGACTCAAACTCAAGCCCCCTCAGTCAGTTCAGAGCACAAAGGCAGTGCTCTAACCACTAGGTTCTGACCACCAGACACTTCTTGGAGAAATTAACAAGAAAAATCTGGACCTAAGGAAAAGCTGAATGAAAGTGACTATATACACAGACATTGACGAAACAGAGACCCCCGGAGCAGCGAAACTCTATGGAAGAGGACTCTGGTCCCAACAGCCAGTCAGCCTCCACCTCCAGTCCTCGCCCCCCACCCCCACCCCTCCAGCCTGTGTCTGGACACACTGAACGTCTGCCTTCCACCAACCGACAGCTGACTCCCTTCTTGCTGGTGAGAGAGAGCATTACTATTGGTGGTGGTATTATTAGCATTAGCATTGTTGTTTGTTGTTGTTGTGACCATAATCTGATTTTTACAGTTATGCCTTAGCTTACGTTTATTATGTACCCTAAGGAGAGGAGCATAGTTTTTGCTCAACTTTTGTTTGGGAAGTATCTAGTCACTTTTGTTGTTTTTTTTAATCATAATTCAAAGATTTGTAAATGTATATTTCCATATGTCAGAAATATGCATGAAAACAAACTCTCAGCATACGCATGGTTTGGGTGTGTTTGGTTTTTTTAATCACATGACAGGTAGCTATGTTTTTGTTTTTTTAAGACATGGCCAAAAATGTTTAGCAACCTGTTTTCACAGAAGACCTGTTTCTTCCCGAGTTCACCATTTTCTTATACTCTACGATCAGAAAAGACAAGAGAGAGAGAGTGAGTGAGAGACACACACGCACAAACTCACACACACATATACCACACACACACACACACACTCACACACACACACACACACACACACACACACACACACACACACACACACACAGAGCAAGTAAGTCAGTTGAAGACAAAACTGATTTTTCAGGGTCAGGGAGGAGCGTTTGAGGACGACGACTGCATGGTGCCCAGCACCCCCACACTGACTATGCCACGCCGCAGCGACGGCTTTGCTGAGGCCCTCAAGTATGTGTCTGCTGTCGCTTTTCCTGCAGTTTGTTTTGTTCTTTCTTTTTCTCTTTCTTCTTTTCTTTGCTGAGGCCCTCAAGTATGTGTCTGCTGTCGCTTTTCCTGCAGTTTGTTTAGTTCTTTCTCTTTCTCTTCTTCTTTCTTTGCTGAGGCCCTCAAGTATGTGACGCTGTCGCTTTTCCTGAAGTTTTTTTTAGTTTTTTCTTTTCTTCTTGTTCTCTTCTCTTTTGTGTGTGTGTGTGTACTTTTTGTGTGTCTTGTGTCTTTCTTTTTTTTTTTCTTTTTTTTTTTTTTTTGGTCGTATTTTGCTTGTGGGTTTGTTTTGTGTGTGTGTGTGAAATCAAAATGGTAACAGATTAAGCTTACACAACTTTTTTTCATAAACCCTTTAAAAAAAAAAAAAAGAAAATCAGCATAATTATGATAAACACAATAAGAGAAAGAAACAAAGTTGATCAAAGTATTTCAGAAAATCAGTGGAAAAAAAGAAAATTGATAATTAGAGATAAAGCTGGCTGTATGTGTGTGTGTGTTGGGAGGAGGGGGGGTCACCTTTGCTAAACCAAGTATATCACCTTTGGCTGCAGTCCTGTTCTTACTTTTGAGAAAAGATAGGTAGCATAATGAAGTTTTTTAAGCTTTCAGTTTTTGGAAGGATAAAAGTTGACATTTTATTTTCTTCTTTTTTATTTATTCAGCTTCTCTTTTTTTTTAACAAAATTTGTTTTTATTTTGATTTAGAGCTGGCAGTTGTGTTTATGAATATAATTTTTTTTTAAAAGGGTTCCTCAGTTCTTGATACACGTTGACAGGGTTGTGATTGTGAGTCACAGCTGAGTGTTTGTGTTTGACTGGTTTCAGTTCCCCTCACATTGCTCAGAGGTTTGTGTTTGGGGCCGGCCCTGATGGCGCCAGTCAGCCTGAACTGGCACAGCTGGAGTCCCAGAGAGGTGAGGCTTTCCTTTCCTGGCCTTCTGTTTAACTCTAGCTTTTGAGTCTGTCAGCGCCGCTGACTGTGCTGTAGTCAGAAACCAGAAGAGCAGAGTCCGGCCTCTGAACTTTACGAAGACTTAGGTCAACAAGAGTAGTATGGTCCTTTTTTTTTCTTTTTTTTTTTTTTTTTTTTTTTTGGGGGGGGGTGTTTGTTAGTTCATTTCATATGATTTTAAGGCTTTTAAAGTTTGCCACTATATATCAGGTGCATAGAAGTATCTTAAAGGCATTGAATTCTGGTAAATCTATAGAATTGTTTATTGGTATGATAAAATTGGGCAGTTGATAGATGTCTTTAGCTTAGTTTTTTTTGCATTCAAGGTTTTAATAATAAAGATAATTTGCCATAAATTGTTTTCTTCTGCAGTTTGATAAACTTCAATGTTTTGTGTAATCTATGTTTTTGATGTAGAAGATTACAGATTTAACAGGGTTGAGCAGTAAAGGCCTTGCTGCTTATCCTGTCTGTTAACACATGGCTCTCCAGTGTAAGTGATCTTCTAGCTCACTCACTTTGCAAGTCTGTCACTCTGAATCATTTTGACTGCAAGATAGAATGACTGCAGGTAGCAAGTCTATTCAAATCAAAGCCATCTCAAAGAAATGTCAGGAAACATGAAACAAGTGTGGGCTTTTCTGTGAAATGGATGTTGTCTTCAGCTCTGGGTATGGACGACACACGCATGGACCTGTCGCAGTTTGATGAGGGAGGTGCACGCAGCATCCCCACCACTCCAGTTCCCCAGCAGGCTTCAGCACCAGGTAGGGTCACTTCCTCTAGGAGACTTGGACATGGTGCTTTGTCTTCTGATAAGGAATAAGAAAGATTTTTCCCACATCACACACAATCCAGCATAACTCAGTCAAGGGTCCAGGGCCCAATGCTAAAATCATCCCCTTCCTTTTACCAAGTCCAAGTCATATTGGTGCTGTCAGTTTCTGCTATAATTAGCACCAGCTGGGATGGAATGGATAGTAACTTAGAGCAGCTGAAAGAGGGGAAACTGACAGCTGTGTTTCATCTTCTGGCTTTAGTATGGAAAATCACATCATGCTTGGCTGCTGTTCTAATGTTAGAAAAGAAAAATTTTCTTTCTTGAGAAAAAAGTGGTGTCTAATGTGAGAATGGTTTTTGAAATTTTAAGAACACGCAAAAAAAGTTGAATGAAGCAAAAGATTATTTTAAGGTGGCGAATCAGAAAGTGTTCAATTGTACTGTTTACTTTTTGTTGATTACATCTTGTTGTACAACAGTAAATCCTCAAAACCATTTTTTCTTGAAAATTTCATCTTCAAACATAGCTGCCTTGACAAATCTGAGAATTCCAGCTGGTTGGGACACTGCTTTGTTTGCACTTTTATGATTATTTTCTCTCTTCCATACGTTTTTTTTTTCTTCTTTATTGTGGGGTTTTGGTGGTACTTAAAGGTTAGAATTTTTGTTGTTGTGGGTACCATTTCTTGCTGACGTAATGTTGTTCCGTTCTTGGCTAGAGCTCGGAGGTTCACCAATGCTGAGGTTTTGCATATGCGACCGTTTTTGCCCACCATGAAGGTAGCTGCATTCCTTTTGGGGGGATGTAATGTTGTTTGTAAATCCTTGTCATGTTCATCATTGTGCTTACTATGCTTTTGTCTTATTGTTCAGTGTCCTTTGAAAGTGTGGCTGCCATTGCCTCTACCTCAGCAGTTCCTGTGGCCTCTGTGCCATCCTCAGTGGCCACAACCGTGGCCCCCACTGTCACTGCAAGCTCCGCTGGTGGGCAGGATGCTGCTGCCGCATCCTCCGTCTCAGAGAGTTCAGGGGGTCAAGGTGAAGGTCAGGGTCAGTCGACTTCCGGTGAAGGAGCAAAACAGGAGGAGGAGGGAGGCAGGTAAGTGTTGTGTGCATGTGTGTGGAGAGAGAGAGAGAGAGGGGGGGGGGGGGGGGGGGGGGGTGTAGAGAGGAAAAGTACAAGAAACAACTTGGCAGACCAAAAGGGTTTATTTTCTCTACCACTCTGTGAGGACTTGATTTGACTTCTTGTTAGTACCTTGAGGAATGGCTTTGGCATTGTACTTAGCTTTTTCATGCGTGTCATCCACACCACTTCACTTCACCACATCACTTCACTTCACTTCACCACACCACTTGTGGCCTTCACCTTCACCTATCTCATAGTCTGGTTAATTGTTGGGATACCACTGAAGATTGTGCAACCAGGTGAACATCTAGACTGTCCTGCCACCTTCTGCCTTGTCTTCTTCTTCAAGTGTCCGGTCTGGTCCTGCAGACATCGACGATCATGGCTCTCCATTCTTCCCTGTTCTCGGTCCCTCTCATGAGCTCATTGTTGGTGCCCTCTTTATTCGTTGCAAATTTGTTTAAGCTGTCTGTGAATTTCGTGCGTTGTCTTCCTCTGCTCTTGTTTCCACAGATTTTGCCACTCCATAACAGTTTCTCTAGTCCGTCAGCCCTGATTATATGGCTGAAAAATTTGAGCTGTCTTTCTCTGATGGTGTTGAGAAGGGATCTCATGTACCCAGCCATTTCCATTACTTCTGCATTAGTTTTTCTTTTTGTCCATGAGACTTTCATGTTTCTCCGGATGAACCACATTTCCACTGCTTCTAGTCGCTGTTCTGTGTCCTTGGCTAGGGTCCAGCACGCACATCCGTACAGAAGAATGGACCATACATAGGCTCTCAAAACATGGATCTTTGTTTTGAGGCTTATCTTACTGTTGGTAAAAATGCATTTCATGTTGTTAAAAGTTGCCTTAGATTGACCGATTCTCTTCTTGATTTCTGTGTCACACTTGCCGTCCGGGGTGATAGTACAACCAAGGTATTTAAAGGTGTTTACTTGTCTGATTCTCTCTCCTTTACAGGCTATGTTGCATTGTGGTATAACAGCTTTTTTCGAGATCACCATGCATTCTGTCTTCTTTGCATTGAGCTGTAATCCTTTCTTTTCGCTTTCGTCTGTTACTGTTGTTAAAATCTTTTGCAGTTTTTCTTCAGAGTCGTCGATAAGGACTGTGTCATCTGCATATCTCAGGTTGTTGATGTTGTGGCCACCTACACTAATTCCCTCATGATTCTCAATATTTCGTAGAATTATTTCACTATATACATGCCTTGTAGCAGGGTTCAATTCTTTATTTGTTGTATTTTGTGTATTGCTACGGAAAGCAGAGAACAGCGGGGAGTGGAGGAAGTTGTTGCAGAATCTTCATTGGTGCCCCCACAATCCACGGGACTACGGGATAGGTGAAAGTGAATATTGTGTATTGATGGTCCACCTATCAAAGAAGAGCAGCCCAGTGCTGACTGTTGATGCGGATGATGCAAACATACCGAGCATGCAATCTGAGATCAGCAAAAGCATGGTCCCCGCCAGGCTGAACTTGCCCCAAATCACACTGCCTAAAAATGTCTGTGGTGCTTCCATGTCTCCCTGTGATTCTTATCATTTCATGTTCCTGTTAATGTTGTAATTACCCTTCATGGGGTGATACTTGACTAAGAAGTTTAAAGAGAAGCAGTTTTTGGTAAGGTTTTTGTTGGGGAGGTTGGGAACTAAGGTAGAAAGAATTGTTATTGTAAGCTTAAAGTCTGTTCACATTTAGTGATATTAGACAAGAGAGAGAGAGAAAGAAATAAAGAAGAAAGTATGGATAAAACTACATGAAGATGTGTGCGCAAGCATTTTGTAGAATGGAGAAATAGTGCTGTGTCATGGGGAGGGGGGTTGTTTAGATTTTTTGCTTCCTGTTGTTGTGCTGATTGTTGTGACAGCAGTGAGGTGAAGGAGGGACAGGAGGAAGAAGAAACGGAGGCCTCGCTGTTGGAAGGAGACGGTGGAGATGACGATGACGACCCAAGTAAGTGGTGTGCCGCTAGTTCAGTGTCTGCCAGCCACCCTCATTTCGGCAGAGACTAGCTCATTGCTCTGCTCCAACCAAAAACAAATCCAACCAAACAAGAAAAGACATTACACACACACACACACACACTCTCACACATGCAAAGAGAAAAGAGAAGTAGAATACAACATGTTTTTAGTGTACATCACTTTTAGCCAAAATAGATAATAATTATAGTTGATGTTTTTGTTGTGTCAAATAAGTCTACATGACTTAAATGGCAATAAAATATTCTGATTCTGAATCTGAATCTGAATCTGAATCATGCATGCATACTCACACACACACACACTCGCACACGCACACACTCACGCCAAAATCAAAACAGAAATCACCAAAAACAAACAACACAGGAGAGGGGAAAAAATTTTTAATTCAGTGTTGTTCAGACAGATATGTATGGCTTCTTATATATTGCCAGTGAGTATTTAATCTGCAGTCTTTTTTCCCCTGTTCCTCTGCTAGAGCTACGAGGTTCACCAATGGTGAGATTTTTGCATATGCAACCGTTTTTGCCTAATGTGCAGTTACGCTTTGATGGCAGTTAACACCTCCTAGTAAAACCATGTTCATGTCCTACATGGGTCCCTGTTACACTCAGAGTGAAATAGAAAGCTTATGATCAACCAGAATGTTGGGTCCATGTGAGAGAGGTATATCTTTTGTACCGAAAGATCAGACCTCAGCTTGTGTTCATGCTCAGTGTATACAGCACAGCAGTACAGTCTTGACATTCAGCATCACACAACCTTTGCACCTGTTGTGGAAAAAGAAAGTGGGAAATATTGCTTGTTTTTGAAGATATTCAAGAAATTATTTTGGAAGAGATTGTGGTCTGTGTATGTCAAGCAGCGGCTGTGGGTGTGGTGACCCTGGCAGGGAACAGTAAGACAGGGGTGTCAGATCTTGCATGTGGAGTGCATGCAGTGCCATGCCATGTATGTCTGTCAGTTCTGGACGCAGTTTTGATGTTGCAGGAAGTGCCAACAAACCCAGGATTCAGCGGATTGTGTGGGATTCCCCCCAGTCTTCCTCTTCAGCCTCCACCTCCAGCCAGCCTCCACCACAACAGCAACAGCAACAACAACAACAACAACAACAACAGCAACAGCCACCCCACATGGTGCGATCACGAGGGTTGAGGCAGGGGGCGGTTCCTACCAGACCTGGGCGCGGCTCTTTTACCTGGCGGGGCGGGGCCAGAGGAGGGATGCAGCATCCTCCCCAACACCCCCGAGGGGGGATGAGGAGAGGGGGGCCCAGAGGAGGATATCAGGGACCGTTTTAATTTGCAGAAAAGAAACCTTCACATTGTGGGAACAGGCTTTCAAGAACTGTTATGAAATGTTGGAACTGTGGATTCCTTTGTGAATGCAGTTCATGGAACGAGACTAATGTTGCGTTTTTGGGGGGTTTTTTTCATTTCCAAATCTGTCAGAAAGAATGTGTTTTGTGTGTGTGTGTTTTTTGTTGTTTTTTTAACAACAGAGAACCTTTATAAGCACTACATTGTTACCTCACACATTTTGAGTCAATGGAAGCAAGACTGCTTTTCAGGAACAGTTAGCTTTAGTAGAGACAGAAACAAATTTGACAGAATTTGTAGTGGTGGCCTGTTTGTATGTGTGTCCTTGCCATGTTCCAGCATTGTTTGCACAAAATATCAAACTATTACCATAGCTGCCAACCATTCCTTTTTGCAAGCCATTTTGTGTTGTTTTTTAAGAAAAATGTTCAGTTTCCAAAATTTAGGAAACAAAAACACAAAAAAAACATATTAACCCTAGTAGCGCTAAATAAACAGCAACAAGCCTCACTTCTATTGGCTGAATTAACATTGGCTAGCATTGTTTTGGAGCATGGTGGGCTCAAACAACCCTTGATATTGATATATAAAACTGAATTAAATGTGTTAAGCTATAGATCACTGGAAAGAAGAGATAATATGCTTTTAAATGAGTATAATTTTATAATAGTGTGTAGTGTTTATGATTATGTAAAAAAAATCCAAAAAAAAAAATCATGTTCGCACTACCGATCACTGTTCCACTGTCAGGGCCCCGGATCGATTTTAACACGATAAGCAAAGTTCTTGCGGTGCATAAATGTCATGATTAGGTAAACACTATTTCTTGACATTAGTTTTCAAAAAATAAGGAGTTTGTATCGCTTTATCGGTCACCAAATACTCGGAAAAGTTCAGCGACAGGATCGACGCCATCGCGACCGTCATGGCGGAATGTGCGAAGTGGTGGCTTTCTATGACAAAAATACAAAGATCGCTTGATTTCATGTGATGCAAAGTACTCAGCAGCATAGCGATTTGACTCAACAACAGTTATTTCGAAGCCTCTTTGCGTCAAAATAAAGTAAAACAATCTGTGACGTCGAAATCGCCGAGTAGCGAAAAAGTCCATCCAGCAAAACTAGCACCGCTCGATTCAGTCCGATCGCGATCGATTTTTACCAAGTTTTTCAAAAATATTCCACAATCCTTACCTCATCGTCTCTCTCATTGTTTATTTCAACCAAATCCAGCCTCTAAAACTCCTCCTCGCTGTCAATTTTGTAAAAAAGCTCGAAAAACGCTTGAAGAAATTCTAGTGCAAACGCTGGCCGCCATTTTTGTTGAAGACGATCTCGGCTGGTCCGAAAAAAAATTAAAATACACTCTTAACCAATCAGATTCTTCGTTGCTTGTGTGTGTCAAACGACCTTCACCCCTTTCTGCGGGCCTACAACGGCCTTAACATTCATTGGCTGACCTTTGAAAGCGAAAGTAAGCTTTCAACTATGACCACCCACGTCATCCCGGAATATTCCGGGATCCGCCACACAGCCTAGACCCGCCTTTCCCGGAATATTCCGGGAACCGCGCCACTAGGGTTAAACAAGTATGACACCAATGCACAGGCTGGTTTCCAGTGCCGATCACCTAGATGTCGAGAAAAGTGCAAAATCTAATAGCTGTGCCTATGGCAAGTTCATTCTCAAATACAAGGAGGATTTTCAGTCTTGATAAGGCAAAAGTTATGTTTTCTACTGCACTCTGTGCCAGGCGTCTTTTGCTACACTTGAGAAGGGATGTTTGTGAAGCAGTTCCTATTTCAGCTGTCTTGCTGCATTGCTATGCCAGTTGCTCAAAATTAAAAAAAAAGATTTTTGTTGGTGCAAGTTTATAGCACTGATTCAATGAAATGCATGCGAATGAGTGGGGTGAAAGAACAAGGAGCCGCAGATGATGGTAGCCAAGGGAGGCAGTGACGGAGTGTGCACACGCGTTAAGTTAAAGAAAGCCCCATATTCAGAGAAAAGATTGCCAAAGTGACAGGAAACAGAACGAGTGTTTTTGCAATAAATAGTATTGACCTGCAGACAGTAGTAGACAGAGACTTTCCTGACTATACCATCTCGTCAGGAGATAAAAAGTTTGCCCCCTGACCCTTCCAAACCTGCCCCCCACAAAAATTCCACTTTTGGATTCTCAAAGGTTGGCAGCTATGTGTTAGTGTTGATGACTGAGCTTGGAGCAATTCCACATGTCAGGATTGATGATATTGCAGAGAGGGTGGTATGGTGACAGAGTGGATACTTATGAATGAGGACTTGAGCTTAGAAACAAGTGCAGAATGATGACAGAAAGCTATGGCATGGCCTGATAGGATAGACTTCAGACTGTGAAAGGTGTGAATGACATGTGCGTTGCTCTGCCGTTTTGTGTTCACCTATGTGGAGGTCAGTTTAATGTCATTACTGTGAATGTCATACAGCAGCGTACATTCCCCCCCCCCCGTTCCTCAGCTACAGCTCTGGGTTCACCAATGGTGAGATTGTTGTGTGTGTGACTGTTTTCGCCCACCAGTAAGATAGCAGTATTCCGACTTTTGGAATGATGTGAACATGATACCAGTGTGCATTTGGGGGTTTTTGTGGGGGGTTTTATTTTATCATCCATTCTCTCCAGCATGCAATGGCCTACTCTTCCAAAAGGCAGAACAGACTTTAACATGTGCGCAAGATGTTCTGCATGTGTCTGCGCACGGGACTTCAGTTTATAGTCTTATTGAAGGACTTTCAGGGTAGTGGAGTTGGTACTGATGTTGACTCCAGGGGAAAAGTTCCCTAGAGCAGGCACCTCTGTGGTGGCTTGAACCTGTGCTGTCAGATCATGAGCCCAGTGTTCTAACCACTAGACTACCCTGCCTGTGCTTTTAAAAATTAACAACCCGGCAACTTTCAATGACTGTATTTTCTGCTGTAATACTGTCCTCTACTGTTGATGTAATCATACTTTACCCTAAGTAGAATACTGTCCTCTACTGTTGATGTAATCATACTTTACCCTAAGTAGAATACTGTCCTCTACTGTTGATGTAATCATACTTTACCCTAAGTAGGTAATTCTGGTTACCGAAACATCAAATGTTAAATTTAACCCAAAAGTGTAGCTTTGTTTTTGTTTTTTGGGTGTTTTTTTAAGAGAAGTTGTCGAGACTGAGTAGGCACTGAGAAGGCAGCAGACCTGTGGAGTGGACTGGTGATATGAGCATGGCTGAGAACACCAAAGAAGGAAACAGTTTTGTGACTGTGTTGGTTTACTCTGCCTTCCTGTGCTTTATTCAGTGATTTGAAATATTTGGATTCAGATATGTCAGGTTCCTAGTTCTCGAAGCTTTTTCAGCAGTCCTTGTATCATGCTGCACCTCTGCCCTTCCACATAGAGGCGCTTCCAGACTTAAGGTAGGGGTTGCGGTCAAGACAGACTTGTGGAAGTATCCGCTGGTTCCTAGCTGTTGAATGGCCACGCACATTCAGAAGTTTCCTCATTGCAATCAGAAGACCTGTTTGGGTTCAGCTATAGATGCTGCCAAGCCAGGCTGGTTTATGGTAATGCATGCTCTGGTTCAGCAGTAGAAGCATGAAATGAAGGTCCCTGAGGCAGAGATCATGACAGAAGGCAAATGATGATTCATTCTCTCCCTGTCATGTGGATTTACTTGAAAACAAAAACTGAAAAATGAACACTTGGAAAATGACATCTCTGAATTGTTGTCTAGTTCCTGTCTTGTCACTATGTGTATGATTTGTCTTGGTATGGCGGTGGGAGCCTTATGATTTGAGGGTGCAATGAGTGTCATGAAATGGATTACAAGAGCCCCACGTCAGTTTTGATGTTACATTTTGTTTCATGTATGCTTCATTTTCTGTTGTCCGTAAAGAGTATGTTGATGAATCATTTTCCACTTTTGAGTATGTTTGAGCAACATAACATGTTCAGGACAAAAAGCTTGGAAGAGATATTTCATTTTGGAGTTAATAAATGTCTTTGCATCAACCTGAACTGGGTGTTGTTTCGGAGGGGTGGAGGTGGCATTTTTTGTTGTTGTTTTATCTTCATTCTTTTAATTGTATCCAGTGAAACACACACACTCCTTTTCATGCACACAGTACCATGCACTTTGAAATACCAGGAACTCTGGTTTTACTAGGGCACTTCGTAATACACTGGAGTTTTACTAGGACACTTTTGTTATGCACTGGGGTTTTTACAAGGGCACTTTGTAATACACTGGGGTTTTACTGGGACTGTTTGTAATACACTAGGTTTAACTAGGACTGTTAGTAATACATTAGAGTTTTACTGGGGCACTTTGTAATGCACTGGGGTTTTACTGGGGCACTTTGTAATACACAGGGGTTTTACTAGGGCACTTTGTAATACACTGGGGTTTTACTAGGGCACTTTGTAATACGCTGGGGTTTTATTAGGACTGTAATACACTGGGTTTTTACTAGGGCACTTTGTAATACACTGGGGCACTTTGTAATACACTGGGGTTTTACTAGGGCACTTTGTAATATAAAGTATGTTCTTTCGAGCCAGAAGGCCCATAGAGCCAGCGCTTACCCAGGTTTCTGTAGCGTTAAGCGAACTGATGGTTTTTTCACCACCCCTGTGACAGGACGCTAGTCTGTCGCCAGATACTTCCCCAGCAGAGCTGGTACCCACTTGTACACCTGGGTGGAGTGAGGAAAATAGGAGTAAAGTGTCTTTTCCCAAGGACACAACACCGAGCCGAGCGGGGATCGAACCCACGACCTCTGGATCACGAGTTGACCGCCTAAACCACTCGACCACAGTGCCTCCAACAGTATGTTCTTTCGAGCCAGAAGGCCCATAGAGCCGGAGCTTATCCCGGTTTCTGTAGCGTTAAGCGAACTGATGGTTTTTCACCACCCCTGTGACAGGACGCTAGTCTGTCGCCAGATACTTCCCCAGCAGAGCTGGTACCCACTTGTACACCTGGGTGGAGTGAGGAAAATAGGAGTAAAGTGTCTTTCCCAAGGACACAACACCGAGCCGAGCGGGGATCGAACCCGCGACCTCCGGATCACGAGTTGACCGTCTAAACCACTTGACCACAGTGCCTCCTACTATGTAATATGCCGGGGTTTTATTAGGGCTGTAATACACTGGGGTTTTACTGGGGCACTTTGTAATACACTGGGGTTTTACTGGGGCACTTTGTAATACACTGGGGTTTTACTGGGGCACTTTGTAATACACTGGGGTTTTACTAGGGCACTTTGTAATGCGCTGGGGTTTTATTAGGACTGTAATACACTGGGGTTTTACTTGGGCACTTTGTAATACACTGGGGTTTTACTAAGACTGTTTATTATGCACTGGGGTTTTACTAGGGCACTTTGTAATGCGCTGGGGTTTTATTAGGACTGTAATACACTGGGGTTTTACTTGGGCACTTTGTAATACACTGGGGTTTTACTAAGACTGTTTATTATGCACTGGGGTTTTACTAGGGAAGTTTATGCTCTGGGGTTTTACTAGGGCAGTTTATGCACTGGGGTTTTACTAGGGCTGTTTGTAATACACTGGGGTTTTACTTGGACTCTTGTTGTGCACTGGTCAAATGCCTGCTATTTCAATTTATTTCAAGATAAACTGTTGTCCTCCATCTGTATCAATTCTTTTTCTGTTGTCGCTGTGATCTAACAGATGTTACAGAAAACATATATCAGATGTAGTGACTCATAGACTAACCTGCACACAGGTCAGCCAGAATTTAATCTTTGAGGTTGCAGTTTTAATCTGACCTATCCAAAACCAATATGGCTTCTGTGGGCAGTGGGGCTATAAACAACATGATCAATTGATTGGTTGACCCTTAAGGTAAGCATACATATATGCAACTGTTCGCTTCATCTGGTACCATCAGCCCTTTTCTTTATGTCTTGTCTTTAAGCCAAAACAAAAAGCAATGTCCCCATAGTGCTTTGCATCAGAAAAGTACCATTTCGTGTTTAATATCAAAGGATTGTGTAGGAAGTCCAATTCACACAAGTGAATTTGCTGCTACACAAGTGAATTTGCTGCTACACAAGCAGAAGAGATGACAACAATGCAGAGGATGGAAAAGTGACTGAAGAAAAGATGGGTTCATAAGCCACTCTCTCTTAACATCAGGGTTTCTATTTGTATGTAAATACCACCACCAAGAAACTTCAACAATTCAACCAAACAAGAAGACTGGAGTGATGAAACAAGATTGCTTTATTTGGCCTTTTGACTACTAAAAATCAGCTTTAAAAAAAAATAAAAAATAAAAATAAGTCGGTACACACATGGATGTATATATGAGATCTCTATGGCACAGGATTTACTGTATCTGTATAGAAAATAATGTATCTGAACAGAAAGATATTCCTTAAAAAGGGGGAGGGTACAGAACAAGTGAACTGGTTTGGCCCAGCATGTCAGACTGAGACGTCGCTGGTCATCTGCTGTCATGTGAAATTACAGAAATCACAGAGAACCTTTCAACATCTATGTGCAAAAACATTTCACTTCATTAAAATACTGATTTTTATTGAAAACAAGTGTATACAAAAAAAGTGACTAAGTACATCTGTTTGTACATAACATTTATAAAAAGGTGTATTTGAGATCAGGTGAAAATTTAGATTTTTCACCACCTGAACATAAATTCAGTGTAATCTTAGCCTCATTTCAGTGGTACAAAAACCCATACAAAGGCTAGGTCAGACACACCGGGTAATTATTGCACTAATATCACAGTCAGAATTGTGGCAGTAAACAGCAACATCAGTAAAGTGGATCAACAGCAAAGCACCAATAAACATTTTTAAAATTCAAATCAGTAATGTACATGAAAGAGCTGCATAGTGGAGACATTTGATTTTAAATGAAACAGACAGCAACACTTACTTGTTTCTTCTTCTATCTGTTATAACTAACATTGTCAGTACTTTTATTGTTATTTTGAGGACTATGCAGCAGAGAAGGGGAGGGGGGGGAGGCTAGAGGAAAGCAGTGATGGGAATGAGAAGGAAAACGTCGTCTCAGACCAGGCCAAGGGGGTAGGAAGAACCAGTCCCCAGAGTTCTCAGCCCCCCTGCAAGGCTCCCGCCAATCTGGCTACTCTAACAGTAGCTGTCCCTGGTGTGACCTCATCTACTTGTTCCACAAATCATTTCTGCTGCTCATTCCTTTTCACTCTTTTTTTCTTACCTGCTGATAATGTCTTCTGGAAAATGCTCTCAAAGAGGCCTGTACAAATGCTACAGAGGCAGTGCTTAAGATCTTGCGCTACATCATAATCCAGACCCCTCAGACATAAATAGGTCAAAACTTCTGGGAAGCTGGCATCATGAAATTACCCAGGAATAGCAGTGTTGGAAAAGCAAAGCTGGTCTCTCCTTTTTGCCTTGTCAGACCACGGTGATTTTCTGTCATCAATGTAACAGATCCTCTGGATAAGGATCTTTTGATCGTCCAACATTGTATTCTGTTACAGCTTTTGTGGGTTGTTTGCTCTCCTCTCCCCTGTGAGAGTGTGTTGCCATAACACAGCACCTTTCATTTTTTCCCTTCTCCTCTGTCAGAGTGAAGTAACTGATGTCATGATCTGCTTCATCTCTCTAAGGGTGAACATCAGACTGCGGGTAACACAAGTAATACAGTCTGAAGTTGTCTTCCCCTGTTGCTTCAAGTAGAAGTGAACTTAAGTTATGGCTATCCATCTACTAGCGTATGATCCAGATCATTTTTGGTAATGTTCTTCCATACTTTTCATAAATTATTTTGTATTTACCTGCAGCCTTTTTTTTTTAATATGCTTCAGCAGTTTCACAAAAGGTACATTTAGCACAACACAACCACAATCTTTTTCATGGACCAAAAAACCCTTTCTGTATTGCTATATAAACCAAAACTTTGCCAACGTTAACTATAGGTTAACTCACAAATATTGATTTAGCTTGCATCTTAAGCAAGAACCGTGCGTTGTGACCGTTCAATACCACTGATGGTGAGGTTTCTCTCTATCTCTGTTTCAGGCCCTATGTTGAGCTTCTCACGGACATCCATACAACGCTTATCTAGCATCAAGGAGTTGTTCTTTTCTGCCAGGTCATCATTGATGCGGTGCAAGTTCTTCTGTAGGCCATCCAAGGCATGCCTGTAATATAACATTATATTCTTCTGTACCAAATGATGCATTCATGGACAAATACAGGCAAGGGTCAGTTTCTGTAACACAGTCTATCATTACAAACCCAGGCCAAAAGCTTTGTTGGTTACTGATGTAGACTCGGTGCCAAAGCTTATATTGAACTGTTGCTATTATCTAATATTACATTATGTTGAGGTTGTCTTCAAGCACTTAGCACGACAGCATGCACTCTCCTTAGAAGGAAAAAAAAATTCTCTACAGTCAGAAGTACAGCTGGCTATGTGACAAGGTAGTTGGAAACTGTCATACACACAAGCCTTCACATCCGGTATGTAATTCCAATCTCGCATCGATTCCCAGGAGGGATGAGTGAGTCAGAGTCTACATTCAGGGTGACAATGATGAAGAGTGTCATTCAGTGATGTTTTTTTATCTGAGGATTTTTATATGACTTCCTGATGAAAAAAATTTCTACCTTACTCTAAGCTTTGTTACACCAACATCACAAACACATGGATGGCTAAGAGTACTTACCTACAATGATATAATGGTATTCCTCTACATAAAAATGACATGCTCATGAGTTATGAGATGCTTAAATCACATGCTTTTGTGGATGAACATCAATCTTGTTAATATGGCACATAAGTAATGGAAGGTGTCATTATAAGTAATGGAGGCATCATTATTGTGATGTACTCCTTCAGACAACAATTTTGGATTCTTTCGGGGTTTGGTAGGGCTTTGTTTTCTGTTTTGGAGACCAATGGATCAGTGCAGTGATAACTCTGAAGGTGAAAGCCAAATGTGGATGGGTGCTCTTGAGGTAACACACCTATCTTAGAGAGCAAGAAACTGACGGTTCAATCCCTGTCTGAACCCACTCCATGAAGCTAAGAGTGGTGGTCTGGGTGATTATCTTTCAGATGAAACCATAAGCAAAGATCCCATGTGCAACATATATTTACTGCATGTTAAAAAAATGGCAACTAGAGTTGTCCCTGGCAAAATTCTGAGGAAAATCTCTTCCACATCAAAATAATAGAAAAACAAAAACAGGATGGGTGGTGCTGCTGTTATGATAAGACTCCCTGGAGAGAGTAGCCCAAATTTCACACAGAAAAAAAAAAAATGCTGCAAGTAAAAGTGGTATGCAATACACTACACTACAAAACGAGACAATACAATTCAACACAGCTACAACACAACAAAGTGCTGCTTACTGGGACTGCTTCAGCTTCTCCTCCAGAGCTCTGGTGGTGGCCTCCAGCTGTTTCACTTCATCAGTCAGGCCGTACTGTGGAGCATCTCGGCACAGCTCTACGCCAGGACGATAGGTTCGGTTCTCCAAACGCGTCTGCGCTTTCTTCATGGGGTTGATCTTGTTTCGGATGGCTTCCTCAATGCCACGTATGTCATTCTCCATCTCTGCAATTTCATCTTCAGTCTGGAAAATACACGAGGACAGACATTGTATTAGGCCAAGATGATCCAATGGTGCTAAGGGTGCTAAGTATGGTACTTGAATATAAGTCTGGAAAGAGCATACTCAGAATGATACTGACTTCTCTCCTGTAACTCCAAGCAATCATTGAGCCATTGTGCTGAATTTTGTCACCTTTCGGTGGGGTGGTAGTTTTAGAGCATTGCTACAAAATCTTAAAATACTGAAAAGAATAGTTTGGGAAAGGGAAGTGGGGTGCACAGGTCTGTAATATGCCTCCTGTTACTTGTGTACAAAATGACGTTACTTTATCTCTTTTGTTTCGCACTTGTGTGAATTGTTACTTGCCTTTCTTTCCATGTTCCAGAAAACCTTTCTTTTATTTCTCAGTTTCTAGAACAGTCTATTCCTGAAAATGATGTACTTAGTTCAGAGTGAGATGACACCAAAATCTAACATGATTAACCCCAAGTATCATGCACTGCAAATTCTTCTTCTTCTACTTCTTCCTTTTTTGTCATGTTTCTCCCAGGGGAGGTTTGACATTGATGAGCCTTCTCCATCTCTCTCTGTTTTGAGCTTCCTCCTTATTTATGCCCCTTTCTCTAAGATCATCTGCAATACAGGTAGCCCAGGTTTTGCTAGGTCTTCCCTTTGGTCTCTTTCCATCCACTACTTAGTTCATTGCTCTTTTTATGATGTGGTGGTCTGCTTTCCGTTGAACGTGCCCAAACCAGTGCAGTCTATTGGTACTAGCTACAAACTTCAGATCATCAACTTTGCACATTCTCCATAGTTCTTTATTCGTGATCCTGTCTTCCCATTTGATCTTTGTCATGTAGCGTAGCATTCGGTTTTCACAGCTCTTCAACAAATGTTCAACGTTTTTTGTGAAAACCCATGTCTCCGAACCATAAAGGAGAACAGGTCTAATGCAGGCCTTGTATATCAGACAGCGTCTCTCCAGTGGGATTTTCTGATTTCCAAGCAGACTTGCCAATTCTTTCCATTTTTCCAAGCACTCGCAATCCTGGTTCTGACAGCTAACTCACTTCTATCTTCCCTTGTTCAAATTCTAGCTCCTTCTTTCCTGCATCGGTATTGTCTTCACCCTTCTTATTCATACAACTGGGGCGGACAAATACTCCATCCTCATTCTTCAGACTTTTGAGCTTTGAGCATCTTTTGTGACACCAATATTGACAGTTGGAGCATTTGATCGAACTGTTATCATGCACTGTGAATGCAGTAAATATTTTTTTTGCAGTATGACCATAGTTATTACAGTATGCAGTAATTTTTTTTTTTTTTTTTGCAGTATGACCATAGTTATTACAGTATGCAGTCAATATTTGTTTTGCAGTATGACCATAGTTATTTCAGTATGCAGTAAAAAAAAATTTTGCAGTATGACCATAGTTATTACAGTATGCAGTCCTTTTTTTTTTTTTTTTGCAGTGTGACCGTAGTTATTACAGTGTTGGTGACATGCAGGTGTTAGAACAGGTAAATTTAAATAATTTTATCAACAAAAATATGCAAGTATGCCTATTCACAAATTGTACATGAAAAACTACAAAAACATATCTGTACTGTCTTAGCAATGTCCACATGACACATTTCAACACATACCCTGTAAGGTTTCAGTGTGCCAGGCAGACACTTACCATCTTATGACTTCTCCACTGCCCTCAAGGTCCCACAAAGCCACCTCCATCTTAAAGACTTCCCTATGGCTGTCCAGGGAGCCCAAAAGGCCTTCCATTCACAAACACTGACAAGGCCATTGATGAATTCACAGAGGATCAGGGTTTCAGGTCAGGGAAAAGTCAGGGGGTGTATGTACAGCTTATGCCAACCAGCTACATCCAGCATATCTGGGTAAAGGGAATGAAGGAGGATAACAAGCCCAAACCAGTTTTCCCGTTTCTAAGAATCAAGGCTATTAGTTTAGTGAAACTGGTATAATGGGTGCCAAAAATGAAAGAGATATTAAAACTAAATGGTTTGTCTCAATTTGTTTCTTACCAATGAGTCTTTTTATCCAACAACATTCGAAGAGCCAGTATGCCTGTGACAAAAAATCAGCTAAAGAAATTCATCACTTTATTTTATATATATATTTTTTTTTTGTTCCTTGGCTAGAGCTCCGAGGTTCACCATTGTTGAGATTCTGCATACGTGACTGTTTTCACCCACCATTAAGGTGGCCGTTTTCTGACATCAGGGAGACTTCTGATATATATCATACTTATTTTGTTGCCTAAAAGTTGTAGACTTTGACAGCAGAATACACTTGATGTATGTAGACTATGAAAATGGAACAAACAGTAGAAGTAGACTACTTACATTCTTCTTCTGCCACAACAGCTCATCTCTCGCTCTTTCCATCTCGTGGATACGTTTGCGGAAGGCATACTCTGTGGCAGTTTTCTGGGCATCAAAGTCATTGGCAGCCTTCTGCAGAGCGTTGTGGATGGCTTCACGCAGTCTGGTGGCTGCCATCATTTCAGCATCAGCCCGCTCTTTGTTGTAGCGGCTGAAGTCCTCCCACTGCTGTGGGGTGGTGGACCTGCTCAGGACACAGATGACTGTCTGGCAAAACAGTGCACACATTCAGCATAACTCTGTCAACAGTCCAGGGCCCAGTGCTAACGATAACGCACCCTTTCTTTTAACTAAATCCATGGGTGGTCAGTTCCTGCTATAATAAGTGGGATGGAATGGACAGTAGCTGAGAGTAGCCAACAGTGAGGGAAACTTACAGCATAGCTGTGGCTCCATGACATGAGGCCAGGTAGCTTCAGTTTTCACTGCCAGTCAACTGAACTGCTTTCTGGTACACTTTTTATTTCAGCAAATTCATCAGGGTACTCGGTGGGGTTGCAGAGCCACCTCCAAGATACTATTCAATTTGCTGAAATGAACATTCTTCTTTGGATGTGAAAAAAAAATCCTACAATTTATTTTGAGTCACTACTTTCAAAGCTGTTAAGGCTTCAGTCATTGTCTCAAACAAAATATCAGTCTAAACATGATTCAGATATTGTAGTCTAACCTAGGGACAAAAAAGTAGTTGGGGTAATAACTCCTGCATATAAATCTTCCCATATGAAGCCCTTCCCAGACCATAACCTTCACAGATTTTTGTTTTTGAAGCATACTCTTGAGTGCCCTTATGAAGCAAAGAAACTACTCAACATGTGCAGGCATGATGCAAGACAAACAACAACTAGTATGAATATGAATGATCCACAGCCATCAGGGCATCTACGCAAGTTCTTTGTCTTTTCATCCAATCTTTGCTAGAAATCCGATGTTCACTATCGGTGAGATTTGGGCATACATATGTGCTAGTTTGCCCACTATTAAGTTGCCATGTTTTTTTCTTAGGGGGCGATGTGTACTGACAACACCACAGTACACATCTTTTTATTTTGTCATCCATTCCTACCAGCACAAGATGATATAAATCTACTTTGAAAAGTGGAATTGGATTGAACATGCAAATAATTCTCTCTGTGTAAGTATCCATGCACTGGACTTTATTCTACAGTCTCAACTGCAGGACTGGAAGGTGAATAGATCCTGCACAAATGTTGAGCAGAAAGTCTCTTCCAACCTCATGATCATGAGACAGATTCAAACCTGGGCCCTTGGAACAAGTCTCAAACATCCTACTGATTCAGCCAACCAGGTCCATGCACACCTCAAAAACTCACCCTTTGGGTACTCGAAGGCAGTCTGGTTTGTAGCTGATGTAGGCAGAGTTATCCGTCAGATTGTACTGGTCAATGTCAATGCCCAGGGCGATGTTCTTGTCCTGAAGGTCAGCCCCCACCTGTTGACGGGCTTCCTGCAGTTTACACAGCTGTTCAAAGGCCTCCCCAATCTTCTGCTGCAGGTCCTTCTTGATGCCATCGATGACTTCTTTCTCCTGTTATCATCATATTCCATGACATATAATATTCCATGTATTTATATAGTGTGTATAGTTGTCTGAAATGAGCAATAATAAAACATTAAAGGCAGTAACTGTCAAATTTAAATATACACATTCTTCACGCATTCATTTTACACAAACACAAGTCATGCATACATTTCTTATACATTAACATGCCACACATACACTTCAAATGTCACATGATACAATTCTTTATTCTTTAAGCTGTCAATCTGTGAAGAAGCCCTTAAAGAAAACATTGAGCACAGATCAAAATAAAATAAAAAATTTTTTTTTTTATTGATAGTTAAATCATCTATAAACTGGTGTGGTAAGGGGGAAATGATTTATCAACTGGTGTGGTGTGTGCTGTGAGAATAGGACGAACAGCCTTAAAGTAACAACATTGATGTGTCACAGAGATAAGTGATATAACAATAACAACAGCAATAGCAATAAGAAACATTAGAACAAAAGTTTTAAAGGGTATATAGTATGTGTACACACCCTCATATACATGCCACTTAAATAAACCTCAACAGTGACCATGACTTGGGACTGAGCATTGTGCAAATAGATGTATGAGCTGTTTCAGCAGTTTGCGATCTACTTCAGACAATCTAAATCTTGCAGAGATCAACATGATGCATACCTGGACCGAAAAAACAAAAATAGCTTTGAAACTGTTAAACTATCTTTTGACTACTACTTCTCTTAAGTTCACTTGGTAACATGAGATCCTGATCCCTCACCTTGTGGAGCTCTCTGTCCACCTCATCATTCACCACGTCAATGCCATGCCGCCCTTCCCTGATGGTCAGGTTCTCCACCACTGTGTCTGTGGGGATGTTCATGCCCTCCAAAGCAATTTCTGTCTGCTCCTTGGCCTCGGACAAATCAGAAATCTCCTTGTCCAGGTCATTATGGGTCCTGTCCAGAATTTCCTTCCACTGCAACAACAATACATTTGTCTTCAGTCATGCATACTCATACCACTTTAAGTCATGACAGATTTGTTTGCGTGAAACTCAGGCTCTTCTCCTCAGGGAAGAACGCATCACCACAAGAGCAGCACCACCCTTTCCCCCCCCCTATCAGAGTGAGGGGGGGGGGGGGTCTACAGAATTTTGCCAAGGACAACTCTCTTGTTACTGTGGGTTCTTTTACATGTGGGTTCTTTTATCATCTCATCCAAAAGACTAGCACCCAGACCACCACTCATGGTCTTACAGATGGGGGAAAAGTTTTGGGCCCAAACAGGGATCAAACCACTGCACACTTACAAACTGGACTTTTCACTTTCTAGGCAGGTGTGTTACCTCTAAACTGCCAACCCACCTGACATATTGTTCAGATTTTGTATCAGAAGCAATTTTTGTATGTGTTATTCGTGGGATTTACACATTACCTTAATCCAGAATCAAGCAGGAGGAAATTAACATGTTCTTGATTAAACCTGGCAAAGACAAATTCTTGCTTAAGATATATGTCTCCGACACTTAAGTAGCTTTGGAATGTAATTCTTGGGCTGAAGCAACCCTGAAACACTGGCAAACGAATGGTCAGATTACTGTCATTGAAATAAAAAGAACTATCTTAAATCAAGGAATGCTGAAGAAGCATTTTGAACTGAATGCAAGATTATTTTCCACTCTGAAACTAACTTGCACAAACACACTTTCTTATATTGAAGCATTTTTATCTTTAATCCCATATTTGTTTTCCTTCTCTGTATTTCTTTTCTCCATTCAAGAACTTACTTTGCGAATCTCATCAATGCGATCTGCTAGACGAACATTGTTGGAGTACTGGTCCCACTTGGTCTGTGAGTCTGTTTCGTTTCGTAAGAAGCGTCCTTCCTGCCGTGTCGCATGTGAAGCCCCACGCTGGCGCTCAGCATTGGTGGAAATGGCATAGCTGTTGGTGAACCAGTCTGGGGGCTGGAAACGTGTCACATTCGGCCGCTCTTCAGTAGCCATTGTCTCTTTCTACCTGAAATTAGTCAAATGATACTACTTTTCTCAACTGCATTGTTATTCTTTGAGTGTGTGTGTGTATATGTGTGTGTGTGTGTGTTTTCATTATTTCATTTAACACCTTTTCATTAATATGTTAAACGAATGTGTGTGTGTTACTGTGTGTGTGTGCTTCCATTCTTTTGTTTAACATCTCTTCTCTAGAAGTGATAGTAAACAAGAGAGACACTGAGAGAGAGAGAATCACAGAGAGAGATAGAGTGTGTGTGCATGTGTGTGTGCATAAGCAGGCATTTTTGAGCAGAACTTTAATTCTTTTTTTTTTTAAACCTCTTCAAAATTGTAATCAATGTACATGTTTTCACACAAAAGTGTATATATATATATATATATAATCATGAACTGTCAGATATGTTTGAATGTCCTATTGGTGTACAGCAAGGATGTGTTATGAGTCTAACATTATTTTCCATCTTCATTGATCAGATAGCACACAACATTAAAGAAAAAGGCAAACATGGAGCATTGTTATTACCAGATAATATGGAGCTGTTCATATTGCTGTTTGCTGATGATGTTGCTTTACTTTCAACTACCCCTATAGGCCTTAAAACTCAATGTGTTGTACAAATGTTGCCAAAAACTGAAGCCAAGTGTTAACTCTGAAAAGACAAAAGTGATAGTATTTAGAAAAGGAGGGTACTTAGGTATACATGAAAAATAGTTCTACAATTCTAAGAATTTAGAGGTGGTTAATAATTACTGTTATTTGGGGTTTAGCTTTGCAACGATGATAAGTATTAAAAGGGGTACTACACATTTAGCAGCAAAGGGAAAGAAAGCAGTTCTTCAATTAAATAAGGTGTTTCAAAAGTATAAAGAAATGACCTCAAATGTATTCTTCAAAATTTTTTACACTAAAATTTGATCGATATTATTATATTCATCAGAAATATGGGGATTGCAGAGACTAGAGCATGTAGAAAAAGTTCATTTAATGGCATATAAACGTTTTCTAGGAGTCCCAGCAAGAGCACCAAATAAGATGGTTTACGGAGAGCTTGGAAGATATCCCTTATACATTCATTCTTGTGTTAAGTGCTTGAGATACTGGCTGCAAGTTACAGATGGATAGCAATAGACTACCCCATAAAGCTTACATGATGCTATTTGAATTAGATAGATCTGGAAAAGATTGTTGCGCTACAAGAGTTAGAGAAATTTTGGGTGAGACTGGATTTAATATTGTTATTTTGGGGATGTAAAAATGTTTTTGTGTGCATTTAAACAGAGGCTAATTGATTTGTTTGTACAGGAATGGGATGGAACCATTCGAGACCATAAAAGGTATGATTTATATCGAACATTTAAACCAGTTTTTGAAAAAGAAAAATATGTATGTGATATGGAGACATACTGTTTTCATGTTGCCATCACCCAATTGAGATTGAATGTACTCCTGCTTAAGAAGAACATAAATCGATACAGTGAGGCAGCACAGGATAGAAACTGTCCATTTTGCAAAGACAAAACTAAAAACAAGCACCATTTTATTTTTGACTATTGTCTCTATAAAGACTTTAGGGATAAATTTCTCAAAGAATCAGGAAAATTTTCCTGTACATGTGCTTTTGAGAGCATCAAAAATAGAAATCACAGACACATTTTGTCCAGATTTGTCTTTCATGCAGTAAATAGGAGGCAAAGTGCGATTCTTTAAAATCCTCTAAAGAAGATAAAAGTAATATTTTCTCTTTATATTAATGCATTTACTCATTTGTTTTGATGTTTTGAAAAGGTGTTAGTTACTTTGAGGTGTTTTATCTGTATGCTGCAAAGTGCAGATTAATACTTTCATGACTGGGAAGATCGTAAATTGCCATTTCATGTTATACACATTTTGTCCTAACATATCCATGTATTGTGGCCAAAGGCTAAAGTACATTAAAATCTTTGAGTTCTTGAGTGTGTGTGTGTGTGTGTATATATATATAATATATATACATAAGAGAGAGAAAAGAGAGAGAGAGAGGAGAGAGAGAGAGAGAGAGAGAGAGAACAGACAGACAGACAGACAGACAGACAGACAGAGACCGAGATAGATATATATGATATAGATAGATAGATAGATAGATAGATAGATAGATAGATAGATAGATAGATAGACATACATATATATGCCTTTGTTGGCACTTTTTATTGCTTGTCACAAAAAGCATTTCTTCATTTCCTGCCCTTTCCCCTTTGTGGATTTTTCTTGTATTACAAATGGTTGTATGTATTATTACATCAATGGTTGTATGTGTATACTTTCACTGGTTGTATGCAATGTTGGCTATAGATGCTTTCTTTGTGTTGATTCTCAAAATTCTAGTTTCAGTACACATGTTCTGAATCTTACTTACTTATATATTTCATACTGTTTCTCTACCTGTTCTTTCTCATAGAATATTAATTTTTATCTTGTTTGATTTGTTTTTAGTTTGGTTGTTTGATTTGCTGTTAATGTTGTTTTGTCTTGTTTTCCACATCACCTTCTTTTTGTTGTTGCTAAGGACTGTGTATGAGAGGGGTGGGGGTTGTTTTCATGGGGTTTTTTTGTTTTTGTTTTTTTGTTATTTCTGCTTGTATGGTGTTACACACACACACACACACACACACACCACACACACACACCACTGGTTGTATTGAACATTTGGTCACTTCTTTTTTTTTTTTTATCAGAATGTGAAACATTGCCTGGCTGGTGGCCAACTCCCCCCCTCCCCCCCTTATTCTGTTAAACAGTTTTCTGCTGGTTGTCTAAAACCTAGTCATTAGTTGTTGTTGGTTTGGGTTTTTTTGGTTGTTTTTTTTTTTTTTTTACCTTATTCAGATATTAGGATATCCTATCCTAAATGTAGGGCTAACAACAAAAAAAACAACAAAAAAAGAATAATTTTACTTTAGCCAACTTATGAAGAAAGTGAAAAAGCACTGTATTGGATCGAATGCAACTTACTTTCTTATGAAAGATTCAGGTTCTTTGGTTATTCGTCATCTCATTTAACAAGAACAAATAAAACAAACATCAACAACAGTTGAACCGTAGGCAGGGATGCTCATGCTGTCGCACGTTAGATCACTATTTACGTTATCGCCTTGCAAAACTACAATGAAGGTGATTAGCTTAAAGCTTATTACAGTGGACCAATCATCACCAGTGTTTCATTACACCGGAAGTGCGACAACTGAGATCAGCGAAGCAGACAACTTTGCTCGAAGATCACATGCCCCTATCCAGTGCCCTGTAACTTCATCGCTCCTTCAATTATTAAGTCTTAAAGTATCAAAATGAACTTCATTTTCTTGTTCCTGTGTTTTGCAGCTTTTGCTTCACCTACTTGTGTGAGTTTGTTTCTATTTTTGTTTGGGATTTTTTACTTTGCAACTGATCTTTTGGTTTTATCCATGTTAAGCTCTCTTAGGGAGTTGTTGACTTCTAGTCTCGTAGTCGTTACTGTGCTAGTTTTGTGGAAAACGAGTTTCCAGAGAAGGGCTATGATATATTTTTATTTCATGTCTTTTTGTTCTGTAACTGGTTTATAAGGTACATCAGTAAATTGGAGCGGAGTCCTGTTTATTCTCTTGGTAGGAAGGCACTCCAACCTGACAAGTGACAGACAGTGAGAGACAGAAGGCAGTGAGAGACAGACCAGACATGGAAGATTTGTTCCAAAGCTGCGAAAATTCGGTGTTTGATCTCCTCTCCAGCAACCTAAAGATCAGTTCAATTAATAAAAAGTTCCTGCACCATTGTTTAAAAGCTTTTGCTTGACCTAGGAGCACATAGTTCCTTAGGTAGAGCATTGATTCATGATTCATGATTTGATGGTAGGCCTTAAGGCCTTGAGGGTTTGAGACTTGCTCACAGCAGAGTTATATGGTTCTGACTCCATCCCATACAAATTATTCAACAGATAAGACAATGAATCTATGTTTCATGCATGAATCTCTCTTGTCAATCTCGTTAATCATGAATCTGCCTCCTACTCCAAATTAACATGCTCTTCTTGACTTAAGTTCTTACTCAGTTTACTGTCTTAGCTTAAATAAAGATCAAGGGAAAGCATGTGTGAGATGTCCAGCCTTAAGTTAAAGAGCATGCCACAGCAAGCAGTTTCACTTTCAGTGAGTTTCACATACAGCATTGATTTGATGATTGATCGATCATGGGTGATAAACCTGCATGGTCTCAGGCTGGAACATCCATACCTCCCGACAGTGACACACCACACAGTCCAGTCCCAAATAGTTGACATCTTAGTCACAGTCACACCATTTAATTAACCCAAATCCAGCTCTTAACCTTACTACATGCCTTGCTATAATTGCTAGGCTATGGGGTTTTGTGCTGGTTGAGTGTAATATATTACAGGAAGCTGCTGTGGTAGCCAAACTGGCCTAATTGGGTCTGAAAATCCTGGTGTGTGGGTCAGTCCCGTTTCGTGTTGACTGCCATACATGTGTGTGTGTGTGTGTGATCATCTTGAGTTACTGTGAAATCAACCCCTTGGAGGTTGATATACAGTGATAGGATTTTTTTTTCCTATGAAACTCCTGAGCTCCAGAGACTGCCCAGTCCCAGTCACAAATTGTCAGCACCATTCTCAGATTGTAATTTCACAATAATTAGTTCAATTACCCTCATTCTCTACCCTCATTTCTTGTCTTTTACCTCAGCCACATCTTTCCTTTCCCCTCCTTCCCTCCCCCCTCTCCCTGGGCCCCTGCGCCTCCCCTCCAGAGTGTGACAGTTGTGAGTGTGTGTGCATGCATGCATACTAATGAGTAATGTGTGTGTTGTGATATCTTCAGTTTAATGTCTATTCACATTTAGTGATTTTAGACGGAAGATGTGTGTTGTAACATAAACTTTCCTCCATCACAACAACATCAATAGAATTCGGCAGTGCGTCAGTTCCTTTGTCCAACTCTATGAAGTATTTAGGTGTAGTTCTTGACAACACACTCTCTATGAAAAAATTCATCACCCAGACCTGCCAGTCTTGCTACTATCAACTACGGCGCATAAGCGCGATTCGCAAGTATCTGTCCACTGATGCAACTTCCAAGCTCGTCACATCTCTCATTCTTTCACGTTTAGACTACTGTAATTCTCTTTTGGTTGGCCTACCAGCATCATCCATCCACTCTCTTCATCGCATACAAAACTCTGCAGCTCAACTGGTCCTAAGAAAGAAAAAGTCCGAACACATCACTCCTCTTCTGTGATCTCTTCACTGGCTGCCAGTCTCACAAAGACTGAAGTATAAGATCAATACCCTCTGTTTCAAATGTCTCCACAAATCTGCACCATCTTATCTTTGTAACTGTCTTCACCTGTACAATCCATCCCATTCCCTTCGTTCAGCCGCAGATACTTTGTGCTTTCGAACACCCAGATTCAAACAAACCACTGTTGGCTGTCGATCTTTCTCTGTTTCTGGTCCGTCCATCTGGAATGACCTCCCTCTTTCACTTCGCCAAAACCCCTCACTTGATACCTTCAAATCCAGCCTCAAAACACACTTATTTCCTTCCTGACACAAGTTTCCCCTCATATCTGTCTTTACTTTTCAACAGCATCCTTCATCTCCTAAGTGTGTTCGCGGGTGTATGTGTGTGTGTGTGCACGTACGCGTGCATAAATTTGAAATATGTTATTATATTTGAGGAAAGTTGCATGCGCGTAAATGATTTGAGTGCAAGCGCTTTGATTTGTTTGTTTTACAAGATTCAGCGATATATAAATTCCATATATTATTATTGTATTTAAAGCAACGTATACCACTTTCAATCATGGCAGATTTCTCTGCATTAAATGTGTGTGTATTCTTCTTTAATTTAATGTTTAATGTGTGTCTGTATGTAATGGAGTGTTAGTGTGTGTGTACATGTGTGTGTGCTGTATAGTGTATTGGATATCACCAGTTTTAGTCATGGTAGATTTCTCTGCATGAAATTTGTGTGTCTGTATCAAGTGTGTATCACTGTATGTGTGTGTGTATGCACATAAATAAATAAATATACATGTGCATGCCCGTATTGCTCTCCTGTGTCTGTTGATCACTGATCAGAATCACTACAGTGATGGATCGGTGGTCTAGAGGTAACGCGCCTGTCTAGAAAGCGAAAAGTCCGGGTTCGTATCCCGTCTGGGCCCGAAACTTTTCCCCCATCCATTAGACCATGAGTGGTGTCGGGCGCAGGTCTTGGAGAGACGATAAACCGAGACCCTGTGTACAGAAAATTATGCAGCGCACAAAAGAACCACACTGGGAACAAGAGAGTGTCGCTGGGCCAAAAATTCTTAGGGAAAAAGCCACTCTGTAGGGAAAGAATACAGTTTAGACCAAAAAAAAAAAAAGGAAAAAAAAGGCGTGTCGCGCTCTTGTGCACGGCTTCCCCGGAGAGCATCCCGAATTTCACGCAGAGAATTCTGTGACATTAAGGTGGTATAAATAAATAAATAAATACAGTTCCAAGTCTTGTACCTATATTTTAACCCAAAAATTGCTTGTGAAACCTTCAGCCCTTTCTCCATCTCCTGCCCTATCAGTTAAGGCAGGGTGTAGAGTAGTGAAAGACTGGAGCTGTGCTGGTCAAATGTATTTCATGGACAGGACCACATCTGTGATATTGGACTGGTCAGGCTGGTGACCAAAAAATGTTGGGCAGATTGTGTAGGGGTACCTACTTATTTAGCCCTAATCTCCAAATGACATCCCCCTCCTCCTCTCTCCCAGCCCATGTCCTTTCTCACTTCCCCCCTCCCTTTATTTGCAGGTCATCAGGTGAAGTTCAGTGGGCAAAGTGAATGGTGGTTTTAAAAAAAGTGAAAAGTTGTAGGTTCAATTCCTGGCTTAAGCCAAGAGTTTCTCCAATCTACCACAATATGGGTGGTCGGCTGAATACTAGTATTTTACTTGAGATAATAATCTAGGGTCCTGTGTGCAACATGTATTTATTTAGCTCATATTTGTGCATGCGCACGCACACACACACACTGATGCCTGACAAAATTATGTATGAAAAAAGGTTACTCTAACACTAACACAACAAACAGTCAATATACACAAATTGGAAAAATATTTTTAAAATGGGTGGTGATGGATTGTTCATTTGGTGGCAACATGTTCTCCCAGAGGAGAGCAGCCAGAATTTAGCCAGGACTGAAAGAGGAAAGTACCTGTAGACTTTGTACATGTATGTATACAATTTGTACTTGTTGGTACATGGTGATACATTCCCATGATTTTTTTTTCAAACAATGTCACAGTGACTAAGATAAAGACAATAGTATTGCCCTACCATTCTCCCCCCCTCCCCCCCAAAAAAAACCCCACAAAAAAACAACAAAAAACAACTCTGCAATACTTTGGCTGTTCTAGAAAACTGACCTATTTTTCTGTATTGTCTGTCATCTGCAGTATTGATTAAAACAACACTTGTGTGAAGAAAGAATTTGGCGCAGAGACAAGTGTTTCACTTGGGAAAAAAAAGTGTGTTACTTGGATACAAATAAGCATACAGATATATACATATATATAGTAGAAGTATGAGAGGGGAAAGGTGGTTCTCTCTCTCACTCTCTTTCTCTCTCTCTCTCTCTCTCTCTCTCTCTCTCTCTCTCTCTCTCTCTCCTCTCTCTCTCTCTCTCTCTCTCTCTCTCTCTCTCTCTTTCTCTCTTACTTTTTTTTTTTGGCTTTGTTTTTGGTCATCCCTGATCAGGGCAAGGGGCAGATGAAGAAAGTATGTGAATGCTTATCTGTAAGCCTTGAAAAATAAAAGATCTCTCTGAGTCTCTCTCTCTCTCTCTCTCTCTCTCTCTCTCTCTCTCTCTCTCTCTCTCTCTCTCTCTCTCTCTCTCTCTCTCTCTCTCTCTCTCTCTCTCTCTCTCTCTCTCTCGCAAAAGTGTGTGTGTGTAAAATGGTTTAATCACTTTTGGCAGGCCATCTGGCCCGTTTCAACCGAAAAAGATTCACGTGTTAAAGATAATTTTCCCTTTCATGTGCACACGCACGTGCATGTGACTGTATATGTGTGACTATGTGTGTGACTGTGTGAGTATGTTTGTGAATGCACATAAGAGAACCCATGGCTAGAGGAGAATTTTTCTTTTCAAAATTCTGTAGGAAAAAAAGCCACTGTCATCGAGGAGAAATGTGTACTGTACATGAACACAAGTTTGCAAACAGGGGGAAAACAGATGGTGCTACACTTGATAATAATAATAATAAATGGAATTTATGTAGCATAATACCTTGCAAAAACGAATCAAAAGTGCTTCCATTCAACACACTCGTACACATGCAACCAACAATGATTAACAATTTTTAAGAAATTTAAATGTACACACAGACACACACACACACACAGGTTACACACTTCAGCTAAGTGGAGCGTGGTGGGAATTCTGGCTGTTGAAGGCAGGGACATATATGATATGACAAAGGAGGAGAAGGCTTAGGTTTGAAATAGGTATGTCTTGAGGCTGGATTTAAAAGTGTCCTAAGTAGGCTTTTCAAATTTCATGAATGGAGAGAGGGAGGTCATTCCAGATTGAAGGACCGGAAACAGAGAGAGAATGACGGCCAACGGTGGACTGGTTGAATCTAGGTATTCATTAACACAGGGTATCTGCAGCAGAGCAGAGGGAGCGAGGAGGAGTGTACAGGTGAAGACATTCACATAGATAGAAGGGTGCTGTTTTGTGTAGGCATTTGTAACAGAGGGTACTGATCTTGTACTTTACTCTCTGTGGCACAGGCAACCAGTGGAGAGATCACAAGAGAGGAGTGACATGCTAAGATTTTGTTCTTTTTGAGGACTAATGGAGCTGCAGAGTTTTGTATGTGTTGAAGGGAGTGGATAGATGATGCTGGCAGACCAGCCAAAAGAGAATTACAACTTACAATAGTCCAGACGTGAAAGAATAAAGAGATGTGACAAGTTTGGATGTTGCATCAGCGGACAGGTACTTTTGGATTGCACTTCTACGCCATAATTGATAGTAGCAGGACTGGCAGGTCTAGTGACAACACCTAGATACTTGACTGCAGTGGATAGAGGAACTGACATATTGCCAAATTCTATTGAAGCTGTTGTGATGGAATAGAGTTTGTGTTTGGTCCCTACAATCATGGCTTCAGTTTCATCTGTACCTTCACTTGTGGTGAAGAAGTCTCCCTGGGGAGAGCTGCCTACATTTGACACAGAGAAATCTACCCATGACTGTGTGGTATACAGCATAATACAATTCAGTACAGTATAATGTAATACAATGCAATTGTGTTTTGTGATATTGTGTAGGGTTCCCCCTGTGATGAATGCACTGCACCAGTGATCCTGCCATCGAAGGTGCAGCAGTACTGCCATGAACAGAATCTGACCATTAGTGATCGGTGTTGTGTCAACTCCACCCTCAGCAACTTTACAGACACCGATATTGTTGGGTAAGGCTGAATTGTCAGAAGTTTTGGTCAATATGTTGATATGATAATAAAAGAAATGGTTTTAAACAGAAATGAATGGTAGGTGTATTGTCAATAAAGGATTGGATATCAAGAAACAGAATTGAATATATCAAATATATATTGAAAAAAATTGTGGCTGATATGTCTTCAGATTTGAAAGTTTCTGCTTAGGTGTGCACATATTTGGATTAATCAGCCATAGGGAGATGATGTGTTTGCATCATTTCATTTAAACTGGAGGATTGTTGTTTTGTGCAATTGTATGCAGACTTGCAGATCTATTTGATTTACCTCATTGGAACTGATTCATGTTGAAAGAATGAGTGGTAAATGCATGGACTGTAGTGATATTTTACTGATGATTCATTTATAATGAATTACTAGTATCTTTCCACAAATTCTTTTTCAGTATGTCATAATTTGATGTCATAAGTTAATTTGAAGTTATGGTTTATATCATTAGAGGACAAAAAAGCAAGGTGGTGAGAGGGTTTCTGTTGTGATATAAAGTAATACTAATACACAAGTCACTGCTGAGCTGTCCCATTTTATGGGAGTTTTTAAATTTTTTTTTTACTAGAGTTAACTTTGTTCCTACTCCATTCTCAAGCAAGTCCTTTAACAGAGCCTTTAAACCAGGGTCCTGTGTGCAAAAATAAAGGTAACACCCTGTGTTTATAGGAAAAACCCTCCACCTTTCATAAATGATGAGGTCAGATGTAGCTGGTACTAAGTCTGTTACAAACATACCCAGCATGCAATCTTTGACCTGGAGAGGAATGGGCTCAAATTCAGCTTTCCTAGAAATGAAAGTAACAGTGTGATGCCCCATTGACTCCATAGAGCAGAGCAGAGCACAGAGAGAGAGAGAGTAAACATTTCACTGTTCAGGAAAGGGAACGTCAGTTCCAATGTGTTCTACTCCCCAAATCATGTGCATGTTTCTGGTGTGTCTGTATGGCTGCTGTTGTTTCAGAATTGATTTACGAAACTGCAGTCTTCACAATGTGACGGGTGTTTTCAAGAACATGACCTCAGTTGTTGTCATGTAAGCTGAACCTCTTGTCTGTCTCTTGTCTTCTTTCCATGTTGTTGTGATATATTTATGACCAAGTAGAGATTTGCCATTCAGAGATCTGTCTCTCCATCCATTTGTTTGTCTTAAATGTATCTGGCTATTTCTGTGTGTTTTTCAGTGTGTGTGTGTCTGTGTTTTTAAGTGTGTCGTGATTTTCAATGTGTCTGTCTGTGTTTTTCAGTGTATTTGTGTTTTTCAGTGTGTCTGTCTGTGTCTTTCAGTTTGTGTCTTTTTCAGTGTGGTGTGTGTGTGTGTGTTTGTTTTTCAGTGTGTGTTTTGCATGTGTCTGTCTGTGTTTTGCAGTGTGTGTGTTTTTCAGTGTGTGTGTCTGTGGTTTTCAGTGTTTGTGTTTTTTCAGTGTCTGTCTCTGTTTTCGGTGTTCTGTCTCTGTTTTTGTGTGTGTCTGTCTCTGTTTTTTGGTGTGTCTGTCTCTGTTTCTTTCTTTTGCTGTCAGTCTCTGGCTCTTTGCCCCCCCTACCCCACCTCTCTTTTTATGCCACTGTTGATTCTTTTTTTTCCTTTTCACATTTTTAGCAAAAATGCAATAAATATTATGACAAATCAGTGTATGTGTGTGTGTGCTTGCATGCATACATACGCATGTGTGTGTGCATGTTTCTTTGTATGCTTGTATTTTTTATTTATTTATATCTCACACATATGTAACTGCTTTTGTGCATGTAAAAACCAGAGCTAAAGATGTTCATGTAAGTAAAATAATTATTCAAATGCATTTTCAAGTGTGCTATAAGTAAGGATTATTTTGAAACTTAAACGAATGTACTGCAATCAAGAATTATTGAGTTAATGTGCTTCATTTTAAATTGCGGGGGTTGTTGTTTTTTTCAAAATTTGTTGAGCAGTGTGGTGTAATGAAGGATTTTTTAAAAAAGATTTCTTCCAGATCACTGGAGGTAAATCCTATGACTGATGATGTGACAGAGGAAGACTTTTATCACCTGACTCGGCTGGACTATATGTGAGTGTAGATTTGAATGAATGTACGATTCTGTTTTTGTTTTGGTCGCTCTGTTTACCCCAGATGTTTTGTCTCTAGAAATACAAAATCATGGGATATTATATATATATATATATATCATATAAAAGTTAATCCATACATAATTGAGAAAATGGTAGTGGAGGAAAACAAGCGCAGGTAACAGTTACACTTTCTTGGTTTAAACATGATTTATTCAATACAGCATAAGCAGACAACAATACCACAGGGGAAAGGCATCAAGCTACAGTTTATTTTAAGCCCCACCTGATGGTAAATTTACATCGTTGCTTATGCAGACAAAGTGACTTTCATACATACACAAAGTCATGTTTTCCCCCACACAGCTACACTAAAAAGTGAAGAAAAGCATACACAATACAAAATTTAAGTAAACAAAAAATGTAATGAAAAATACACACACACTAGAAAACAATTGCTGAGCCCAAAGGGAAAAACTCTCTTTTTCATGCACGTGCACTCTCTCACTATCCTGTCCTGTCTCTCTCTCCCCCTCTCTTTCTTCTCCCCCTCTCCCCACCTCTCTCTCTCTGAAGGAATCATGCATTAGACACACACCACTTGAGATGGCTCTGTGTGTATGTGTGTGTGTGTGTGTGTGTGTGGTTTCTTTGGGGTTTTGTTTTGTTTGTTGTTTCGTGGGGGGGGGGGTAATTTTTGAGGTGGGGGGAGTGTTTTTGTTTGTTTTTGGGGTGGGGAGGGGAAGGGGGGGGGGGGGTAATCTCTGTTTTAAAGGTGTTAATTTTTTTCACCCCATGGTCTACTTAGTTTTTAAAAAAAACACACAAAAAAGAAGAAACTGTGTAATGGAAACAATAGCTGATGAGAAAGACCTCGACATGCTAGTGGAGGGTCCCCCCAACCTACCCAGTGCCTTGGATAGAGCTCCATGGTTCACCATGGCCAGAGTTTTGCATACCCGACCGTTTTTGCCCTCCATAAAGGTAGCCGCATTCTGACTTCGGGGATGATGTCTAAACACAACACCTGTGTGCATGCAGTTTGGGGTGATTTTTTTTTTTTAATGTATTTTTTGCCTTCTGTTCTTACCAACATGAATGGCCTACTCTTCCAAAAGGCAGAACGTGTTTTAACGTGTGTGCTAGACATTCTGTGTGCATTCACACACAGGATCTCAGTTTAAAGTCTCACCCGAAGGACTGTCAGGGGAGTTGAGTCAGTGACGATATTAACTCCAGGGGAAAAAATTCTCCATGGTGGCTCAAACCCAGGCTCGATCCTGGGCCATCGTATCACACTCTCTAACCACGAGGCTTTCCCACCCCATTCTTTTCTTTGTGTTTGTCGTTGTTGATATCTACATTGGCAGAAGCTGTTAAGCTTTACTGGACTGTGGTGTCCACTTTGTTGAGATCAGCTCCCTGCCCGGAAAACTAAAGAGCTGCCCAGGAGGAGCCGTGGCCTGGAAGGAATCACACCGGACTCCTGATGAGAAAACTCTCCTGTGTGAAACCCAGATCAACATGTGTGACACCGAGTACAACAACGGTGAGGATTGGGTTGGGTCTGGTTTCAGTGTATTCCATTGGTATGGAGTGGTGTGTAATGTAATGTATTTAGCTCAGTAACAGTGAGGATTGTATTGGGTTCAAACTGTGTTGTCATGTACTATATTGTATTGTATTCTATTCTATTCTATTATATCATATTATGTTATATTTTATCATATTATACTAATAATATTATATTGTATTATATTTCTGGTCACAGAAAATGCATATCTTCTCTGTGAGCCCTGGCAAAACTTACTCTCAGGAAGAACTGGCTAGAGTTTCAACCCCCCCCAAACAAACAAAAAAGCCAAAAAACAAAGAATTGCCTCTTATGGGGCTCAGACCCCTGACTTTCCATGCAGGAGTCCAGCATGCTAGTCCATGTGCTCCTGCAGCTGCTAAGGTCAAGGAAACTTGGGAGCTGAGTACAGGTTTCCAAAAATAGTTTTAGGGACTGACTTGACTCGACTCGACTTGACTTCTGAACCTGGTGGAGCCTATTCTTCTCCCCATCAGCAGCTAAGTCAAGAAAACTTTTGAGCTTAATACAGGCTTCTAGCAATATTTTGTAATGATTGTGGTCATAAAAAGTTGCCAGACTGGGGGGTAGGGAGAGCGGGGAACAGTAGTAAAGAAGTGAATCTGTGAAACAGTATCAGATTTTATTTTATTCTATTCTTTTATATCGAGGATAATGGAATAAGCACTTATGTGATTTTTTACATCCAGTCCCCATGTGTATGCGGTTTTGTAAATTCTGTCATCTGTTCCCACTGGCACACGATGACCTACTCTTACGAAAAGTGGAACAGGGTTTAACGTGTGCACAAGATGTTCTGCGTGCGTTTGCACACGGGGCCTCTGTTTATAGTCTCATCCGAAAGACTTTTGGGGAGAGTGGAGTTTGCGCTCATGTTAACTCCAGGGCAAAATATCCCCTTGAACAGGAATCGAACCCGGGTCATCAGATTGTGAGCGCAATGTTCTAACCACTAGGCTATCCCATCCCCCCTCAGATGAGTCATTCTGTATTTATGTCACTTCTGTGTTATCAAAAGTCAGCACCTGTAAATAGGAACATATCATATTCACCATCTTTGTTCTGTGGACCTTTTGGGGGAGGGTGGGGGGTGTCTTTCTTTCTTTCTTTGTTGTTCTGTGGACCTGTGTTGTACTAGCAATAGCCTGAAGAAGGGCCTGACCCCTCTGTGTGCAGAGACCTGCCCCACTCCCCAGTCCTACTGCTCTCCTGCTGGGCCTGGCCTTGTGGACTGCCTGTGTTCCCCTGACTACCACGGCTACAAATGCCTGAGGAAGGTAACCACCGTCACCACCTGCTTTTCCTTTGTCACATGAAGTTCGGACGTTTCATTTGAACAAATTCACTTGCAGTCACGAAATGATATTAAAAAGAAATTTTTAAAGAGTGGCACCGCCTTTGTGGTGATAAGATAGATTATAAACCAAAGTCCTGTTTGCAAACGCATGCAAAACATCTTGCACACATGTCAAAACCTGTTCTGCCTTTTGGAAGAGTAGACCACTGTATGCCAGTGGGAACAGATGACAAAATTTACAAAACAACATGCACAAAGGGACTGGATGTAGAAAAGCACATGAATGCTTATTCCACTATCCTGGAAAATAAAAGAATAATTGAAAAGTAAACGAATGAATAAAAACATGCATCTACCCTGGGGGAGCAGCTTGAATTTCACACAGAGAAATCTGCTGTGACTGACAGTGGTATACAACTGGAGAGTGGTTTTTATTCTTGTACAATACTGAAAATTTCATCATCTACATATTGACAGTGACTGGAAGAAAAGAACACAGGAAATAGGAATGAAAAGTTTCAAATGGCAAAGTGAAAGAAGGACGTTTGACCAAGGACAACTGAAGTATGTGCAGAACACTGGTCAGAAGAATTTTTTCTTTCTTGTCCTTTTGTTTACTTATGAAGTTTTATTTAGAGACTTGGACAATAAATAAAGTTAAGATTAGTCCCTACTATAAGAAGGACTGTTCTTGCTGTAAGAGTTTTTTTTTCCATTTAAGTTGTTGATCATTTTTTTCTTGTGTATTCCTTTGATCTAAGAAATGATAACTGCTTTCTTTTGTTGAATCAGCATCAAAATCGTCGTATGATTGTCAGTTTTCCAGAATGTTATAAAGAGATGTTTATTCAGTTATAGGAACAGAGAGTATATTACAATGCTGTAGGTTGTTTGCACCAGTTCACAAATGTTTTGTACTCTGCTTTGTTTCAGGGTACTTTTCCCATGGTTCCATTTGTCAGTGGCATTTGTGGCAGCACAGTCGTGGCATCCATATTCTTGTGGGTGACTCAGCGGCGTTTTGTCAAGAAACATACATAATGATTCAGCGTGGACTGATAGTTATTGTGTCATATAAAAAGGTGTTAGAAGTGTCCTCACCTATTAATGTCTTAGTTTTTCCCTTTTTTTTCCTTTATATACAAGTAGTTTGATAACAGTTGTATACCCCTATAAGTCTGTTTGGTTTTACTCACACAGTCTGTGTAAAGAAATTATCTGTTTATTATATGGGATGCTGCATGTGAAAATCATGGATCATTTTCCAGCTGTAGTTTCATGCTGCATGCTGCTAAAGTGAATGCCCCTAAAGCTGCGGTCACTGATCACCTCGAAACTCAAACGTGTGTATCTGAAAAAGTAATAAAGATAATTGAAATCTGGGGGGTTTTGAGTCTTTTTTCAGAATGATCTCTTCTTTTAGATTACACTTCAATCTCATTTTCTGAGTTTTGACCCCTATCCATGATTTTCACGTGCAGCATCGCATATAGTTTAAATACATTCCACTCCCCTTAAGAGTTAAGCAGATATCTTTTTATCTGTGGCTTTTTTTCTATCACAAGATTGTGAGTGGGGTTTGTTTTTTTATTTTAGTAATGTGTGTAACTAGTCAAGGCCTCTGTGTGTGTGTGTTCTGTAGGGGAGAGGGGATCTTTATATTCAGTGTATGCAGGATAGTTTCAGCTGTGTAAGAGATACTAAATCTTGGTATGTGTGGAATGTGCCAATATGGTTTTCATATCAGAGTAAGGCTGCAAGAAACATATAAAGAATTATTTTCCTTGGATAGCAAAGCCTGTCTGTAAAACAAATGGGAGTTGCTGATTTGTAAAACAAAATGTTACGGGCAACAACAGAGTGCTTATGTATGGGAAACATTTCAACTTCATTCACACAGAACCTCTCGGAGGGTTGTGTAAGAGTCAGTGACAGTAATCAGGGGTCACTGGCAAGAACTTCTACAGTCCACAGTGGTGTGTTGGCCAGAACTTGTGGAGTCAAGTCCAAGGTGGTATGTTGACAGGAAATGCTAATGACCAAAATGTGTCAGAAGGAAATACTAGATTCCAAGATTGGTTTATACTTGGTGAGCCTCAACCGTAGCAGATGCACAGATACATGAGGCAGATTGCAAAGTGTGAAATTGTAGTCTGTATTACATGTGTGTAAGGTAAATGGAAGCAGTATCTCTTGTTGTTGAAATTTCATGAGGCTGATACCTGAGTGGAGAAAATGACAGCTTTCCTATCCTGATGGTTCTGCAGGTTCAAATCTCAGCACTACCTGTTGAAAATTATAGCTTTTGTTTTGAGGTTTTTTGTTTAGATTTTGGTGTTGTGTTTTTGTTTTGTTTTTATAGTCCCCTGGTTCAGTTCATACACAAACCTACCAGTGCCTTCTCTCCTTCCTATACACACACCTGCTGATGTTTCAGGATGCACTTTAATTTTTTTTTAGGGGTGGCAGGGGATTTATTTCATTTTGGGGGTAATGGAATAAACACTCATATGCTTTTTTACATCTAGTCCCCTGTGTGTATGCAGTTTTGTAAATTTTATCACCCTTTCCCACCAGCCACCAAAAACCGAAGCATGTTTTAACATGTGCACAAGATGATGATGTCGGTATTTGGGGTAGGAATGCAGAAACAAAAAGTACCCAGCATGCTTGTTAGGCTTCACCAGCACTATGGGTGATGCAGTTGGAAAAGCCTCTGCTAACTGAGAGGGCTTCTGGATAGCTGTGTCATGTGTATGGAATGGTCACACAGGGGCACATATCTTTCCAAAAACTGAAACGGTCAAATCAAAATAATCTCCCTTCAGCCCTCCCAAGAAGCAAGGAATATGGCGACTTACTTCCCCTACCTGCCTCCCTCATAATTTTCAATCTTTTTGCATCCGACCTGCCTTCATCCCTGATAGTTAAAGGACATCTGACTACAAGGAATATCTAGTTAACAAAATTTACGTGAGGACACTTCTAGAATATTGGATTGGCTGAGAGGGTAACTGCTGTACATATTATGATGCCTACGCTCTTTGATTTGTGATGCTATGCAGAATGTACTGGTGCTGTTGTGAATGGTGATGGGTGTTCTGTAAAAGTTTAAAGCATTTATAACCTATGATTATTTCATATTCCACGATGATATTATTTACTGGTAGAGCATTGATGATTGTGCTGGTAAGTTTTCTTAATTAACTGAATGATTTCACTTAAAATTGTATATGGGGCTCTCTGTTTGTGTTTCATTTCTGTTGAAACTGATTGAATTGTTTCACTAAAAATTGCTTATAGGGTTCTGTCTCTGATTCAGTCATTTTAAACATGATGGAATTGTTTCACGAAAAACTACCTTATGGGGTTCTCTTCCTGTTTCAATCATTTCATGATAAACTTTGATCACATTGGTTATGTTTTCAGCACACATAACTGCAGGCTCTATGCTCTGCTGTGAATGAAACCTGAGGCAATGGTAACTTGTCAGTGATCAGAAGAGAATGTGGAAAAAACGTCAAGAAAGCAGAGTTATTCAATTGCCTGTCCACGGACTGATGACCCATGCTCTGATAGGACAGGGCCAGTGTGAGTGAGATCACCAGACAAGTCTCTAAATCAGAAATCCCCACTGGCATGTAAATATAATCGCAATAACAACAGTTCCTCAAAGAATGCTTTCCAGTTCCTTCAGTATTGACACACAAGGATACATGTCTCCACACTCATATTCATGCATTTGCAAAAGCGTGCACACACACACACACACACACAAGCACACATGTATGCGCACACATGCACACCGTACGCACGCTCGCGCACACACAGTGTTCTCATTTTAAAATTGACAAAAGCGTGGGTTTGTCAGGGTGTAGACACATTCAAGACTGCTTTCCTAATAATAAGTGGCATTAAGTGTAATAAGTGGCAATCATGTATGTGTGTGTATATAGATATAGATACATTTTTTTTATGTGTGAGCATTTCTCCTTGCTGTAATTTTGTTTTGTTTGACAACACATTTTATGGTACTTTTCTCTTTATTTTATGGTTGGTTTCTTATGCACTGTGGGATGGGTTTTTTTCAAGGTTCCAGTTGTGGTCTTCATTAGAGCAGAGGTATTTTAGGGATTTTTTTTCAGTGAGTATATTGCTTTATTGAAACATTATGAACCTGAAAATGTTTTGGAGTATTACTCTTCTTTATTCATTTTCTTTGTACTGCATATATCCATAATCAGTTCTTAAAGAGTATTACTCTTGTTTATTCATTTTCTTTGTACTGCATATATCCATAATCAGTTCTTATGGGATCTCCTTTCTTTATAGAAGTTTGTTACTGGGTCATGTAATTAGGGTTTGTTTGTTGTTGGGTTGTTTTTTTTTCAGTGTTTGTTTGCGTTTGGGAGGATGGGTGGAGAGTGTGCTGGAAAGGGTTCCAAATGTCATTTTATAGTGGGTGTGTGTGAGTGTGCGTGCTAAATAGCAAGAAATAAAACATTCCAGACCTCATTGTTTATTTTTCTTTGTCCTTCTTCTTCTTCTTCTTCTTCTCCTCCTCCTCCTTCTCCTTCTTGATCTTTTAGTTTCTTTGATGAGTATTCTTTTTGGTTTCCAGGTTTGATCTCTGAGGTTCACTTATGTTAAGATTTGGCATACTCAACTGTTAGCCCACCATTAAGGTATCCACATTCCAACTGTGAGGATGGTGTTTAATCACGACACCAGGCTGCATGTGCTTTTAAATGGTGACATCCATTCCTGCCAGCACACTTAGGCCTGCTCTTATGAAAAGTGGAACAGGTTTTAATGTGTATCAAGTTGTTCTGTTTGTGTTGGTACATGGGACCTCGATTTATGATCTCATCCAAAGGACTTTTTGGGGAGCAGAGTCGGTTGTGATGTTAACTGTAAGGGAAGAAATCCCTTGAATAGACGTTTTTTAGTGGTGGCTCAAACCGTGCCATCAGATCACAAGCTGTAAATAGGTAACTGCCCTCTTTAGGGTCAGGGAAGATAATGCAGTGAGGGAGAGGAGACAGGCGCTGTCCTCAAGTTGCTGGCCCCTAGAGAAGCTCTCGGACACCTCACTCTCCCATACGACCTCATAGGTTTTGGGGAACACTTTTACCAACTTCACTCCCTTGAAAGTCCTTTTGATGAGACTATAAAACACATGCATGCATACTAAACATACTGTACAGTCTTTAAAACACCATCTGTCTTCAAGGAAGAATTGGCAAGGTGGGGTGGATGACATGAACACACCTGGCACACATCGTGCTGCTCAGAGAGGAATGTGTCTGTGCCTGTCTTTTGATGCCGTCTTATGCCGAAAATATTACGCAGTTGAAAAAAAAATCATTTGCCTTTTTGGATGCCTGTTTCATTGTGCTGATTGCTGTTTTTATCATTGAATTTGTGATGAGTAGTTTTAAAATTTTGTATGGATTGTATTATCTTTGATGTATATCCAGTTTTATTTGTTTGTGAATGAAGAAATATTGTACAAGCTGAAAAAAATTGTATGGGACATGTCAACAGTGAAAAACCATGCCATAAACCTCTTGATCCTCGCAAAGAAATCCTTTTTTTCTTTATCTTTATTGTGAATAAAGTGAAAGAAATATCACTGCAGATGAAAGATCTGAGTAAAAGAAAAGAAAAATGTAACCATGCAATTGTCGAAATTTAAAAAAAAAAAAAAAACCATTTCGGTGAGCTTTTAATCAGAAAAGTTCTATTTTTAATGTAAGCAGGAAAAAAATGGGAATGGATTTTTAAAACCACTTTTCTATGGCGTATTTGCCATATAAGCATGCATGTGTAACATAGTATACATAATTGCATCCAGATGTGTGTATTTTGGGGATAATTTCTTTTTTTTTTTTTTAATCTGCTTGCTGGGGGATTTCATCAAAAGCAAGGCTGTTTATTCCATCACAGCTTTAGGGAAATAAAATTTGCATTGATTTTATACTCTGTGTGTGTGGTCTTGTACATGCATTGACTTGTCCATCTGTTCAACACTCCCATCCATTCTGTCTGTCTATCTCTCTCTCTCCTGTTTCTCTCTGTCTCTCTCTTCTTTTCTCTAAATATATAGAAAATATATACATATATGTATCAATGTATATATATAGATATATACCAAGGGATGAGTGAGTGAGTGAGTTTCAGAAGTTAGATCATTAACCCAACAATTAACAGAAGAATAGATAGCACACACAGCAACATGCATTCCACAGTATTACAGTGTATAACATTCCACCATGCATTCCACATTATTACAGTGTATAACATTCCACCATGCATTCCACAAAGTATTTAAGAAAACAAACAAAGAACCAATGAGTGTACAAATGTGTGTTTATAGTGTATATTCATCTGTTAATTATTTTCCACAAAATCAGCTTTACATGAAGGACAGTGACTGATATGTACAGAAAACATGAGGGAAGGCCAGACTGTAAGAAAAGTTAACATGATCTTCACCTTCGGGGTTTTGTTGTGGGGTTTTTTTTTTTTTCATTATTTGGCTAGAACCCCAAGATTCACTAATGGTTAGATTTGATATACTGATGTGACCATTTGCCCACCATTAAGGTAACCATATTCCAACTTCAGGAACTATGTAAAACAAACCAGTATGCATACCTTCTTTTAAACTTTGTCATCTGTTCCTACTGGCACACAATTCCTATTCCTCCAAAAAGGTGGAGCAGGCTTTTAACATGTGCACAAGATGCTCTACATGTGTTCAAAATGGAACTTCAATTTACAGACTCATCTTGAAGAATTTTCAGGGAGTGGAATCAGTACTGATAATCTGCATGTGTTCAAACACAGGACCTCAATATCATTATAGTCTCATCTGAAGGACTTTCAAGGAAGTGGAATCAGTACTGATGTTAACTGTAGGGGAAAAAATCCCCTTGAATGCACCTCTTTGGTGATGGCTTAAACCCACACCATCAGATTGTGAGCTCAATGCTCTAACCTAGGGTATCCCACCCCCGTTGAGAAGATTGATACTATGTTGTTTCAAGCAGCCTGCAAACTTTCATTCACCACCTCTCTGCTATCAACCTGATTTTGCACATAACCAGAAATGAAGGTGCCCCTGTTTATACAGCAGCAAATCTGTAAGGGGGCAGAAACTAAAGATGCAAATTTGAGTCTCTGCTGTGATGTCCATTCCAGGGATTTTTTTTCTTGTCTTGGGGGTTAGCATTGTTGCTGACTACTCTTCCCTGAAAGTCCTGCAGTTGAGGTTGTAGGCCTACAATGTTGTGAATCCAAACTCACAGATCATATCTTGCACTAAACTTCTTTGTCTTCTGCGTTCACCTTATCTGGTGGAACATGCTGTGCTTTGTCTCCTCTTGTGCTTGTATCTCTGCAGGAGGTCTGCCCACTGGTTTCAGCTGACACATTCTGACTTTAGGGCAGCTAGTTTTTAAAAAAAAAGAAAGAAAGAAAAGAAAGTCGTTTGAAAATGGACCCCACACTTTCTCAGGTTTGCTTGAAAAAAGGCAGAGAATGGACTGGGGAGGCAGAAAATAAGAGAGTCAAGTCAAGTCAAAATGATCTTTATTGAGGGTAAAAGATTAAGTTTATACAACTTTTTTTCTCACACACACAAAAAAGAAAATCAAGAAAATTGACATATAAAAGCAATCAAAATATAATGTTCACACATGTTGAAGACAAAAATCTATGGAGATTTTTTAAAATATAAATCCAGACTTACAAAACATGATAAAGCAAATCAAGACAGTATAACATAAGCTCAAGTCATTCAGAAAAATGAACAAAATGTTTAAAACCCAAAAAACCAATCAAACAAAAAACAAGACTCAAAAGCAAGATAAGATGAAACCAAGACAGTATAACATAACCTCAAGTCATACAACAAATGAAGAAAATACAAATAACAAAGGTAGGAATAATAACAAGGTAGCCAGATGTAAGATAACATCAAGTATAAAAGTGGGCTTACAGTTTGTCCATCAGATGTTTCTTCAAGAGTTTCTTGAGCGTTTGTTTCCAAGGAGCTGGTTTTACAGAAATAGGCAGATTATTCCACAAAGTTCTTCATGAATAAGCAAGGCTTGACTTATGGAGATTGTTATGGGGCCTGGGCAAAGACAGTCTATGAGTAGGCTTATTTTTATTAAGGGCAGTTTTTTTCACAATTTTCTTTGGGGCTTGTCCGTTTAATATATTGTACCTACATAGACACTTGTTGAAATGCAGACTGTCTTTGAGTGGAGGAATATCTAATTCTTTGTGGTTGTTGGTGGTCAATGTAATAGGATTCAATCGGATTAGTTTGATAGCTCTTTTATGTAGGTGGCTTATATGCTTTAGGTTTGTTTCACTAGCACTATCCCATAAGGTTGAAACATAATTCATAAGAGATATAGTCTTACTGAGATTTGTTTTCCTAAAGTGGCTATGTGTTCTGACCAATTACTGCACCTAGTACTTTATGTGAAACAACTTCTTCAGTTTTTTTGTCCTCGGATAAATATTGGTGCGAATGGAAAACGCAATTTCTGTCTTTTTTTGCAGAGTCCTTATAAAAATACATTGTGTTTTGTTTGATCTAGAGACATACTATGATTGAGTTCTGTCCTTTCAATAAGTTTATCAATATCTGCTGGCATATCATTCACAAGCTGATTACCATCACTGTTGCTACTTTGAATTGATGTATCTCAGCAAACATTTCACATGGACCATGAATATGCAGAGGAAGGTCATTAATATAAATAGAGAAAAGAAGTGGCCCTATTATTGATCCTTGTGGTATACCATATATCACAGGTAATAAGGTTGATCTCCTGGGCGGATTTCAACAAACTGTTGGCGATTACTGAAAAATGAATCTAAAATGATAATGCTTGGTCGGAAATTCTGTAGCATTTTAATTTTTTAATGAGGAGAGAGTGGCTTATAACGTCAAAAGCTTTAGCAAAGCCTAGAAAAAAAAGGACTCCCATAATTTCACTATTATTGATTTTCAAAAGACATCACTGGGTCAGTTGTATCAGGGCAGTATGACAAGAATGGTTTTCACGAAATCCTGACTGGTTTTAATTAATTAGATCATGGGTTTTAAAATGAGAATGCAAGTGAAATTGTACATGTTTTTCTAATGGTTTAGATAGGACTGATAGTATGATGGATTGGTTTGGTCTCCTGATTTGTGTAAAGGCATTACTTTGGCTCCTTCAATGGGAAATAATTCTTGTCAATACACAAGTTAAAGATATACGTTAGAGTATCAGTTATAGCACGTGCACTGATTTCTAGTATTTTGCTATCTATTTTGTCAAGGTCTCTTGATCCTGACTGTTTTAATTTGAGTAAGCTATTAAACACTTCTGTTATTGTGATTGGGGGTATGATAAATTCAGAAGGAATGCCAACAGTAATATTTTAATTCTGTCAGAGGGAGAGAGGGGGGAAGGGAGTAAGGAAAAAGAAAGAAAGACAGTGATAACATTTCCAAAAGGTGGAGGTGCTATTCGTACTAAATGAGCCCCTCCCATTCCGTGGGGGAAGGGGGGGGGGGGGGGGGTTATGTTGTAAAAAATGTTTATCAACATTATATAACAACATTATATAAATGTGAATCAATAACAATCTTGCACACACATCAAAACCCGTTCCGTTTTTTGGAAGAGAAGGCCATTTGTGTGCCGGTGGGAACAGATGACAAAATTTCCAATACTGCATACACATGGGGACTAGATGTAAAGAAGCACATGAGTGCTTATTCCATTATCCTCGAAATAAAAGAATACATTTTAAAAGTATTTCTAGTCTTCACTGATCTGGTATCATGCAGGCTCCCATCGAATGATAGAATCATGCAGATTGTTTTTGCTGCTTCTGACTGAAATCATTCTAATTAATTTTTGCTGCTCCCGATCAACAATGTCATGCTCAGGCACTTTCTATAGATAGCTAAGGTCTCCCTATAATTATGTAGCATTTTAGGTCTAATCGGTAACTGTGCATAGGGGCTTGCGTACTTGTGGGTTGTAGCCTTGACATTGCACAGGCAGAACACACAGCAGCACTTTCAGTTTCAGGTCTGGAATTAGCAATACAGTCAGATGGGATTTTGCGACAACTGTGGGCACATCGAAGCACCATGGCCTCAGCCAAGACTGTTCACTCCAACGTGAAGAACCAAGAGTTTGATTATTTTTTAGTGCTTGATTTCGAAGCAACCTGTGACAACACGAGGAAGGTTGTTCCACAGGTAAGAACAAATGAAAACAGAAAAGTTAAGAACATTTAGAACATAATTTGAAAGTAGAGTGACAGTGTAGAGTCCCCCCCCCCCCCCTCTCTCTCTCTCTCTCTCTCTCTCTCTCTCGCTCTGTGTGTGTTTGTGTGTGTGTGTGTGTGATTTGAAAGAATAGTGACTTGGTAGTTGTGTGTCAAGTCAAGTCAAATTTTTATTTCCAGATGGTACATTGAATAAACAATGAATCTGCTTTTTTCCCATCAAGCCATCTATCAAAGAACAAATTTCTTAATGGTTTGATTATACTGGAATACTACATTATTGCAACCTTTACCAATAGATAGAACCAGTAAAAAGAGGAAAATCAATAAAATAATACACTGGATACAAATTACACACATATACATACACATGCACACAATACTCATACACACCTCCACATGGGAACACTACACCCACACACACACTTAGGTAAAGAATGTTTTAAGAATTAAAAATAATAAAAATCATAAAATGCCAAGACAAACAAATTACTTCACCTTCTATATCATCCATTCTTTCATGTTCATACTTTAAAAAATAAAAAGGTACAGGAAAAAAACGTTAGAAAATACTAGGCATTCTTTGCATCATTACTGATGATATTGCCTGTAATGATATCCCTCCTCTCTTCCTCCACCCACACAAACGTGTGCTCATATACGCTCATACTCTTCAATCAGCACTTTTTAAATATAATATATTCACACAATAACTATCAAGCAAGTAAAATAAGTCAAATAAGACAATGATAATTATAATAGAGATCAATAATAACAAGAATCACCCATCACCATGAGACAACAATATAACAAATAATCCCCATTACCATGGGACAACTGTTGGCCGTCGCTCCTTCTCTGTTTCTGGTCCATCCACCTGGAATGACCTCCCTCTTTCACTTCGACAAAAGCCTTCACTTGATACCTTCAAATCCAGCCTCAAAACACACTTATTTCCTACCTGAGACTTTCCCCCCAAATATCTGTCCCTAATTTTCAACAGCATCTTTCACCTTCTAAGTGTTGTTCCGAGTGTGTGTGTGTCAAAGTCAAAGTCAAAGTCAAACTTTTATTTTCAGATGGTACATTGAATAATTGAATGTGTGTGTGTATGTGTGCGTGCATGCGTGCGCGTGCATGGTTTTGAATTCTGTTGTTCATTATGTTTAAGGAGAGTTGCATGCCTGTAAATGATTGAGTGCAAGCGCTTCAATTTGTTTGTTTTTTTACAAGATTCAGCGCTATATAAATTCCATATATTATTATTATTATTATTATTACAACAACATAACGATAATAACAGAAAAGCATTGGAAAGGATTGGGGGGGGGGGGGGGGGGGGGAGTATCAAAGGGGAAGGGGAAAAACACATTCAATCAAATAGAAAAATAACAATAAAGAAACAATTATTTAAACAAGTAAAACCCCTATATAATACACAAATCAAAAGCCCATAATCAACTGGACTATCAAACTAAAACAATATCGCTTATAATAGTACTAATGATCTCATCTCTAACTGCAATAAGAACAACATCCATGATAAAACCTATTGAACTGGATATGAAAAAGGGCATGAGGAGAGGAGAGGACAATGACAATGACAATGACAATAGTTTATTGTAATAAGCAGGATGCCCATTTACAAGGGGACAGCGGGAAAGGGACTGGGCACAAAACACATAATGTAATATTTAGAAAACTTAGTTTACAACAGCCCAAACAATCATCATGGCAGAGGAGAGAGAGAGAGAGAGATGTCACAATATCTAGCTATCACAGTATCAGGTCTACCATTTTGTTTTCTCCTTTCCATGTTGTTTTAAAATTTGTAGATTATATATGAGCTTATATAGATTACTCTTACTTCTTTGCTTAATAGGAGTGCCTCTTTCCTGCCTCCCCCTCCCTCGACACACATACAGCGTGTGACTGTGTAGAATTTCCAGTCGCATTAAAACATCATCATCATTAACCATTACACCCAGTGGTGTGTAGGGCAGCAACAAAGCGCTTCCACTCCTGTCTATCCTGGGCCAACCCAGTCACTGATCCCCAAGAGTGCTGCATGGCCTTCATCTCACTTTCTACAGTTCTCCTCCACGTTGCTTTTGGTCTTCCTTTCCTTCTCCTTCCTTCTGGGGTCCAGTGCAATGCTGTTCTTGTGATTGACTGTGGGTCTCTTCGGAGGATGTGCTCAATCCACCGTTGTCTGGTGATGATGGTTCACATTAAAACATACTTGAAATTTATTTTAAGAAATGCAGTAAGTGCTGATAAATTTAAGTATGGTTGATTTGCCTTATAAGTCAATTCCTGGGCATTTATGCATTAGATGGCTTTTTAGCTGTGTCTTGAACTGATTTTCATTTTTGATACATTTTAAGCATTTTGGGAGCTTGTTCCATAAATCACTACCTGAGTATAAAAAGCTTGTTTTGTAAAGATTATTTCTTGGTCTCGGAAATGTTAGTAGAAGATTATGTCTGTGTTAATTGATTTTGAAGCTATTGGTGATCTTTGGAGGGGCATTTCTATTGGCAACTTTCTGTACAAATAGAGCTTTATTTAGATAAAGTCTGTTTTTGAAGGTTAGAATATTTGTTTGCTTATAATCGATGGTTAGGGAGCTTAATTTTAATAGAACAAATTTCAGTGCTCTTTTATATAATCGATGAATCAATTTTAAATTTGTTTCACTGCAGCTGTCCCAAAGAGATGAAGCATAGTCAACTATAGGCAAAATATGGCAGCATAAAAAAAGAGTTTGCGAGAGTGGTTATTAGAAAATGTTTTATTTTTGATAACTGAAGTAGCTTGTAAGCGAGATGTTTTCCTAGTGCCATCACGTGGTCAGTCCAAGTGAGATTTTGTCAATAATTACACCCAGAATTCTGTGGGAGTCAACGTTCTTCAATTACTCTTTTACCTATCAACAGAGGTTGGAATTTATCTTTCATTTTTTGTCTCTTTTGTCTTGCTAGTATATACATACACTTTGTTTTTTGTGTATTTAGGGACATATGGTTTAGCTGAGTCCAAGAAACCAATCTGTCAATGCTGTTTTGAAGTTTGAGTGTAAGTCTGTGGGGGTCAGAATCACTACAATAGAGGGATGTGTCATCAGCAAACATTTCACAGCTACATTCTAGAAATTGGGGTAAGTCATTTACATAGATTGAAAATAGAAGTGGACCCAATATTGACCCTTGTGGTACTCCATGTTTAATTGGTACTAATTCTGATGTTTGATGTCTGATTGTGTAAGTGTGTGTGCATGCGTGTGTGCGCTTGCAAGTGTGCATATGCATCTGCACACTCTCAAACACACACACACATCACTCACACACACACACACACACACACACACTCACTCACTCACTCACTCACTCACTCACTCACTCACTCACACACACAACACACACACACACACAGACACACGTACACACACGTACACACACACACACACACACAGACACAGACACACGTACACACACGTACACACACACACACACACACACACACACTGTGAATGAATACTGTCCTGCACCTAATACTGATTCAATGGAAGCAGCAGTAGTAGTCATGTAAAGCAATGGTTAGTCTGGCCTCCTTTTTATTATTTTTATACTTAACTGAAGATTTGAGCACAGTGATTATCGCACAGCGATTTTTGGAAAATGGCCTACTTCTGATGTGTGTGCAACAGTACTATTGAAAAGGAGAATTAACAAGTGAAGGAAATTTTGACAAGTCAACTCAGATCAGAAACCATGTGTAAACACTGTGTGTGTTGTTTGTGTGTTGCTGTTAGTGCATGCTTGCATGTTTGTGTTGTGTGTTGTGTGTGTGTGAAGTGTTGATTTCTTTTATTAACCTAAGGTCCTCAAGTTTCGGTTGAGTGTGTTTGCTTTTTTGTACTTTTGTTGTTTGTTGTGTCAAATGTATTGTTTCATCATCCTGGTGTACATTTTCTAGGGATCTAGCTGTTCGTGAAGAACAAAAACACAAGAAATATGATAATATTGATCACTATATCAGACAGCCTCATCCTCTTCCCACCCAGATCTTCTTTCAGGAAAGGCCAGAGGTAATTATACGTATATATATCTTTGTTGTTGGATATATCCTCCTTGTGATTGTGTTTTGAACAGGAAATCATTGAGTTCCCAGTGCTGAAGTTGGACTGGAAGACCCTACAGGTGCAGTCTGAATTTCATCAGTATGTCCAGCCAAGGGTGCACAAACAGTTGTCTCCCTTCTGTATAGAGGTCAGTTTTTGAAATGAATGAATTGGAAGGAAGGAATAATTTACAGAGTGCATGCAAATCTCTTAAGTCATGGGCATGATTGCAGTACTGAGCTACTGAGCATATTTATCAACTAGTTCAAAAGAAAATTTAAGAAAGAAGCTGGAAGTATGGTGTAGATGCTCGCCTACTAGCAAAGCTACTGAGCATATTTATCAACTAGTTCAAAAGAAAAGAAAAAAGCTGGAAGTATGGTGTAGATGCTCGCCTACTAGCAAGTAAACTGTGAGGTTCTGAGTTTGATTCCCAGCTTTGCCCTTTCTTCCCAGTTTGACAGGAAAATCAAACTTAATGTCAGGTGTTTTGGGGGAGATGCTAAACCAGTGGGACCTGTGTGTTTATGAACTTTTGCACGTCAAAAGAACCCATGATAGTTGAAAATCGAAAAGAGCAGGGAGGTATCTTGTGGCTGGTCTGGCAAAATTGGTAGGTTCAGTTTCCAACTATATCCTAGAAGTCGGAATGCAGTTGCCTTTAATGCCTGGGGGAAAAACAGTTGCATACACAAAAATCTCACCATTCTTCTTCTTCTTCTTCTTCTTCTTCTTCTTTTTTGTCATGTTTCTCACCATTGGTAAACCTAAACCTCAGAGCTCTAGTCAAAGAATGAACGCCCCCCCACAAAAAAAGGGGGGGGGGGAAGTTTGTGCATAGTCAATTGTTGCAGGGAGGACATAGTAACATGACACTTGATTTACAGGTCTTATGTGTTGGTCAGTTTTTACTGTTCATAAAAATAGACAACGTGTGAGATGTGTGTAAGGTAGACATGCTTTCATGTATAATCTTACAGAAAAAATCTTTGTACATATTGATGGTAATAGCGTGTATATGTATGTGCGTGCATGTGCGCATGTGTGTATGTGTTTGTGACTCTGTGTGACTCTGTGTGTGTGTGTGTGCCTGTGATTCAGATTCAGATTCAGAATATTTTATTGCTATTTAAGTCAAGTACACTTATTTGACACAACAACAAAACAAGAAAACATCAGTTATAATCATCTCTTTGGCTCAAATTGCTGTACACTAAAGCATGTTGCATTTTACTTCTCATTTTCTCTTTTCTTAAAACATTCATACACATATTTGATGATATCTGCTTGATAGATGTCAACTGTGATTATGTCACTTAATTTATCTATGCAAATGTTATGTTTTTTGTCTTTGGTTGTAATTTTTAATAACAAATTGTTTCTGAGTTCATCATATGAGATACATTCATTGAGTAAATGAAATTCATCTTCTATCTTGTTACAATATCTATATTTTCTGTCCTCTCTAGATATATTTTGGGGCCTCCCTTTCTCTATCATTAAATTGTGACAGCTTGTGCGAAATTTACAATACATCTTCTTATGAGTTTTGTTTTCATAGTTTATTAAGTATGGTTGCAGTCTGTATTCTTTGGTAGCAAAATCGTAAAATTTTAGTTTTGCAAACTCTTTCTTCTGGTAGATCCAAAATGCTTTATACATGTCCTCAAGCTTTCTTTGAACAGCATAACTCAACCGATGATCATCAAGAGTACTTTGGTTCGTCCAGACATGTTTGAATCCAATTGTGTAAAGAATATTTTTTACTGTGTTGATCTATTTATCGGATGTATTCGTCTGATACAAATAATTGTATACTATTCTTATATAAGAGTTTGGTTTTGATTCTGTCAAATGAATCCAAAACGATATGATCTGACATATGATTTTAAAGGTCAGTGGAAATCTTCCTAATTCACCCAAAGTGGGTAGTATTAATGCTTTTTTATGGACTCCTATCATTTGTTTACAAAATTTTACATGACAATTCTCATGCCTGTGTGTGTGTATGTTGGACTGTCTGATTTGTGTCTCAGTTAACAGGAATTGTACAAGACATGGTTGATCATCAGCCTCACCTGGAAGAGACTCTGCAGGTTAGTGTGTGGTGTGTGTGTGTGTGTGTGTGTGTGTGTGTGTGTGTGTGTGTGTGTGTGTGTGTGTGTGTGTGCATGTGTGGGTGTGCATGTGTGTGTGTGTGTGTGTGTGTGGGTGGGTGGGTGTGCATGTGTGCGTGTGTGCGCGTGTGCGTGTGCATGCGTGTGTGTGTGTGTGTGCATGTGTGTGTGTGTGGGGGGGGGGGGGGGGGGGGGGGAGGATTATGTAGGTTTCCACTTCAACAAACTCGCATTCGCTGAGTGAGACTCTCTCACACTCATGCATGCATGCACACACACACACACACACACACACACACACACACACACACACACACACACACACACACACACACACACACACACACACACACACACATACATTTTACACAATCGCTATTGTCATTGAAAGCAGTGCCTTCATTTCATGATGTTGTGTGTGTGTGTTGTGTGTGCATGTGTGTGTGTGTGTGTGCGTGCATGCATGCGTGTGTGTATGCATGCAGAAGTTCCATCAGTGGATGGTTGCAGAAGTGCTGGATCAGAATGCTACCTTTTCCTTCGTCACTTGTGGAGATTGGGACCTGAAAACAATGTAGGTCACTTCATTCTGTCTGGAGTTTACCTCGTTCTCCTGTCAGTACAAAGAAACTCTATGGAGTGCTGGACTGCAGAAAGTCTTCATGGAAGAAATCCCCTTTTGGTATATGTTCACATGCTTAGTTTCTCATGCTTGAACAGTTGAAGAAGTTCAGGGCTGAAATATTTGCTTGCAGGCAGCTTCTTGTTCTGTTGTCAGAACTGATGATTCAGATATTGTTGAGGAGTTAAATGCAGGGTTCTTTCCTTGTAGTTTAAAATTTTAAAAAAATCTTATTTGTTGGCTTCCAGTTCATCGAAAGTTTTTTCATTCTTTGAGGTGAAGCAAAAGATGAAAAGTTGTGACTTATGTTTGACTGTTTATTCATAAGTGGTACAAGTAGTGAATACAGAATATATTATACCAATTATAGAATGTTTAAAACAAAATTTTGTGTTGAAAAGTATTTACTGTTATTACCATTCAATGTTTCTATTCGATTTTCCCAGTTTCGCACAAAGAATAACAATCTGCCTGTTAATATTCTCCGTTTTGAGGGAATTCAAAGAAATGAAAGATACTGTACAAAATGCAATAGTGGTGATATTAGTGATGAATTTCATTACCTTTTTATTTGTCCAATGTTTAATGAAACTCGTAAAAAATGTTTACCAAAATATTACGCTAAACATCTAAACACTCTGAAGTATGAACAACTCTTTTCTTCATCAAATAAAAAGACTCTGCTTAATGTTGTTAAAATGATTAGTACTATCAGAAGTAACATTTAAACTTTGTTCCAAGAGTTTGATATGTGTAAACACACAATTGTTGTTCTATAGTAATGTGTTAAAAGATCCAGTTATATGGTGCATGTATGATGTTCAGTTATGATTTTTGTTCATTGATATTGTGTAAAATCCTCCATATCCCTAAAGGATGACAGGAAATAAAGAATTTGAATTTGAATATGATTAACTTGTCTTTCCTTATAAGGGAAGACAGCTCAGTGGTTAGAGCATCGCACTTGTCACCTGACAATAATTGAAGGTGGAAGTTCAAGTCTCTGTTGAGGTGTTCATTTGTGGACATTTTCCCCTGAGATAAACATTCATGCTGACTCTGCTCCCCTGAAAGTCCTTGGGATGAGTCTATAAACTCAGCTTCTGTGCAAACACATGCAGAGCATAGATCTCTCACACACAATAAAACCTAATCCATCTTGTGTAGAAGACTAGGTCAGCGGAGGCCAGTGGTATGGATGCCAGAAACATACTCAGCATATACCCTGCTAGTGGGAGAGGGTTGGGTTTCAACTGGCACATGGAGAGCAGGATGGCCTTGTGGTTAGAGTGCTGCACTCCACATCTGACGGCCTGGGATGGAGCCGCCATGGAGGCACCCGCTCTGGGAATGTTACCCTGGAGTTAACCGCAGTACTGACTCCACTCCCCCAAAAGTCCTTTAATGAGACTATAAACCAAGGCCTCATGTACCAATCTGCACAGAATATCTTGTGCACTTGTTAAAAACATGTTCTGCCTTTCGGAAGAGTAAGTCATTTCACATTGGTAAGAATGGATGACAACCTAAAGATAAATTTTTAGAACGCATGGACACAGGTGTCATGTTTAAGACACTATCCTCAAAGTTGGAGTGCTGCTATCTCAGTGGTGGGTAGAAACGGTCACACACACAAAAGTCTCATCATTGGTGAACCCTGGAGCACTAGCCATGAAACAACAACAAAACAACCCCAAAACCCTGGCACATAAAACATTCATTGTAGTGCCCCATGACTCC